>OY757016.1:97462980-98122926 GCA_963580285.1 Lucinisca nassula | reverse complement strand
AGGACCTTATCAGACGCCGCAGAATGCGGCGTCTGATCTGGGCCTACACTGTTTGCCAATTACCCGTTTGTGGGTTTCTGGTACAAAACTGGTTAATAACACTCATATTGCAGAATGAACAGCGCACTGTCTTCGGTGATTACGATCAGGTACGGCGCAAGCCGTGGCCTGGGCCAGAGGTGATAATTTTTTTCATGCTCAACTCACTTGAGCATGAAATTTGTCCTGCTCATAAATTTTTAAATGCCAACCCTTGTTGGCATTTTAAAATTTGGGAGCAGGACAAATAATATTCTCTGCTAAGAAAGAAAAATAGCCCAATTAAATAGTACTTTAATTTCTATGAGCATTACAAATTTATTGCTCAGGTGAGCATGAAAAAGTTTTAAAATCTCGGGGCCTGCTAAACTACACTGACTTGCATTCTAGATACACGTATCGAAACACTATGAGGTTGTCCAGACTGCACGGATGGACAGGCTGGTCTTCACCTTTGCCGTTCGCAAATGACATCAAGATCTCCGCAAGCGGGGCATCATACGCCCTTGTCAAGCAGAAAGATGTAGCACTTATATTTACTCTTTTACAAGTTAGTGTTTGTGGACTGTAACCTCGAAACAATATGCGCTGGTCCACATCATGATCACACTATAAAACAAGTTTCAGCTTTATCGTATATAAACTGTAGGAGTTAGCCAGAATACAGTATGTTTCAAAGTGGCATAATTTTTCTAAAATTTGGTGAACTGTAACCTGAAAACAGTATGCACTGCTCCACAACATACTGTAACCCATCACGAAAATACGCCTATATAATTGTGCCCCCCTTAAACCACTTTTATATAGTAAAACTTGGGTTTACAGGGGTAAACCTTTTTTACTTATTTCTGCTCAAAAACATAGATTGTGGGGCGGTTCTAACGAGTCCCTACAATCTACAAGCTATCGGAGGAGTAAGCCGTGAATTATTATTTTTTACAGAATCTTTAAAGGGGGATAACTTCGTTAATGTGTGAAGGACTGTAACAATCAAATGTGCGCTGCTCCGCATAATGGTCTAGCAAAAACAAAACAAAACAGGATTCAGCTTGGTCGGATGTAAACTGTAGAAGTTAGCCGGAAACGAAAAGCTTACAGAAATATTCAAAGGGCCATAACTCTACTAGATATTTGAACTGTAACCTTGAAACATTTTGCGCTGCTCCACATCATGATTTAATTAGATACTAAGTTTTAGCTTCATCGGATGTAAACTATAGCCTCGTAGGAGTTAGCCGGGAAAACGCAATTTTTGAAGAAATTTTCAAAGAGGTAAAACTCTTATATTTGAAAGACTACAAGCACTAAACAACATCATTGTATAACTACATCCATATATCAAGTTTAAACTTGGTCGGATGTAAACTGTAGGAGGAGTTAGCCGGAAACGAAAAAGACGGACGGACGGACGGACGCCATACCCCGTAACGTAATACGTCCCTTTTTTCAAATGGGTGTATACAGCAGGTTAGCTCACTACCATGACTACGTGGCTCAATATCGGCCTTGTGAAATGGTGGAAAATGCTTCAGAGGCACCTTGGTATTTTATTTCAAAGAATAATGTTTTGTAATTACAACATAAACATGATACTACAATAAAGGATAAGAGCGAAAACTTTAAGCTATTTCAGTTCTTCTGGAGGAAAATAAGTTCAAAGCAGTTACGGCACTGCTGTGTCATAGGAAAATGGTACTGGGCGGGGACTTAGATTGTTTTGTATACCTCTTATGGGGAATGGGGACACCTGGCAGATTTTTCCGCCATTTTTCAAAGGGAGACTACATTCGGGACTTCCTTTTCGTTTTTCTGTAAGCCCTGTCCCTCTGAAAAAGGGGTCTACTCTTAAAGAAGGGAATTTGCTCCATATTAGCAAATTCTTTCTTTAAGAGTTGACCCCTATTGACATGGGAGCCAAAAATACTTTCACAGGAGTTGCCTCCCCTGAAGGTGTTCAGATTCCCCTTAAATCAAACAGTATAGACACTGCGTTCTGTGGTGTCTGATCTGGGTCTTCACTGTTTGCCAGGGCAACGTCAAATCAACGTCGGTGCAACGCCATGGCGTGGCGTTGCACCAACGTAGATGTGGCGTTGCATAAGCGTCATGACGTTCACCGACGTTGATGTGACTTCGCAATTACGTCAGGTGCCTGCTGGGAGGTTAGGCCTACTCGCCAAGGCGCGCAACATTTCGAAATTTCAATCAGTTCCATATGCTAAGATACTTTTTATACCGCATTCAGGCATTCTAGGGTTCGAATAATTGCACGCTATAATAGGTAGTGGCCGATTTCTACTGACATATAATCGGCCCCGCCCATCGGGGCTTGAAGAAATAGATTGGCTGCATGATGCTTCCACCCAGAGCTGAAACCGACCCGCACAAGAGTACTGGTAGACCGCTTAGAGGACATGAGTTTGCCCAGGCAAAGCGCTGCGAGTCGGACCGCCATGCTTATGAAAAAGCAGTATGAATTATTGTAACCGGATCCCTTCAAGATGTGTCATTAATGACAGATTCCATCTGTCTATTCTTACTGTGCTGCACGTTTAAAGTAATTCAGGCTTTTTCTTCCGGCTTTGACCGCCCTAGAAATATGAGTCCGCACAAAATGTAGTCCGGTTTGGCGCAGTAATCAAAATTGTACAAGCATATTAGTTATCCTGTAAGCGTAATACAAACTTTTGAAGCAGACGACTTTACGATTCAGCATTTCTTATCAACCAGCTGCATCATGCGACGGGTTTGGCGAACGGACTGTATACCCAGATCAATGCGGCGTCTGCTTAGCAGTCTGCTCAGGTTTTACACTGTTTTCTATCAGTGCTGTCAATATTTAATCCTTAAAGACCAGCCTGCTGTTGGACCAGGTCAGCTATACACAAGAATATTAATGGGTTTCTTTCTGACTTTCGAGGTCAAGTTTAGGTCAGTTACAACTCAGGTGTATATTGACTTTGCGTGGAGAAATTGAAAAGAAAGGCTGTTCCTTTCAACCCTGGAATATGGTACAGATACTTAGTGTAGGTCCTGTGATATAATTCTAGGTGCCATATATTTAGTAGAATGGACGAGTGATGGAAGAGTGCACTCCAGAAACCCAAGGCAATGAATAAATCATAGCACTGACAACACTCATGCCGATTGTCTCTTAATGCAGGCTCGTCATGAAGGGGGACTTGGACTGATTCGTTTAAACTTAAGATGTTAGTAACTAATGCAAAAACGTGTAGAACAAGATCAGCACCGTGATGTGTGGCTTTTGAACTGAGTTTACATTGTTTGCCAGATCCAACAAGATTTTACAGATAACACTTACATGTACCCAACACTGGCAAACGACGCGGCTATGTTTGGGTTGATTGTTTGGCATTCGACCCGAAGTTGATAATAAGAAAAGCGCTTCAGTGCTAATGTCTACGTGGCTATCACTGACTTGTCAGAATAACTATTTGTCTTGTAGAAAATAGCCGCAGTGAGATCGCGATATTCCATAAGACGGAAGAGGGTTATCCTGGAATCATAGGGTGAGCTTGGCAAACAGTGTAGACCAAGATCAGACGCTGCCGGACGCGTCTTCTTATCAAAATCTTCACTATTTGTTTGGAATTTCAGAGTTAAATGAAACAGTTTAAATCTCAGCCCAGGCCTATTGCTCCAACCTACACCCCACACTCTCAGTGCTTTGATTCTGAAACCAAACGATTGCATGATTACAACACACTTAGGCACCATGCCCTTAAGCTAAAAAGGTTAAATCAATCAACCGTGACGTCTGGTTACCAGTCCGGCCACGTCGATCCTGTGCACCACCATCACACCAGTGCGGATAGAAACCACATGTTCAGGGTCAAACTTTTGATGTGTAATGTAAGGTCGTGCCTAGAAAAGAAGAAACTGAAATTTGTTCTAGTGAGAGCGTACTGCAACACTTTTCATTAAAGGATCGCAAGTGTGCCCCTGGACAGTTAGAAGCTGGTCGGAATGCGGATGCCGTTGACTCTGATTTTGGGTGCCACATGTGTGTGATCTATCGTCTATTGGGGCGACATCTTACTATATATAGAAGACGCTAGTGGCCGTCGACGTAGCGGAAGACCGACGTCAGTACGTCAAGATCGATTCGACCGTCAGACGCATATGCGAAACAGATTTCCGCCGGCAGCTGCTACACTGTACCTGTAGATAAACAAGGGGTCTCAACTACCGACTAATAAGCACTGACACTGATCGTCGCCCTAATGCGATGCACGTTTGAGAGCTAGACGTCCCTGTCGTGACCAAAGTTAACGCATCGAGAAAGTACGGAACACTTGCGCTAGTGCATGAAATGCGTAAATTGGCGTCTAAGCGAATGACATATGCGTTTCAGTGGCAAATCGCACTTCAGCGTGAATCACGCCGGTTGTCGTCTCCAAAATGACCTATACAGTGTTGACGGGGACGTTAAACCTCAAATCAAACAAATCAAACAAACAAACATTGTTATTGAAATAAAATATGTTTAAACCAAACAATCGACCCAGACGCGTGTTTCCTGATAACAGTCAATTTGATTCGTAAACGGAAATGAATTACTAACTTCATCCAGCTGTGTCCAGAGTGTCGTATTATTTCTTTGTGAAACACTAGTATTTTCAGAATCAAGAATTTCCTGAAATTGATACAATATTCCGATTTTTCTAAAAATCTTACATTTTAAAATGCATTTGGTTTAAAGTGAAGATTCAGATTTGGGTTAGGATAGCAAACCCATGCTAGATAATATTTTTCCTTCACGTCTATAAAATGCCTATTATCTGATGAAAATTGTCTGTTACAAACAGATTGTGTGTACTCGTTAGAACCGCCTCATTGAGGTGGCTTATACGAGTACACACGATGTATTTTCTTATTCCTGTCACAAAAATTGTGAGTACTCGTCAGAATCTCATTTAGGCGGTTCTAACGAGTGCACACAATCTACGTGCTTTGGCCTAAAAATATCGGTATAGTTTCCGCAAGCCCGACAGACTCTGATTTTTGCGCTGACCCGTTTTTAATGGCATCCAAAACAAAATAAAACAAGAGTAGCGCATGCGGCTGCAAAAATTCTAAGTCGAAAAAGGTGCATAACTGTGCCAAACATATTTTGAGGGTTACCTAGACTATTGGTATGAGTTCCCCTTTTCATGATGGATAACTATAGTCCGAGTTTCAAGTAAATATGTTCAATAATGACAGAGATATTACAAAATGTCCAAGTTTTTGCACGACGACGACGACGCAGACGACGACGCAGACGATGCCAAAGCTATGACAATACCTCGTCGTTTTCTTCGAAAACAACCGAGCTAATAAAACAATTTGCTTTCTTTTCAAACACTTTTGATAATAAATAAGTACTTGCGCATTGTGCACTATAATTACACTATGAGTCTGTCTGTCCGTCCGTCCGTCCGTCCGTTCGTCTGTGGATAGTTTATGGAAATCCCGCTGTAATATTTAAACTGCTGTAAATATTTTGACAATTTTTGGCATACAGACAGATATTGACAAAACCTAACCAATGAGATTAGCAAATGCCATATTACTTTATAAATAGCCTCGCCGAGGCAAAATATTCACAAATTGATTAATATTATATTTATCCATAGGGCTTGGAATATTTTGATAATTTTTTGGCAAGCATACAGATATTGAAAAGATCTAACCAATGAGATTGTCTAATGCATAATTTCTTAATATAAGCCCCGTCGAGGCAAAAATTTCACTAACTGACACAGGCATATGACTTTGGAACCAGTAGGAATATGTGGATAATTGTGGCGTGCAGGTCTGTATTGACAAGACCTAAATAATGATATTGTCAAATGCCACATTTCTTTATAAAAGGCCTCGCCGAGGCAAAATTTCACAAACTGATTACGGACAAATAACTTTTAAATCACAATGAATATATTGATAAGGATGCATATTGACAAGATCTAACCAATGGGGTGGTAATGCCAGATATTATTAATTGATTATCCTGTATTACAAAAGGTTAACCAATATTCAAAAATCATAAATCATGTTTTTAATTGTGTCAATTAATAAAATTGTCATTAATCAAGTAATTTCGTATTGGCCCAGTTACAGGTCCTCGGTCAGCTGTATTGGCCTCGGCCTACGGCCTCGTGCCAATACAGCAGACCTCGGACCTGTAACTGGGCCAATACGAAATTATTTGATTAATAACATTATAGTATTACTTGCAAACCGTTGGGAATATTTTGATCATTTTTACATGAAGACAGATATTGAAACGATCTAACTAATGAGATTGTCTATAATGTGAGATTTCTTCATAATAGCCTAGCCGAGGCAAACTTTTCACAAACTGGTTAAAGAGTGTAACTTTTAGGCCGCTTGGAATATTTTTGTTAATTTTTAACGGACAGATATATATCGACAAGACCAAACCCCAGTGAGCTTATCTAATACCTGATTTCTTATAAATAGCCACGCCGAGGCTAAAATTTCACAAATTGATTTCGGACTAACAATTCTAAAACCGCTTGGAATATTTTGATGATTTTGGCATGCAGTTGTATAGTGACAAGGCCTAATCATTGTTATTGTTTAATGCCTAATTTCTTAATAAATAGCCTCGCCTAGGCATTTTTTTATGAATTGATTAAGGACATATAAATTGTAAACTGGCATGACTATTTTGATTATTTTTGCATGCAGATGTATTATTTACAAAACCTTACCTATGACTCTGTCCAAGTGTCCAAATAAATAGACGGGCACTCGGAGGCAAAATGTATCTGACAGTATCGCGGTAATATTTAAACCGTTTGGAATAATTTGATGATGTTCGGAATGCATATAGATATTGCAAAGATCTTATAAATAAGATTCTCTATTGCCACATTTCATATCGAGACTTGACGAAATAGATGGAATGCATGATAACGCATACAAGTACTGGTAAACCGCTTAGAGAATTTAAGCCTGTCTAGGCAAAGCGGTGCGAGTTATAAACCCTATTGGTTTCATTGGCCAAAAGGGATTGAGATGTCATTTCATCTCAATGTCGGGTAAAATTCCCACAAAACTGGAAGCAACGTCTCCAAAATGACATATACAGTAGAACTTCGATGGCTCGAACACCGATGGCTCGTTAACCATAGATGTGTCGAACCCATTCTTGAGCCCCTAGCGAAATCCTTTACATAAGAAATAGTGGGGGATAATTAAGGAGATTTTAGTATTTTATCTTGCAAATGTATGCTGTGTGTACTCATAAGAATCGCCTCGATGAGGCGATTCTAATGAGTACACACAGCATCGATTTTCATTATTTGAACACCGAAAAGATGTCTAAAAGTATCTCGTTATTCCTCCTGACAGTAACCCTCAGCGGCTCGAACTACCCCTGTCTCGAACAGATTTTCGAGGTCCCAAAGGTGTTCGAGCCATTGAAGCTCGACTGTACAGTGTTGACGGGACGTTAAACCTCAAATCAAACAAACAATTGCCAGATTTCTTTATAAATAGCCTCACTGAGGCTGATCATTGAAATATAACTTCTAAAACACTGGGACATTTGATTGTTTTGGGCTTAACTACACGTCAACACTTGCGGGTCTTTTGTGTCGTCTCCCAGGGCAAGACCGAAAAGAGATAGGGCAGAATGGGTGAGAACGAGGAAAATTAATTGGGCCCCATCAAGCGATTTTGGTACTTATCGCCTATGCGAGCAGCGAAACTTCAGGCGAGCCTGCGCATCCGCGCAGTCTCGCCAGAACTTTCGCTGCTCGCTCATACAAACAGTGAATCAAGAGGAATCTTCAGACAGAAAGCCATATCCCTTGCCCCTCTGAATGGCTGGGCATGCGCAGTTAAAATTTGTCATGACGGAATGCACAAATTCGCTTGGCGGGGCTCAATTGAAGGGCAGAGACAGAAGAAATATAACAACATTCCCCATCTACCATTACCTGCTGCAAGGACAGCAGGCCTTGTCCAACGGTAAGCCAATTTCAGTTGGACGGCCCAGTGATGCAAGATACACCTTACCTTTGCCTAACGCAACACCCCGTCTAAACCATTGGGAAAACTTGGATATGTTTTGGAATGCATATGTATACGTATTGTCGATGCCTAATCAATGATATTGTTTAATGTTTGATTTATTTATAAACAGTCTCACCAATCAAGTTTTCTTCGGCCCCCGCCCATCGGGGCTTGAAGAAATATATGGGCTGCATGATGCTTCCACGCAGAGCTGAAACCAACCCGCACACGAGTACTGGTAAACCGCTTAGAGGATCTAAGCCTGCCCAGGCAAACCGGTGCGAGTTGGTCCGTCCATGCTTATAAACCCTATTGGTTTCATTGGGCGGCAGGGCTTGAGATGTCATTTCATCTCAATGTCGGGTAAAAGTCCCACAAAATTGGTCTTACCTTTATTTTTTAAAGAGCAGGCTTTATATTCCATGTGAATTTTCTGCCAGCAGTCTGATATGACATTTAAAACGCAAATTATTCACGATTGTTTTACAAAAATGTCAATATTCCGCCATTTGCAAAAACGACGTCGTTCAGGACGTCACGTTACGGGGCGTATCAAACTAATTTGCATATTTAATCCACTTGTGCATTATCGAATGTATTACATGACGTTATTTTATTCTCAGACGCGACGTCATATGATAAATATAGTACAGTGTTTATAATAATAAAATATAATCGGTGGGCCTTAGACAATTTTATAGGGGCGAGCTCCCTTTATCAGTATGTACAGAATCGCAGGCCCCACCTATCGGGGCTTAAAGAAAGAGATGGGCTGCATGATGCTTCCGACCGAGCTGAAACCGACCGCACACGAGTACTGGTAAACCGCTTAGAGGATCTAAGCCTGCACAGGCAAAGCGGTGCGAGTCGGAACATCCATGCTTATAAACCCTATTGGTTTAATTGGGTGACAGGGCTTGAGATGTCATTGCTTCTCAATGGTGGGTAAAAGTCCCACAAAACTGGATGTAACGTCTCCAAAATGACCTATACAAAGTTGGCGGGGACGTTAAACCTCAACTCAACAAACAAACAAACAAACAAACAAACAGAATCGCGGTCACATAAATCCCGAACACTGTACATTTCCGGTCCTCGGTTGTTTAATCGCCAGCATCAGGAGTGAAAGTTTATGAAAACTTTCTTTTTTGCTCTTTTTTTTTTACACATATATTGTTGGTTCCATTATGAGGCGAGTCTAACAAGTACCAACAATGCATGTTTTGACCAGAAACAAGAGTCTTGCACACCACATAAGGAAATCCGTGGTTTTGGCCTGCGACAGAAATTCTGTTCTTGCACACCAGACAAGGAAATCTGTGATTTTACCCTGGGATAGAAATTTATGTTCTGACCCTGGTATTCTGACCCCAAATCGAATATAATCGCGTGTTTGATAAATGCACTGGTTGATTACGACTTTGTGTGCGCCGTCGTTAAGGTTGACGTCATGCACGATCCGTGAAGTCACTTTACATTCCTGCAGTGTCAACACAATATGGCGGACGTTGGTAACCGAACTGACTGCAGCATTTAAATGCCGCGCAAAGAAATGGAAGGTATGCAAGAAAAAGAATCCAATATGGATGTGAGGGGTGGATAGAAAAATCCGTCCCTCGGGATCACTGTCCAGCATCACTCGGCAAGCCTCGTGATGCCGGACAGTGACCCTTGGGACGGATTTTTCTATCCACCCCTCATACCCATATAAGATTCTTATATTCTTACTAGGCAAACTACATAAGTATAGTGCGCGAAAAATAAAACTTTAAATAAAGTAAAATGAAAATTTTCGGTGGTTTTCTGAAAGAAAAAGAATCTAACATGGTCTTCCATTGTAGATGGGCGTTTCCAACCCTCGGGTTGACATTGGTTCCGCTCACCGCGGTCATCCCTGGGGTTAGAAAATCACATCTGCAAGGGAAGTCCATATCAGATTCTTATATTACCCAAGAATTATCGTTGTTTTACCTCCTTGTCTCAGTGTTAGCCCATCCCTTGAACTAGAGTGCAAACATTTAGGGGATAACTGTATCTAAAATTGTCATTTGAGATGGTAAAGCGGAGGTTTTACGGTCGGAAATTTCGTTTTACGGCGACGCGTTGGCCGTAAAACCGACGATTAACCTCCCCAAATGACAATTCCCCATTCTTATGCACTTATCCAGTTGTTTTGTTAAAACAAATATCCTATTTTGCCCAAAGCGACTATCGTTGTAAGCTGCGTAAAACCAAATGTCAGCCAATGAAAAGCAACGTTACGTGAAGACGTCGGGTTTTCGACAGTATATCGCAGAATATACTGTCACAAATCTTTGACATTATCCAATCAGACGTCACGTTACCTGGGGGACGTACACAAGTGCATTGGAATGCAGATTAAGACCAGAAACCACCGTGTCGATTCTCTTTGTATTTGCAGTCTCTCTTTGTATATGAATTGACATTTCTGTGACAAGAAGGGTACGGATTGGCAGACTTAATCCACTGGATGCATGTTGTTTAAGCAACGTCGCATCAACGTCATGGCTTTGCGTCGACGTTGATAAGATTTTGTTTTCTTTAAAATTTGTATTATTAGGCTTATAGTTCGTGCTTGTGATGCATAACGTGTCCAAATGAACTAAATCGTAAGCGAAAGCACATACAGATCAATAGACAGAATTTTAAAATTGAAAATAGAATCAACTTACGGTTCTAGAACGATCCAGTGTTGACTCCTAGCGCGAAGGCTACGAAATTGACTAGCTATTTATCTCCGAAACAAAATCGACAAGTGTTTTTACCTCCAGGCTGGAGTAGCTTTAGAGTAGCTATAATATTGGAGCGTTTCTGCAGTTAAGAGACTGAAATAAAAATCAATATTAACCCTCATAAAATCTATAATAATTTTGGTTCAATATTTTTAAATCGATCCAAAGTCACTAAGCACAGAAGCTCCTCGGTGCTGATATCCTCGTGACAATCACTTTTTGTATGAAATCCAGGTAATGGTTATTTATAGAAAATAGCTGCGCTATTCTTATCACTGTGAGGTCCGGGTGTTGCGTAAGAGAATATGGAATGGAATCATGTGTTTGGTTTAACAAATAGTGTTTACCCAGATCAGACGCCGCAGGACGCGGCGTCTGATCAGGGTCTACACTTTTTGCTTGCAGCTGGGAAATTTAAGGTTTAAACGAAACAAGTCTTAAGTATTCGCTCTGGGACATTTTTCTCCAGCCTACACTCAGAGACAGCTGTCAGTGCTTCTGTCATGTTAACAAATGGTTGAGGCATCCATACTAGTGCAGTTCTTTTCTAAAGGAGTGATATGTCCTAGATCTAGAGCGGTCGATGTTTCAGACTAATTGTCTCGTTCGTGCCTTTCTTTCAGTGAAAAAAGACATGAGTTGTGCGGCTGAGCAAAGGGAATAAGTTGGCACGCACAACCAACAAAGATTCCAGTCACCATGCAAACTTGTGTTTAGTGACAAAAATCTTGGATAGCCAAGGAACCAAACAGCGAAATCTCTGACCAGCCTGCGCGATGATGGTCATACAGGCCATCATCTACCTTTGCCTGATCCCCGGCTTATTGTGTTTGCATGTATCCTCGCTATGGATGAACCCTTAACCCATTGTATTCTGGTGGACTCTTCCATTGCTACATGTTGGACAAGTCCATTTGTCCTATAAGGGGTATCAGGCTTATTTTTCCATTTTTATTCTATTTTTGACGGTAAATTCTGTCAGCAAACAGTGCAGGCCCTGATCAGACGCCGGGTTATGCGGCGTCTGATCTGGGCCTGCACTGTTTGCCATGGTACCCCTTTAGGGGTTCCCCGCAAGGAATGGGTTAAAATGCTATGCCATGAAAAACTGCATATGAAAATGTCATCTGATGCTTCTTCTTGCATACTTTGCAAACATATAGTTTTGCATGCAGGCAAAAAGTGTGGTTCCTGATCAGACGGCTCTGTGCTCCTCGGGGAGTAATCTGATCTGGGTTAACGGTGTTTGCAATTTTGACGTTTAAAGCAACCAGCAGTCAACAATTGTTGTGAGTGGCATCGTTGAGGAATTTTCTTCACCAGTTAGACCTATGTTACAGGATTTATGAGCTAGGTTCCTGGCTTTCCGTTTCAAGTAAACAGTTAAATACACCACATTCTAGACTCATTAAAGGTGCATTATTGAGCTACCGTGTCTCAATTTTTTTTCTGGTTTTTATCTTCAATGCATTCTCCTTTGTCATGTGTACACTTTTGGAGCCAAATACAGCTTCAGAACTTTGTGAAAATGGTCGTTTACATTCGTGTTTACCCTTCGCTCTGAACACGTGTTCGGAATTTCTATTCTAAAAATAAATCTGTCACTTTACATATACATGGCCACAGTATCGTCTCTGACTGTCGTTACTTATGGCATGGTATTCAGCGTCATATTTCTTCCGATTCAGGCATGGCCTAAGCAAACAAGGCGAAAATGAACGTCGCATAACGTCATATATGGGGATTCTATTTTTGTCACGAACTAAAAATAGATCTAACTAGTGTGCGAAACCTAGTTAGGGAATCCCTCTCAAACTCGTTTACCTGTCATCACATTTTTGCATAAAATGCATTCATTTGTATTGTTTTAAAGAAAAATACCGGCTATATGTATTTTATTTTTGGAAGCATGTTTTCCAGATAGCTCAATAATGCACCTTTAAACAGCGGTCTCCTATATAGAGAGCGAAATATGAACCCAAGTGCCAAAGGATTTTGTCGAAAACGAGGATGTATAAAATTTCAGACCTTACCTACGGCCCTGGATTCCTACACTGGCAAATTATGATTAGCTGCTCATTGGTTGGATCATTGGGTTTTCACATGAGCGGTCCGGGCTCGAATCCCACCCTACGCATGGGTTTAGCTATGCTTCTCTCCTTTGTGATGATGACTTTCATGTTGTCCATGATCGGACTATACCGTTGAAGAATTTTGATGTTATAGGTTAGACGTCGGGGCATTATAAACGAGTCTGAGTTTTACCCAACATTGTTCATATTTCAATGAAATTTAAATAAAATTACCCTTTTTTCACAAATAGTTACATCATTGAACAAATCTGGTTCCAGGACTAAAATTGAAGCAAGAATACAACAGCACGCAGTTTTCCTATTAACAGTAGAACAGTGTCTTCGTCATAATGTCGTCATCGTCCAATCGTATTGGGGAGAACGGACGTCACATTAATCACGTGACGTCGCATGAATCACTCTATCAACAAAGCACTGAGATTCTTCAAAGCATACATGTAAGCATATGTTGGCAAGGTAATGGTCTCTGTGAGTTAGTGTTTGATCAGAATTTTGAAACAAGCAATTAGAAGAAGAAGAAGAAGAAGAAGAAGAAGAAGAAGAAGAAGAAGAAGAAGAAGAAGAAGAAGAAGAAGAAGAAGAAGTGGAAGAAAGATGACGACGATGATGATGTTGTTGTTATTGCTGCAGGACAATGCTCTAGTCCACTTCACACAAGTGGCAATGACAGAAGCTGAAAGATGTGGAAGTTAACTCTTATTTCCTACAAAATATTTTTGTCTCTTCAGGAGCAATTCTTCCCTGTAGGAGTAGATCCCTTAATCGTAAGTTTATAGAAAAGCGAACAGGAAGTCCCGATGGTTCTCTCACTTGCGAAAAAATCTACCTCCGTTAATTAAAACAGCACGAGTGATTCGACTGTCTCTGAGTGTAGCCTACTCCTGTAGCCTACTGTAAGGAAACAATGTAGACCCTTATCAGTCGACGCGTTTTGCGACCTCTGATCTGGGTCTATTCATCACATGATTCTACTCCTAATGCTATAGATAACACTCTTAAATAGCACAATTGTATAAATAATTGTTACCTGGATTTTCGGTAAGTTATTGATAGTCACGTGGACTTTAGCGTTGAAAAAGGGATGGTCGATAGTTTAAGGGTATAGAAGTTCATGACGAATATGAATCTCTCTCTCTCTCTCTCTCTCTCTCTCTCTCTCTCTCTCTCTCTCTCTCTCTCTCTCTCTCTCTCTCTCTCTCTCTCTCTTGCAAAGCCAAGATTTTTTTAAGTGTCCTTCTATATACGGAACGCGACGCGTCAAACAAGTGCGGTTTTACTCTTAACCGGGGTATAAATTGAATTATTACATATAAACACAGAAAAATAACAGCAACAACATTTTGAAGAAAGCTTCAAAGTAGACTAGTTTAAGGTTCCTCAATACATTTGCACAAGAAAAATATAGGTGACAGCTTTGCATGTATTTTTCCCAAAAATTGGATTCTGATTTCCTTTTAAAATGCCTGTGGCAGAAGAAAAAGGTTTGGAGGTACCACCAGTTATTACAGCAAATAGGCCTACTTCCTTGCATTGGCAACATCCCTGTGCCTTTGAAAATAAATGCAATTTACGGTAATTTTTACTTTCACAAGGATAAAATGAAAACTGCTTTCTAGACTTTTTAGCTCACCAGAGTCGAAGGCTCCTGGGGAGCTTATAGGATAGGCGTCCGTCGTCGTTGTCGTCTGACGTCGTATGACGTTGTCTGACGTCAACACTTTCAAACGACATCTCCTCTGAAGCCACTGGGCCGATTCAGCCCAAATTTCATCTGTAGCATCCTTGGGCTGGGGGATTGAACGTTTGTGTTTTTAATGAAAATCGGCTCATTAGTTTGGTTGCTATGGCAACTTAGAGTTTCCATAGATTTATAATGGGGAAAATTGAAAAACGACATCTGCAGATATTTTGTCAAAACTTTCATAGAAATGTCCCTTAGGCCATATGATTTTAGGCCTACCGCTCGTTTCTATAAGTTGCCATGAAAACCAAAATGAAAAAAAAAAAAAAAAAAAATAGAAGGAAAAATACTTCAAAAATCATCTCCTCAGAAACCGTATGCTCTATGAGTCTGAGAGTTTTTGGAAATATTCACCATATTAGCCTGTACAGGTTGTGTGTGTGTGTGTGTGTGTGTGTGTGTGTGTGTTTTTTAATGAAATTCGGTTCTTTAGTTTGGTTGCTATGGCAACTTAGATTTTCCATAGACTTATAGTGGGGAAAATTGAAAAATCGCATTTGCTACCAAGTCATTGCAGATATTTTGACAAAACTTTTATAGAAATGTTCCTTGAGTAAACGTCTCTCAGCCATATGCTTTTATGCCAACATGGGGGTCCCCGAGGTTGTGCCGGGGCCATGCCCAACCCCGTCCACTGCATAAAAGGCCATATAACTCAGAAACAATTCGGATCCCCACCCCCAAACCATATACATGTATAATATATCATAAGACGCATTCAGTGACAACAACCTGGTGGTCCCCGGGATGTGCCGGGGTCATGCCCCACGCCCTCCATTCCATAAAAGACCCAATATCTTGGAAACCTTACAGATCCCCATGCCTAAACCATATATATTATTGTTCCTTATGAAAAGATACATTCACTGACACCAACTTGGGGGTTTCCTGGGGTAGCGCCGGGGCCTTGTCCCACCCCTCCACTTCACAAAAGGCCATATATCTCAGGAATCATTCAGATCCCCTCCCCTTAACCATGTATATTCTTGTTCCTTATAATAAGACATTTTCAGTGACACCAACCTGGGGGTCCCCCGGGATGCGCCAGGGTCATGCCCCACCACGTCCATTTCATAAAAGGCCGAATATCTGGGAAACCTTACAGATCCCCACCCCTAAACCATATATAATCTTGTTCCTTATGAAGAGGCGCATTCATTGACACCAATTTGGGGGTTTTCCTGGGTGCGCCGGGCCTTGCCACACCCCTCCACTTCACAAAAGGCCATGTATCTCAGAAACCATTCAGATCCCCGCCCCTAAACCTTATATATTTTGGTTTCTTATGAAAAGACGCATTCAGTGACCCCTGGGATGTGCCGGCGTCGTGCCACACCCCTTCATTTCATGAAAGATCCAATATCTCGGAAACCTTACAGATCACCACCTCTAAACAATATTTATTGTTGTTCCTTATGATAAGACACATTCACTGACACCAACCTGGAGGTCTCCCGGTCAAGCCAGGGCCTTGCCCCATCCCACCACTTCACAAAAGGCCATATATCTCAGAAACTGTTCAGAGCCCAACAACTAAACCATATATATTCATCTTCCTTATGATTAGTCGCATTCTTGGGAGTCATCTGGGGTGCCCGGGCCATGCCCCACTGCTTTACTTTATTAAAAGCCATATATCTCAAAAATCATTCAGATCCCCATCCATAAACTATAATATTCTTGTTCCTTATGATAAGACTCGTTCAATCACACCAACCTGGGGGTCACTTTGTGCTGGGGCAATGTGCTCCGCCCCTCCACTTTAAAAGGTCATCTATTTCAGAAACCATTCAAATCCGCACCCCATAATCCTATATGTTCTTGTCCCTTATCAATAGCACACTAACTTGGGGGTTCGCAGGGGCCATTCATCTCCTCTCCACTTCATAGAAGAGCATCATATATCAGAAACCATTCAGATTCCCACACATAAACCATATATATTCTTGGTCCTTATGATAAGACACATATAGGGACAACAATCTTGGGCTTTCCTGGGATCAACAGGGCATGCCCATACCCCTACACCGCTTAAGAGGTCTTATATATCCGGCATACAGATCCCCACTGCTAAACCATATATATTCTTGTTCCTTATGATAAGACGCATTTAGTGATACCATGCAGGGCTCCATTGGGTCCATGCCCTACACCCTCTACTTCATAAAAGGCCTAATGTTTCAAATGGGTGCTCATTTGGATATGGGGATCCTTTGATTTAAAATACATGACTGCCATTGGCAGTGCGCACCTGAGCTCTGGTGAGCATAGTGGCCCATGGGCTCTTGCTTAAAAGTTCCTTTATACACAGCTGCAGATCAATATTTTACATCAAATACTAGCGACTGGGGCAAAGCTTTACCTGATTTGAAAACGAGAAAAAATTTTGACATGTTTTTTCTTCATTGTTTTTACGGTAAATCTGAAATGCTTAGATCTCATCAAATATGCCCTCCACATTTTATATTTTACCCGTAAAAAGTGTATATACCATGAAAATTCAACTGCGCAGCCTTCTTCCTGCATATAACATAATGACATCGCCCTTCTTGGAATCGTATCATCACTGATAAATGATTGTAGCTGTCAAATTGACGAAATTTGCTTCTTGTCAAGCCAGACCTAATTCATACGCCAATGACCTATTTTGCAGAAAATAACAATAGAACACTATTATTTTTAATTTAAAAATAATGGTCATATTTGAACCTGTCTTGCAACTAATGCTACACACTTTCCAAACAAACTTTCCAACATAAGTAGTTCGTAGTTCGTTAATTATGAATAGTATGCATTGATCTCTGGACTATTTTTTACGCGTAACATTGTCTGGTTTGTATTGTTCGTCCCCAGGCTATAGTAAACAAGATAAAAAGTGTGTGTGCGTGCGTGCGTGCGTGCGTGTGTGTGTGTGTGTGTGTGTGTGTGTGTGTGTGTGTGTGTGTGTGTGTGTGTGTGTGTGTGTGTGTGTGTGTGTGTGTGAATTCGGGTTTAACGTCGCTTTCAACAATTTTCAGTAATATCACGACGGTGTCTGGTTGCGACAGGGAGCTCAATGCTCACTTTTATAGTGCTGCCTCACTGAAGTATCATGTCACACACATATTACATGATGCCACAGCCAGTCACCTTATCCTGACACTGGGTCGACCAGTCCTAGCTCTACCCCGTAAATCTGAGTGCCAAGCGAGGAGCAGCTAATACCATTTTTAACGACTTTGGTATGTCGCGGCCCGGGATCGAACCCATGACCTCCCGTTCCCCGGAGCGGAAGATAAAAAGAGTAGTAATTTTCTGATACTTTTTATATCAAAACTTGGTAAAAGCATTGAACTTCTCTGAGTTTTGACCAGCTACGTAACACATTGATTTGTTGATTTGAAGTAGGTGACACAAAAGATCATTTATATAAGCATTGTTTTGTCTCAAAAATCAGTTGTTTGGTAGCTGGGTTACCACTAACATACAGAAAACAGGTATGGGTCGGTAGATCGCAAAAAATTTTGTGGGTTTTTTTTTATCAAAATTTTATTTGATGGAAAAAAAGCAAAAAAGTCATCAAAACGGCTAAATTTAAGTATATTACCTTAAAACATTCAAATAACGAGGTTAAAAACATCAAGGAAGCACAAGAACAGGGTTTCTTATGAATGTTTTCATTGCTCTTAAAGGAACTCATTTTTGATTTTTATTTCAAATATTAGTTTACCTATTTCGACAGTTTTATGAATTTTTATCAAAAGTGCTAGAATATATTAAGGTCGATAGGTAAGAAACTCTTTTGTTATTTTATTTTCTTTCTGGATGGCAATAAAAATTGCAGGCACAAAATCAGGGTCGGTCCTCTGTATAGCTTTCATCCCATTCACAAACCTAACCCTGCCATTCTTAATCAGAGTGGCAGGGTTAGGTTTGTGAATGGCATTAAAGGACTAGCATGCCATTCACAAACCTAACCGTACCACTCTGTATCCCGCTGCCTACAGTCAAACACTAATGGCTCGAACGCCTTTGGAAGCATGCGTTACAAAAGCACGCCTATTCAAATATATTGAAAATTTTTCCACCAAAAAAAAAAATTGAAAATTTTCGGGATAAAAATCCTGATATTTTTCAAGTTTCTGCTCAAAACATTGATTGTGGGAACTCGTTAGAACCGCCTCGGCGAGGCGGTTCTAACGAGTACCCACAATCCTTGTTTTTGAACAGAAGTAAGAAAAAATAATGTTTACCTCTGTAACCCCCAGTTTTACCAGATAAATGTGGGGTTTAAAGGGGTCAAATTATATAGGCGTGCTTTTGTGATGAAATGTGTTCGACACTGGGGTAGTTCGAGCCACTAGAGGTTTACTGTTTCTCTCCGTCAATGTCTGGCTCCCTGATATGTCCCACATAGGCCCTTCTTCTTCTCAAACTCTCTCCTTCTCTCTCTCTCTCTCTCTCTCTCTCTCTCTCTCCTCTCCTTCTCTCTCTCTCTCTCTCTCATTACTCTCTCTCTCTCTCTCTCTCTCATTACTCACCATCCACCCTCCGTATCCTTTGCTCTCTCACTCTCTCTCTCTCTCTCTCTCTCTCTCTCTCTCTCTCTCTCTCTCTCTCTCTCTCTCTCTCTCTCTCTCTCTCTCATTACTCTCTCTCTCTCTCTCCCTCCTCCATACTTACCATCCACCCTCCGTATCATTTGCTCTCTCCTCCGTATCGTTTTCTTTGTAGTTATTGGCATTTAGTACCTTCCAAAATACAGAGCTGACATTTTGAGCATCTAAATTCAGTACAAGTCTCAACATGACAATTTTATTAACAAAAAACATGTACAAAAACAAAAACACATAAAAATATGGGCCCGACCCTGTTTTTTTCGCCAGAAAAAATAAAATAATAGAAAAAAGTTTCTCCTACCTACCGACCAAAAAAAAATTTTCAGCATGTTAGCGGAAACACAGCCATTTATTTACGCGTTACGAGTTCTTTGTTTCTTAATTATTTGATGAACCATCAACTCAATTTCGTGAACTATTTGCGAAATGCCTGTAAAATTTAAAAGTCAGTCACCATTACGCGGGAAGATAAGAGAAAACTGCCATTTTGTTCCAGAAACCCCAAAACGGGTACCCTGGCAAACAGTACAGGACCAGATCAGACACCACAGAACGCGGCGTCTGATTAGGGCCTACACTGTTTGCAGAAAGATTAGCCATTTTCCAAACAAATTGCGAAGAAAAACACAACCTGTCACCCCTAAATTTTGAAATGGACTCCTGCTATATATCAGGAGGAAGAGTATTTGGTACAAAAAGGGTTAATTGCGTTATGTGTTAGGTGGTGTGGTTTTACGGTTAGTCCATATCTACGGTCATGCCCGGTTGGTCAGTTACCTTCACTTTTCCTGGACAGACTCAGAATGGCTGAGTCCTTAAGCAACCGTCCACCTCAAGCTGTCTCCCAAGAGAAGGGACATTTGAAAAAGGAAAGATGGAATAGAGAAAAGGAGAAAAAACACGAAGTACAGCCCCCATTCCGCACCTGCTGCAGGTACCACAGGCCATTGCCCCAGTAGAACACACCGCACTGAAAGCTACACTGCACCTTCACACCGACCCAAACTCATACGATACCTCTGTATATAAACGAGCTTAGAGTCAAAAATCTTCATTTGAAAACGAATCTTTTCAGAGACAATCTTTAATGTTGCATCCCAAGTTCCAATGGCGCTGACAGTTTGAATCCAGAGGAGACGAGTTGCAAAGTGTTTTGCTATATATAGACGTGGCGGCCATTTTGGTCATGTGATCCAGACTACGGGAACAAACATTCGATACCCCATCCACTGGAGATCCCGTCTGAAATTTGGCTTGAAATGGCTGATTTATTAACGTACGGACGGAAGGACAAAGAAAACGACTATGCAAGAGGCTCCCCGTCACTGGTGATTTCGAATGAAGGGTGTGACGCAGTTGCAGTGTGTCACATGGATTTAAATAGTGTATCGTCAATTGTGGACTTAGTCTCTGGTCTCATGTCTTTGTTTTGCAAGTTTGTTTTGCAACTGCCATACACCTAGCATTCATTACCAAGCGGTGAATTGTCTGTTGGGCAACCTACCTTGGAGCATCACCAGTGATTTAGTTGCATCGTTGAACCCTTTGCAGGCGGGAAACCCCTATAGTGGCACCTAGACAAACAGTGCAGGCCCAGATCAGACGCCGCAGAACGCGGCGTCTGAACAGGGCCTGAACTATTTGCTAACAGAATTGTCCGTCAAAACTAGATTCTAACACAGCGCGCCTATATAGGCAATGGAAAATTACTGTGTTTTATTCTGCAACAAATCACAGCTCGGACGAGCGTGACGAGTGACGTCATTAAAACTGCCAATATATGACGTCACTAGTCGATTTACTTGACGTTAGACGGTGTAACGTCATTTTCTCGCATCGAAAACGTTAGAAAAGGATATAAATGCATGTGTTTCAGTCGATAATTTTAGCGGGATTTCTTCTAACAATGGCTAAAAGTTGTGAGATTTTGGAGGAAACAACAACATTATTGCCACGCGCTTGTGATTTGATCTACTTTACAACTGACCTCCAAACTGTGATTTATTACTCAACAAATCACAGTTAGAGCTGATCTATTTCTTAAATAAAAATCGAAAAAAATTGGCCTACCACACATTAAATGACAAATGGACTTGTCCAACATATAGCAAAGGAAGAGTCCGTCCACCAGTATACAATGGGTTATATCATCGACCACTCCTATACAGACGAACATGAAGGAGAATCCTTACAAAGTGTTTCCACTATGCCATCGGTGCACTTTCCTTTTATATGAAAAAAAAAAAAAAAAAAAAAAAAAAAAATAACCCATATTTGACAATGGAATCTTCCACCGTGGTTCATTTCCAATTATAGGTGTGTCGGGTTTGCGTTTTTACAAAAGTGAATGTCTTAAACCAAACAGTGTAGGCCCAGATCAGTCGCCGCGTTCTGCGGCGTCTGATCTGGGTCTGCGCTGTTTGCCAATGTGCCAGAAAAGGGCCGCTAGGCATATATGGGTTAAGAACAGCTCTGTTTTTTTTTGGCAGTTTTCAAGATTATAACCTCCCTGTACACATGTACGCAGCATCATAATTGTATCATCCATGGTATAGAAACTCAGCAAAATTATGAGACAATCAAATGCTAAACTTAGTAGCCAGTTCATTCGGAAACAACAAGAGCACCGCAGTCGGGTACCATGCTCGTGTTTTTTTTTCATATGTCACAGAGGGAGGTTTTGTTTGTTTGTTTGATTTGAGGTTTAACGTCCCCGTCAACACTGTAAAGGTCATTTTGGAGACGTTGCTTCCAATTTTGTGGGACTTTTACCCAACATTGAGATGAAATGACATCTCAAGCCCTGTCGCCCAATGAAACCAATGGGGTTTATTAGTTATTTCGCACCGCGGTTCCTGGACAGGCTTAGATCCTCTACGCGGTTTACCAGTACTAGTGTGCGGGCCGGATTCAGCTCTGCGTGGAAGCATCATGCAGCCCATATATTTCTTCAAGTCCCTATTGGCGGGGGCTGCACAGAGGGAGGTAAATCAGTACTTAAATTGCATGATTGAGTTATGGAACTTAGTCAGAACGTAGCTCTTGTAATGATGCTGATGTGTGTCAAATTTCATGAGGCTGGGACAAATACGTTTTGAAATCTGTTTGTTTGTTTGAATTGAGGTTTCCAAATTTACCCGACATTGAGATGAAATGACATCTCAAGCCCTGCCGCCCAATGAAACCAAAAGGCTTGTAGGCATTGGACTTTCTAACTCGCATCACTTTGCCTGGGCAGGCTTAGACCTTGTAAGCAGTTTACCAGTACCCATGTGCGGTCAGTTTCAGCTCTGCGTGGGAGCACCATGCAGCCCATCTATTTCTCTAAGTATACTTTTGGAAATATGGCCGAGGTTAATGTATTTTGGTTAAATTTTCGAAAATAAATAGGTCAAAGTTGCAAGGTCAAGGTCACAGATCAAAAAGTTTGATATCAATGGAAAGGTCTAGCCCCAAGGAACACACATGTATTGTTTGTGGTATTAGAATGAGAGACAAAGCGCTTTCTTGCAACGGGCGTTTTATCATATGTCACAAAGGGAGATTTATCAGTAAGCTTTCATGATAGAGTTATGAAACTTGGTAAGAATGTAGCCATTCTGATTATACAGATCTGTGCAAAGTTTCGTGAGGCTAGGGCAAATACTTTTGGAAATATGGCTAAGGTTAAAGTTTCTGGTTACATTTTCGAAAAATAGGTCAAAGTTAAAAGGTTAAGGTCTCAGGTCAAAAGAGCTTGGTATCCATGGAAAGGCCTTATCCCAAGGAACATCCATGTGAAGTCTAATGGCTGTTTTATTAGTGTTATTAAAATGAGTGACAAAACGTTTTTAAAGAGAGAGAAAAGGGAGGTAATTCAGTCAAATTGCAAGATAGAGCTATGGAACTTAGAAAGTGAGTGAGTGAGTTTTAGTTTTACGTCCCACCAACAGCTAAGGTCATACGGAGACGGGACCTCGGTTTAAAGACTCATCCGAAAGTCTGGAGAAGCCCGGGATCGATCCTGCGATCCCCGGTTTACAAGGCGAGTAGAACTTAGAAAGAACGTGGCTCTTGTGGTTGCGAGTATGTGTGTTAAGTTTCATGAATGCTGGCCAAATACTTTCGGAAATATGGCCAAGATTAAAATGTTTGGTTAAATTTTCGAAATATAAATCAAAGTTCAAAAGTCAAGGTCACAGGTAAAAGTGTTTGGTACCATTGAAAAGGTATTGACCCAAGAAATAGCCATGCGAGGTTTGAAGGGCTCTGTTATAAAAAGTATTGAAGTGAGAGGAAAATGTGTTTCAGAAACAAAATTAGAAAAAGGGAGATAATTCAGCCAAAATCAACAATACAGTTATAGTCCTTGGCCAGAATGTAGCTCTTGCAATGATGAGTAGGTGTGCAAAGTTTCATGAGGCTAGGTTAAATACCTTTGAAGTGAGTGGGTGAGTGAGTGTTTTGAGTTTTACGTCCCACCAACTGCTAAGGTCATACGGAGACGGGGCCTCGGTTTAAAGACTCATCCGAAAGTCTGGAGAAGCCCGGGATCGATCCTGCGACCCCTTGTTTACAAGGCGAGTAGCATAACCACTACACCGCGGAGGCTTCTACCTTTGAAGTTATAGCCAATGTTATTTTTTTCGGCATTACAATAACACATTCGTCTGACAAAGTGCATTCTTTCATGCCTCCAAAACGGTTAATTTTCTACTGAAAATATGTGTTATTTTTCTTCTTTCTACTCAATCATAAGATGTGTGTGCTCGTTAGAACCGCCTCAATGAGGCGGTTCTAACGAGTACCCACAACCTATGTTTTTGAGCAAAAATAAAGAAAATCTTAAATACCCCAGTAAACCCGCCTTTGCTCTATATAAAATGGGGTTTAGAGGGGTCTTCATTACATGGATATGTTAACGCGATGGGAACGATGACAACAACGACACCGCAGACGCCAGAGTGATGACAATAGCTCGAAAGTTTTTTACTCGAAAAACAGAAGAGCTAAAAGTGTAATTTATTTCTTTATTTTCTGGTATCTGCTGAATTTCATAAAAAAGAGAGAGAAAAAAACAACAAAAAAAAAAAACAAAAAAAAAACAGACAGACAAATACAGTATTATCTCAAACACACCGATTTCGCAAAGTACCGATCCTGCATGTTATCTCAAACACGTTGATTTCGCATGCTAAGTGAAACACAATTTTATGGTAGTGTCGGTTTAGCTTGTTATTTGTTTTCATCAGTTTGGCTTCTTTTATCCCAAACTAATGTTATATCAAAGCAATTATTCCAGTTCCAGGGCCAATGAGGTAGCTATGGTTACTTTTTTGCTTAATGTGTTAGTTTTACGTGTTGCCATGTCGCCACAACGAGAACTGAAAAAAAGACAGGCGCTTTATTACTCATTAAGCACACAACACGTGTGTATTGAATAGATAGCTTAAACAAGAAAATGTAGATCATACCACATAAGGTAGATCATACAACAAATAGTAGATCATATAACAGCACCGAGGTCAAGGTGACCGTTCCATCACGAAAACACGCCTATATAATTTTGACCCCCTTGAACCCCACTTTTATATAGTAAAACTGAGGTTTACAGGGATATACCGTATTTTTCTTATTTCTGCTCTGAAATATATATTTTGAGCAGAAATAAGAAAAATATCACAATTTTCGTCTTAAAATTTTCGTTTGTCTTCCGCGGTAAAGTTTGCAATGTATTTGTATAGGCGTGTTTTCGTAATGTTAAAAAAAATCATCTCTTTTCTTTAAGAAGGAGGCCGCATTTATGAAGCAATATGTACATTTCCAGTGAAAAGTCTAATATAAACCTACAGAAAACAATGTAGTTCATACTTCCATGAACGCATCGAGTCACATGATTTTCGGTGACGTCAAGTGACGTCAGTATAAACCATGGTTCTCTACGAGCGTTGGTGACGTCAACGCTATTTCGCTTTTTGTAGGAAAACAGCGCGTAAATTTTTTAGCTTTAAAATTTGCCCTATAAACATTTTTTCGCCCAGTGATGAAGGGCAAAGAATGTAAATATAAAAAATAAACTTAATTTTCTGCTTTTCATGAAACTATGAACGACAGCGGTCGCTAGCAAAGTTTACATGAACCCCTTCCCTTCGGGCTTCATGTACTTTGCACGCGACCCACTGCGTTCATACTTCGATGAACAGCAGAAAAATAAAATTCATTTCTTCAATAAATTCATTTCAAATATCAGTCATCATACATATGTACATGTATACTGAACAAATATGTACTGGACCGAGTCATCTATACATGCATATAAGTTAAAAAGCATTACCTAGGCTAGACAGGTACATATGTGAGAGTTTGCAAGTAAACTTTAGCAAAAGATGCCGACAAACGGAAGCCGGGGATATACCAACAACTCTTCCACGACATAGTCCAGGCTGTCGAAGACGTCCCATGGTATTGCTTCATAAATATCATATCAGTCATCATACATATGTAAGAGTATACAGTAGTGTCACCTTAAACTAGGTATTCAAGAATTTCATCAGAAGTTTGTTTTGACTCCAGCAGATAAGGCCGCTAACAATGTGGTCGTTGTTTGACGGCTTCAATATGTAAACACTCTTCAGCAAGAACTTGGTGGTACTAAGGCCTTTTGTTGTAGAGAGGGCTTTAGTTGATGACCATATTTGTCATTCAGCCACCAAGTTTGTTGTCTGTGTTACAGAAGGCCAAGACAAGCTTCCTACGTTATATCGGTTACCTAAACTTCATAAAAGACCATACAAAGCACGGCTTATTGCAAATTCGAGCTCTTGTTCTTGTCTCCAAATTATTAACTCCGTGTTTTACTGCTGTCAAAAAACATGTGATAAAATATTGCGACAAAGTCTTCGAAAGATCAGGTAGAAATCTGTTTTGGTCTATAAAAATATCTAATGAAGTTTTAAATAAATTCAATTGAAATCCAGACGTTTTCGTGCTTCAAGTCTGTCTACTTATGATTTTTCCACCCTTTACACAACACTTCCTCATAATCTTATAAAGAAAAACTTAATAATTTAATTGAATGTGCATTCAGATGGAAAACTCCCTCTATCTTGCATGTAATGTAAGAAATGTTTTTTTTTAACTTCTGAAGAGCATAAAAATTATACTTTATGGTCATGTCAGAAAGTGCGTGAAGCTCTCACCTTTCTACTTGACAATATTTACATAAGATTTGGTACTAAGTTATTTAGACAAGTTGTGGGTATTCCGATGGGTACTAATTGCGCACCCCTTGTGGCTATCTGTTTTTGTTTCGTTATGAGAGAGACTTCATGATGTCCCTTTCTGCTGAAAACCAATCTGAAACCATTTAAGCTTTTAGCTCGACTTCTAGATATTTGGATGGTTTATTAAATATTGACAATACCTATTTCGATGGTTTGATCAGTCAAATTTACACACCCCCCCCCCCCCAGAACTTCAGATAAATGAAGCAAATTCTTCTGATACCGAGGCCCCGTTTTTGGATTTACATGTATATCTATTGAAGATGGATTTGTTTCTTGCAAAATTTACGATAAACGCGGTGATTTTGATTTTGAGATCGTAAATGTTCCTTTTTTGGATGGTGATGTGCCTCGTGCGCCATCCTATGGCGTTTATATTTCGCAATTAATTCGATTTGCCAGAGTGTGTAGTCATGTAATTGACTTTGAACAACGCCCGTAATAAATTGTTAACTGCTAAACTTCTTAATCAGGGTTATCGGTACCAAAAACTACGCAAAGCCTTTCCAAACTTTTATAGACGTCATTCTGACTTAAATTTCTTCTGCAACAAGGTCTATCGGAACCCGAATGTTATAGCGACTTAGTAATACACCAGAGTATATAAATTCAGAATCATATATAACCGCAATGACTCCACCACCCAATTTCGTAAAATCATTCTTCGATACAAAAAAAAGGTACAGCGACAAACTGCATACATGGTAGTTAACCCAATCACGGTTGACAATTTGCTTCCCTCCTTAATTGCACGCCGGTGGGTCAGGTCTCAGATTCTTTGACGGTTCCAGCGTAAAGGCTTACTGAGAATGAGAGAGAAACTAATTCTATGTAATGTTGGTTGGTGCCTGATGCTCTGTCTCTGGTCGGGCCCATCGGAGTCTAACTGTTGGTTTTCTTTTGCTCCAGCATTTCAGTGGTTTCTTGCTGTCGAGGCCTCATCGTTGTTTCATCCCCCCCCGCCCCGCAGTGGAATTCGTTTCACTGACCGTTCCAAAGCGGTTCTTCTGTCGCGGTTTATTTTTGTTATGGTTTGTCCATCACGAAAACACGCCTATAAAATTTTTACCCCCTTGAATCCCACTTTTATGCAGTAAAATTGGGGTTTACATTGGCAAACCTTATTTTTCTTATTTCTGCTCTTAAATATAGATTGTGAGTACTCGTTAGAACCGCCTCAGAAATAAGAGAAATATCACAATTTTTTATCTTAACATTATCGATTTTTCGGCGATAGGGTTTACAATGTATTAGTATAGGCGTGTTGTCGTAATGTTTGTGTGTTTGTGTCGCTTATATTATTTTGTTTTGGATAGCCAATTGGCCATTTTGTTGGAAAGTAACTGTCCTTTTTGGCTTTCCGCTATTGATGTTTCAACTAGGGTCTGTTGAAGAATAAAATGGCCGCCGTTCGTAGGTTAAAAAAGAATCGAAAATGATAGGGTCGCCTATGGCGGTAAATGAAAGGTCTCCAAATAGCGCTAATGACGTTAAAGGTTTATAAATGTTAAAATTGGCGTACAAGGTCGGAAGGCCGCGGTGGTGTAATGGTTAGCACGTCTGCCCGGAATGCAGGAGATCCGTGGTTCGAGTCCCGGTTGCGGTGCGACCGATTTTTTGCGCTAATTCATTTGATATATATATATAATATATATATATATATATATATATATATATATATATATATATATATATATATATATAGGGAAACCTTACTGGTCTGATGCACATAAAGTTTCTCAGTTAATATAAACGGGGCCTTATATAAGCTACATAAAGCATAATGAACAAGATAAAAAGAAAAGAAAATTTTTGTAATGACTTATAATAGAGAATAGCTTGTTTCTCGCTTTGACCCTTCAACTGCTATATAAATTCCTGGAGCAGACGACATTTCGATTTTTCTAAATATTTTTTTTCATAGTATATACGAAAGCGTTATTTGTGGTGATATTGTACTGACATGTTATGCTATGGGTTCCTATGGATTTTTTAGCAGTATCCTTCAAGGGTAATTCGATTATAATAGAGGTCCCACTTCTGACACCAAATGTTACGTGTAGGGTTACGGCGTCCCGTAAGCCCATAAGCTGACAAGACGACACCGGGCGACCTCCGACAGGTGCACGGCCAACCGTAGGGCAAATCACAACAGACCAATCAGAAGCAACATTTTGCAGGTTGATGAGAAAGATTCTGTCCGATCTTTCTAACGTTGATAGCTTTGTCGATGATATGTTCAGTCAGTCCGAAGAACAAATATTAATTGACATTATGAATGATCATGGCTTAGAACAAATCGTTAACTTTCCCACTCGTGATAAGACATTGGATCTGATTCTTACAAGTTTGTCAGGACAGTTTGAAGATATTCAGTCTCCAGACAAACTAAGTGATCTTGACATTGTTTCCGGATATTTAAAAATCTACATTCCACCAATAAAGAAACCTCGGAGGAAGGTGTACTCGCATCTAAAAGGTGACTATGAAACTATGAGCAAGGGTATGCTAAGATTTGCAAAAGAGAAATACTTTAATGGTTATTCATATGCTCGGTCTGTCCAGGAGAACTTTGATTTGATAACTTCTTTCATCCAAACTTCGGCCGAAAATCATAACCCCTCAAAACCTAGTAGGTCGGTATCTTCGATTCCCTGGATCATACGGGAGATAAGAAGAAAAATGCGCAGATGGAATAAGATTCATGCTAATGCAAAAAAAGATAGGAAGTTGTGAGCTCCGGACAAAATGTGAAAACTCGAGACATGAAATCAAGGCTGATATCAAACATCAGTATAATTTGTATGTGAATAACTTGGTAGGTGATGTAAATGCAAATTCAAGAGACTTCTACAGATATATCAATAGCCAGAAGAAAGAGTGGAGGGATCGGGGTTGCTGAATCACTCTGAAAGGGCAGAGGGCGAAGGAACTATAGTTGGTGAATTCAATGATGTGTTTAATAAAACTGAGTTCAAGGATGTTCCATTGACTTTTATGGATAATATCGTTGTGTCATCGGCAGGAGTGATCAAGTTAGTCCAAGGCTTAAACCCAACTATAGCTTTAGAACCTGATGAGCTTCATCCTTGAGTCCTAAAGGAACTGGCAAATGAGATAGGTCCAGTTTTTGCACATATTTTCCAACAGTCTCTTGAAACGGGTGAAATCCCCAAAGAATGGCTCCTAGCGAACAATTGCCCAGTCTTCAAAAAAAGGAGATAGGACTCTTGTTCGTAATTATCGCCCAGTGTCCCTGACTTGTGTTCTGTACAAATTGTTCAAACAGCATGGGCCACTTGGATGAACATTAACTTTCGTCAGACAGATAGCAGTCATTTAGTCAGCCTCGATAGCTCGGTGGTTAGCGCGTTCGACTTATGATCGATAGGCTGTGGGTTCGAATCCGGCCACCGGGGCCGAGGTGTGTCCTTGGACAATACACTTTATGGCAATGCTCCACTCGACCCAGGTGTAAATGAGTAGCAGTGGTGTAAAAGTCACTGCCTCTCTCTCGCGCGCGTGATAACATCCGGAATGAGTGTTCGAGAGCGATTCAATAAGCTTGGAGCTTTCATTGCAATCGAACTAAAATAAGTATAAACTAACATGCATTTAGGAAAAGGCATAGTTGTGCAACTCAGTTGATCAGGGTTATTAATGACTGGGTAAAAATCTTGGACAAAGGGGGCAGATGGACACATTTATTCTGGACTTCCAGGAGGCCATTGACTCCCCACCAATCTAAGTTATTTGGTTATGGAATTGGGGGACGACTCTCAATTGAATAGACTCATTTCTTTGCTACAGAAAATGACGCGTTGTTGTAAATGGTGAATCTTCAGAGTGGGCTCCATTTTGTCCCTGTATATTAATGATATTTCAAATGACATTGACTAAGAAATATGACTGTTCGCAGACGACTGTGTTTGCTACCGAGAACTTAGTGATACAGAGGACTCAATGAAACTTCGAATGATATAGATAGATTAGGATGTTCAGCCCGTCTAATGCAATACTATGCAGATAACATGGAAGAGAAGAAATACAACTGAGGCTCCTTATACCTTACAGGGAACGGTCTTCGAGAAGGTAGTTTCATTAAATACCTTGGTGTGGCAATCACACAAGATATGAGATGGAATACACACATTAGCGAAAGGCAAATAGAAAGCTTGGGTTCCTGAGGCGGAATCTTCATCAGTGTTATCAGGATGCAAAAGAGGCAGCATATAAAGGTCTTGTTCGCACCATCTCGGAATATTGTAGTTGTATCTGGGACTCCAGTGGAGAGGTCCTTAATGAAGAAATTGAAACAAATTCAGAATAGAGCTGCTAGATTTGTATCAAGATATTACTACTTTAAAACTGGGAGCATAAATGGAACACCAGGAAAATTAAGATGGGAGTCTCACAAAAAGTAGAAGAGACAGTATGTTCATATTGCTATACAAATGCCTAAAGGGTGCTGCCAGAAGTCAAACAGATGACACCCCCACCCACCCACCCACCCACACCCACACCCACACACACACCTTAGCTAGGTACTATAGAAATCATCATGCATTGGCGTTTCATGGCCTTATTTAAAGAACTGTATATTACATGTAGGGTTACGGCGTGTCGCAAACCCACATGCTGACAAGAGACCAAGGGCGATCTCCGATAGGTGCACGGCCAACAGTAGAGTAAATCACAAGGAAGATATCATATGCGAGACATTAATTATTAACACTAGCTACAATAATACTTAACGATTAACACTACACTAAAAGAATATTTGTTTCTATATCATTTCACGGCGCTGTAGCGAAGGCAAAACTAAGTTTCCCGCTCGGAACCGCGACGTGATAATCATATAGAAACAAATAACACAAAAACAACCCCCTCCCCACAAAAAAATGGCAGGCTTAAGCACTAGCAGTTCAGGTGAACTTAAACTAATATACTTGAACTGACCAATGATTCACATTACACATTATACCGCGTATATGGACTTCAAGTCCCAATTAATTACTTAGGTCATAGAATCTACAACTTGTCTGTTATGGAACCCCTGATTCCTAGTTTGTCAGGTGAGTAGGTACCATCTCTCTTTAAAGTCGTTATAAGTGTGACCCTGCCGTGTTCGTAGTCCGGATTTTGCCCGCCCATGTTTGGCTCTATCCCATTGGGTCGTCCAATGCCTGATCACGTAGAGCAGTGAGCAGCGGGTCACAACTTATACCAACAAAGTGTCTATTAACAATAACGATCATCTACAATACGGTTCACAAAACTTATAAAGTACATTATATTCCCTACCCCGGAGAACTCTGAACATGTTCATGTATATAACGTTGTCGCGCATGGGTTGACCAGACAAACAGGCTCCTCCGTGCATGCGACAATAACCGGGCAGCAGACCTCCGCTTGATAGCAAAAAATTATCAGCACACAGTGTTTGAAACAAGAAGAATAAAAATTTACGCTCCCTTACTGAGCACTACTGAAATCAATTTTATGCTCACTATAACTGAGCACAACATCCAATTCTTACTCACGGCATTTACACGGGCAAGAGGCAATAGATCAGACTGTGCCTTTGCGCTATCGGGTCATTCGCCAATTATAGAACAAAGTAGTTTAGGTCGTAGTACCAAAGCATTAATCCATCAAAGCGCCAAAGGCACTGAAATGACAGATTCTATGAGAAAATCAAAACACTGTGAAAACTTACAGACAACCTTTCTAAAACGATCTTAAAATTTAGAAAAGTAGTTCTGCAAATTCCATTGTATGATATGTTTGCAGATGTCTATATACCGGCGGTATCATGAAATGCCATCCGATGTTTCAAATTTTGGAAAGAAACTATTTACGTTTTCAAAACCAAACATTAAAATTCAAGTTTTAAAAATGCTACTATCAATTAGTAACATTTTTGTCTGGTCGGTTGTGGATACCTGCCCCCAAAAGATACTCTATTTTTCACAAAGAGATCGGAGGAGAAAGGCTGGTCAGTCCAGAATTCCATTGGCTTGAAGACATTTTTGAGTAAGAACAGCACGATAAACCTGCTGGATTAGATATCCCGGATTCTGAGCGTAAACAAATAAATGGAACCACGTGAGGCCGACGCACTTGATTGATGTAACGTCTCGTTGTTTAGTTAACGTCTCAGCCATGATCTTGAATGTTCTTAACTTGATGTCGCTAGCTACATGCAATAGCTCGACATACCATTTCGCTTATTCCATCCGATATGTCATGCTTTATTACGCACGCGTTGCCACGGCATACCTTACACCTATATGTCGAAACATCCCGCAACGACAATCGGCGTGATTCACGCTGAAGTGCGATGTGTCACTGAAATGCATATAACGCGAGTCGCTTAGACGCCAATATACATGTACGTATTTCATGCACCAGCGTAAGTGTTCCGTACTTTTTCGACGTCTTAATTTTGGTCACGAGAGGGACGTCTAGCTCTCAAAAGTGCATCGCATAACGGCGACGAACAGTGTCAGTGCTTATTAGTCGGTAGTTGAAACCCTTTGTTTATCTACAGGTACAGTGTAGCAGATGCCGGCGGAAATCTGCTTCGCATATGCGTCCGTCGGATGAACCGATCTTGACGTACTGACGTCGGTCTTTCGCTACGTCGACGACCACTAGCGTCTTCTGTTGATAGTAAGATGTCGCTCCAACAGACAAATAGATCACACACATGTGGCACCCAAAATCAGAGTATACGCCATCCGCTTTCCGACCAGCTTCTAACTGTCCATTAGAAGCCTCTGTGGTGTAGTGGTTATGCTACTCGCCTTGTAAACCAGGAATCGCAGGATCGATCTCGGACTTCTCCAGACTTTCGGATGTGTCTTTAAACCGAGGTATCGTCTCCGTATGACCTTAGCTGTTGGTGGGACGTAAAACTCAAACACTCACTCACTCACTCTAACTGTTCAGGGTTTAATGAAAAATGTTGCAATACGTTCTCACTTGATGCTTTTTGAGAACAAAATACAATTTCTTCTTTTCTAGGCACGACCTTACATCACACATCAAAAGTTTGATCCTGAACATGTGGTTTCTATCAGTGCTGGTGTGAAGGTGGTACACAGGATCGTTGGCCCCCACCCATCGGGGCTTAAAGAAATATATGGGCTGCATGATGCTTCCACGCAGAGCTGAAAACGACCCGCACACGAGTACTGGTAATCTGCTTAGAGGATCTAAGCCTGCCAAGGCAAAGAGGTGCGCGTCGGACCGTCCATGCATAAACACCCTATTGGTTTCATTGGGCGGCAGGGCTTGAGATGTCATTTCATCTCAGTGTCGGGTAAAAGTTCCACAAAATTGGCAGCAACGTCTCCAAAATGACCTATACAGTGTTGACGGGGACGTTTAACCTCAAATCAAACAAAACAAAACACAGGATTGTGGCCGGACTGGTAACCATACGTCACGGTTGATTGATTTAACCTTTTTAGCTTAAGGGCATGGTGCCTAAGCGTGTCGTAATCATGCAATCGTTTGGTTTCAAAATCAAAGCACCGAAAGTGTTGAAGGGATGTAGGTTGGGGTAAAGGTCCTGGGCCGAGATTAAACTGTTTAATTTAACTCTGAAATTCCAAACAAATAGTGAAGATTTTAATAAGAAGCGCGTTCTGCAGCGTCCGAACTTGGTCTACACTGTTTGCCAAGCACACCCTAATATTCCAGGATGACCCTCTTCAGTCTTATGGAATACCCTGATCTCACTGCGGCTATTTTCTGCAAGAAAAAGGTTATTCTGAGAAGTCAGTGATAGTCACGTAGACGTTAGCTCTGAATCGCTTTTTTATTACATGATTAGTAACTTCGAGTCGAATGCCAAACAAACAACCCAAACATAGCCGTTTGTCAGTCTTGGGTACATGTAAGTGTTATCCGTAAAATCTGCACTTGAATAAAATGTTTGATCTGGCAAACAATGTAGACTAAGATCAAACGCCACAGAACACGGTGCTGATCTTGTTCTACATGTTTTGCATCAGTTACTAACATCCGTTAAGTTTAAACGGATAAGTCCAAGTCCCCGTTCATGACCAGCCTGCATTTAGAGACAATCGGCATGAGTGTTGTCAGTGCTTTGATTTATTCACTGCCTTGAGTTTCTGGAGTGTACTCTTCCATCACTGGAGTTGGGCTCGTCCATTCTGCTAAATATGGCACCTAGAATTATATCACAGGACCTACACTGTTTGCATAGTTATCTGTACCATATTCCAGGGTTGAAAGGACAGCCTTTCTCGCAAAGTCTGATTTACACCTAGTTGTAACTGACCTAGACTTGACCTCGAATGTCGGAAAACCCATTAATATTCTGATCTGCAGCTGACCGGTTGGTCTCTAAGGATTAAATATTGAGAGCACTGTTAGAAAACAGTGTAAAACCTGAGCAGACGTCTGAGCAGGTGCCGCATTGATCTGAGTATAAATTCTCGCATGATGCAGCTGATTCATATGAAATGCTGAATCTATTCTCTGAAAGGTAAGATAAAATCGCCAAGTCGTCTGCTTCAAAAGTTTGTATTGCGATTATAGGATGTACAATTTTGATAACTGCGCCAAACCGGACTACATTTTTGTGCGGACTCATATTTCTTTGGCGGTGAAAGCCGGAAGAAAGTTGTAAGAAAGCCGGAACTACTTTACAACACGCAGGATAGCTAGAAATGACAGAGTGAATCTGTCATTAAAAATCATTAATCCATAGAGAAATGGCAAATATTAATGCTCAGACCAACAGACATGGACTCCAGAAGTGTGTAATCAGAACAAAACTCAGTTTCAGACCCTTGCCCGCGACAAGGCTCATAAATATAACTGCCCACAGATTCATTAAATTAGCAACTACTGGAAACTGAAAACAGGAAGATTTTTTACACACCGCGATTCTATCTTCGAGCGGGTCTACACTATGTGCCTTAAAAATGCTGAACTCATATCACTTCCGTGTTTGGTAGCCGTAACGTTAGAACTAACGTTGTTAGGTCGATGACTTCATTTACGTCGCTTAGACCGTTACAACGTGTGATGACCAAACACCCAAACTAGTTAATCTACATATCATCCTACCCTTAATGAGATGCGTGCAATAAAAAAAAACACATTATTTACGGCGATACATGTATAAGCAGATTGCACGACCCGCAGAAAAAGCGACCGATTGAAGTCGGTTGATTTTCTAAGAGTGCCCTAAAATCACCGTGTCATTCTGTCAGTCTGTCTGTCCTTCCGTAACCCGTTTGTGAAAATTGGTGATACTGACTTAACGCTTGGAATATTCAAATAAGTTTGGCATACTGATAGATATCAATAAGGTCTAAGCAATGAACTTGCGAAATATTATATTCCATTTAGTATAGCCTCGCCGAGACGAAAAATGTGAAAATTTTCGAACTGCTTCTCCTCGGATACCGTTGGGCCGATTGAAGTCAAATTTCATATGGAGCCTCTATTGGATGGGGGAAATCAAAATTTGCTCATGGGGTCCAGGTCACATGACCAAAATGGCCGCCAAGCCATATATGGTAAAAACCCTTCAAAAATAGTCTTCTCCAGAACCACTGGGCAGATTTCGACGAAACTTGATAAATAGCATCTGGGACGTAGGCCTATCATAAATTGCTAAAATGGTGACCCTGGGTGACCTTGACCTTCTTTGTGCCTAGGTCAAACTTTGACACATATGCTTTTGTATTGGAAAAGTGAGAATGCATTTTATCCTGCAAACGATTCAGAATACAGTACTAAAGTATAAGATATATTTTTGCTCCTTACGATAAGGCGCATTTATTGGGAGAACCGTTTTAGGTCCAGGTCACATGACCAAAATGGCCGCCATACCCATATATGGTAACACTCATAAAGCTAAAAGCATCCGGCGGGTCGTGCACTTCAGCTGAAGCACTGGTTTATACCTATAATTGGCACCGTTACAGAAAATGAACTCTAAATTCTTCCCGAACAAAATCCTTCCTACGGACACTGAATATTCTTGTAATATAATTTCATCATCAAAAATAACTCGTCAGGCCCTTTTCTAAGAGTTCGCCGTGACGATAAAGATTTGGTTGCACCTGTCTGTTAAAATTTGCGTCCCCTTAACACCCTTGCTTTGTTTGCTGAGCCTGTCGGACCAAACAATATCTCTGTAGAACATGTGCGTTAACACAATGTGCTTCCCAGTTTAATATGCATTTTTACCTTCTATAAAAATCGATTATGGTTTTATGTTCCCCTATTAAAGGAAATAAAACAACAGTGTATTTCTGTAATAACGTCTTTCTCCTGAACTTTTGTTTTGTATCTGGGTGCACGATGAAAAGTAACTCAAGGGGAATGAGTACACCTTCAGGGGAGGTAACTCCTGCAAAAGTTTTTTGTCTCCCATGTCAATAGGGGTCAACTCTTAAAGGAAAGAATTTGCTCCTCAGTCCTGAGGAGCAAATTCTTTCCTTTAAGAGTAGACCCCTTTTTCAGTGGAAAAGGGCTTACAGAAAAGAGAACAGGATGTCCCGAAAGTTATCTCCCTTCGAAAAATGGCGGAAAAAGCTGCCAGGTGTTCCCATTCCCCTTAATGCCAGTCACTAGCCAAAACAAATAACATTCAAACGCTCTTACAAATGTAACGCGACGTCTGATTGAATAGCGTCATATTATTCTGCCACGCCGAGGTTCCGCTCAGCACGCTCATCCCGAGGGTTGGGAACGCCCATCTGCATCAGACCACCATATTAGATTCTTTTGCATGCACAACACCACCGGAAATTTCCATTTTACTTTATTTCAGGTTTCATTTTTCGCGCATTATACTTTGTCCGGGTAAGAACACCAGCAAAGAACAGAATCTGATCTGCATCGTTACTGGAGACAAGGCCATAACATGACATTCATTCACCAGGACTTGTGAAAAGGGTGGGGTGTAGTCTCCAGCTCTCGCGAAAGAAGTAAACTTAGCTACATTATCCTTAGCACATTCCATGGATGAAATAACCGAATCTAAAAGGGCATTCCAATCACTAATTGTCCGAGGGAAGAAGGAACCTGAAATGTCTAAAGGTGATGCTTTCTGCCACTCCTAAATGGGATGGGGCGTGTGTGGATAAGGTCATCTGTTGGAATGCTAGTTTAGGCCTTTGTACAAGGGTATAAGCCTATTGTATCTCCTCTTTTCCTTGAGAAACTCCCATCCTAAGAGTCATACTTTCAGTTTCAAAGCTGTAACAAATCTAGCTGCCTTATTCTGCACTTTTTTAATCTCCTACTGAAGGATTATTTCATGAGGGCCCCAGGCTCAACTTCCATATTCCAAGATGGGGCGAACGAGTCTCTTGTGTGCTGCTTCTTTAACATCTTTGGGGCATCGATAAGGATGTCGCCTCAAGAAGAGCCTTAGTACACATGTTGCTCATCTGAATAATTTCTATCCCAGGAAAACCCATTGCATGCGGGAAACCCCTAAACGCGGCGTCTGATCAGTGCTTGCACTGTTTGTCCGTCAAAAATATAATTAAAACGAAAAAAATAGGCATGATCGATACCCCTTATTTGATAAGTGGACTCTTCAATTGCTATGACTTGTCCAACATATAGCAATGGAAGAGTCCACTAATATACAATGGGTTAAAACCACGGACTTCCTTATTCGGTGTGCAAATGAACATGCGTATGTAACACAACGTCGGATTGGATAACGTCTAAAATTTGGGAATGATAGAGTATCTTACATAGTGTTCATGCATTATTGAATTTGTTAAACGAGTTGAATAAAAGGGATAACATGTGAGCAATTCATCCCTTTTCCTCAACGGGTTTAATAAATTCAATAATACATGAGCACGAATGCAAGATTCTTTTTATCATATGGCATTTAAAACACATTTTATTCACGATTTTTTAACGAAGATGTCAATATTCTGTCATTAGTATAGGCGACGTCATTAATGACACCGTAAAGTCCCAAATACATGGAAAGAGGCAAACGTGACCCCAATCTTCAAAAAGGACGACCCTTCGATCATATCTAATTATAGACCAATTTCTCTCTTAAGTACTGTAGGCAAAGTCCTAGAAAAAATCGTTCATAAACACATTTTTAACTTTATTCATGACTATAATATACTAACATCTCTTCAGTCAGGATTTATTCCTGGAGACTCAACTATTAATCAATTAGTTCATATCTATAATACATTTTGCAAAGCTCTCGACGAAGGTAAAGAAGTACGTGCGGTCTTTTGCGACATTAGTAAAGCCTTTGACAGAGTATGGCATAAAGGTCTTCTATTCAAACTACACAGCATTGGTATTTCTGGCTCGCCACTGCAATGGTTTACAGATTACTTGAATAATAGACAACAAAGAGTAGTGCTACCTGGAGCTGCATCGTCTTGGTCTGTTATCAAGGCAGGAGTCCCACAAGGCTCCATCCTTGGCCCACTTCTGTTTCTGATTTATATTAATGACATAGTTGTAGACATACATTCTTCTATCACGCTCTTTGCAGATGATACTAGTCTGTTCATAGTGGTGGAGAACCCCATGCAAGCGGCAGCCCAGATTAACTCTGACCTGGCTAAGATTAACTCATGGGCAACGAAATGGCTTGTTTCTTTCAATCCTGCGAAATCCGAGTCAATGATTTTTTCGCGAAAAATAAATAAACCCTATCATCCTCCTATATCAATGAACCAGCAAAACATTAACGAAGTACACTCTCACAAGCATTTAGGCCTAACTTTTTCGACCGATTGCACCTGGCACGACCATATAGACAACATCAAAATGAAAGCATGGTTTCGGATTAATATAATGCGCAAACTTAAATTCACACTCGATAGAAAATCCTTACAAACAATATATACTTCTTTTATAAGGCCACTTCTTGAATATGCCGATGTTGTCTGGGACAATTGCATCCGATACGAGGCGAACGAATTATAAAAAAAATCAAAATGAAGCCGCATGAATCGTTACTGGAGCAACAAAACTTGTATCAATCAACTCCCTTCTCTATGATCTTGGATGGGAATCTCTGGAAGCTCGGAGGCAAAAACACAAACTTGTACTTTATTACAAAATGCAGAATTATCTCACACCCGAATACCTATCTTCACTAGTACCACTCACGGTAGGCAGTAGCACAGTTTACGAATTGCGAAACAATGCCAATCTGCAGACTGTCAGAGCTAACTCGCAACTTTATTATACATCTTTTCTCCCGTCGGCGACTCGCAACTGGAACGACTTGCCAGATGACAAGAAAAATGCACCCTCATTAGCATCTTTCAATTATAAACTACAGTCTAACGAAAGAAAACCACCGTTATATTTTTGTGCAGGTAAAAGATTTGGGCAAGTACATCATACCAGACTAAGACTTAATTGCAGCTCGTTACACGACCATCTCTTTCAAAAAAATATTCTAAATAACTCCTTATGTGCTTGTGGAGCGGTTGAGGACACGAATCATTATCTCATGGCATGTGAACAGTACACTGACATAAGACAGGACATGTTAAACATTGTCTCCTCAGCTATTTGCCAACCTGCTTTAAACATCCTCCTGTACGGCAGTACCTATCTCTGTGTGAATGATAACATACAAATATTCTTAGCAGTACAAGATTTCATTATTAAGTCTAAACGATTTTGTACTTCAAATTTATAATCACAGATTTCAAATGCCTTGCTGGTACTTATCACAGATGTACAAATATGTGTATTTTTTCTACACGGGCGCACATACATACATACATAAATATATACATGCACGTTCATATAAAAAAAGGTTGTGAAACACATCTACTAACTCGAGCCAAAGTTAAACAGTTACAGCGTCCAATCCAACCGATCATCAGTCTTTGTCTCACATCACGATTCGAAGAGCGCTACTGAGTTTCTGTAATGTATTGTTCCTCTTGAGACAGCCCAAAATCACAAGACTTGATTCGTCAGTGCTAATTACCCTAAAATCCATTCCCCGTGGAGCCATATGCTTTATTTCACTACTATTCATTTTGTAACCAAAATGAAATTCACTTACAATATCTTCACAACAACTAGCAAATTCGAGCAAATTTGACAGTTACAACTATAATTAGTACATTGATAATGTAATCGAGGGATACAGATTTGAATAAGTCAGTTGACTTTTTTTCTGAATCCCTTTGTATGATACTTGTATTCTGTGTCAACATTATCTGTGTAAAAGATGTATGTATTATACAAAGAAATAAAGTTTAAACCAATGACACCGTACATGTAACGTTACAGGGCGTATCTTTCTAATTTGCATATTTATTCCATTAGTGGATTATCGAATTTATTACATGGCATTATTACACTCTTAGATGCGCCGTCATATGATAAATAGAGGATCTTACATGAGTGTCCATGTATTATTTAATTTATTAAACGAGTTGAGGAAAGGGAATAAAATGCGAGGCTTTTCCGAGCATTTTATCCATTTTCCTCAACCAGTTTAATAAATTCAATAATACATGAGCACGAATGCAACATTCTATTTATCATATGACATTTAAAACGCATTTTATTCACGATTGTTTACAAAAATGTCAATATTCCGCTGTTAGTAAACGCGACCTCGTGAAGGACATCGTACATGTAACGTTACGGGGCGTATCTAGCTAATTTGCATATTTAATCCACTAGTGGATTATCGAAAATATAACATGGCGTTATTACACTCTTAGACGCAACGTCATATGATAAACAATTTTAATTCAGAGCACCCGGCGCCATAACGTAACATCGCTTTTCATTGGCTACTATTTGGTTTGTTTTCATTGGCTACTATTTGGTTTGCACGTGCTGCTTTGTGCAAATAACAGAATTTTCAGCAAAACAATACAAATGCATTAAAATGGAGATAATTGTATCATAATTTGGTAATACACACAAAACAAACCTGACACCCCCATAATTTGAAATTAACCACTCCTGACTCAGTAGGTGGAAGATCCCGTTGTTATATATGGGTATAAATGAAAAAAAAAATACAACTCTTCAGTACAAAAACCCATCCCTAATGACAGAGTATTTTCCAGGAATCTCGTAAATGAGCTTATTTCTGATAAACTTGCATTATCAAACAAATTAAACAGCTAAAAGAGAGTTATGAAGCTGCACAGATGAAGCTGAATACTTTCTTGTCATTTCATTTTCAAGTTTTAATGATTTACTGTGAACGAATCTAAACAGTAGTTATTCAAAATGAGCAAAAATATGTTTGTGAAACACTGATGCCCCCGGACAACGCCATTTATAAGTTATGCCCAATGTTGCCAATGTTAAAATTTTGAAAAAAGTAGGTCAAGGGTCAAGGTAAAGGTCACGAGATCAAAAATTATGGTACCACTGGAAAGGTCTTGTGATAAGGTATACACATGTGAAATATCTATTACCATGCGGGTCGGTTTCAACTCTGCGTGGAAGCATCATGCAGCCCATATATTTCTTCAAGCCCCGATGGGCGGGGCCGTAATTGTAACAGGTATAGCATGAAGTTATTATTAAGGTAGATATCGTTTTCAAGAGAACACAATTAAAACTTTGAGAAACCTTTGCTTTAATCAATAAGTGTCATGATAATAAAACATAAATTTGCTTTTTATTTGACAGAAATGATTAAGACAACATAGAACAAGACTAAACAATCAGTCAATCTTTTTTTTTTTTTTTTTTTTTTTTGGTTTTACGACCCTTTCAAGATTATTTCACTCATATCGAGCCGATCGTTAATCAGAGGTGGGCGAAAACCGGAGTACCCGGAGAAAAACCACCTCACCTTCCGTTGCAGAACTTGGCCTCTCACATATGACCCGAGCGAGGCTCGAACCACATCAGCGGTGAGAGACCTAATGATCAAGAGTCAGCGCTCTTAACCACTAGGCCACGGAGGTCCGTCAGTCAATCTTTTAAATTAAATCAAAATATAAATGTCCAATATTCTTTATGATCTAACAATTGAAAATTTCATTCACAATATAGATTTTGTTTGTTTGTTTTATTTCCCCGTCAGCACTGTAAAGGTCATTTTGGAGGCGTTGCTTCCAATTTTGTGGGACTTTTACCCGATATTGAGATGAAATGACATCTCAAGCCCTGTCGCCCAATGAAACCAATAGGGTTTATAAGCATAGGCGGGCCGACTCGCACCGCATTTCCTGGGCAGACTTAGATCCTCTAAGCGATTTACCAGTACTTGTGTGCGGGTCGGTTTCAGCTCCGCGTGGAAGCATCATGCAGCCCACCTATTTCTTCAAGCCCCGATGGGCGGGGGCTAATTCACAATATAGACAACAATGGAATGTTGATGCATAATATTTACCGATTATAAAAAGTTATGGCCTCGACACAGATTACTATATGGAACTGAGTCAATGGCAGATAATTCATTAACCAAAAAAGCAAAGAGTTGTCTTCGTTGTTCATGACACATCAATCATCTCAATGCCATGCATGCACCTGTAAAGTTTTATAAATATATTCGATACGGTTTAGGAGTTATGCCTAAGGTCCGGACACAGATTTCTTTAAGGAACTAAGTCAAGGTCAGATAATTCAAAAACCAAAAAAGCAAGAGTTATCTTCCTTGTTCATGACACATTGTCTAATTGCCATGCAGGCACCTGTAAAGTTTCATAAATATATAACATATGGTTTAGGAGTTATGGCCCGGACACGAAATGGGACGAACGTAAGGACGTAGGTACGGACGGGACGGACAAGGGTAACACTTATTGCACTTCCGCTATTCTTCGAATAGGCGGGGGCATAAAAAAGAAAGAGAAAGAAAACTCTTCAGGTGCAAAGCTGGAAGAAACGTGTTATAACATTACTGCATGAAAAATTTGGATTAGTAAAAAAAAAAAAGACGAAGAAACATTCTTTGGAGGGGGGGGGGGGACTCTCTTAAAAGAAAAAAAAAGCTCCCCAGGGGAATGAATTCTTATCTTTGAAAACAGTCCAAATTGCAATGGGAAAATACTTTATACTATAAAATCTGTCCAAATCGAACACATTGTGGACACAACAGTAGAGTTAGTTTTCACATTACGATAACACATTACGTGTGACTTACGTAGTACATTCTTTCATACCTCTTAAATGGCTACTTTTCCGGTGAAAATTTGTTATACAGTTGCATTTTTCTTATTTCTACACCAAACTCAGGTTGCTGGTGCTTGTTAGAACTGTCTCGTTGAGGCAGATCTAACGAGTACCCACAACATATTTCTCAGAGCAGAAATAAGCAAAATAATGTATACCCCTGTAAACCCCAGTTTTCTCTAAATTGAGTGGGGTTTAGAGGGGTGTTCATTTCACGGACTTGTTAACATAAAAGTAGTTCGAGTCGGACCGTCCATGCATATAAACCCTATTGGTTTCAATGGACGTCAGGGCTTAAAATGTCATTTCATCTCAATGTCGGGTAAAAGTCCCACAAAAATTGGAAGCGACATCTCCAAAATGACCTATACAGTGTTGGCGGGGACGTTAAACCTCAAATCAAACAAACAAACAATTTATTTCCAGAGGATTACACATTTAGTATAAAGTATTTAGTATAAAGAAATAATCTTCCATTTGATCCTCCATAAAACAAATAAAACACAAGGTATAATGTACATAATATACGTACACTAACATTACTAGGAATACTAAAGTGTTTCAGTAAATGCTTACTGACATAAAATTAATCAGAGATAGCGAACTGCCGTTTTACTATTTAATCCATATTTATAGATATCCATTATTCGAATTATGGATATCCATAAATCAGGCGAATAATGGATATCCATAATTCGAATTATAGATATCCATAAAACGAATTATGTATATCCATAATTCGACTTATAAGGAATCATTAATTCAGAGCGATTTAGGGATATCACTAATTCCAATTATGGATATCAATAAATCAAAATGTGGATTCGAATTATTGATATCCAAAAATCGAATTAAGGATATATATAAATTGGGCTGAATTATGGATATCCATATTTCGAATTATGGATAGCCATAATTCACCGCAAAAGCCTTTTGGTGACAGTCATTATTTATTGCATTTATTTGCCGAGACGAATTTTGGATATCCATAAATCGAATAATGGATAATCATGAATAAGTATGGCGATCTATAAATAGGGAATAAAAAGTAAAAGGGCGCCCCATATTAGTCCACCAAGTGTGTTTTATATGCGAACGCGCTACGAGCGTAATGAGCGTTTCGAGACCAAAGCAGTAGAAGAATCACAAGGTAAGGCACTGAAGGCCAAGGTAGCGGAGAAAAAATTGTATTGTTTTATGTTAAAAATTCAGAACCAATTAATGTTTAGCGTTGTGGGCTCAGTTGTTTAACCCTTTTTGTACCAAATGGAATCTTCCTCCTTATATATAGCAGGAGTTCATTTCAAAATTTAAGGGTGTCAGGCTGTATTTTCTTCAAATATTTATTTTGAAATTGACTGAACTTTTAACAAACAGTGGAGACACTGATCAGACGCCGCGTTCTGCGGCGTCTGATCTGGGCCTGCACTGTTTACCAGGGTTCCCGTTTTGGGGTTTCTGGTACAAAATGGGTTAAAGCATTGTTAGCAATCTTAACAAGCTCATTAGTGGTCAGAATGTTAATTGTTTTAGTAGGTAAAATATCTCATACAAGGGTATTCATTTTCCATCAAAGGCATTAGTGAACATGTTATATTTAACGACCAAGGTTCTGGGCCCGGTTGTTTAACCCACTGCATGCGGGGAAACCCCTAGATGGGTATACCTTGGCAAACAGTGCAGGCCCAGATCAGACGCCACACAACGCGGCGTCTGATCAGGGCCTGCACTATTTGCTAACAGAATTTTCCGTCAAAATAGAATGAAAACGAAAAAATAGGCCTACCACCCCTTATATGACAAATGAACTTGACCAATCTATAGCAATGGAAGAGTCCACTAGTATACAACTGGGTTAAAGTGATCACAATGTTAACTGCTCCAGTAAGTTCAATATCTAATACAATCGTATTTTTTTCAGTAAAATCAGAATCACAATTGTTATTGCATGGTGACACGTCAAACGACATTCATACACCAGGACCTCTGTCCCTAGCTCTAACCAATTTAGCTACACAATCATCAGCAAATTGGTGTACATGCCGTAGTTTACGATCAAAGTTTTAAGGATTTTAAGTTAGTTCTGGACAACTGGGCCCTGGTCAAAACATGAGTCAAGGTTGATTTCCCTAATATTTTGGTAGTTGGTGTGCTATTACTATTTGAACTCCTTACTATGCTGTGAATGACGTCAGACCTGTAGAACTGCATAGGCAAATTGGTTAGAGAATGCATAAGTGGCTTAATTCTGACAACGACATTTACAAACTACAGCCAGTGTAACGCAGGATCGCTAGATGGGTAACTTGAGATTACCAATACACACCTACCTGCCTAATGTGTTTTTAATGCTACATGATCTCAACTGGCGACCCTGGACCAACGACGCATAGATAGTTTGGTACTCTTATATTCGTAAGGTCACCTACGATCTTGTAGCAATACTTGCTTCATAGGAATGTTGCACAGTAACCCTCTACCAAAAAAGTAAAACAATTCCGCTCCAATCAGTAAAATGGTCGCCAGATCTAAAAATAGAAAAATGTAAATTTGCTTCAAACGCGAACTCCTCCCAAACCCGTGGATCAATTTGATTCAAACTTCACAGGAATGTTGCCTTCCTACCAAAATAGCTAAAATATTTCTGCTCCGATGAACAAGATGGCCACCAGAGCTAAAAAAAATAAAATTTAAATAACGACAACTCCTCCTGTATTTTTGGGCCAATTTCATTCAAACACCATAGGAATGTTGCTTAGGTGACCTTTCACCGAATTAGCTAAAACAGTTTTGCTCTGATGGGTAAAATGGTCGTCAGAGCAAAAAAAAAAAAGAAAAAAAAAAGAGAAAAACATCGTAATTATATATAAATTTGCTTCAAATGCGAACTCCACCTAAAACCTTTGGTCAATTTGATTCAAGCTTCATAGGAATGTTGGCTGGATGACTCTCTACCAAAACAGCTAAAATCATTCCGCTCCAATGCACAAGATGGCCGCCAGAGCTAAAAATATAAAAATCTTTAAATGACAACTCCTGTACCCTTGGGCCAATTTCATTCAAACTTCATAGGAATGCTGTTTAGATGATCCTGTACCAAAATGGCTAAATGGATGTCAGAGCTAAAAATAGAAGAAGAAAAAAAAAACGTCATAAATTTGCTTCAAACTCTTGCCTAAACCCTTGGGCATTTGATTCAAACTTCACAGGGATCATGTTGCCCAGGGTACTTCCTACAAAAATAGCTAAAATTGTTCCGCTCCAATGAAGAAGATGACCGTCAGAACTAAAAATTAAAAAAAAAATCTTTAAACGACGACTCATCCTGTACCCTTGGGCCAATTTTATTCAAACTACATAGAAATGTTGCTTAGGTGACCCCTTACCATATCAGCTAAAACGGTTCTGTGTCGATGAGTAAAATGGCCACAAGAGCTTAAAAATAGAAAAACGTCGTAAATTTGCTTCCAGCGCTAACTACTTCTAAATCCTTGGGTCAATTTGAGTAAAATTTCAAAGGAATATTGTCTGGGTGGCTTCTTATCAGAATAGCTAAAATTTCACAGATATTTTTGGGTGGTCTGATGATATAGGCCTACTGGATATTTTTTGGGGTACCGGTACACTGGTCAATCTTGGTATTTTTTTTGGTCTAGCACTAGATGCTGGGTCCCAGCCTATGTAGCAGGCAAAATCCCGAGTACTCCTACCCACTGGGGGTTTTCTTCGGGCACTCCGGTTTTCACCCACCTCTGATTAACGATCTGCCCAATATGAGTGAAATAATATTGAAAGGGCCGTAAAACAAAAAAATAAATCACTTTATGCAGAGAAACTGACTGGGGTACACTATCTTTTTTATTCCTGTTGAAAGACACAAGTTGTGGATATTCATTACAATGGGAATCAGATGAGGTCCTATCGAGCATCCACAACATATGTTTTGAGAAGGAATAAGAAAAATATCATTGTCTGTGTATGTCATATTCTTCGAACATTGTTAGTGTAGATCAGGAGGACGCGGGTTCGATAGCTACCGGGGTCGGCAACATTCTTTCGTGGAGATTGAGCATGATATCTTTTCTACGGCGATTCTCTCCCTTCCGCTGATTCAAGAAGGGCAGCGAAAGAGGTTAACCGCTTACGTATAAGCCTGTCCAGGAAAAGTGTGGAATTGTAAACTAACCAGCTAAACATGACCTAAAATCGTGTTGACTGGGCCTTTAAACTTAAAACAAACAAACAAACAAACAATAGGCATACTCCGGTTATAGCTGATAAGCCAGGTGCGATACATTATCTGCAAGCTTCAGAGCCAATACACTATATCTGGCATGAGGTTACATTGAGGTTAACTGCATTTATATCATATTAAAATCCATTCCTGGAGTGTCACGCACATTAACAATCTTTGATTTGTCTTTACATATGTACCATGAAATTGTGCAATCTAAAAGGTTACAAAAAAGGTGTGTAAAAGGTTACAAAAAGATAGGCCTGGGGTAAATGTAACAGTGAGAATAATGCTCCTGTATTGTCATAAGCCACACATGCAGAGAGTGACCTTCTTTTCTTTCCTAAAGCCAAGTGTAGACTATGTAAAATGTAGGTTTCATAATGTTAAATAATGGACTGGTCAATAGATTGTTTGGACTGATAAATTAAAATGACAACATTTGATATAGTTTTGTTCTTGTAATATCAACTTTTTTCATCACTATGCAACCGATCTTTGATCCTGTGTATATTAATGCCTGGCAGAGTTTACCCAGTAGACTAACATTGATTCGATGTTGAATAGACCTTGGTATGACGTTGATGTAACGGTGTATGCCGGCTGGGTATGATTCTATATATCGAGCAGCCATCATATCTAGTTGTCAGTATTAACTCTTAAAAATTTCATCTGTAAATCCGTCTGCTTATGTTGTCTGCTGAATCTTCTTGCAAACTTTGCATACATGCAAAAGTTCGCAAATAGTGTGGATCCAGATAAGACTGCTCCCCTACTCCTGCTAGGGGAGCAGTCTGATCTAGGTTCACACTGTTTGCAAAAATGGCTTATGTTGTCTGCTGAATCTTCTTGCATAGTTTGCATACATGCAAAGTTTGCAAACAGTGTGGACCAAGATCACATTGATACTCTACTGCTGCTAGGCAAGCAGTCTGATCTGGGTCTACACTATTTGCAAAAATGACTTTTAATTTTAGTAACGAGAAGTCGACAAAGCAGACGACAATTTTCGTTATTGGAAAATGGCATTCTATAGGTAACCCATTTATCATTATCATTGCATCTTAGGAGTTTAATACTTGTTAAGCCCAGCCCTGCAAACAACTATATAGTTATGTAAAATTACACTCCTTTACATGAGCATAGGGCAGAACAAGTAGTCCGTTTTATTATCTGCTTCCTCTATTTTACTGAAGACCACCGGTCTTTTTATTGATTCTTGGACGAACCCGGGTTCTCAGAGCTGTATAGAAGTCATTAAGAGTCACAGATTCAAGATGAAGCACATAGCCATCCACAAACAGTCCATGTCATATGTTAGTTTCTTAAAATTAGAAGATCATATTCAGTAGATGCCAGGTAAATACCCACATGTCAGGATTAGGAAGATTTGTTCCATCCGGTTGCAATAAATTGTAGTTAAAATTTGAGCCCTTTCTTCATCAAAGCCAGCAGGGCCTACATCAAACAGGTCTCATTGTAGAGTTGACTGACTGACAGATGTTTTTAAGGTAACCGGGCGCCATGGGCACATAGGGGCTACCCCCAGTTCGCCATCTGGGATTAGTTGTAGGTACTGCTCTTTTCCCTAGGCTGCCAATATGCTGACTCCTGTCTGCTTGACAGTTATCAGCTAGCCGATTGGGAGTGGGGTGACTTCTTTCGCGGAGGATGTGAGAAGTAGGTCAATCCCACCTCCCACATCCCCCGCTCAAGATGTCATGTAGGCACAGAACGCACCCAATGTTAAGCGTTTGTCCTGTAAAATGGGCAGTCCTCTGGCGGGGTTCGAATTTTGAATGCAGATGCAGACCAATGGTCGGGCTCTAGAATGTGGTGACACGTTGCCAATTCCGGCTGCAAAATGTGTCAGTACACAGCCCTTGTCTGACCGAGGAAAAAAGCTTCTCATGCATTATCGGTTTTGGCTTTCATTAGACTCTACCCCCACCCCTGCCGTGGTAGAGAAAACGCCTTGGACACGGTGCTTGTTAAAGGGTGATAATGCATGTAATTTTGAATTTTGAACGGCGGCCAAAAGTGAGCCAGGAAGGGTTACTATTAGACCAGCCAATTTCGGCTATTGCAAAATGTCCTAGTACCCGTGCTCTACCACCTTGAGAACACGCCTATGCTGTGTCGCTACCCCCCCCCAGGTCTCTACAAAGATAATCTTGGTAGTACCATGTACTACTGGCCCCTACTTTCGTCGCGTTGGGATGTCATATGTTGGTGTTTTGGTTGTTGCTTTTCTCTTAGTTTGTAGTTAATTCAGCCAATCAGTGTGCAGTTGTTGACTTCTATCGCGGAGGATGCGAAAGGAGGTCAATCCTATTTTGCTTCTTAGCTTTCCAGTTTCTGAAAAGGTGATGCTTTTATCGACGTAGGATGTCGAGTTCTTATAAATTCGTAAGTGGGTCAATTGGGACCAGACCGCCATGTTTGCATATCATTATCTCATCCTCCGTGAAGGAGGATATCATATTGGGGATATATGGATTGTAATACAATATGGATCAGTACTGATTGTATGTGGTAGTGTTGTAACCCTCTTTTGTTCAGGATCAGTGTGGTTAGATTTATAATGTTTACACACAGGCGTGTCTTTTAGTGGTGAAAAGTTATGTGGTTTGGCAAAGGCGAGTATGTGGCTAACCAGCCATTGTGCAATTTCGCTTTTATTTCGTTTTGAGCGGTCGGTCTGAAAGGCTTTTTTAAGGGTCTTCCTGTGTCCAAATCCCTATCAAATTTGGTCATTACCGTTGCCCCGCCTATTAAATTGTTCTGTATTTGACCTACTCCAGAGATGTATGCTCCGTTCTGACAGCATGCTGTCTTCGCTTCGCACATTTCTGGGTTTCATCAGGAGGGTGTCCCCAAGGGGGGCTCTACGAGGCAGCCTTCTGGGCACCCAACTGATGACTTCTCGGTAGCTGTCCTACACGAGGTATGGTGGGATTCCCCGTCAAGGATCCCCATGTACCTGCAAAAGAAATTATGATTAGTATGTATTGGAGTTAGGGTTAGGGTTAGGGTTAGGGCTAGGGTTAGGGTTAGGGTTACATAAGCCTAAGTTTAGACTTGTCTATCACCGATGTGTTGCGTCGGCGGAGCACTCATAAGTGCAAAGCAAATGAGCCGCAACCACAGCGCCCCGCTTCGGTTCAACCGGTTCTAGTCCAAGTCATGTAGGGTAGGGTCTGTAAGAGGTAGAAGCAGTGCTTATGTAACCACTGTATAAGAATGTGTGGGTTTTGTGTTCCCCCCCGCACCCATGCAACCGGGGACCCAGGGCCACCGCCCCGGGAACGGCCAGTCCGCCCAAAGTGGGGGAATCATGTCCCCAGGGGCACCAGCCCGGGGCCCCCAGGTGCACGGAGAGGCAGAAATATGAGAATGGGGCCTATATCTATGGGTTGGGCAGCATAAGCAGCACTGTTAAATTCTTGGTAAAAATAATTCACCTGTTCGCGACGGCGCAGGCCAGAAGCACAACGCGGTCACGGTCTGATTGGGATAACCCCCACCTAGGTTGCAACCAGCCCATGCCCCAGCAAGCACGTGGTCACGACCAGGCGCAATTTTTTATTTAAATGATTTGTTTAGAGAGAAACTTATATGCTACTTCAGTTGATTCTCCCGACCCAGACACACAGATGAGACCGTCTGCCAAAATCGAGAGAACCAATGAATATGAGTCATTTTCCGGCACACACAGCCATAGCGACCAGTGCGCCTGAACAGGAATATATAGGTTCACAAATCCGCACACGCCAAACTACATACAAGCACTTTTGGCATATACGGATGTGCAAACCTAATGCATTCAGGATGTCCTGAACACAGTTCTGGGCATCTACATGTAATTAAAGACTGGTTATGGAACAAAGCACAGGGAACCAGATTGCCTCCCGCAGTCAGTAACCTAACGTTAGCAGCATTGGTTGGCTCTCTGATCGAAACCTAGAAACCTTAGTCCCACGCCCAGCATAATTAGATTGAGAGATTCATATTGCTTTATGATCTAATCTCCCCTCGAGTCCCTGGGGGCAAGGATATATGGTGTTATTGGTTTGGGGCCAGGTGGTTATTGGAGGCTGTGTCTGTAATAGAAAGAAACATGCAGTATTAATGATCGCTGCATGAAAGGATTCCAGCGCTGGAAGAGAAATAAACTTGGATTAGTATTACATGGTTACTCTTTTATACTGCAGCTGTCTATATTTTATCGAATAACTCAGTGTCTTTCAAAAATGTAATGATTGCCTCAACTATCTGAGGCCTAATGTTTCGTGGGGGGTTAAGTAGGCCTTGTTCATCAAAAGTGTTGTATCCCAATATAAACAGTGCAGCTTTTAATTCCTGTCTGGGTTCTATATTTCCCTCACAGTGAAAAAGAATATGTTTGATGTTATTTTGCTCATCTTTATCACATCTATTACACTTGATGTGGTTTTGATTAAATACACAATGGGTCCCTAGTTTATTATGGTTTAGACGCAAACGTGTGTAAACTGCGTCATGTTTTCGGTTGTCGCTGTAATGGGTAGTAGTATTTTTAACCTTAGGTTCTAGTCTATGGTAGAAGCGACCTTTACTTTGTGGGTTGTCCCATAATTTTTGCCATTTTGTCATAATGGCCTGATTAATTGCCGGGTATATTTCTGTTTTGGTCGGTAAGGTCTGATCGTTTTTACCGTTTGTCATTGCTGATTTGGCACTTGAGTCTGCCATTTCATTACCTGGGATATCTACATGGGAAGGAATCCATTCCAGGTAGATATTGTTGCCTTTGTCTTTGGCTGAGTCTAAGAGTAGTAGTATTTTGTTTATTTTATCTGGTCTTGTTTTTGATTGGCCAGATTGTAGGGCTTGTATTGAGCTGAGGGAGTCTGTAAGTATGACTGCCTCCGGGATGTTATTATCGATGATCCATTTAATGGCATGTTCTATTGCTATCAGTTCAATAGTAAATATAGACAGGCTCGGATTGGTTTTGAGTTCGATATTCACGTTTTCATCAGGGACCGAAACTGCTGCTCCTGCTGTTTGTTTTTCAATATCTTTGCTGCCATCTGTATATATCTGTAATCTACCCCTATGTTCCCCTTCTATATAGTTTATACTAGTTTGTTTCATAAATGTTATGTCATTTTCCCCTTTTTTCCCAATGATGTCCTTGATTGCACAGGAGGGGGGGGGGGGTTGTGCTTTAAGTCACACTTGTTTCTATAATGGGGTGGTTCGATATCCTTAGGTATGTTCAGCTCAGCTATGAGCTTCTGAACTGTAACGGAATATGGTCGGTATTGGTGTGCCTTTTTAGTAGTTTGGCACCCATGTTCCCCAATGAGGTCATTTACAGGCAGATTTTTACCCAAAGGCGAGGAACGTGCCCAATATTTTAGGATTAGTTCCTCTCTTCTTAAATGGAGTGGTTTTATGCCACATTCTACTTCGAGTGCATTAATCGGGGTGGATATAAATGCCCTTGTTGCAATGCGAAGGGCTTGGTTTTGTATTGTGTCGAGCTTTTTAAGTTGGGCTTGTGAGGCAGAGTTATAGGCTTGTGCGCCATAATCTAGTTTACTTAGGATGAGGGCTTTGTACAGGTTGATAAGGGTATTCTTATCGGCACCAAAAGTTGTGCCCGTGACCAAACGAAGAATGTTTAGGTCCTTCTTACATTTCTGGATGAGCTGTTTTATGTGCTCATCCCATCTAAGTGCTTTATCAAGGATCATCCCTAGAAAGTTTACATTGTCCACAAATTCAAGTTTTTGGCCAAAAAGTTTGAGATCGAATTTGGAGGTGTCGATATTTTTCTTACGTCTAAAAAGTATGGCTTTAGTTTTAATGTTGGACACCTTAAACCCCCACGCCTCAGCCCAAAATTCGATTTTTTGAGTGCTTTTTGAAGGGCATCTACGGCGCAACTGGGTGAATAATGTTTTCTCCATATTGCGCTATCGTCTGCAAATTGCGACAGCTGCAGTCTTTCTTCAGGGTCGAGATTCTCCTTTAGTGAAACCATGATTATATTGAAGAGGATGGGACTAATAACACTGCCCTGGGGACAGCCATTTTCTAAATTGTGCTGATTTGATGTTTCTTGTCCCAACCTTACTTGAATTTTTCGATTGTGAAGGAAATTGTGTATCCATTTGAGCATGTTTCCGTTTATGCCAAATTGTTTCAGTTTACAGATGGTTCCTGTTGACCACATGAGGTCAAAGGCTTTTTCCAGGTCTAGAAAGACGGCAGCTACTATCTTATTTTCCATAAAGGCCATATTTATCTCAGAGTCTAATCTGGTTAGTTGATCAGTGGTAGATCTGTTGGGTCTAAAACCGGATTGAGTGTCAGCCAGGTGCCCTTTGTTTTCCAAATGGGCCGTCAGTCGTTTAGCAATCATGGTTTCCATTGTTTTACAGATACACGATGTAAGTGATATAGGTCTGTATGACCCTGGTTCCAGTTTATTTTTGTTTGGTTTCATAATAGGTATGATGGTGGCAAGTTTCCATTCAGGTGGGAGTTCTCCTCTTTGATAGGAGATATTCATAAGTTTCAATAGTTCCATTTTGGAGTTATCGGGTAGTTGTTTGAGCATTTCATAATGGATTGTGTCCGCTCCTGGTGTTGATTCCTTTTTGGATGATAGTGCAGTTCCCAGTTCAAAAAATGTGAAGGGTCGGTTTAAGTCCGAGTTATTTTCTGTTGCCTGGGGTTCCGGGATGTGACCAAGTCCCCTATCTTCCATAATTATTTTAACAGCTTGAAATTTGGGCATATGATTTGACGATTTCGACATATTGTCATAATGTTGTGCTAGAGCATTAGCTTTTTCTTTTTCATCGGTAAGGATTGTTTTGTTTACCTCTAGACAGGTAATATGGTCAGTAGGTTTACCCCGGAAGCGGTTAATCATATTCCATACTGTTTTGGAGTTTGCCTTATGGTCTAGTTTAGATACAAAATCACGCCATGAATTAATCTGTTTGTCCCTTTTAATGTCTCTTGCTTCATTTTTAACCTGTTATAGCTTCGTTTTTGTTCTGGATTTTTATTTTTAAGGTATTTCTTTCTAGCTTGTTCACGTTTTTTGATAGCTATAGTAATTTCCTGATCCCACCAGGGCGGTCGGAGCGATTTTACTTTTGGTTTTGTTTTAGGAATAGTTTTTTGACAAATTTGTTGGAGGGATTCTACAAAGTCTGTTGCTATTTCCTGTGTTGGATTGTTTTCGTTTATTTTTAATGTTTCTGCGCACAGAATTTTGAACTTTTCCCAATCAGCTCTTTGTAAGTTCCATTTTGGATTGTGGGCTGTCCCCAGTGCATTGAATTTTGAAAGAAATCGGAGGTAGATGGGGAGGTGATCGCTTCCACAAGTGTTGCCCAGGGTTTCCCAGATTGTACCTATGCTCAGGGCTGGAGTGGCTATTGACAGGTCAGGCGATGTAGTATATTCGGCCATCGTGGCTTCATCATTCTCATTGAGTATAATAAGGCAGTTATTTATGACGAGGTCAAGTAAGATTTTTCCCTTTGTGTTAGATTTGGAGCTCCATAAGGAGTCATGGGCATTAAGGTCGCCTACAAGGATGAAATTTTTGGTAGGGATAAGGTCAAGGACCTTTTGATATTCGTCAGCTGTGGACCCGCTTTCAGGAGGGTCATAGCAATTTAGAATGGTTATTTTGTCTTTTTCTAAATATATGGTGGTGGCACAGTATTCAAGGTTGGGTTGCTCAATTTTAAGGTCTAAGTTTGTGAAAGGTAAATCGTTTCTAATATATGTTAGGACTCCGCCTCCTCTGTCTATTCTATGTTTGAAGGAGGCGACTTTGTAATTGGGTATGTGGGGTATTTTATTTTTCAACCACGTTTCTTGTAGGCAAAGTAGATGGGGCTTAAGTTTTTTATCTTCCAGTAGTGACCTCAGTTCGGAGATATTGCCCATGCTACGGATGTTCCATTGAACCAATTCAAGGTTAGAAGCTGTTTTTACAGCCGCGTGTGTGAAGCCGTTGCTGTAGTCGTGGGGCAATGGCGGGGGTATTAGTGTCTACCGGAGGTCTCTTGTGATAGTAACGTATAAATATTGTTACTATGGTACGTTGTCTTAGGTATGGAGTTATTAGGTCGTCTGGTTTTTTGCTGGGCAACCATTGTGTTGGCATTTGTATTTATAGGATCGGGCCTTCTAACTTGGTTGGATGAGGCAGTTCCTGTATTTTGAGGAGCATACCTCGGCACATTTGGTTTAAAGGGAACTGGGGGCAGGTTATAGGTCTGTATGAGGGGGGGGGAGTGTTATCCCTTTCATCCACATGCTTCTCTATGATGTTTGATACTACACTTTCTTTCTGCTTTTTACTCATATTGGATGTGTTTGTGTGTAAGATGTCTGTTAATATGTGTTTTAATTGTAGTAGTGTAATGGTTTTCGTCATGTCAGGTCCGGTTGCTGGTTGTTCGGCATTTTTAGTTTTATTTATTTTCGGGAAGTCCGTTTCTAAATTAAAAAGGGAGGGGGGTTTAATCATCATGAGGGGGGCTAGTTTTTTATCGGTCCTATGTGTTGTTGGATCTTTCCTTCTTTTTGACCATTCTATGTAGGTTATGTTATTTTTTCTATCAATGGCATATTTCTGTTCCAGGAAGAAGGGGCAAGATTTGGATGCCGCTCCATGTTGACCGTAGCAATTGCTGCATTTCCTTAATCGCGATTCAGTTTTATGCGTGCACTGGCTGTAATTATGATTTCCAGCGCACAAAGGACACTTAACGGGGTTACCAGGACAGGTGTTTATACTATGCCCATGTTCCTGGCAATTATTGCATCTTAGATAGGGTATTTCGCAGGGGTAAACTGGATAAGATTCTGTCCTAGTTAGAAGTAGTGTGGGGGCTTCCTGAACATTGAAGGTAATTTTGACCATGTCTGTTGGTTGTTTAAGTTTTTTCGAGATTCTGTAAAGATCCTTTATGAGTTGGCCATTTTGGTTGAATGACCGCTGAAATTGGGCCAGGTTAGTGTTGAAGGGGATGTTTTTAATTATCCCCGTACTGGTTGGATTGTTCTTGTTTACGGGGGCTGATTGCTGGGTAGGGGTCTTTGTAAACTTGGGATGGTGACCATGACCCGCTATTGGTTGCATGGCTGACTCCATGCCAATAATATGGAGGTTGGGATTATTGGGTACATGGTTAAAGTTTCTTGCTTTTGGTAAGCTATGTTTCGAGATAGCAAAAGTGGGACCCAATAGTCCCACTTTAGGATATGTAGTTTTAATGTCTGACCCCATGTGTTTTTGGAATGCCTTTGTTATGGTCTCGGCCTCTTTTGATGACAGTGGTCTTTTTTCCTCTAATGATATTGTGAAATAATATTGCTCCTGGTTCTGAGTGAGGCTGGCGGTGGGTTTGGCGGTGGGTTTAGTATTTTGAGTTCTAGAAAATTTTTTAGTATTTTTAGTTCTAGAATTGAGGTCCTCTATGCAGGTCTGGATGAGCTCTACAAATGATCTTTCATTTTCATTTGACACTTCGTTTACTTCTTTTTCAAGTGGAGATATTGGGCTTGTCGGCTTGTTATTGACCCTTTTAGCAGGGGTCGACGCTTTGGGGGAGTTAGAGTCGTTAAGGTTTCTTTTTCTCTTAGGTACAGCTACGTTGTCCCAGTCCATGTCCGTGTCTTCATTAGCATGGTCTTTGTTGTTTGCGAGAGTGATGAAAAGTTCAGTTCGGTTTACTATTTTTGCCTTGGGTCTTTTGGGGGGATGGCTTGATAGCGCTGGGATGAGTCCTGTTTCAACGGGGTACCTTGCTGAACGTGAAGCCGAGCTGGCGTTAGGATGGCTCTCTTAGGGGCTGGTGTGGTATCAACGGGTGTGGGGACGGGCTTGATGGGTGTACCGGCAATTTTTGATAGGTCCGGTACTGTCCCGGGTTTTATCATATTTGGGTTCTCCGGGCTCTCTGATGTCAGGTCGACCACTGATGGGACTGGTGAAGGTTCGACGGTTGTAGCTACTGCTGTTGTTGGAGTACCGGTGGTATTTAAGGGGTCCGGTACAGTCCCGTGATTTGTTAAGGTTGGGCTCATTGGGCTTACCGGGCTCTCGGGTTTGGGAGGCCATGTGTCCACTTCTAAGTTAGGGTACATTATTTCAGCAGGTTCCTTTCCCGGGGAGCTTAAGATACAGAAAAATGTTAGGTCCAAATCCTTAGTTGGACTGGTGTCGTTGGTGTGGTCACTGATCAGACCCTCTTGTCCTTGCCCAGGGATGGGATAGGAATCGGAGATGATTTTCTCCGAAGGCTGGTGATTATCCTTAAGACTCCCAGACGTGTTGATGGGGCTGTTGTTTTGCCCAGGTGTGGGATAAGTGTCTGGGAAAGTGTCTTCGTTAGCGGGGGGATCCGGCGTGGTGTGATTCCCTGTTGATCTGGTGCTGGATCTGGTGCTGGATAAATCACTTGTATCAGAGGTGGGGGTTATATCCAGCACATCATATTGTGTAGCGCAAGACACTTTGGTTGCCATTGTACTAGTGAGTTGAGTTGTGTATATGGTTAGACAAAGAGACAAAGGGACAAAGGAAAAAACGCAAGATTACTCACTCACTATGAACTCACTATCCTAGACACCATACTAAGCTGTTAGCTTCTTAAAGGCGCATCTCGATAGAATTGACGATAGTCTCTTGTGTGGTGGCCGGTTTGGTAACATGCTGGTTCAAATTTATGAGGGTGCCCGTGCCAAAGTTTATTTAATCTGCTTTTAAATGAATTCACGGAGGGTGCATTAACTACACTATCTGGTAGGTCATTCCATGAGTTGACGATTCTATTGCTAAAAACGTTGGCTCTGAGGTTTAATTTAGATCTTCTTTTCTGTAGTTTGAAAGGGTGACCTCTTGTTGCAGTGAAACTAGCCCTTGTGAAGAGCTTGTCCTTATCAACTATGTCGATATCGTTTAAGATTTTATATACTTGGATAAGGTCTGCTCTTTCTCTTCTGTATTCAAGGGTCGGTAGCCCTAACTTACGCAATCTTTCGGGGTATGACAGGTTTCTGCATGATGCTACTAGTTTTGTTGCTCGTCGTTGAACATTTTCGATGATGATTTGATCCTTCTTGTATATAGGCGACCATATTGGAGTAGCGTACTCGACGTGAGGACGCACAAGTGATTTGTAGAGATTTAGGAACATTTCTTCATCGATATATGTAAAGGTCCTAAAAATGATACCAAGATTTCTATTGGCCGTATTTACTTTGGCTGTTATGTGATCTCTAAATAGTAGGTTTTGGTCAATTATAACCCCCAAATCTTTTTCACTTTTAACTTTTTCAAGCTCAGTTTCCTGATTATTTAATGTCATGGTGTATTTCGTTCCTCTATCGTGTTTGCCAATATGTAAATGATGACATTTTATGATATTATAAAACATTTTCCAAACTTCTGCCCAATTAACTGCGCAATTTAGACTGCTTTGGACTTTGTTTTCGCCAGTTTGGTTAGAAACCACTGCATATAGTTTTGCATCGTCAGCAAAGAGCTTTATTGATACCTCGATGACATCTGGTAGGTCATTAATAAATATTAAGAATAGCACTGGTCCCAGGACACTGCCTTGGGGAATGCCACTAGTGACATCTTTCCATGAGGACTGAGTGCCATTCACAATAACTCTTTGCTGTCTAGATGAGAGGAATTCCTTGATCCATTCATGGACTTTTCCCCTTATTCCGTAGCCGTATAACTTTTTTAATAGCCTCTGATGCGGGACCTTGTCGAAGGCCTTACAGAAGTCCAAATAAACTACATCGATGTCCTCCCCATTATCTATGGATTGAGTTAAATCTTCCAAAAATTCTAATAGTTGTGTCACGCAAGATTTCCCTTTGATGAAGCCATGTTGAGCTTTGGAGAATAGGTCATTTTCTGTCATATGTTTCACTATTTTATCGCGTATTATTTTTTCCAGTAGCTTACAAGGAACTGAAGTTAAACTTATTGGGCGGTAGTTACTTGGGTCTTTCTTTTCTCCTTTTTTGAAGATTGCACTTACATTAGCTTGTTTCCATATCGGTGGTAGTATACTCTCATCAAAAGATTTCTGGAAAATGACCTTTAACGGTTTGATGATAAGCTCTTTTGTTTCTTTTAAGAATTTAGGATGGAAGAGGTCAGGTCCTTGGCTTTTACTCGGGTTTAGGGTAGATAGGACTTTCTCAATTTCATTTTCAGTTATTGAGATATTTACTAATGCACTGGCAAAAGGTCTGTCTTCAAAATTCGGTAATGGTTCATTAGGTTCTACCTCAAAAACAGTGGAAAAGTAACAGTTTAAGGTGTTAGCAGTTTCCTGGTCGGTCGATGATAACTCCCCATTTGGCATTTCCAGCTTTGTTACTACGGACTTTGTCTTAGTTTTTGAACGCACGTAATTCCAGAAGATCTTGTTGTCGGACTTTATTTTCGAAGCTAGATTTTTTTCAAACTGATATCTTGCTGTTCTTATTTTTGTAGTTACTGTATTTCTAGAGGCTTTATATTGATTGAAATTATTATCCGATTTACAGTATTTGTACTTCAACCAACGTTTACGTTTATCTTTAATAGCGTCTAGACAGGATCGATTGACAAATGGATTGTGCTTGCTACCATCGATTTTTGGTTTGCTCACCGGTATGTTATTCTTCATTAAGTGGATATTTATTTCAGCAAACCGAGACCAGGATTGTAGCAAATTCATTCCATCCAATTCTTCTTGCCAGTTGATTAGACGTAGTTGGTTTCTGATGTTGTTGTAATCCCCTTTAAAGAAATTCAGTTTCTCAGTACTGCATTTTCTTTCTTGTTCTGTGTAGCAGTTCAGTTTGAAATCAATGACTAGATGGTCACTTTTCCCTAATCCAGGTAGGTAATTGATATTGGTGACCATATCCTCCTCATTTGATAAAATTAAATCTAAAACTGATGGCTCATTCCCTTCTCTATAGCGTGTGGGTTTTAAAATGTGCTGGAAGAAATATGTGTCCCTAATACACTCTAGGAACTGACTTGATATGTGTGTTTCATTGACACACGTGGTCATCTCGCACCAGTTTATTTCCTTAAAATTAAAATCTCCCATTAAGAGCTTGTGTGTAAAGTTCATGTCCCGACACTTTATGAACAATGATTTCAAGTGGTAAAAATTGTTTTCGGATGAGCTGGGGCTCCTATATATACAACCAGCTAGTAAGGTATCTCTATTTTTTAGTTTCACACGACACCAAACAGATTCTTTAAAATCAGAGTCTATATTCACTTGCTGAGCTGATAAGTCGGTTTTGACATAGAGTAGTACTCCTCGGCCTTCATTGAGGTTGGTAGTGAATAGGTCATAGTTTTCCAGCTGGTAAAAGATGTCTTGATTTTCAAAAACTTGGTTTTTAGGGAAAGCTTCTGTTATGCCAATAATATCAGGATTTTTCTCGTGTATAAGAAGCTTTAGTTCTTCACGTTTAGATTGAGTGAAACAGTCAGCATTAGTATATAGAACATTGAGATTGTTAAGATTGGATGCCTGTTGATTAAAAGACCCATTTGTTGCATTTGGGTCAACCCTATATACATTGGTAAAACTTACATCCTATAGGTTACTGACCTCAGGGTCGTGGCCTGTCGCCCCCTGTGACAGACCTCCCAAGAAAGTCTCCTCAGTCTCGGTTAGGTTTGTTATGGTGGTTTGATCATAGGCTCGTGCCTCTAAGTTTGAGTCATTCATAGCGTTGAAGTATGATCTCTGGGTATTGTTTTCTACGTTTATTGGGCTAGGCATCCTGTTTGTGACTGGCATAGCCACTATTTCTGGTTCGCTTAAACTGAATTGCCGAGTGGGTGGGGTAACAGCCCTAGCTTCCATTGGTGAGACAGGATCTGCTCGTTGTTGCTCTTTCTTTGCTTTAATAGCTTTGATTTTCTCTCTTCTTTCTTCTCTCTGTTCTGGTGTTAAATCTTTAGCTATAATTACCCTCTGGTATACTTCAGGTGTTTTTTTGGATATGTCTCTCGCATTATCAAGTAAGTATTTCCGTTGGGATTTTGAGTCCAGAATAACTCTTAGAGGTCTCATCTTACCTTCCTGCTTCCGGCCAAGTCTGTAAGAGTTGGTAATGCTTAGGTTCTCTAGTCCCAGGCTGGCACTTATAGTTCTTACATCAAACTCATCTGCCCTTTTATTTTCTTCGCCACTTTCATGGTTTTTTTCTTTCAAATTGAAAATGGTTGTATTTAGCTCTCTTCTTTTCCTCTCTTGTAACTCTCGGGTTCTTTGATCAACAACTGTGTGTATGTCACCTTTAAGACTGTCTATGATCTCATTTTTCATCATTGAGACTTGGCTAGCCACTTCTTGTTTTGTTGTTTCCTGTATGCTCCCGAGCTTTGCTTCGATGTTGCTCATTCTATTTTCGTATTTGCCTTTGATGTCCTCCAATGAGGCTGATATGTTTGCCAGAGATGGAAAGGTAGCTGTACAACTTTTGCATGTCCAATGGAAATTAGCGAGCTCACCTGCAGCTATACATTCATAGAGAGTATTGGATATTTTACCACATTTGAGACAAAAGAGTAGCTTACAGCCAGAACAGGGTATTGTTTTGTCAACAAAGAACTCACATTGGTGGCAATTGATTAACAATAAGGCAAGAAAATAGCAGTAGTTTCTTACTTTTATATCTTGTGTAGTTCGTTTAAACTTGTTGTGGGTGTCTGTTATCTTTCTCCGTGAGTCTGATGACCTAAAGAGAATAAATACGTACAAGGTTAATCGCAGCGATCTTTCACCAATGGCGTCTAGAGCTGGAATCATTTTTGTTGAGTTCTACCTGATGACGTCAAATAAGTGTGACCACCGTGTCAATAGCCATTTTCGTTCCACCGTTTGATTGGACGAGGTCGAGGTCCGCCATATTCAACTTTTTTTATAGTCGCTGGTGATCTGCGATGATAGAACTGTTTTGTTACATATTTAAGTTAATGATTTATTGTTAGTTGTAATCTTTAAACATGAATGATGAAAATTTGTTTAGGTGAGTTCTCTTTTGATTTTCAGGGCATCATAACACAAAAAACTTCGACTACGTACATGTTTATTTTGATGTCATAGGTTTTCGCGATATTCTCCGATCGGTCACATTTGACCATTACTCGTAGGTGTACATTACATCTAATACTCTCCAGGTTTGCAGGATGAAAGCCTACTCAGTAATCATGAAATATAGAAGAGATCTTTAACCTGCGCAGGGGGCCTCCAGTAAATAGCTCAGTGTTAGTGCACTTGCCTCTGAGGTCCCAGGTTTGATCCCCGGCGGCGGCGATAAAATTTCGGTGTCCGAACACCCACCACTGGCATCATTTGCAGGGATGAATGTCATAAAGTGCACCGTCCTTTGGATCGGGACGCCCCTTGTGCAGGTTAAAGACCCCTACCGTAGTTACATGATTGTTGTGTAGGCTTTCATCCTGGAGCGTGATAGCTCAGTGGTTAGTGCACTTGCCTCTGATGCTAGAGGTCCCAGGTTTGATCCCCGGCAGCGGCGATAAAATTTCGGTGTCCTTACACGCTCCACTGGCATCATTTGCAGGGATGAATGTCATAAAGTGCACCGTCCTTTGGATCGGGACGCCCCCTGTGCAGGTTAAAGACCCCTACCGTAGTTACACGATTGTTGTGTAGGCTTTCATCCTGGAGCGTGATAGCTCAGTGGTTAGTGCACTTGCCTCTGATGCTAGAGGTCCCAGGTTTGATCCCCGGCAGCGGCGATAAAATTTCGGTGTCCTTACACGCTCCATTGGGTCGGGTATAAAAGCCAAGGCCGGGCCGGGCCGAGCCGCCGAGCCTACCGAAAATTTTATTTTTAGTCTCTAGTTACAAGTTAGATATATATTTGGGTGAATGTGGAATTAAATTATTATATATTAGATATGTTATAAATAGAAGTAGTTTTACGTATCTACATGGCTTATTTATCTTTTAATAGCTGTTTTCCGAAATCCAGGGGTATAAAAGAGAAAAAGTATTGACAATTCCGAATTTCTGTCAAATTCATCGGTTTAATTACTTCTTTTTGGCCTTATGATATTTGAAATTGATTATACTTATTATGTGTTCGTGATAAAATTAAATATATTCACCAGAATCACCTTAATTGATCGAATTACTTATTTTATTTTAGTTTCTATTTTTAGAATTACCTTATTACAGGAAACGACCGAAAAGGACCGAAAGGGAAGGCACACAACGACCGAAATGATCCGAATTGAATGACGACCCATGCTGTTCAGTGACATCAGACTGTTATCCCAGTGAACAAAATTTGTATATGTGACGTTGTTTAAATGATTGTTCAAGGACTTCAGGGTTTTATGACGTTGATTCGACGTCGTTAAAGGGAAATCAACACTCTTGTCCACCAACCTTTTTTATAAAAATGTGTAAATAGATGTTCCCAGCAGGCACTCCACGTTGAATCAAAGTTGAAACAACGTAGATTCAACGTTGTGTGCCTGTAGGGTTCTGTTTACTGCCAGTAGGAGCTGTTTACTGACTGGTGACCAGGAGGACGCGGGTTCGATACCTGCTGAGGTCGGCAGCATTCTTTCGTAGAGATTGAACATGTAATATTTTCTACGGTCATTCTCTCTGTTCCACTGATTCAAGAAGGGCAGTTGTCAGCCTGCTCTGGAAAAGTGTGGATAGGTAAACTTACAGGCTCAAAAATGACTTAAATAGTGTTGGCTTGGTCGTTAAAAATAGAAATGAAGGCAATGATCCAAATTCAAACAAAGCAATAAAGAATTAAAAATCGTTTTGTTTTTTTCTTTTTTTATTCGAATGTATACATGCATAATGATAATAATAATAAAGAACATTACTGCTAAGCAGTTTATGTCTATTTTATTTAGAATCCATATCAAACCCCAATTTTTTATAGTATATACATTATTTACATTAAACATTATTTCGGACACATAGAATGTTGGTACTCGTTAGAACTGCCTTGTCGAGGTTGTTCTAACGAGTATACGCAATCTATGAACACATAGATTGTTGGTACTCATCAGAACTGCCTTGTCGAAGCGGTTCTAACGAGTATCATGATGAGGGGGTCAGGGGGTCTGGTTACCTGTTTTTCCAACACTAATATTTACCTTCAGACTAGGAACCAGCAGATAATGCAAATAAGGTGAATGGTCAAATGTGATAGACGCAGTATCAGTAGAAAGAAAAAGACGTTGCAATTTGTGGCATTCATCCCTGCAAATGATGCCAATAGAGCATGTTCGTACAGAGCAATTTTATTACCTCTGCCAGGAATCGAACCGGGAGCCTCTAGTGTCTATCTATCTTCTTATACTGAGTCGGTCATATTTGGCCATTACCTCAGTTGGGTGCGTAGCTAAATTTAGAATTGGAACTGGCTGCTGACAACCGGTTGTCACCAGCCTGTTAAGCTGCTGACAACCGGTTGTCACCAGCCTGTTAGGCTGCTGACAACCAGCTGATATAAAACTTGTTTACAATGATAAGGTTTATTTAATATGATACGAAAATAGATTTTTAAGTTATATTTGCTATCCTATCATAAACTGGGGCTGATACTAGCTGATTGAGAACAGGTTCAAACCATGAGATGTGGAAAAAAATACTTGATGTTCTGAAGGATATGGTCTTCAGTCTGCAACTGTTTACCGTGGTTTTTATTGTTTGACAATTATTTCTGAATGGCTTCTAGTGTCAAACAAGGTTTTGGATGGAAAAGTACATATATTTACCAGTAACCATAAAAACCAACAGTTTATATAGTCAAAGTACCATTATGTATAGCTATCAGTTTATTTTGAAGTTTGAGTCTTGAAAAAATATCTAACAAATGTATTAAAACACTGGTTGCCAGTGGTGGATTGTTTATCTCTGAGTGTGGTTGCAAAATGGTTCTGAACTTTGACTTAATCCTTATCCTGCTGAATATTTTAATTAGCCACACCCATATCTTATTATCAACCAATCAAATTACATGATATTATGTTTTCCTTCAACTTCACAAACTGAATGACAGTGCAGATCCTGATCAGATGACTTCTTCAGAAGCTATCTGATCTGGATCTACACTGTTTGCAAAGGTAGGGGTTGTCGTGAACAGCAGGATAAGGGTTAAGACTAATTCATTATATCAATAATGATTAATGGGCTCAGTCAAATACCTGATCACCATGGTACTCGAAAAGAAATTCACTGATACCAACCTCAGGCGGCCCCCGCCCTTTGGGGCTTGAAGAAATATATGGGCTGCATGATGCTTCCATGCAGAGCTGAATCTGACCGCACACGAGTACTGGTAAACCGCTTAGTGGATCTAAGCCTGCCCAGGCAAAGCCGTGTGAGTCAGACCGTCCATGCTTATAAATCCTATGGATTTTATAGGGCTACAGGGCTTGAGATGTCATTTCATCTCAATGTTGGCTAAAAGTCCCACAAAATTGGAAGCAACGTCTCCAAAATGACTTTAATAGTGTTGACGGGGATGTTAAACATCAAATCAAACAAAAAGGATGCTTCCACGCAGAGCTAAATCCGGCCCGCACACTAGTACTGGTAAACCGCTTAGAGGATCTAAGCCTGTCCAGGAACCGCGGTGCGAGGCGGACCGTCCATGCTAATAAACCCTATTGGTTTCATTGGGCGACAGGGCTTGAGATGTCATTTCATCTCTGTCGGGTAAAAGTCCCACAAAATTGGAAGCAAGGTCTCCAAAATGACCTTTACAGTGTTGACGGGGACGTTAAACCTCAAATCAAACAAACAAACAAAAGCCCCCTCAGAAACCATTCAGATCCCCACCCCACGAGGGAATGTGCTACTCCCTCCAGTTCATATAAGGCTGAATATCCTAGAAATTGCTTGGATCCCCACCCCTAAACTACATGTATTCATTTTGTTGCTCATATTTGGTGACAACAACCATGGGTCACCTAGGGGTATGCCCCAACCTCTTCAGTACAAATAAGGCTTACTATCTTTGAAACTTCAGATATCCAGTCCTAAACCATCTCTGTTATTGTTTCTTACAATGATGAAATGCATGTGTTCATGATGTTGACTGGAGGTGCATCTTCATAAAGATAAAGATAAAGATAAAGAATCTTTATTTAACGTCGCATATTCGAAACAAATAACATAAGCTCTATAGAGCTTTTATTGCGACAAACAAAGTATCCTCTAACAAATACTTACCTGCCTTCATTTATCTTCCTAGGACTACCCCTGATAATGCGAGCGTCAGCCAAGGGAGCTCCTAGTACCATTTTTCACGCCTTTGGTATGGCGCGGCCGGGGATCGAACCCGCGACCTCCCATTCCCGAAGCGGACGCTCTACCACTGAGCTATCGGGGCCGGTAATAGAATTGGAGTTCACATTGGAGCTCATTTGAGCATTGGGGGCTTGTCAGGGAGACTATAATTGGTAGATCAGTTATGCAACATGCACATGTACATTTGTATGTACATTGTAATTATATCTTGTTTACATCAAATTTGAGATTATTTTGTTTGTTGATATACTAGAGAATACAGTGCAAATTTGAGTCTATATACTGGTGTGACCTTAAACAATAGCAGTAGGTCATGGTCAGCACAATCTATTGAAGTTTTTGGCGGCCCCCGCCCATAGGGGCTTGAAGATATATATGGGCTGCATGATGCTTCCACGCAGAGCTGAATCCGGCCCGCACACTAGTACTGGTAAACCGCTTAGAGGATCTAATAAAAATCAAAAATGAGTTCCTTTAAGAGCAATGAAAACATTCATAAGAAAGAAGATGGGTCATACTGTCCAGGAACCGCAGTGCGAGGCAGACCGTCCATGCTAATAAACCCTATTGGTTTCATTGGGCGACAGGGCTTGAGATGTCATTTCATCTCAATGTCGGGTAAAAGTCCCACAAAATTGGAAGCAGCATCTCCAAAATGACCTTTACAGTGTTGACGGGGACGTTAAACCTCAAATCAAACAAACAAACGAAATTGAAGTTTTTGGTACATTGCAGTGATAGATTGTACCAAGTATGACCATACATGTAATTCATACATTCATTCTGGAGGCAAAGTATTTCTGATAAAAAAGACAGATTTGGGCAGCCTGTGACTTTGAAAATAAAGTCAAGGTCAAAAGACCTTAGTCATTATTTTGCCAGGTCTTAATCATTTAGTTAATGGTGTACATACTGATGCAAGTGTCACCTTATAAGAATCCAATAAATTTGTTCTAGAGATACACTGCATCAATTACCCAAATCTGGCAAAAACACACCAAAACATCATGTCCCCTTCCCTATATTGGTGTACATACCTCCTGGACACATTCGATAAAGTTTTTCTGTATGTTGTATTTCTTTTTAACCCTTACACAATGGAAGTTTTAACTAAAGTAATGGCATCTTTCTGCACCAGAAACAATGCCCCCCTCCCAACCGTTTGGTGGGGGATATAACTCTATTATTGGGCCTCTGTGGACTAATGCAGTGTTCAATCCAGGATTTGGGGTTTGGGGGCCCTCTGGGCCCACAGGCCTTCGAAAAGAGGGCCATTTCGAAATTTAGGGGGCCCTTATATTATACTATATAAAGTCGCCAGATTTATCTAAGGGTTTTAGCTGCATGATAAAAATGGACACAAAACAAGTTTAACAGCACAGACAAAATCTATTTAGTTTATCTATCCATCTTCTTATTTTGAGTTGGTCACATTTGCTCTTCCCTCATTTAACCAGTACAAAGCAATTTGGATAAATTGTCTTGCTCAAGTGCTAAATGCGTGTTTTATCTAGAATGAATGCCGTTAAAAATATTTCTGGAAGAAAAGAACTCTATAATAAATAGCGCCCGCCTCGGTATATTGCGGCATTTCGGTCCGGTATTTAGTGTAAGCCGCACGGCGCACACGAATTTGGCGTAAGCCGTCCGGCGCACACAAGTATACCGAACATGGCCGCATCCCCGGTAAACAAAACGTCGATGTGGGTTTATAAAAATAAGAATTGTTACTAGTTAAACAGATAAAAGAAAATGTTTTTCGTAGTTATTTTGATCGGGCAACATGCGTTTTTTTTTATCAACTCAACAATACGCATCAGGCAGCCGAAAAATCTCGAGAAAATCGCAAAAATGAACTCCAGAAGAAACAGTCTCTAAATTCTACAGTTGCGCCCGACGGACCCATTGAATGATCTCTAGTGCGCCCCTCATGTAAAAAGCGGGCCCAGGGCGCAATGGCGCAGCCTAGATTGAACACTGCTAATGGGTAAGAGTATTGACTGTTAATCAATAGGTCTCTAACTGTAGTACCTTAGTTCAAGGCCACATGTGATATGCCACGGGAGGTCAGGTCAGAGGTGGTTTTTCTCTGGTTACTCTGGTTTTCGCCCATCTGATTAATGGTTGGCTTGAAATAAGTGAAATAATCTTGAAAGGGCTGTAAAACTAAAAAAAAAACAGCTCTGTTATTAATGATTCATTTGACAAGGTATCCCATATGCATGATACATGTACATCATATTTACTGTTTTGACTCTCATACAAAACTAAAAAAAAAGGCTCTATTATTAATGATTCATTTGGCAAGGTATCCCATATGCATGATACATGTACATCATATTTACTGTTTTGACTCTCATACAACATGTACAATAGAAGTTTCATCTAAACTAAGGGCATCTTTCTGACAGTAAATGGATAAAAACTTAAGAATTGTGTATAGCAGTTTATGCATTCAAGGGCACACATGTCATAGTCTCATATAACAGAGTTTTGACAGAAGATCTTCCATTATTTAGCAGTCTCCAATCACTGACAAACTCGTCTGCCAAAAGGGGGACATTTTATATTTCTGATGTTGTGGGTTTCACAAAGATGCATACCTGTGATACCTCCCTCATGAGTGGGAGACTCCCTCATTTTGATGCTATATTTTGCCAAAATTATGCTAAATTTTATTAAAATTTTGGCATCTCCCTCATTTGAACTGAGAATTTCCCTATGTTTTCTTTACATCTCCCTCATCACAATGGCAAATCTTTTGTTTTGTTTGAGTTGAGGTTTTACGTCCCCATCAACACTTAAGATCATTTTGGAGACGTTGCTTCTGATACCCGACATTGAAATGAAATGGCATCTCAAGCCCTACCGCCCATAGAAACCGCTAGGGTTTAAGGAGCGGTCCGACTCGCATCACTTTTCCTGGGCAGGCTAAGACCGAAGCTGTATAGCAGTACTCAAGTACTCAGCTTTGCACGTAAGCATCATGCAGCCCAATCTATTTCTCCAGGCCCCGATGGGCGGGGGGCGCGAATGGCAAATCTCCCTCATACAGTTAAAAAAATTATCACAGGTGGGAAGTGCAAATATTTAACAAAATTCGCAAATTGCAAATAAAGTGAAATTTTTTAGCAAAAGATCCTAATATCTTATCAATATGTTTCCGCAGATTAACAATTTTATGCCTCAATACAGATAGTTCTTCCAGGTCTTGGCGGATATGGTATTACCCCACCCACCCAGATCTCACCATAAATTTTTAACTAAATTAAAAATATCTGATGATAATTTCTGGACTTCCCTTTTCATTCACATCTTTGTGGGTAAATTATGATCACATAAAGCAGATACTGCTGCAGATTTATATTTGTTCTAAGAACATGAGTTTGCATTAACCTACAATATATAGCAATACTAAATAATAAACCATAAAGACTCCAAGAAACACCCCAAAAAGGTTTTTAGGAAAGATAAAGTCATTCAAGATATTTATCAATTAAGAACAAAAGAAAAAAAACCCTACTAAATTCAGATTTTATACAGCTGGTTGTCAGCAGCCTCACAGGCTAGTGACAACCGGTTGTCAGCAGCCTCACAGGCTAGTGACAACCGGTTGTCTGTAGCCTCACAGGCTGGTGACAACCGGTTGTCAGTAGCCGTCGCCTTTAGAATTCAGCAAAAAAAGAAAAAGAAGTCACTGGATGAGTCCTTGGAACTATTTACAATCTGAATAACAGAGTTATACTAAAACGCATACCTCTGAGTCTCAATCTTACACTGTATGTGCTTTGAACTCCTCTGCAGTCTTAGCATTCACCACAGAAGAGGGAAGACTATTCCACTGGGGAATAGTCCTAGGAAAGGAATTTTTCAGGGCATCACTGTAGGACTGGTACCTGTGAGTTGTTTACTTTCGTGCCCTGGTTCGGGTTGAAACTGTCACAGGGGTCAAGTATTTATCTTTATTAATGGCCACTGTACCTGAATGTATCTTGTAGAAGAAGGTTAAAGAGGACTGCTCAGGACGGGCCTTCAGGGACGGCCATTCAATGGCAAGTTCACTAACAATTGAGCTGCCATGCCTCTTGTCCTACATACATATCATTCACAATAAATATCGTCCAGGTAAAATCACAAAAGGCATCAGTATGTGGATACAGGTTTGGCTTCAAGTACTTGAACTTTACGTCTGTCGTATCTGTCTGTCGGGTACAGAGGATTGGGTTCAAAATTTCGCTTGTTCTGCATGACCAAGGGTAAATAGATTTTTGGCAAATTTCATAGGTACTGGAATGAATTTTTACTTGTCATGATGAGCAGATGAGTGGAATTTTCCGGCCCTGCCAAAATCTTTCATTTTTTGCAATTTGGGATGGGCCAACTACGACCTGATTATGGCAAAATGGAAATCTAGAAAGATAGTTTTTTAAGTTGAAAATACTCTTGTGTTCTTGGTAATTTGTATGCAATAGGCTGTTTAGTGACCAGTTTATCTGAATGATATTTGATGTTTAATATAGGCTTTAATGTAATGATTTTTGTTGATCTTTCAGTTCTCCACAGCTTGCAGTAGTAAAGAATTCAAGGAGGCATTCTATCATTGGACTCATTCCTGATCTGCCAGGACTGGTATGTTTTTTCTCTTAATAAACTGAGCAACTGGATACGGACAGGTGTTATGACACTTTACTTTATGCCGGGCTAAGCATGCACTTTTGCTGTGTGCAGTTTTAGCATTTGCACAATATATTTATAAAGAGATCCTGTTTTCAAGTTTGTTGTTCATTGAGTCGTCAGCTCTAGCATTGGTTCAAAGTTTCTTGTCAGCCATTTCTGCTACATGAATAACAGCCGAGACATGTGTTAAATATTGCAATGTGACATGCATTACCGATGTCTTGTGAGCATGAACATGATATAAGACTAGAGTCCCTTTATTTTATTATGATGATATAAGTGTAGAATTTCTACGGAATAGTCAGATCTTTTAATGTTGACAATATCTAGCAATTCATTGTTTAGTCTCTCTCCTCCTCATATCTCCTACTATCTGCAGCTCAAAAACATTTCTGTTAAGTCAAGGACCGGCAGAGTATCTTTTTTCTAGGATTTGATTGTCTTGATTTCAAGGGACACTAATGATCAATATATTCTATTGTTTTATCTTTGTGTTTCAGAGAAAAAGAAAAAGAAAACTAGAAGATGATACTATTAGCTTACAGAGTTTTGATTCAGGAGCTATAAAGGTATGTTTACAAGGGAACAAACTGTGACAATTTCACTTCCTTTAATCATTGTAAGATTTGTGTCTCTGTAACTTGTATTTAACACTGACAGCAGTAAGGCTGACACAATTAATCTAATATTCAACGTATCAATCGATAAATTCCACAAAAATGATTATCATGTCTGATTTGCTTGTAATAGATTATTTGATACATACAATTTACTACCCAGAGTTGTGTCTAAAATAGCCGAATAAGTGGAAAACAGTACAGACCCTGATGAAATGCCGCATTCTGCGGCATCTCATCTGGGTCTACACTGTTTGCTCAGGCCTGTCTGTTCAAATACATATATGATAAAATACAACATATGGTGGGAGTCATGCTGAGACAGAAAGCCAGAAAGGTAAAATTATGACCAGATCTTCAGTGATTACCAATCGGTTATCGATCACAATGGTAGGACTGATAATTGATTAGCTTTTCAACTCTGATTAGCCAGTCCAAGACAGCAGTGTTGGGTCACTTATCTCTTGATCAACTTGTTTCGTTTGATCTGTAAATTCCTGCACTTTCAGCTAACATTGTAGACCCTGATCAGATGATGCATTCTGTCAATCTGTGACATCAAGTTTTGGTCAACTTTTTTATCAGTGTCCAATTTATAGGATCCTATGCATATGCGGATTAATAAGTTTAGAAATAATAACATCCTTGTTCTTGAGTATCCTTCATTTTCATACACAGAATCTTAATACACGCAGTTGGACAGTAAAATTTCTATATTAAGGCCACCTTTGGGGCTGTTCAAAAGTGGTCTGGAAGACCACTTTTGAACAGTCCCAAAGGTGGTCTCTGAGCAGATGACACTTTGTGCAGAAAACGTAAAGAGAGAATAATTGCAATTTTCTAAATAAGCTTTTTAAAGAAGAATTAGTCTAAATTTTTGGTCGTCTTAATATAAACAGAATTTTCTGTACTTATAACGTATTTACCATGACATGCCTTAGCAGACAGTGACTGTGTAGACCCAGTTGGGATGTCACATGATACTGTGTCTTATCAGGATCTACACTGTCTGTCACTCCATCTATTTCAAGACACAACATCGGTTATTAATTTGCAGTTGTTCATATTTTAGAACAAGTGATTTGAGATGTAAAAATACCTCTGATGCATACAGTAATCTTGTGGACAGCAGCCACCAGTGAGTGGTATTACCTTTGGGTTGGTTGTCAAACAGTTCAGCCGGAGTGGCCTATTAGCACATTTTCTTGAGTGTAGTACACATGATACATTCAAGTATTTAAACAAATGGTGCAGACCCAGATCAGACTGCTCCTTCAGGGCAGTCTGATCAGCATCTACACAGTTTGCCATTCTGTCTGCACCTTTTGGACTTTTTGCTCGATCATGAAACAAATTTGTTGAAATTTTAGAAGATCTACACCAAACTCTGGAGGTGTCCCAATTTTTAGGGTTGTTACAGGGCTGCAGGTCTATGTAGGTCTGCAAACGGGCCTCCATAGCCTAGTGGTTAAGAGCGCTGGCTCTTGATCATTAGGTCTCTCACCGCTGTGGTTCAAGTCTCGCTTGGGTCACATGTGATGATGTGAGATGCCAAGTTCTGCAACGGAAGGTCGGGTGGTTTTTCACCAGGGACTCCGGTTTTTGCCCACCTCTGATTAAAGATCGGCTCGATATGAGTGAAATAATCTTGAAAGGGCCATAAAACCAAAACCAAGAAAAAATGTAGGTCTGCTATCAGTTCCAAACAGTGGAGGCCCTGATCAGACGCCGCATTCTGCAGCCTCTGATCTGGGCCTGCACTGTTTACCAGGGTACCCATTTTGGGGTTTTACGGTACAAAATGGGTTAACCCTTATCCCACCAAGAATGTAGGAAAGAAAGTAACAGGAAAAAAAGTATCGAAAAAAATATCAGGATAAAAAGTATCATGAAGAAAGTATCAGTTTCATATAGAATTAAGATTTTAATGCAGTTGGCATCTTATAATAAGGTAAAATTTAATGTATCTGATGCATGTAGCATCTCAGATCATGTTTTGGGACTTTTATGGTGAATTTGAGTGTATCTGATGCATGTAGCATCTCCGATCATATTGTTGGACTTTTACCAGACATTGAGTTGAAATGAAATCTCAAGCCTCGTCGCCCAATGAAACCGAATAGGGTTCATGAGAATGGAGGTCCGACTTGCACACTATAGTTTGTTTAGTTGGAGGTTTAACATGTCTGTCTACACTATATAGGCCATTTTAGAGACGTTGTTTCCAATTCCTAATATTGAGATGAAGTGACATCTCAACTCCTGCCGCACAATAAAATCAAATAGGGTTTATCGACCCGGTAATCGGAAAGAAAGTATCGAAAAAGAGTATCAGTTTTGGGTAGGAAAAAAGGTATCCAGAAAAAAAGTATCAGTTTTAACCAGATTCGCTTCTGATGTTACAATGATATAATGATTTGGATACTTTTGTATGTTTTGCTTTGTTTTTCAGTTTAATAATCAATTTTGCAACCTGTCTCTGTAATCCTTACCATATAAAAGGGCTTGAGATGTAGTGATTGCCCTAAAGCGGAACAGCGGGGCGCAGCGCCCCGGTGCCCTAAATTCCCGCCCTCTTGCCCTAAAATTTGAAATTTTGACCCCTTTTGCGCCCCGCATTGCCCTTTTGCGCCCCGCATTGCCCTTTACGCCAATTAAATGTGACCTGCAAAAGACCTTATCTTTTCACCGTTTATCCAATAATCACGGGACAGTCATGCGTAATTACCGACACGCGACAATCGCAATAAATACACACAATGTAAAATACCTGTGTTGTGTTCAGTCGAGTGTATAGTATGGTTCCTGTTTTATTCGCCTATACAAATGGCAATAACCAGGAAATTTATTAATGACCGCATTTGTTGACAAGAGGTCTCGATCACCCAAATTTAGGGCCGAAATTCGGCCCCATTCCAAATGCCATAAAGTATCCAATCCGGAAGACGGATTTCCAATCTGGCCAAGCACACTTTGTCCAAAAAATGTTGCATTTCTTCCAAAACTCTCTCAATAAATGCATGGTGTACAGTTTTAGAAATGCTATTAAGTTTTACCATTCATTCTACGATGTAGTTTTTACGTATGTACCCCACCCACTACATTACGGATTTTGAGGACCCAAATATGCTCACTCTAGTTTTTTTTAGCCAGATATTTTGTTACAAATAAAATAAATGCAGTCATAGGAATAACCCCTGAAATCAGCTCAAATTTGAGAAGTAAACAAATGTTCAAAATGGTGCTCTAGTAAAGGCTTTACAGCAGAGCAGCTGTGAGGCACTTGATTTACTGGTGTTGATAGCAATAAAGTATGTAGTCATTGTATATATTACATGGTTTATCTGGTACCTAAGCCAAGTAGATTAGACCACATGTATTGCTATTGACAACCCAGACTAGACTTGATTTGGTGCAATTTTTTGGCAATGTATAAGTGTGCAATGTATGAAGAGTCAGTGGGATTTTGTTTTATTTATTTATTTACTTATTAGTATTGGTTAAAACTTTGAAACTGCTCGTGGTGGTTTTAACAAGTACCCACAACCTGTGTTTACAGCAGAATTATAAAAAAAATATGTTTACCTCTGTTAATCCTCGTTTACTGATACTCGCCCATTTTGGGCTTGGAGAAATAGATTAGGCTGCACGGTAATTCCATACAGAGCTGAAACAGACCACACATGAGTACCGGTAAACCGCTTAGAAACTGCCCAGACAAAGTGGTACAAGTCCGACCATCCATGCATATAAATCATACTGGTTTTATTGGGCGGAAGGGCTTGAGATGTCATTTTATTTCAATTTCAGGAAAGAAGTTCTACAAAATAGAAAGCAACGTCCCCAAAATGACCTAAATAGTGTTGACGGGGATGTTAAAAACAAAACCATCGTTTACATATACAGTGCGTATTTGAGTTGTCAGGCCCATTTATCATTTAAGGGGTGTCACCTTGGGGGGAGGGGGGGGGGGTGGGGCGAGGTCTCCCTCTTTTCTTCTTTTTTTTCTTTCGTTGATCTAATGCTATTTTTGAATTTGATGGAAAATCCTGCTAGAAAAGCAGTATAGACTTATATCAGTTCCCACATTATGCGGCGTCTGACCTGGCTTTGTTCTATTTACATATGCCCATAGATTCAGAGGCGGGGAAAATCAGAGTAGTCAGAGAAAATCCACCTGTCCTTCTGTTGCAGAACTTGGCGGCCCACATTTGACCCGAGCGAGGATCGAACCACAGTGGTGAGAGATCTAATGATTAAGAGTAGGAGTTCTTACCTATTAGGCCACGGAGCCAAGAGAAAGTTTATACGTTTATATTCGCTGTGGAAAATACATAAATAAGTTGATTGTTTTCCATAGACCAAAACATTAAAAAGCGCAGTAGCTTTCAATTATGCCTATTACTGAGTTGTACTACATCCAGTAAAATTAGCCGGGCTTTTCTTATCGCTGAGGTCAAAGTCTATCTCTAGCATCTGGGCTAGAATCATGTGTTGGGTTTAGCAAACAGTGCAGTTGGCAAACAGTGTAGCCCCAGATCAGAATGTGGCATACAATCAGGTTTTACACTGTTTGTTTACAGCTAAAAAATAAAAATAAAGAGTTGAAGGGAACAGTCTAAGTCCTCGTTCGGGACAGTTTTTAGCTCCTTGTACATGTATGAAGATTGTAGAGCTCTGGTTATATGCATTACTGCTTATTATTAGTAGTAGTAGTCTTATTATTTTTATTATTATTATTATTATTATTATTATTATTATTATTATTATTTATTGATATTATTATTTTCAAATGCTTGAATCTGGACAGTAACTTATCAAAGATCATTCATATTTAGAACTTGGGCACCCGGTAGGGATTTCTGAGATTGAAAAAAAAATGTGTTTATGGTTAGTGCTGGCGATGGGTTACATTCTAGGACACTTTTGTATATGTCATATGCATTTCCACTATGCTAACAAGGGGCCAGTTGTTCAAAGTATCGTTAGCTTAACGAGCTCGTTAGTGGTCAAATTGCTAACTGTTCTAGCAAGTGCAGTATCTAAAATTTTGTTATTTTTGCTGAAAAAAATTGAAAGCTACTCACATTTTTTCAGCAAAATACATATTAGTATATTTGCCATATTTAATGATTAAAGTCTAAATGAATTGTTAACTAACAAGTTTGAACAACTGGTCCCTGCCTACTATCTGAGATTGGTTCAAGTGAAAAAGAATGAAGAACATTTCAGGGTGATTTCAAATTAATATAGGTTTTACGACATCGTCAACACTATTTAGGTCATTTTGGAGACTTTAATTCCAATTTTATGGGACTTATATCGACAATGAGATGAAAGGGCATCTCAAGCTCCACCAAGACTTTACAGACGCACACCTTCGAAATAACATGGTATCAACGTCGATGTAACGTCTTGACTTAGAATCTATGTTCATGAAGTCAATTCAACTTTGTAAGCCTGTTAGAAATAATGCAAAATTCCCTGGACAACTGGTATTTTGTTAATATTTTACAATACAGGGTTTGTTTTTTTAAATTAAGTGAAAATTTTCAGTGATAGTGTAAATAAATGTGTTATCTAAACATTGGCTGCAGACCTGTCAGATATTATCAGCTAGATGAGAGTAAAAGCTGGGATGTTGTAAAACCTCTTATATTGTGAACAATTTGCACTTAATTCTGAGGTCAACCTTTTTGTTTACATCTGGCGTTATTCCTATGACTGAAATGATGATTTTTTTACAATTTGAAGAAAAGTATTAAAGTTTTGCTTCAGAACAAAGTCGCCAGATGCACTGAAATGTGTGTCCTCCTTCAGGTCCGCCACTACCCTTTTATTAGCTCACCTGACCGAAGGTCATGGTGAGCTTTTGTGACCGTAAGATGTCCGGCGTCGTCGTGCGTCGTCCGTCGTCCGTCGTGCGTAAACTTTTTCTTGTGAACAAACTAGAGGCCACAGTTTTGGTCCAATCATCATCAAACTTGCTCAGAATGATCATCATGACAATATCTCGGTCAAGTTCGAATATGGGTCATGTCGGGTGAAAAAGTAGGTCAGTAGGTCAAATCATAGAAAAACCTTGTGAACACTCTAGAGGGCACAGTTTTGGTCCAATCATCATCAAACTTGCTCAGAATAATTATCATGACAATATCTCGGTCAGGTTCGAATATGGATCATGTAGGGTCAAAAAGTAGGTCAGTAGGTCAAACCATAGATAGTCCTTGTGAACACTCTAGAGGGCACAGTTATGGTTCAATTATCATCAAACTTGCTCAGAATGATCATTGTGACAATATCTCGGTCAAGTTTGAATATGGGTCATGTCGGGTCAAAAAGTAGGTCAGTAGGTCAATTCATAGAAAAACCTTGTGAACACTCTAGAGGGCACAGTTATGGTCCAATCATCATCAAACTTGCTCAGAATAATCATCCTGACAATATCTCAGTCAAGTTTGAATATGGGTCATGTTGGGTCAAAAAGTAGGTCAGTAGGTCAAATCATAGAAAAACCTTGTGAACACACTAGAGGGCACAGTTATGGTCCAATCATCATTAAACTTGCTCAGAATGATTGTCATGACAATATCTCGGTCAAATTTGAATATTGGTCATGTCGGGTCAAATGTAGGTCAGTAGGTCAAATCATGGAAAAACCTTGTGAACACTCTAAAGGCCACATTTTTGGTCCAATCATCATCAATCTTGCTCAGAATGATCATTGTGACAATATCTCAGTCAAGTGCGAATATGGGTCATGTGGTATCAAAAAGTAGGTCAGTAGGTCAAATCATAGAAAAACCTTGTGAACACTTTAGAGGCCACAGGTTTGATCCGATCATCATAAAATTTGCTAAGAATGATCATCATGACAATATCTCAGTCAAGTTTGAATATGACTCATGTCGGGTCCAAAAGTAGGTCAGTAGGTCAATCATTGAAAAACCTTGTGAACACTAGTTTTTGTTTTATCATAACTTTAGAACCGTTTGAGGTAGAGCCTTTATATTTGGCATGTTGGTTCTTTGTGACATTGCCTTTGTATTTATACAAAAAATTGACCTGTGACCTTGACCCCTAACATTATGACCTACTAATCATAACTTTTTAACCATTTGAGATAGAGCCTTCATATTTGGCAAGTAGGTTCCTTGTGATACTGTCTTACCACTCATACAAAAACTTACCTGTGACCTTTACCTGTGATCTTTGACCGACTTTTGTTGTAACTTTCTGTTTTAGATAGAGCCTTCATATTTGGCATGTAGATTCCTTGTGACATTGCCTCTCCTTGCATACAAAAAATTTTGACCTGTGACCTTGACCCTGAACCTTTTACCTACTTACCATAACTTTTTAATCATTTGAGATCGAGCCTTCATATTTGGCATGGAAGTTCCTTGCGACATTGCCTTATCCCTCGCACAAAAAATTACCTGTGACTTTGACCTGTGACCTTTGACCTACTTTATCACAACTTTCTAACCATTCATATTTCGCATGTAGGTTCCTTGCGACATTGTTTTTCCACTCATAAAAAAATGTTGACCTTTACCTGGCCCTTTGACCTACTTTGTCATAAAGTTTTAATCATTGGACATAGAGCCTATACATTTGGCATGTAGATTCCTTATAACATTGCCTTTCCAATAAATTTTGATCTGTGACTTAGACCCTTGACCTGTCACCTACTTTATCATAACTCTCTAACTGTTTTAGGTAGAGCTTTCATATTCGGCATGTAGGTTGCTTGTGACATTGCCTTCCCACTTATACATAAAATTTTGACCTGTGACCTTGACCTTAGCTATGTGACCTTCTTTTTTGTAACTTCTTAACCATTTGGTTTATATTTGGTATGTTTTGATTGGCTAATTTATGTCTAAGGGTTAAATGGAATTAAAAGTGATACTAATGTGACAGACTTGAATCATACATTTTGGGATCAGTCTTTGTCCGTCGTCCGTCGTCCGTGCGTGCGTGCGTGCGTCCGTCCGTCGTCAACTTTTGCTTTAAACAACATCTCCTCCAAAACTGCTGGACAGATTTTGATCTAATTTCACAGGAATGCTCCTTGGGTGATCCTCAACCAAAATTGCTCAAACTGTTCGGCTCGGGTGAACAAGATGGCCGCCAGAGCTAAAAATAGAAAATTCTTTTAAACGACTTCTCCTGCTTAACCAGTGGATGGATTTCGAAATTATTTCACAGGAATGTTCCTTGGATGACCTTCTACTGAAATTGCTCAAACCTTTCCGCTCGGGTGAACAAAATGGCCGCCAGAGCTAAAAATAGAAAAATCTTTAAACGACTTCTTCTCCTTAACCAGTGGTTGGATTTTGAAATTATTGCACAGGAATGTTCCTTGGGTGCCCCTCTACCAAAATTGCTCAAACCGTTCCGCTCGGGTGAACAAAATGGCCGCCAGAGCTAAAAATAGAAAAACCTTTAAACGACTTCTCCTGCTTAACAAGTGGATGGATTTTGAAATTGTTTCACAGGAATGTTCCTTGGATGACCTTCTACCAAAATTGCTCAAACCGTTCAGCTCTGGTGAACAAAATGGCCACCAGAGCTAAAAATAGAAAAACCTTTAAAGGACTTCTTCTCCTTAACCAGTGGATGGATTTTGAAATTATTGCACAGGAAGGTTTCTTGGGTGCCCCTCTACTTAAATTGCTCAAACCAATCCGCTCGGGTGAACAAAATGGCCACCAGAGCTAAAAATAGAAAAACCTTTAAAGGACTTCTTCTCCTTAACCAGTGGATGGATTTCGAAATTACTTGACAGGAATGTTCCTTGGGTGACCCTCTACCAAAATTGCTCAAACTGTTCCGCTCGGGTGAACAAAATGGCCGCCAGAGCTAAAAATAGAAAAAGCTTTAAATGACTTTTTCTCCTTAACCAGTGGATGGATTTTGAAATTACTTCACAGGAATGTTCCTTCGGTGACCCTCTACCAAAATTGCCCAACCGTTCCGCTCGGGTGAACAAAATGGCCGCCAGAGCTAAAATTAGAAAAAGCTTTAAACGACTTTTTCTCCTTAACCAGTGGATGGATTTTAAAATTATTTCACTGGAAGGTTCCTTGGGGGATCCTCTACCAAAATTGCTCAAACTGTTCAGTTTTAAACCCCATTGGTTTCATTGGGCGGAAGGGCTTGAGATGTCATTTCATCAAAAATGACTTTTACTTCTCAAAATGACTTCTACTCCTAAACAGGCAGACTGATTTTGAATTAATTTCACAGAAATGGTCTGGGTCCAACCAAAATTGCTCAAACCCTCCACTCCACCATATATAACCCACAATTCCGTTTGTACAATAGGATCAGGTGAGCGATCCAGGGCCATCATGGCCCTCTTGTTAAGGTAGCAGTCACCAAAAATGTCATAACGTTTAGATGAAGGGCAAAATGGACAAAAAAAAAATTAAAACTACAATCATTCTGTGTAATAATCGATTGTGTTCTGTGTTTTTTGTCTTGTATGAACCTGAATGAATGTAAGGAGGCCCAGATACTTCTATCTATCTCTATCTTCCGATTTCGCTTTAACCCTAGCAGGGGACACAGAAGGGGCATGTTATGTACATACACTCCAGTTTTGCAGGATGAAAACCTACACAGGAGTCATGTGATTATGGTAGGGTTCTTTAATCTGCACAGGGATGGGTCTCCCTGCACAGGGGGCCTCCATTTAACGTCCCGATACGAAGGACGGTGCACTTGACATTCATCCCTGCAAATGAAGCCACTGGAGCATGTGTACGGACACCGAAATTTGATCAACGCTGCCGGGGATTGAACCCGGGTCCTCTAGCATCAGAGGCAAGTGCACTAACCACAGAGCTATCATGCTCCACATGAAGAATGATATTCATAGTTACCGCATGTTTTGTATTCTTAGTAGAATTACCCTAGTTTAAATTTTTTGGATAAAATTCTTACTGCAGTCACCGTCAGGAAGTGTCTTTCAAGTATAATTATCTTACCTAACCATTTACGGGCCCTTGAATATTGAGACGGATCCCAAACATTTGAGAGTTTGGGCCCAGTGGCTGGTTAAGGTTTATCCCTGTTGTTTATTCCACAGTCTACTGTCTGGCATAATTATAAGGCCTGCTCTTCAAATAACAATGCCATTAAAGAAAACCTTTCAGTGTTTGTAGTACATTTTCCAAATTTCAGTCAAAATGTCGATAATTTTCCCAATTCTAAAGGCCCCATACCCATTCCCTAAAAGGGGTGCAAGACCCCTGCCTTGCCCTCTTTGTCAAGAGTCTGTGTAAGGTGTGCCCTTATGATATGCAGTGCCGCGTTGCAAAAATGCCCTTTTTTGGAGTAGCACCCTGCCCTAATTTCAGTCTGCGGGAAACACTAAGATGTCATTTCATCTCAATGTGGGGTAAAATTCCCCCTCACCTCCAGAATGACCTAAAGTGTAGATGGGGATGTTATAAACCTCCAATTAAAGAAACCACAAGTCAGACCTCCATGCTCATGGACCCTATTTGGTTTCATTAGGTGGCAGGGCTTGAGATGTCATTTCATCTCAATGTCGGGTAAAAGTCCCTCAAGTTGGAAGCAAGGTCTCCAAAATGACCTATATAGTGTAGACAGGGATGTTAAACCTCCAATTAAACAAGGTAAAGTTTGCAAGTCTGATCTCCATGCTGATGAACCCTATTTGGTTTCATTGGGCAGCAGGGCTTGAGAGGTCAATTTCATCTCAGTCGGGTAAAAGTCCCACAAATTGGTAGCAATGTCTCCAAAATGACCTATATATTTTTTCCCTGATACTTTTTTCCTGATTCTTTTTTTTCCGATACTTTTTTTCCAGATACTTTTTTTCCTGATACTTTCTTTCCTACATTCCATTGACTCGCATCACTTTTGTTTGTTCGATTGGAGGTTTAATTTGCGCTTCTACACTGTATAGGTTATTTTGGAGACGTTGCTGCCAATTTCTGGGACTTTTACCAGACATTGAGCTGCCGCCCTGTGAAACCAAAAGGGTTTATGAGCATGGAGGTCTGACTTGTACACTTTATAGTTTGTTTAATTGGAGATTTAACGTCCCCCTCTACACTATTCACCTCAATATTTGTAGACATTGCTTCCAGTTGTGGGACTTTTACCAGGATTCCAGGACATTTGCCCCCCAGGACATTTGCCCCCCAATGAATTAATCTAAAAATGGACATTTGCCCCCCAGTTGAAAATGTGACCCGGACATTTGCCCCCCATAGCTTATTTTTGGTATGGACATCTGCCCCCCAGTGCTTATTTTACAAGTGGACATTTGCCCCCCACTGCTTATTTCAGAAAGGGACATTTGCCCCCCAGATAGACCAGGGCTAACACAAAGGCGGAAAACAATGTATTTATCAGTTTATTATCATCAGAAATACAAAATGTTAAGCAATAAATTACTCCATCTATATAAATATGAATCCCATAATAACCTGCTGTTATGGACAACCCCTACGTTAGAAAGCAGTATGGATCTCGATCAGATGCCATATCTGATGGGGATCTATACTGTTTGTCATGCAATTTGTTAAGTTAACAAAAATATACCAAGAATGTTATGGTTAATAGTCAACAATTGGAGATGCTTAATTTATTCAATAGGATAAGGGTTAAGCAAGTCAGCTACAGAACCATATATGGAGTTTGTGCCTCACTGAGGGTCCAGTGTCAGACGCCTATACTCAAGTGTTTTTTACACTGGATACACTGATGGTTAATTCTTGAAGAAATTGAAATGATCTTGAATGGGCTGTAAAACTTTAACCAAAACGTTATCATGTAAATTATGTAGCTATATACAGGTCTGTGGAATGAATATCCTTGTCTAGCCAGGATGGGGGGCAAATGTCCCTTTCTGAAATAAGCAGTGGGGGGCAATTGTCCACCTGTAAAATAAGCACTGGGGGGCAGATGTCCATACCAAAAATAAGCTCTGGGGGGCAAATGTCCATTTTTAGATTAAGTCATTGGGGGGCAAACGTCCTGGGGGGCTAACGTCCGGAGACCTTTTACCAGACATTGAGATGAAGTGATCTCTATTCCCTGTTATAAAGCAAGGGTTACAGAGATAGTATGCAAAATTGATTATTAAAGTGAAAAACAAATCAAAACATATAAAAGTATCCTACTCATCATATCATTGTAACATCAGAAGCAAATATGGATAAAACTGATACTTTTTTTCCTGACACTTTATTTCCTACCTAAAACTGACACTTTTTTTTTTTTGATACTATTTTTCCTGATACTTTCTTTCCGATTACCTCCCACCACAGCCATTTATTACATTGAACCAATTATCAGATTACTTGATGTTGATTATTCCTACAACTTAATATTTACTGAATGTCAAACTGTAGATCCTGACTAGATGAAGAAAGTCATCTGATCTGGACCTACACCATTTGCGAAGATAGGGGCTGTCATGGCAGGATATGGGTTAACACCTCCAATGTCATGCTGTTTTAACCCATTGTATACTAGTGGATTTCATTGCTATATGTTGGACAGGTCCATTTGTCACATAAGGGGTGTTAGCAAATAGTGCATGCCCTGATCAGATGCCACACTCTGCGGCATCTGATCTGGGCCTGCACTATTTGCCAAAGGTACACCTTTAGGGGTTTCCCTGCCTGCAATGGGTTAATTGAGATATTCATGCTTCATTGGTAAAACAAATGTTTGTATCTTTCTTGATTGAGAATGATCACCTACTCATGTGTCATGCTCTTAATTGAGATGCTCACACTCCATTGGAAAACAGATGTTTATCCTTCTTGATTGAAAGTTAACACCATCTGGCATCTCTTAATTGCATATTCACACTCCATTGGAAAACAAGTGATTAACTTTTTTGATTAAGAGATTACCACCTTCTCAGGTGTCACTTTCTTAATTGAGATGTTTATATTTCAATTGAAAACCATAGTGTTTATCTTTCTTGAATGACAATTAATGCCTTCTCTTAGTGTCATGCTCTTGACTGAGATACATGTTTTCATACTTCATTGCATGAGAGCCAGTTATGACTAAGGTAATCGGAAAGAAAGTATCAGAATAAAAGTATCGGAAAAAAGTATCAGTTTTGGGTTGGAAAAAAAGTATCAGTTTTAACCAGATTCGCTTCTGATGCTACAATGATGTGATGATTAGGTTACTTTTGTTTGTTTTTCAGTTTAATAATCAATTTTGCAACCAATCTCTGTAATCCTTACCTTATAAAAGGGACGGGAGGTCAATTCAGGGCTTGAGATGTCATTTCATCTCAATGTTGGGTAAAATTGCTCCACATCTCCAAAATGACCTATATAGTGTAGATGGGGATGTTAAACCTCTAATTTAACCCTTGTCCTGCTGAATATTTAAATATGTCACACCCACCACTGATTATAAGCCAATCAGATTACTTGATGCAAATTATTGCAACAAATTTATATACTGTATGGCAAACAATGAAGATCCTGATCAGATGGCTTCTTCAGAGGCCATCTGATCTTGATCTACATTGTTTCAAAGATAAGGCATATCCGGGCTCAGCAGGACAAGGGTTAAGAAACTACAAGTCAGACCTCCATGCTCATGGGCCCTATTTGGTTTCATTGGGCGGCAGGGCTTGAGATGTCATTTCATCTCAATGTCGAGTAAAAGTCCCACAAGTTGGAAGCAACGTCTCCAAAATGACCTATAATGTAGACAGGGGTGTTGAACTTCCAATTAAACAAGCAAAAGTGTGCAAGTTTGATCTCCATGCTCATGAACCCTATTTGGTTTCATTGGATGACAGGGCTTGAGAGTCATCTCATCTCAATGAAGGGTAAAAGACCCACACAATTGGAAGCAATGTCTCCTAAATGACCTTAATATTTTTTTCCCTGATACTTTTTTTCCGGATTCTGGATTCTTTTTTTTCGATACTTTTTTTACTGATATTTTCTTTCCTAGATGGCTATGTTACATACTTCCAGAGTCCTCGTTTAATTGCTCCAAATTTGGAGTAATTTACTCCAACCTTTTCTTTTCTGACTTCAACTTTTTGGAAAGTCGCAATAGAAAAGTATGGCTAAAACTCGAAACTTTTTCTGGAGGACAGCATTTTAACTCAAATTTTAAAAATCCTAGTGAGAACCCTGACTTCAGTGATTGCAGTTTCTTTATGATACTGAACACACAACGCATATATTCATGTTTTATTTCATAAACCATAAACAGTCACTGTGCAATTTTTACAATTTGATTTATGAATTATAACATGAATATATGCCATGACAAGTAACTGGGTTGCTCCACAAGTTCTAACAACATTAGTTTGGGCTCTCCCTGTAAAATGATTTGCTATTTTTCAGGCTAACAATAATAAGTACATATGCAGTTTTAATTGAGTGTAGGACAATATCCCCTCTGGACAAAATCCCCTCTGCTCATTTTTGCATAGGTGGACAAAATCCCCTTTGAAACTTTTTACAGGGTAGACATAGCCCCCCCTCGTGACTTTTACAGACCTCAGACCTGTGACTGGGCTGATACGAAATTACTTTATTACTTGATTAATAACGTTATATTACTCAATAATTTCCCAAAATATTTGCCAGACTTTTGCAAACTCTTTGGAAGAGTTCTCTCCCTGAAGCTGTATGCATTCACTGTAAACAAGTCTATTGATATCGAGTTTTTCGGAAACCACTCTTGATCAAACTCTGTTGATGGAATTTTGCATGCAAACTGTAGATTTAATGTCTAAAAATGTGTACTTTGAACGTGACAAATAGCATGAAGTCATCAAAGAATCTAACCCTTTCAGCCCAGTTTCTAAAGTGGACCATTTCATTATGACCATGTGTACATGTATGTGAACATGAACTTGGTCACACCCATTTTAAGCTCACAGGAGCTGAAGCTCCGGGGAGGCAATCATAGTTTGTTGTTATCAACACTGTAAAATCTCCTGAAGCCACTGTGCCGAAACTTCATCTGTAGCATCTTTTGGCTGGAGGATCATTACTATTGCACGACCCGCAGAAAAAGCGACCGACTGAAGTCAGTTGATTTTCTAAGAGTGCCCTAAAATCACCGTGTCATTCTGTCAGTCTGTCCATCCGTAACCCGTTTGTGAAAATTGGTGACTATGACTTAACCGCTTGGAATATTTAAACAATTTTTGGCATACTGATAGATATCAATGAGATCTAACCAATGAACTTGCGAAATATTACATTCCATTTAGTAATGCCTCGCCGAGGTGAAAAATGTGAAAATTTTCTAACTGCTTCCTCTCGGAAACCGTTGGGCAGATTGAAGTCAAATTTCATATGGAGCCTCTATGGGATGGGGGAAACCAAAATTTGCTCATGGGGTCCAGGTCACATGACCAAAATGGCCGCCAAGCCATATATGGTAAAAACCCTTCAAAAATAGTCTTCTCCAGAACCACTGGGCAGATTTCCACGAAACTTAATAAACAGCATCTGGGATGTAGGCCCATCATAAATTGCTAAAATGGTGACCCTGGGTTGAACTTGACCTTCTTTGTGCCTGTGTCAAACTTTGACACATATGCTTTTGTATTGGAAAAGTGAGAATGCATTTTATCCTGCAAACGATTCAGAATACAGTACTAAAGTCTAAGATATATTTTTGCTCCTTACGATAAGGCCCATTTATTGGGGGAACCGTTTCAGGTCCAGGTCACATGACCAAAATGGCCGCCATACCCATATATGGTAACACTCACAAAGCTAAAAGCATCCGGCGGGTCGTGCACTTCAGCTGAAGCACTGGTTATTTCTTTTTTTTTGAAAATCGGCTTGTAAGTGTGGTTGCTAAGTTAAGTTTCCATAGGCTTATAATTGGAAAAAATTTATAGATGTGTTACTTGAATTTTTACCTTCTAACATCTTTAATTTTTTTTTTTTCATTTTTTTTTTTTTTCAAAGAAAATATTTCAAGCTATTTTCGTCACTCCGACGTATGTGTTGTTTTTGTTGTGGTTCCGCACAAACTTAATCTTGGCTATACCTTGAAAATTATTTGACTTAGCCTTATAAAACTTCACACACATATGCAGCATGAGCATTAGAATAGCTACATTCTGACCAAGGGCAATAACTGAAGCATGCTCTTATTATCACACTATTTACTGTATTTAACCCATTGCATGCGGAAACCCCTAAAGGGGTACCTTGGCAAACATTGCATGCCCGGATCAGACGCCGCATTCTGCAGCGTCTGATCAGGGCCTGCACTATTTGCTAACGGAATTTTCTGTCAAAAATGGAATAAAAACGAAAAAAATAAGCCTGACACCCCTTATATGACAAAATGGACTTGTCCAACATATAGCAATGGAAGATTCCACTATCATACAATGGGATAATATGCTGTAATGAGGTACAGTACAACCGCCCCAAATCTTTTTGAAACTGCACCAACCCCGCATTGAGGGGCGTGATAAAAAGGATTAAATATATGAATACCATCAGGGATACACGCTGATTGGTGGATTGCAGGGTGTTATACAGGTATAAAATTGATTGTCCGCATTACATGTCTAAAACTTTCTCATAGGTAAATAAGTGAAACGCTGCAGATCCATGGTGTGTACCCATCATTATGATGACTTGCAGATGGATCTAACGCTGGATCATGTATGGAAAATTGGCGGACAGAATCAACTGGATGGCTGGGTCGCACGGGTTCAAAAATTGTACTGTACCGACATGCTCTTTATAATATGCATGAAAACTGAAAACTTTTTGTTTGATTCAGCGAAAAAATAGCAGCATAGCATCCATCCGCTTGCAGTGCTCTTGTTTACCTATAGAGTTCTTGATAAATATGGGCTTGATAATCATTTGAGTAACTTTTGGCAACAATGAACGTTAGACTCTTGAAAATCTGTACATGTATTTGGACAGTACTCCACAACCTCTTTAAAACACTAGAAGCCTCCGTGGTCGAGTGGTTATGCTACTTGCTTTGTAAACCAGGGGTCGCAGGTTCGATCCCAGGCTTCTCCAGACTTTCAGATGTGTCTTTAAATCGAGGTCCCCTCTCCGTATGACCTTAGCAGACTTGCCTACCCTTACGATTTGGTCGTAAGGCTTAATATTTTCATGTCCAAATTACGACCTTGCGACCACGGCCGAAGTCCGTACGATTTTCGGTGGTAGTAAAAAAATCAGGAAATCGGCGCGATTATTTCGGTTCGGTTCGGGTAGGTGCGCATTTATACCGGAAGAAGACAATATTTGTCGTTCCTGGCTTACTCTCGTTGCGAAATTAAATTAAATTTCATTGACTGATGATAGGGAAGTGATCCAATCACAGTTCATTTAACAAATATGTTTCGGTATGAGCGGCAAGATGGATGCCGTTACAAAGTAAAAAAAAAAAAAAACATGGGGAAAAAAGAAAAGCTGAATCGGCCAATTTATGAAATGGGCTTATTTTGACCTCGCATCGGATAACTTAAAACCCTTACGAATAAAATTACAATTTTACGATTTTTTGTGGGGGATCTTACTATTTTCTGTCTCAAGGGGTAAGCAAGTCTGCCTTAGCTGTTGGTGGGACGTAAAACTGAAACACTCACTCTTTATAACACTATTAATGGGAGTCCAAAGCAGAAATCGTGTTTGTAAAACAACCATATTATATCCAAACAAAAATGTATAGATTATATAGACCATTTATGGTCATTTTTGTCGCGCCTGCTATTAGCATGGTGTGATATAGGCGCCTGGTTTTCCGTTCGTCAAGGGGTCATTGTTGCGACCACCCTAGAGTTCACCCTAATGTTCAAGTTTATTTCTCAAGAACTATAAGAGCTTCATTAATGATACTTGGTACAAACTTGTATCTGGGGATGGCAACTTAAATGCAAGCATCTGTATTTGACCTTGGCCTACATTTTATGGTTCACTGACTTTGTAAAATATTGCGACCACCCTAGCGTTCACCCTAATGGTCAAGTTTATTTCTCAAGAACTATAAGAGCTTTGTAAATGATATTTGGTACAAACTTGAATCTGGGGATGGCAACTTAAATGCAAGCATCCATATTTGACATAAATTTTATGGTTCACTGACTTTGTAAAATATTGTGACCGACCTAGCGTTCATCCGAATGGTCAAGTTTAAGAGCTTTGTTAATGATACTTGGTACAAACTTGTATCTTGAGATGGAAACTTACATGCAAGCATCCATATTTGACCTTGACCTACGTTTTATGGTTCACTGTATTTGTAAAATATTGCAACCACCCTAGCGTTCACCCTTATGGTTAATTTCATTTTTCAAGAATTACTACAGCCTAATTATTAATGATACTTAGTACAAGCTTGCATTTAAGAATGGCAACTTTTATGCAAGCCTCTATGTTTGACCTTGGCCTAGATGTCAAGGTTCGCTGACTTTGCGCCACACAGGTGCGAAATAGCCTGCGGTAGAAATCTTGTTCTATATAATCTACACATTTTTGGGATCCATCTTGAATCCATGTTGTATCCAAAATCGTGTTATAATGAACATTGTTTTAATGAGGTTATGGTGTATATGGGTAACAAAATTGTAACAGAATAGAATTCATGTGGTTAATTGTTCTTTCATTCCATTTATTATAGCCCCGCTTTGAAAAAGTGGGGGCTATATTGGATTTGGCTTGTCCGGAATTCCGTCTGTAATTTGTCCGGAATTCCGTCTGTCTGTCTGTCTGTAATATTTGATAGTGGGTACCTTGTTACCGCAACTCCTCTTACAGTTCTAGGTCAATCCTTTTGAAACTTTACAGGTGTTTTCATATAGGTCTGAAGATGTGCATATTCTTTTTTCATTATCCTTAAATAATTTTTTTCACTTATTTCACCTTTTTTAACTTAAGACTATTTTTGAGATCTACTAATGTTAAAATGTATAGGGAGTAGCTACCTTGTTACCGCAACTCCTCTTACAGTTCTAGGTCAATCCTTTTGAAACTTCACAGGTGTTTTCATATAGGTCTGAAGATATGCATATTCTTTTTTCATTATCTTTAAATAATTGTTTTCACTTATTTCACCTTTTTTAACTTAGACAATTTTTGAGATCTACTAATGTTAAAATGTATAGGGAGTAGCTACCTTGTTACCGCAACTCCTCTTACAGTTCTAGGTCAATCCTTTTGAAACTTTACAGGTGTTTTCATATAGGTCTGAAGATGTGCATATTCTTTTTTCATTATCCTTAAATAATTTTTTTTCACTTATTTCACCTTTTTTAACTTAGACAATTTTTGAGATCTACTAATGTTAAAATGTATAGGGAGTAGCTACCTTGTGACCACAACTCCTCTTACAGTTCTAGGTCAATCCTTTTGAAACTTTACAGGTGTTTTCATATAGGTCTGAAGATGTGCATATTCTTTTTTCATCATCCTTAAATAATTTTTTTCACTTTTAATACCTTTTTTAACATAGACAATTTTTGAGATCTACTAATGTTAAAATGTATAGGGAGTATCTACCTTGTGATCACAACTCCTCTTACAGTTCTAGGTCAATCCTTTTGAAACTTTACAGGTGTTTTCATATAGGTCTGAAGATGTGCATATTCTTTTTTCATTATCCTTAAATAATTTTTTTCACTTATTTCACCTTTTTTAACTTAGACAATTTTTGAGATCTACTTATGTTAAAATGTATAGGGAGTTGCTACCTTGTGATCGCAACTCCTCTTACAGTTCTAGTCAATCCTTTTGAAATTTAACAGGTGTTTTCATATAGGGCTGAAGATGTGCATGTGCTTTTTTCATTATCCAAAACCTATTTTTTAACTTAGACTGTTTTTCAGATCTAATAACGCGAAAAGTCTATAAGGCATAGGTACCTTGTTAGGGATTTAACCCTCTCACAAGTCTTTACCTTTAATTCATGAGTCTTTCTCCTCTGACATGGCTATAGCAAGGCTATAGTCAGATCCTCTGACAGTTCTAGTTTCATTTTTCTTTCCCTCCATAAAAAACTTCAAAGATTTTTCAGAAACAATAAAAGCAAGTAGTCTCAAGCATGGCAATCTTCTTCTAAAGTCTTGTTCTGAAACGCCAGAGTGCTCACCTAGGAAAGGTGGTCCTCTACCTAGATTTTCCAAGCTGCCATGTTTGTTGAAGTACATGGCTGCGACCTGTGTGGCCCCCGCCCATCGGGGCTTGAAGAAATATATTGGCTGCATTATGCTTCAATGCAGAGCTGAAACCGACCCGCACACGAGTACTGGTAAACTGCTTAGAGGATCTAAGCCTGCCCAGGCAAAGTGGTGCGAGTCAGACCGTCCATGCTGGCTTGAGATGTCATTTTATCAACGTCTCCAAAATGACCTTTGCCGTGTTGACGGGAACTTTAAACCTTAAATCAAACAAACGAACAAACTGCCACCTGAGCTCTGGTGAGCATAGTGGCCCATGGGCCTTTGTCGTAAATAAGGGTCATTAACAGGATGGCAGAGTAGATTGTGATGAGATGGCTCATTATGAGTCGTCTCATCTGGATCTACACTGATTTGCAATCATATCATAGTCGGTACCAATCTACAGGGTTGGAAGGGTAAAAATGCCATATTTCAAGATCAGCTACCACAACATTTTGAAGTGCATTTTGTGGTATCATTGCATTCAATGCTGCTATTTAGGGCAGTCGTTATGCATCCTTAATGACTGGATTACCTGTTGCCATCAGTTGTATTTATTTCTTTTAATCACACCATGAGACAGCAGGATTTCTCTGCAACTCCATTCTGAGTACGATCATTAATCCATTGCATGCAGGAAACCTCTAAAGGCGGGAAGCCATCTGATCTGGATCTACATTGTTTGCAAATGTAATGGTTGTCGTGTTTGGCAGGATAAGGGTTAAGGCTACAAATCGAGCCTTTCAGGCATGGAAAAGGTTCGCCAGTATGAGGCCTGAAACCAGTAGGGTTTATTTTTAGGGACGGTCCGACTCGCACCTTCTAAGCGGTCTACCAGTACTCATGTGCATTCGGTTTCAGCTCATGTTGGATCGTGAAACAAATTTGTTTAAATTTTTGTAGAATTACATGTACAGCAAGTTCCCAAGGTGTTCGAATTTTTAGTTTTTTTTCGGAAGATGCGGAAAGTTGTTTCTTGATTGTCCTTTTAGTAGTCTTATATCTGGTACTGTGGACTTTCAGATCAGCGATCTGATAATACCAATGAACTGCTTTATGAGACATATATGGGCCAGGTTAGGAGAAAAGATGATTTTGTCATTTGCAGACACAGCCCCTGTGTGTTCGCTTCTTAGATATTGAGAACAATACCTCTAGTGTCTACCTTAATGATCCTAAGTATTGGGACAGACAGGCCTAAGCATACAGTGCAGACCCAGATCAGATTGAAGGAGCAGTCAGATCAGGATCTACATTGTTATACCTGCTTTTTCGAAGAAAAATCGGGTGTATTGTTTTCGTACCACTCACTCGGGCGTCAGTCTGTCCGTCCGTCTGTCTGTCCGTCACGTTTCTTGTAAATGGATCTCCTCTGCAACCACTGAAGTTACACTTTTGAAACTTTGCATGTGGATAGTACATGGAATGTAGATGGCAGTGGGCAACTTTTTTGTGACCTTATCCTCAACATGACCCCAAGGTCAAAGGTAAAAAATTATGATTTGCCATCTCTCTTAAACTATTGGAGTTACACTTCTGAAACTTTGCTTATTGGATGGTCCTTGGAATATAGAATATGTCAGGTTACTTTTGGTGTGACCTTGACCCCAAGGTCAAAAGTCAAAAAGTATGATTTTGCCATATCTTCTAAACTATCAGAGTTACACTTCTGAAACTTTGGTTATTGGATGGCCCATTGGAATATAGAATAAATTTGGATACTTTTGGTGTGACCTTGACCTCAACATGACCCCAAGGTCAATGGTAAAAAATTATGATTTGCCATATCTCCTAAACTATTGGAGTTACACTTCTGAAACTTTGCTTATTGGATTGTCCTTGGAATATAGAATATGTTGGGCTACTTTTGTGGTGACCTCGACCCCAAGGTCAAAGGTCAAAAAGTATGACTTTGCCACATCTTCTAAACTATTAGAGTTACACTTCTGAAACTTGGTTATTGGATGGCTGTTGGAATATAGAATAAATTGGTATACTTTAGATGGACCTCAACATAACCCCAAGGTCAAAGGTCAAAAAGTATGACTTTGCCATATCTTCTAAACTATGAGTTACACTTCTGAAACTTTGCTTATCAGTTAGAATGTTCTTTGCAACTTTTTTTAACGTACATGTAGTTTTGGCTAGCTAATACATAGTCATTAGTGTTATTAATAGAAAAAGCAGGTATTTGCGATGGTATACCATCGACTGCAGATCTAGTTTACCTTTTCATTGTGCACCTTTTGGACTTCTTGCTGGATTGTGAAGCAAATTTTTTTAATTTGTTTTAGAGGGTTACAAAGTCTCAAGGTGTCTAAACTTTAAGGATTTTGACGACATACACCACAATCTCATGACACCGTTTGTTATAACTCGGGTTGGATAAAACACGGTTTGAAGATGAATCAAAAAAAGAATGCATAGATTATATAGAAAAAAGGTCATTTTTATTATGCCCCAGCATCAAAGATGCAGGGGGCTTTAAATGTATTGGTTTTCGGTGCATGTGTGTCTATGAATGTACGTCCTTCTGTACGAATGTGTGTAAGTACGTGATCCTGTTAGACTCAGGTTAAGGTATTTGTACCAGGTAGAACTTGAGCTCATATTTTCCAAACCATATGATAGATTTGGTTTATATTTAGTATGATGATAGATATAGGTCCAAAGTTTTATTCAGCTATACCCTCACGGTCCCACCCATACCAATGACCTCAAGGTCAGGGTCACAGACTTTTTAATGTTTAAGACCCAGGTTAAGGTATTTGTACCAGATATAACTTGAGCTTATATTTTCCAAACTTTGTAATGAATTTGGTTCATATTTTGTATAATGATACATATAGATCCAAAGGTTTATTCAGGAATACATCCACCCATACCCTTGACCTCAAGGTCAAGGTCACAGACTTAAGAAATTTTTAATGTTTAAGATCAGGTTAAGGTACACGTATTTGTACCAGGTAGAACTTGAACTCATATTTTCCAAAAGTTGTAATGAATTTGGTTCATATTTGGTATGATGATACATATACATATAGGTCCAAAGGTTTAGTCAGCAATACCCCCACCCATACCCATGACCTCATGGTCAAGGTCACGGACTTAGAAATTTTTAATGTTTAAGAGTCAGGTTAAAGTATTTGTACCAGGTAGAACTTATAAGCCTCCGTGGTGTAGCGGTTATGCTACTGGCCTTGTAAACCAGGGATTGCAGGATCGATCCCAGGCTTCATTTAGAAATTTAGAACATGTAGAGAGTGGCCCAAAAATTCCTTAATACATTCTTGTTACATTGCACGGACAAAATCCCCCCTTTTTGTTAAGGCAGACAAAATTCCTCTGGACAAAATCCCTCCAGACAAAATCCCCCTTGCTGTATGTCAGGTTGGACACCCCCCCCCCCCACCCCCCCCCCCCCCCCCCAATCGTGTCATCTTCGTCTTTTCTTCGTGTGATCATCGGTGCTCTCGGGCATTTTACGCCTCACGAAGATAATACGAGGGAAACAAGAAGTCGTCCGATTGTCTTAGGAAGGCAATACGACTACGTGAAACCCTCGCAATGACGTCTTTTGGACATCGTATTATAGTACGATGACATTGAGATTGGACCATGGTGTCAACGAAGACAGCTGAATTTGAGTACCTCAAGCGATACCCATGTGTCATGATAACGTTGACATATAAAAGGCCAACCTCAGAGCATCATCCTCAGTCATTACTGATGAGCAACTCTGCAGAGCATATGCTTGTGTAACTCCCAAAGCATCAGTCATAATTATTCACAATTCCGTTCCTGCTGAATAGCATACTTTGATGATGAAACAACCAGGAAAAAGGAGGCAGCAGCATTGCTTCTTTTGATGCACCTTAGAGAACAAGATGAGCAGATCTTATTTTCCTATAAACCAAGTCTCTCTGAAAAAGTGGTCTTCTCTTTGGGTGGCATTTTAAATTGGTTTTAAGTTGAATCAAATTTAAGAGAGTTGAAATGTACTGTGTACTCTCCGATCATCAAATGAATTTCAAACGGTCGGCCGAAGGTTTTATAACATCGGGAGGTCACGTGTCGTCTTCGTGACCTAGTTCGAACGCATCGTACTCTCAATACGACATCGTGAAGCCGTTGTGTGGCCTGCGGGTAAACTTCGTACTAAAAAAACACATCTTCGTGTTGCCTTCGTGTGTGGTTCGGATGCCATCGTGTGACCTTCTGTATGCATCGTACTTGCTTCGGCTAGAGATTGGCTGTTGACCATGTTCGGAGAGATCTTTGCGCGAAATTCAAAATTCCATATTTGTATGGCCACCTGGTGTCATTTTCGGGACAGTGTGACGCCTGCATAAGTCAGAACAATGAATTTAATCTCTTGCCTGACTAAAGAACTATGTTTCATTTGTAATGTTCTTATTCATTGTTAGAATTGTTCATTGATGATTTCTCTGTTCTATATTTGTGCAGTACTACCTGCTTGTTGCAATAATTTCTACATGAGCACCAATATAGCTTTGATAGTATTCACTATTGCATCAAATCTGATCTGGAATCTGTAGTTTTCAAAATGACACATGTATATACAGACTGACTTTCAAAAATCAGTATTTGTGCATGTGGAGGTGTGTCCGCCTTTTTAAACAGCAGGGGGGATTATGTCCGGTGGGGGTCCACCTGAACAAATGTTGGGGGGGGGGGGTTTGTCCGCCTTTACAAATAGGGGGGGATTTTGTCCGTAATTCTCATGCACAGATCTCTATACAGAGTTGTTCCAAACTAGCACTGTTGTTAACATTTCATTAAAACTTTGATCATTTAATGGGGCAAATACTTGTACATGTGCATGTGCAATGTACATTAATATTTTTGCTGAAGTAAAATATGAATAGCTTTTGACATGGTACTTACGGGACTTATCAGTTAACCCTTATATCCTGCTGTTCACGACAATCCCTATCTTTGCAAACAGCGTAGATCCAGATCAGATGGCTTCTGAAGAAGCCAGACTGATAAGGATCTACATGTTTTGTCATGCAGTATGTGAATTGAATGAATACAGTATATCAAGTAATCTGATTAGCTGAGAGCTGGAAATAAATGTATTCAGCAGGATATTGGTTGCGCCCATCAGAGTTTAACTGTTGGTTTTCTTTTGCTGCAACATTTGCTGTCGTTGTTTCATCTTTGTGGTTGTTTGATATTTGTGTTCTCGGAGATGTTGCACACAGGAGTTAGGAAGCCTCCATGTGGGCTGAAATTATTTGTCTAAATCGTGACAGAATTAAGTGTGTGTGTGTGTGTGGGGGGGGGGATTGCGGCTATATAAAATCATTTTAAGCCAGAAGGGTTAACCCTTTACCACTCAGGGTTTTGTGAATTTTGCTGATTTTCACAGTGTTGCACCTGACAGCAACTTTAACTAGCCATTGTTTCATAATGGATGGTCTGTTTTACACCAAACTCGGTATGAATGTTCATTGGGCAGTAGCCTTTCAAATGCAACCTTTCATGACTTGATCATTGTTGTCATGGTAAAGAGGGGGCATCTCAAAGTTGGCAAAAAGTGTGTTTTCACATGAATTTTTTACCACATTTTAATCTTCACACAGCTGTCAAGGCAACAATTAAGGTGTTTGGCACTGGCCATTTTCACTGTTTGCAGCATGTTTTATCAGCATCAATTTTCAGGCATTTTTGACCCCAGAAACCCTCAGATATAAATTTTAGCGGCCGGTTGGGCCATAAACCCAAAATTTTTCGGGAATATTTTTAGTGGGGAGGCGCGCGAAAAAACAGGTCACTTTTTTGTCCAACAAATCCTAAAGCAAACACAACTATCCAAGGGTAGAAATGCAGATTTTAGGTGCTTCTGGGGCTTAAAATGGGGGGGGGTGAAGACACGTAAAAACACGTATCTGAGTGGTAAAGGGTTAAGAGCATGAATCCAAAGGAATAGAGCTGAGTAAAAAAAGAAAGAAAAAAATGTCATAGATAATGTCCATTGACCAACTGTTCCAGTGACCCATTTTACTTGATTGAAGGCTGACGTTGGCCTCGATTTTCACTTGAAGACCATTAAGAAGCTTTTATCTTCATTTCCTACTAAAAAGCTTTGTCTGTTTCAATGTGTTTTTAATTTCATTCGGAAGAAGTTCTTCTTTGGCTTCTGGGTTATAGACTTACTGAAAATTTACACTTAACTTACATATATATATCTGTATAACCCATTGTATGCGGGGGGGAAACCCCTAAAGGTGTACCTTGGCAAACAGTGCAGGCCCAGATCAGACGTCGCAGAACGTGGCGTCTGATCAGGGAGTACACTATTTGCTAACAGAATTTTCCTTCAAAAATAGAATAAAAAAGAAAAAAATTGGTCTGACACCGCTTATATGACAAATGGACTTGTCCATACCTTATATGACAAATGGACTTGTCCAACATATAGCAATGGAAGAGTTCACTGGCATACAATGGGTTCAACCATAGAAAACATTATTGCTGACCTTCATGTCACACAAGACTCTTTATAGCACTGTTTGAAGAAATAGATGGGCTGCATGTTGCTTCCACGCAGAGCTGAAACCGACCCGCACACGAGTACTGGTAAACCTCTTAGAGGATCTAAGCCTGCCGAGGCAAAGCGGTGCGAGTCGGCCCGTCCATGCTTATAAAACCTATTGGTTTCATTGGGCAGCAGGGCTTGAGATGTCATTTCATCTCAATGTCGTGTAAAAGTCCCATAAAATTGGAATCAAACAAAACTGTTCAATACAACATGGCTAAATGGAAATAACAGTTTAACCCATTGCATACTAGTGGACTCTTTAATTGCTATATATTGGACAAGTCCATTTAAGGTCCAAGGGTTGTCAGACCTATTTTTTGATTTTTATTCTATTTTTGACGGAAAATTCTGTTAGGAAATAGTGCAGGCCATCATGATCAGATGCCACATTCTGCAAATTCTTTCCTTTAAGGGTAGACCCCTTTTTCAGTGGGAGAGGGATTATAGAAAAGCGAACAGAAAGTCCCGAAAGTTGTCTCCCTTTGAAAAATGGCAGAAAAATCTGCCAGGTGTTCCCTTTTCCCTTAAATTTCAAGACTTGATAAGTTGATAGTCTGTGTGGCAGAGCAGGCCTGAATGAAAAAATATTTTTAAAAAGTTTGCAAAAAACTTAAGACGCCGAGAAAAATTACATCTGAAAATGTTATCTGCTGATTTTTATGCCCCCAGAATCGAGATTCAGGGGCATACAGTTTTTGGTCTGTTTGTCCATTTTTCTGTTTGTCTGTCTTCAAAAAACTTAACATTGGCCATAACTTTTGAATGGTAATAGATAGAGCTTTCATATTTCACATGTGTATACCTTATCTCAAAGACCTTTCCAGTGGTACAATAATTTTTGATCTCTTGACCTACTTTTTTCAAAATTTTAAAAACTACCGTATTTACCGTATGTATTCGGACACCTTAAAATAATTATTTTTTTCAGTGTCCGAATACCTCCGAAATTACCTTTCTAAAATTAGCACCGTGTCCGAATACTTCCGAAAATTCACCGACATAAAAAATGATCGACGGTTCAGACATTGGTTTTACTCTCAAACCACGTGGTCGAACTGGAGCCATTGGAAATCTTATATGGCCGAATCACGTTTAGAATCTAAATATTTCTCTTATTTCACGATTACATAAGTCTACTATCCGTATTCTGATACAAATTGCCCTTATTGCTTTTGTTTACAAATGGCGACGGCTATTGCAGCCACGTGGTCGGAAAATGACGTCATGCGGTTTCCGTTAACACAATACACATAAATGCAGTCAAGGACGTATTGCACACCTGTTTTAGGTGATTGATTTTCAATAAGCGTATTTCTTAAATAAAACAATCGTTTTGAAAAAAAACAAAAAAAAAAAAACATTCCTTTAATCTCGAACCAAAGCGTGTCGAACTAGAGTCATTAAAAATCTTATATGGCCGAACCGAGTTCTAAAGAATATAAATACATGCAATCCCGAAATAATAAGAATATAAATATCTAATACATGTATTTCACGACTACACAAGTCTTCTATATTCTGAAACAAATCGCTTTGTTTACAAATGACGACCGATATTGAAGCCACGTGGTCGGAAAATAAATTCATTCATGGGTGTACCACACGTGTTTTATGTTATTGGTTTCAATGGAGCTTATTTCTTAAAAAAAAATATGATTTTGAACGGGTAAAAAAGAAACAATATTTTTTTTTTATTTTTCGAAAGCTAAACACGCAACAGATGTGGATTGAGAAATGCACCTTGCGAACAATCAATTTTATATTCAAATACCGGTTCTATAGTTAGCCATAAATTAATGACTTGTGTAAACAAATCAGCGTCTGTCCTGCATTGTTTGACCTGGTTTTCTCACATATTTGCCAGCTTATCGATAACGCCTGAGGCCAGTGTTCACAGCTTTTCACCGGTAGTGGAATAATCCATTTGAATAGTAGAACGTAATCAATTTCGTTTTAACACTTCAACATTTTTTCACTAATAAACAATTTCATTAGCATGTGTATTTAAAACCTATAAAATATTAGCCTTTATATATATGTATCTCAGATTCGGATAAAAACAACAGAAACAAGGTATGACTTCTTCAATGTACTAGCTGCCATACCTGCACTGAAAATGGTTCAGCCCATAATGGATGTTGGTAAATTAAAGACGGTAAATCATAAAAATATGGATACCTTGTAAAAAGAAAAAATATTTAGACAGAAGGCAGAATTGTGTCCGAAAACTTACGAAAATAAAGAGCGCGAATTTTCGGGGGTGGCCGAAAATATACGGTACATTAAATTAGCTAGTTTTACTGATTCTACATGGTGTTCGAAAACATACGGTGTCCGAACACATACGGTAAATACGGTATAACATTGGCCATAACTTTTGATTGGTAAGTTATAGGGCTTTCCTGTTTCATACGTGCATTCCTTGTCACAAGACCTTTCTAGTGGTACCATAATTTTTGACCTCGTGACCTTGACCTACTTTTTAAAAACTTTAACATTGGCCATAACTTTCGATTGGTAAGTTGTCGGGCTTTCATATTTCACATGTGCATTCCTTGTCACAAGCCCTTACTAGTTTTTTGCAAACTTTTTAAAAATATTTTGCATTCAGGCAAACATTGTAGGCCCATATCAGACAGAAGCAGTCTGATCTGGGTCCACTGTGCGCAAAAATTACTTTTAAGGTAACCGACAGACGGCAAAGCAGACGATAGTTGTTGTGATTGGCATTTTATGGTTTAATTGCCGTACATATTTCAAAAGGAACATTTTATTGACTACGAATTGATCTCCATTTGCATAGCTGTAATCATTATTGAAGAGTCTTATCGAGGCTCTGAATATCAGTTAACTGCTTTTAAGTTTATTTCTTTTCTTGGCAGCAAGCTTCTTCTGAGTCTGATTGTCATTGTTGTCAAGGAAGCCTCTAGCTGACTGGATTGTAGCAACGGACAGGAGCTTTATTTGTGTTTTATAGACAGCAATACATAGCAAGCACTATACAGCATCACTTAGCAACTTCAGCCCTGTGGTGATTTCTTAACCAATTAATATTCAGCAAATGACATTGGTTTCACAACTGTTCACATGCAGATTAATTATATTGTTTACTGTTGAAGAATGCTTTGGGTTTAAAAGAAAAAAATCAGATAATGTAAATGATTTGAAGACAGAGGATTTGAAATCATAGAAAAGCAACAAAAATTAATGAAAATTTGAACTTTTCTTTCGTGTAAAAAAGTTTGCACACTTGACGTTAGTAACAATGTGATAAATTAAAAAGCGTTGGACTATTTCATGATTCATGTGCCCTTTTAGTTAGAATATTGGGACATCTTGTATGAAAATCTGACTTAGCCAAGAGTTAAAAATGATGGAATTTAAAAAGGACAGTCCGTAATTTCTCTGGGACATTGTGTATATATGGATCAGCTGATATTCTCTAGCTTTAATACTTGTCTGAACTGTAGTATCAGAGTCTGTGTGGTTGATGCCGAAGCCGAGTTTTGCTGGCCGGTGCAAACTGAATTGCAGGTAGGAATCAGGGGCTTAACTAGGAGAAAATAATTTGTGCGCAAACCAAAGAAAATACTAGAAATAATAAATAATCGTTTACCAAATGGGGACCACTCTTACAGGAAAGAATTTGCTCCCTTTAGGGAGCAAATTCTTTCCTATAAGTGTGGTGCAAATTCTTTCCTATAAGTGTGGTCCCCGCAGCAAAGGAGGAAACTTTTGTAAAACTTTTGTACTTCTTGTTCTTTTGCCTGTAAATTTAGTCCTTCTGCAATAGGGGTTGGTCATCAGCGTATGTATCCGTTATATCAAGTAGTTTGATTGGCTGATGGTCAGAAATGGGTGTGGCTAAATTAATTTATTCAGCAGGACAAGAGAATAAACACAGAATAAGAATCGGCATGTTCCTAAAATTTTTCATCTCTGCTTTCAGATACAGTAAAATTCCTACATGTATATTAAGACCAACTTTGGGACTTTTCAAACATGGTCTTTAGACCACTCTTGAACAGTCCAAAAGGTGGTCTCTTATTAGGGGACACTTGAGTCTGTAAAACACAAAGAAAGAAGAACTGAAACCTTCTCAATAAGCTTTTAAAAGCAGATTTGGTCTTAATTAATTATTTTAGGTGGTCTTAATAACGTAATTTTACTGTATTTTACCAATTTTCCATTTTTTCATTACAGAAAAAGAGCCGTAGAAAGACATTGTTGAGAGTTTCCTCACTGGCCAACCTACTATCACCAAAGGCAGTCAGAAAAGCTGAGAAATTCCAAGTGAGTTAGTTTTCTTTTGGTCTTTAACTTTATCATTGTACCCTTAGAGCACCAAAACAGCATCAGGCCTCATATTTTTCAGGCATTTGCAGGATTTCAGGCTTTTACAGCTTGATTTTTTTCTTGATTTCAGCCTTTTAGATTCTGATTTTTGCTTATATAGTCTGTTTAAAAAACTATTTAACCCTTATTTCTGACCAAATTACTTTATATTTTCACAAACTCCATTACAAACTGTAGATCCTGATCAGATGGCTTCTTCAGAAGCCATCTGATCAGGATTTACACTGTTTGTCAAGGTAATGATGTTGTGTCTTGTTCAGCAGGATAAGGGTTGAAGCTGCAAAATCGGGCCTTTTAGGCATGGAAAAGTGTGGTCAGTATGAGGCCTGCAGCATGAGCAGATGACATTTTCAAATGTTGTTTTGTAGAGTAGATTGCACTTTCAAATACAGTCAAACTTCATTGTTTGTTTAGTTGTTTGTTTATATTGTTTAACCGCCCAGTCAACTCTATTTTTGGTCATTTTTGTGCCGGTCAGTTTACCTATTCACACTTCTCCTTGGCAGGCTTATATGTAAGTGGTTAACCAGTACAGTGCACATTCTTTCGCCAGAAACTGACAACTGCCCTTCTTGAATCAGCGGTAGTTAGAGAATGACCATAAAAAAGATTTCATGAGCAATCTCCACGAAAGAATGTTGCTGACCCTGGCAGGTATAGAACCCAAGTCCTCCTGATCACCAGTCAGAAGCGCATCAGACTGAGCTACCGAGGCCGGTATCAAACATCAATGACCCAAACACCTTTGGGACCACAAAATTTTGTTTGAGACAGTGATATTTCAAGGTTTGAGCGTTAACCCTTATCTTGCTGTTCATGACAACCCCTATCTTTGCAAACAGTGTAGATCCAGATCAGATGGCTTCTGAAGAAGCCATCTGATCAGGATCTACACTGTTTGGCATTCAGTTTACAAATTTGTAGCAATAAATTACATTAAGTAATTTGATTGGTTGATATAACGAAATGGGTGTGGCTTAGATGAATATTCAGCAAGATAAGGGTTAATCAATGCAAGGTCAGTAGAAATAATAGTTTTATATTGGTATATTATCAATTTTCTTTAAAATAAAGGTTTTTTGTCTAGATAAAGATATGTTGTGTTTACTCATTAGAAGATTCTATTGAGTACACACTACATACATTTTCAACATAAAATCAGACATTTCTTTCTGAATCATCTGAAATACCCGCCCTGGGTGCGCTTTTAACATGACTGGCACACTAGAATGCATCCCATGGGCCCATTGGTCACAACAGAAGTTAGTGCCTTTTCAATTTGTGATTCTCTCACTATTTTCGGCTGTCTGATGCGAATTTTAGAGTTTGTCATAAACCTTACGTTGTACAATCTCAACTACACAGTAGAACTTTTGCCTGTTTGTTTGTTTGATTTGGAGTTTAACATCCCCGTCAACACTGTAAAGGTCATTTTGGAGACGTTGCTTCCAATTTTGTTGGACTTTTACCCGACACTGAGATGAAATGACATCTCAAGCGCTGTCGCCCAATAAAAACAATATGGTTTATAAGACATTGCCCGGTCAGGCTTAGATCCTCTAAGCTGTTTACCAGCACCCGTGTGCGGGTTGGTTTCAGCATCATGCAGCCAATCTATTTCTTCAAGCCCCGACAGGCGGGGGCTTAGTAGAACATTTTGTGTCACCTACAACAATCCTGATTTTTTATACCCCCGGCATACGAAGTATGCAATGGGGGTATATAGTTTTTGTCTTTTCCGTCCGTCTGTCTGTCTGTGTGTCCGTAAACAATTATTTTGTGTCAAAGATATCTCAGGAACTGCTTCACATAGAAACTTGAAATTTTGCACACATGATCAGTATGACTACTTGTACTGTGGGAAAGAAAATAAGGGCCAAGGGGTCAGGCCTTTTAGAGTTATTTCTTTTGTAGTTCTTGCTGTTTAATTAATAATAGTGTATATTTTTATTTTGTGTCAAAGATTTCTCAATAACTACTGTACATAGAAACTTGAAATTTTGCAAACATGATCAGTATGACTAGTTGTATTGTGGGAAAGAAAATAAGGGCCAAGGGGTCAGGCCTTTTAGAGTTATTTCCCTTTGTAGTTCTTGTTTCAGCTGAGGTGATGGCACTGGCCGGGGGTATACGTGCCCCACTGGGCACTTTTGTCTAGTTTTTTAAAGAGAATATGGACATATTGTCTGTGGATGTGGCCATGTTTTATTTTCTTTTACTTGATACGTTTATGCCGTAAACGCCGTACATAATAGCGTGGCTGACACCATATACCAGACTCACATACCATGAAATACGGAAAGGATGGTATTTTTTTCTTAAGTTGTGACAACTATATAAAAATTTAATTTTGACCTTGACCTTTCACCTACTTTAAAGAAAAATTTAACATTGGTCATAACTTTTGAACCGTTTGAGATACAGCCTCATATTTGGCAAGTAGGTTTCTTGTGACAAAGACTTCTCACTCATAAAAAAATACCTTTGACCTTCACCTGTGACCTACTATCTAAAGAAAACATTAAGATTGGTCATAATTTTTGAATTGTTTGAGATATAGCCTTCATATTTGGCATCTAGGTACCTTGTGACAAGGGCTTCTCACTGATACAAAAATTGACCTATGACATTGACCTTGACCTGTGACCTACACCTGCTTGAAAGAATAACATAATTTTTGAACCATTACAGATTAAGCCTTCATATTTAGCATATGTAGGTTCCTAGTGACAAGGGTTTTTAGAAGGTGATGACCTTTCAGGTCTCACCTTCTTATGGCAACACTCAGAGAATTCCCTCGATACCACATCACTCATCTGTTTCAAGAAAAATAGGTCCTCATAAATCAGTGAAGAGACGCGCCTGTATCATTTGATATGTGAAAATAATATGCAGATTGAAAAATAAACTGTGGATGCAAAATGCACAAACAATGAATTTCAGTTTTAAATGTCATAAAATTGATCTAGATTTGAAATTGGTCTCGTTTCGCAGCTGACCTGAGCGAGTTCGGTTGACTTTCTAGAGTTAACTATAGTTACACAAAAACACGCGGGTTATGGCTCGTGCCGCATTACTAGAGTTAACTTGAGTTCAATCAAGCTTGCTTTGGGAGTTGGGAGTTCTGTCTAGCAAGAACAAAAAACACGACGGCAGGGGGTAATCATAGGTTAATTAAGAAATGAATGTAAACTTATTAGAAAGTGATGACCTTTCAGGTCTCACCTTCTTATGCCAATCGACACCGGAGCCCCTCGATGACGAATCAATCCTATGCTTCAAGAAAAGTAAGCCTCCATATATTTATCAATAGACGCGCATGTATCATTTGAAAAGTGAAAATGATATGCAGTTTGTCAAACTGAGGAAGCCAATTACATAAACAACTAACTTCAGGGTAAAATACCATAAAATTAACCCTAGAGTTCAAATTGGTATCGATTCGCAGCTTTGTTATGACCTAATTTGCAGTGAGCGAGTTCAGTTGACCAACTAAAGTTAACTCAAGAAAAGTAGGGGAGACAGTAGGCATACTCTTGTACAAGGTTGTACAATGACTTTATTCACCCCCACCCCATCGCCCTACTTCACGATCCCCAAATTAGAAGCGACAGGAAGCATCAAATATCATTTAATGCGTCACCAGTAACGATTCAGATTCAGAACTCTACTGACGTAAAGAAAATGTCATCGTTTGCCCTTGAGTAAATAGAAAGTATAAAAATGTTTTCAAGTTGGACGTGATTTTTCCAACACGTGGCCAAAATTTAAAAAAGTTGGAAATAATCGATTTTCGGATTGCATTCAACTTACAATTTTCCACTTTCCATCGTATTCGTTGTCACTAGGCAAGTGTTCCAACTCTCATACCAAGCTAACTCTAGCAGTCACAATATTTCTACACGGCGCGTTTTGGAGCAAATAAAAATCAAAAATGAGTTCCTTTATGAGCAATGAAAACATTCATAAGAAAGAAGATGGGTCATACTACGTAGTTTCGGCTAATAAAGCCTCATCAGTGACCCTGTAATGATCCGGCAAAGAAAGTCAGAGGAAACATACTGCAATTTTGCGAATTTCGAATAGGCAGTCGATTCAAAGACTGATATAAATCAAAATGGGATCCAAATAATTAAAAACCTGTCTAGAATATGAGTCTAGACCAATAATTTATTTCCGATTTCTCAGAATATTCACGCTGATCTCAAAGGAACAAAAGTAAAATATAAACTGCACAAGTCAACTCTTGTTAACTCTAGTACGTCAACTGAACTCGCTCAAAATCTAGATCACGGATTAATAATTCAATGAATGAGTTGACAGTATGAATGGAATACTACGACTTGCTATACTACAGATAGAGCGAAGTTTTGTTTGTTTGTTTGTTTGTTTGATTTGAGGTTTAACGTCCCCCTCAGCACTGTAAAGGTCATTTTGGAGACGTTTCTTCCAATTTTGTGATGAAATTGACATTGAGATGAAATGAATACTCAAGCCCTGTCGCCCAATGAAACCAATAGGGTTTATTAGCATGGACGCTCCGTCTCGCACCGCGGTTCCTGGACAGGCTTAGATCCTCTAAACGGTATACTAGTACTAGTGTGCGGGCCGGTTTCAGCTCTGCGTGGAAGCATCATGCAGCCCATGTTTCTTCAAGCCCCCATGGGCGGGGGTTGTGGGGGGGGGCGGCGGATAGAGCGAAGTTACCTTCACTGTTGCATTTGTTTGATTTGAGGTTTAACGTCCCCATCAACACTGTAAAGGTCATTTTGGAGACGTTGCTTCCAATTTTTTGGGACTTTTACCCGACATTGAGATGTAATGTTATCTCCAGCCCTTTTGCCCAATGAAACCAATAGGGTTTATAAGCATGGACGGTCCGACTCGTGCGCACCGCTTTGCCTGGGCAGGCTTAGATCCTCTAAGCGGTTTACCAGTACTCGTGTGCGGGTCGGATTCAGCACTGCGTGGAAGCATCGTGCAGCCATATATTTCTTCAAGCCCCGATAGGCGGGGGCTGATTCACTGTTGCATGGATATATATTTCTGTAAATCATCAGGAAAATATGACTTTGAAACCTATACTCCTTAATCTTAACGTTTATAGTACGGGGTAATACATATTTATTCCGGGCGGTGGGTGCTTATTTTTTTTTGTGTGTGTGTGTGTGTGGGGGGGGGGGGGGGGGGGGCGAGGTCAGAAACTATCAGACTTTGTTTCCTCTTCTTCTGTATCTGAATATTTCCCTTTTTAACTGAGGTGTATTTGATTTGTTTGATTTGACGTTTAAAGTCCCCGTCAAGACTGTATAACGGCCCCGCCCACCAGGGCTTGAGGAAACAGAATGGGCTGCATGCTGTTTCCACGCAGAGCTGAAATCGACCGAACATGAGTACAGGTAGACAGCTTAAAGGTTCCGATTCTAAGCCTGCCCAGGAAAAAGTAGTGCGAGTTGGACCATCCATGCATATAAACTCTATTGGTTGCATTGTGCGGCAGAGGCTGAGTTGTCATTTCATCTCAATGTGGGGTAAAAAACCAACAAAATTGAAGCGACGTCTCCAAAATGACCTTTAAAGTGTTGACGGGGCGTTAAACATCAAATCAAACAAATAAACAAAACTGTATAGACATGCTTCGAATTTCGTTGGACTCTTACCTAACATTGTGATGAAATGGCATTTAAAGCCTTGCCACACTATGAGACCAATGGACATTCCGACTTCAAATTATAGCCCTGGGGACAAAAATGCCCCCGCCCCGGGGCCCTATGGTTTTTCATTGACTTATATAGGGAAACCTTTTGAAAATCTTCTTGTCAGAAACCAGGAGGCTGGGGTATTTGATATTTGATATGAAGCTGCGTCTAGTGGACCTCTTTCAAGATTGTTAGAATTATAGCTCTGTGACCAAAAATGCCCCCGCCTTGTAGTCCACTGGTTTTACATAGACATCGGGGAAATCTTCAAAAATCTTCTTGTCTGAAACCATAAGCCTCAGATCTCAGATATTAGGTATGTAGCTTCATCTTGTGGACCTATATCAAGATTTTCAAATTATAGTCCTTGTGCCAGAATTGCACCCCCACACACCCCCGGGTGCCCTTTGGTCTTACATTGGGATATATGGGAAAACCTTAAAAACTTCTCTGAAAACGCAAGGCCCAGGTCTTTCATATTTGGTGTGAAGGTTCAGCTAGAAAACCTCTACCAAGATTGTTCAAATTATAGCCCTTGGGTCAAAAATGGCCCTGCCCTGGGGTACACTGGTTTTATTTTGACTTATATATGGAAAACCTTTAAAAAGCTTATTGTCTGAAACCAGAAGGCCCAGGTCTTTGATATTTGGTATGATGCTTCATCTGGTTGTCCTCTACTATGCTGTGTAAATTATAGCCCTGGGGTCAAAGGTTGCCCCGCCTCAGGGCCCACTGGTTTCACAAAGACTTACGTACTGAAAACCTTTAAATACCTTTTCGTCTGAAACCAGAAGGTCCAAGTCTTTGATATTTGGAATAAAACTTCCTCTAGATCCTTTATCCAAGACTGTCCAAATTATAACCCCACCGGGTCAAAACTGACCTGCCCGGAGCACTCTGGTTTTATATAGGGTTAAGGCTGAGCCGGTTCATCTCCTTCTGCTGCACTAAGACCTGACCCTCAATGTCCACAAGGTGCCAAGACAGTGACATACAAGTCAGCTCTGTATTGTCAAAGGGAACCACTGACACATAATAACTCTCCCTTTGTCACCATGTGACATTATTAGTAAAACTGAGCCTCTTCATTTCCTTCTGTTGCACTAGGACCTGACTCTCAATGTCCACAATTATGTCCAGATAGTTACATACAAGTTAGCTGTGTATTGTCAAAGGGAACCAATGACTCATTTGTCTAGCATTTTATGACAATTCTTGGCCCCACGCCCCCACAACCCCCGCCAGTTGTCACAGCGAGGCATTGTAAGTTAGACCATTACGATAACTCAGTCTTGTGACATAGAGCATTTTTCACATCTCCAAAACGGCTAGTTTTCTGATGAAAAGCCATGATATTTTTATATAAATGTTCAAAACAGGTTGAGGATGCTCGTTAAAACCGCCCCAGTAAGGCGGTTCTATGCGAACACACCCATGCGATATTGTGCATTTTTAACATCCGCAAAATTGCTCTTTTTCTGATGAAAGTCCGTGATATTTTTCCCACAACCTATGTCTTGGAGCAGAAATAAGAAAAACAATGTATACCCTCGTAAACCCCAGTTTTCTCTGTATAAGGGGGTTTGGGTGGGGGTGGTCGTTTTTCGGACCTGTTCACGTGATTCTGAGCAAATTCATCTCCATGCACTAGGAAATGACCCTCAATGTCCGGAAAATGTCCAGATAGTAACATATAAGTCAGCTCTTTAGAAGGTAATTTTGAAAAGACTTCATCCTCATGCAGAAAGAGAATAATTTGGAAGGAATGTTCCATGGGTGACCCTCTGACAAAGTTGCTCAAAATAGTTTCGCTCCACTGAACACAAAAGAAAAAGACACCAAACGAAACAATAAGACTTCTCATTACGATAACACACCCATGCGATATTGTGCATTTTTAACATCCGCAAAATTGCTCTTTTTCTGATGAAAGTCCGTGATATTTTTCTTAACAATGATCAAAACATAGGCTGTGAGTGATCGCTAGAACCGCCTTAATGATGCAGTTCTAACGAGTGCCCACAACCTATGTCTTTGAGAAGAAATATGAACAATAATGTATACCCGTAACCCCAGTTTTCTCTATATGAAGTGGGGTTTAGAGGGGTCTTCATTTCACGGACTTGTTTACGTGGTGTTCTACTAAATAGGTAGACTGATTTTGAAATAATTTCACAGGAATGTTCCTTTGGTCACTCTCAACCAAAATGGCTCAAACCATCTACTCCACCTTATATTACCTACCACTTTATCTGTACAATAAGGATCAGGTGAGCGTTCCAAGGCCATTATAGCCCTCTTGTTTAATCCAGGTTTCGATGGGTCGACCACTTGACAAACATAGGAACCAACAAACTTTTAAACTTGTGATCGAAGCCTCAGATAAAAACCAGCCAGTGTCCCGGAATATTGGTGTAAGAAAGCCATTTGCTAGCACGTACAGAGTGTTGAGTAAATTATCTTGTTTGCTAGAGTCTATGTATGTAATTGTCTCCAGAATTATTCTCAATGACACAAGAAGGGATTCACAACATGTACCGTTCGATCCTCAATTTTGTTTTTGACATTTCATTTGTCTGCTCCTCGCGTAACTACAATCATACAAAACCATTGACTGTTTAAAAATTAAAAAACAACAACAACAAAAATTAAAAAACAACAACAACAAAAAAAAAGATAATGAAATGAAATGGCCCAATGTAAAAACTAACAGTTATCTACCATCACCTTCTATTAGTACTTTCAGTACTTTGATCTTCTCAATAGACTCGTATGAAAAATTTTGACATATGATCTTGACCTGTGACCTACTTTAAAGAAAAAAATTAACATTGGTCACAACTTTAATACCGTTTGAATTAGAGCCATCATATTTGGCATGTACATGAAAGTTCCTTTTGACAAGGGTTTCCCACCCATACAAAAAATTTCAACCTGTGACCTTGACCTACTTTATCATAAGTTTTGAAATGAACTATTTGAGATAGAGCCTTCATATTTGGCAAGTAGGTTCTTTGTGACAAGGGCTTCCCACTCATACAAAAAATTTGGCCTGTGACCTTCATTATCATAACTTTTGAAGTGTTAGAGATAGAGCCTTCATATTTGGCATGTAGTTTCCTTGTGTCAAGGTAAGCCCCCACCCATCAGGGCTTGAAGAAATAGATGGGCTGTATGATGCTTCTACCCAGATCTGGTACTGGTAAACCGCTTAGAGGATCTAAGCCTACCCAGGCAAAGCGGTGCAAGTCGGACCCTCCATGCATATAAACCCTATTGGTTTTATTGGGCAACAGGGCTTGAGATGTCATTTCATCTCATTGTCGGGTAAAAGTCCAACAAAATTCGAAGCAATGTCTCCAAAATGCCCTAATCAGTGTTGATGGGGACGTAAAACATCAAACAATCAAACAAATCCTTGTGATAAGGGCTTCCCACTCCTACAAAAATTTTTACCTTGACATGTGACCTTCTTTATCACAACATTTGAACCATTTGAGATAGAGCCTTCATATTTGGCATGCGGTAACTATTGTTCAGGTCCAAAGCAGAAACCATGCTAGTTAAACAACCATGTTATATCCAAACAAAACTGTATAGATTATATAGAAAAATGACCATTTATGGTCATTTTTCTATAAAATCTATACATTTTTGGGATCCACCTTAAAACCGTGTAATATCCCAAACGGAGTTATAACGAACCGTGTTATAATGAGGTTATGGTGTACATTGTGTTTTCTTTTCCCAGTCTCCCAGTAAGAGACCACCTTTGGAACTGTTCAGAAGTGGTCTTACAGACCATTTTTAAACAATTCCAAAGATGGTCTTATTACAGGAATTTTTACTCTACTTTGGGTAACAATGGAAACAGCCAAGTTGAAGCCTGTAGCCTGATTGACCTATTTTGGATTTAACACTTATCTTCCTGAATATTCATTTAAGCCACACCAATTTCTGTCTATCAACCAATCAAATTACTTGATATAATTTATTGCTACAAATTCATAAACTAAATGCCAAACAGTGTAGATCCTGATCAGATGGCTTCTTCAGAAGCCATCTGATCTGGATCTGCACTGTTTGCAAAGAGATGGGTTGTCGTGAACAGCATGATAAGAGTTAATAATTTTTATTGCAACCTTTGAGTCTGACATCACAATAGACCAGAATCAGTGTGTAGCTTCCATTGTTGTTGTCATTTCTTTTGACCCTACAGTAAGGTCATTGTCTCATATTATTGTTGTCAGAAAATAATGGTTAATTGTATCTGAATCATCTGTACCTTTATTAGTTGACAGTCTCCTGGAAAGTACACTTCCGTCTAAGCACGGCTTCTTGATGGCTTCTCTGCTAATTGGCAACTGTCAATTCTTCCACTATAACCCGTTACAGGCAGGAAACCCCAAAAGGGATATCTTGGCAAACAGTGCAGGCCCAGATCAGACGCCGCAGAACGCGGCGTCTGATCAGGGCCTGCACTATTTGCTGACAGAAGTTTTCATCATAAATAGAATAAGAACAAAGAATTGGGCTTACCACCGCTTATATGACAAATGGACTTGTCCAACATATAGCAATGGAAGAGTCCACTGGTCAGTATACAATGGGTTAAAAATACTGCGTAGTAACCTTTTAACCATTTCACCCTTGAGTTTCCGAAATAGACTCTTCCATATTTGGATTTTGAGTCGTCTTTTTAGCTCACCTGTCACGTAGTGACAAGGTGAGCTTTTGGGATCACTTTTTGTCCGTCGTCCGTCGTGCGTCCGTGCGTGCGTGCGTGAGTGCGTCCGTAAACTTTTCTTCAAACGACATCTCCTCCTAAACCACTGATCGGATTTTGACCAAACTTCACAGGAATGATCCTTAGGTGGTCCCCTTTCAAAGTTGTTCAAATGGTTCCGGTCCGTTGCACATATAGGTCACAGTAGCCAAAAATAGATTTTTTTCACTGAAAACTTAAAAAATCTTCTTCTCTGAAACCGCAAGGCCCAGGTCTTTGATATTTGGTATGAAGCTTCATCTAGTGGACCCCTACCAAGATTGTTCAAATTATAGTGCTGGGGCCAAAAATGCCCCCGCACGGGGGCCCTTTGGTTTTACTTGGGCTTATATAGGGAAAATCTTTAAAAAACTTCTTCTCTGAAACCGCAAGGCCCAGATCTTTGATATTTGGTATGAAGCTTCATCTAGTGGACCCCTACCAAGATTGTTCAAATTATAGTGCTGGAGCTAAAAATGCCCCCACACGGGGGCCCTTTGGTTTTACATGGGCTTATATAGGGAAAATCTTGAAAAATCTTCTTCTCTGAAACCGCAAGGCCCAGGTCTTTGATATTTGGTATGAAGCTTCATCTAGTGGACCCCTACCAAGCTTGTTCAAATTATAGTGCTGGGGCCAAAAATGCCCCCGCACGGGGGCCCTTTGGTTTTACATTGGCTTATATAGGGAAAATCTTGAAAAATCTTCTTCTCTGAAACTGCAAGGCCCATGTCTTTGATATTTGGTATGAAGCTTTATCTAGTGGACCCCTACCAGGATTGTTCAAATAATAGTGCTGAAGCTAAAAATGCCCCCGTATGGGGGCCCTTTGGTTTTACATGGGCTTATATAGGGAAAATCTTTAAAAATCTTCTTCTCTGAAACCCCAAGGCCCAGGTCTTTGATATTTGGTATGAAGCTTCATCTAGTGGCCCCCTACCAAGATTGTTCAAATTATAGTGCTGGGGCCAAAAATGCACCCGCACCAGGGCCCTTTTGTTTTAAATAGGCTTATATAGGTAAAATCTTTAAAAAATCTTCTTCTCTGAAACTGCAAGGCCCAGGTCTTTGATATTTGATGTGAAGCTTCATCTAGTGGACCCCTACCAAGATTGTTCAAATTATAGTGCTGGAGCTAAAAATGCCCCCCGCACGGGGGCCCTTAGGTTTTAAATGGGCTTATATAGGGAAAATCTCGAAAAATCTTCTTCTCTGAAACCGCAAGGCCCAGGTCTTTGATATTTGGTATGAAGCTTCATCTAGTAGACCCCTACCAAGATTGTTCAAATTATAGTGCTGGGGCCAAAAATGCCCCTGCACCAGGGCCCTTTTGTTTTACATAGGCTTATATAGGGAAAATCTTGAAAAATCTTCTTCTCTGAAACTGCAAGGCCCAGGTCTTTGATATTTGGTATGAAGCTTCATCTTGTGGACCTCTACCAAGATTGTTCAAATTATAGCCCTGGGGCCAAAATGCCCCCGCTCCGGGGCCCTTTGGTTTTACATAGTCTTATATAGGGAAAATCTTAAAAAATCTTCTTCTCTGAAACCACAAGGCTTAGGTCTTCGATATTTGTTATGAAGCTTCAGCTAGTGGACCTCTATAAAGATTGTTCAAATTATAGCCCTGAGACCAAAAATGCCCCCGCCATGTGGCCCTTTGGTTTTACATAGGGAAAATCTTTAAAAACCATTTTCCTTGAAACACAAGGCTTATATAGGTCTTTGATATTTGTTATGAAGCTTCAGCTAGTGGACCTCTACCAAGATTGTTCAAATTAAAGCCCTGGGGCCAAAAATGCCCCCGCTCCGGGGCCCTTTGGTTTAACATAGACTTATATCGGGAAAATCTTGTTTTACATAGACTTTTATATGCAGGGTTAACCTTTTAAATCGTCTTCTCTGAAACCAGAAAGCCCAGGTCTTTCATATTCGATATGAAGCTTCACCTGTGGACCTCTACCAAGATTGTTCAAATTTTAGCCCTGGGACCCACTTGTTATGCTTTGGATCAGGTGAGCGAACCAGGGCCCTCTGGGCCCTCTTGTTTTATTAACCCTTATCTTGCTGAATATTCATTTAAGCCACACCCATTTCTGTCTATCAACCAATCAAATTACTTGATGTAATTTATTGCTACAAATTCATTAACTAAATGCCAAACAGTGTAGATCCTGATCAGATGGTTTCTTCAGAAGCCATCTGATCTGGATCTACACTGTTTGTAAAGATAAGGGTTGTCGTGAACAGCAAAATAAGGATTCATTTTGGGATTTAGTCAGTTGACAAGCATTGTATATCCTGAGGAGATGGCTCATTATGAGCCATCCCATCTGTATCTACACTGTTTGCTTGGGTATCTGTTCTTGACTGTTTGTAAACAGCTTCTGTCCTTTTTGCATCAGAATTGGAGACAGGTTTGACATATCACATGCAACTGGCATAAACCCAGTTTGTGAAAGCATTTAACGCTTGTCCTGCTAAGTCCGGAAATGCTTTATCTTTCGTACAATGAAGATCCTGAAGAAGCCATCTGATCAGGATCTTCATTGTTGGTCACTCATGAATTTGTTGCAATAATCTGCATCAAGTAATCTGATTGGTTGTTAATCAGTAGTGGGTGTGGCATATGTAAATATTCAGCGGGTCGAGGGTTAAGGGAATTGATACAAGTCACAGAGAAAACAGCTTCTTCAGAAATATTAAATGTTCCCATACCAGTAGGGGTCTGGGCCCTCGCCCAACGGGGCTGGAAGAAATAATGTGGGCTTCATGGTGTGTCTGCATGGAGCTAAAACGGACCGAACTTGAGTACTGGTAAACCACTGAGGTCTAAGCCTGCCCAGGAAAAGTGATGCGAGTCAGACTGCTCTTGAAAACAAAGCGATTTCTATGGGCAGTAGGGCTTGAGATGTCATTTTATCTCAATGTCGGGTAAAAGACCCACATAATTGGAAGCAATGTCTCCAAAATTACCTAAATATTGTTGAGCATACAAAAATATGACCCTTATCTTGCTGTTCACGACAACCCCTATCTTTGCAAACAGTGTTGATCCAGATCAGATGGCTTCTGAAGAAGCCATCTGATCAGGATCTACACTGTTTGGCATTCAGTTTATGAATTTGTAGCAATAAATAACATCAAGTAATTTGATTGGTTGATAGACAGAAATGGGTGTGGCTTAAATGAATATTCAGCAAGATAAGGGTTCATACATGTATCTTATGCTGCATCTCCTTGGAAAGTTTTGAAATCAAAGCACTGAGAGTACTGATGGGTCAATTGTCTCTGAGTGTAGATTGGGAAAATTGGGCCTGAACCTAGACTTAGACGGTTTCGTTTAGCCCATAACTTTCTGTACTGTAAGCAAACAGTGTAGACCTTGATCTGGCTCTGCACTGTTTGCAAAGCCCAACCCATGATTCCAGCCCAGATTCTACAGCTAGCCCTTTTTGTGCAAGCACGCTGACCTCACTGCGATAAAATTCTATTAACAAGTTTCTTTGATTTCCTACAAAACAGTGATGGACTCCAGCACTAATAGAGGTTTTGTCCTTATAAATTTGGGTCGATTGATAAACAATCAAACCAAAAATGCTTTTGCATACAAGCAGCAGTGATGACCCTTGGTTCATAATGTTTGTAGCAGTGACTTTTAACCCTTCTCTTGCTGAAGATTCAGTTTAGCCACACCCATTTCTGACATTGAACCAATCAGATCACTTGATGTAATTTATTCCTACAAATTCATAAACTGAATGTCAAACAGTGTAGATCCTGATCAGATGGCTTCTTCAGAAGCCATCTGATCTGGATCTACACTGTTTCCAAAGATAGGGGTTGTCGTGAACAGCAGGATAAGACTTAAGTAACCAGCGGACAAGGAAGCAGACAACACTCGATTTGCGATTGATGCCTTAACGGTTAATCATGTTCAGTAAAGCGAACAGGAAGTCATATCATTTGTGAAAAAAAAAAAGTCGACAATACATTCATTCCCCTAAAACTTGAAAGTAAATCATCATTAGTCAGCCCATTAACTAGGATATAATATTCAGACATGATCCGAGATCGTTAACCAATATTTCGTCTTGGCCAGTTAAAAGCTGACAAGTCGGTATGACGAAAGAATTGTATCTTCCTAGTGACCGAAATTGCCAAACTCCAGATTATTGCAGAACTCCATGGATGTGGGTGTTCGATCTTTCATTGTGACAGTCCAAAGCTTCTACACTTTAGTTTTTGCTGAGGCACATGATGGTCTAGGGTATAATCCATTACTATTATGCTTTAGTTTTTCTTTAGAGCTAATGTTTAACCCAATTTAAAAGAGAAACCACAAAAATGGGACATGGTCATAAAACCCAGGGATTTTTCTACCCTTCAGAATCAGGGTCCTGGGGCCGCTGGGTTTGGGAAAAACAGCCCGCTAATATTTATAGTTGGGAATTTAAATCAGCTGTAACTTTGTCAATTTTGGTTCAATTTTCTTGAATTTTTTATCAAAATGTAGCACAACATCAGAAATTGGGAAATTTGTTATAAAATTTGGGGAAATTTGTCTCTAAATTGGGAAAAATAGGGGCCCATTACCGGCCCCAAAGTTGCACTAGGAAAATCCCTGAAACCTGTTTTGTGGGTACTTGTTAGAATTGCCTCAATGAGGCAATTCTAACAAGTACCCACAACATAAGTTTTGGAAGAGAAATAAGGAAAATTAAGCCTTGTTTATCCGCATTACTCCCCATTAACGCCTGCCTCAGTAGCTCAGGCGGATGCGCGTCTGACTGGTGATCAGGAGGATGCAAGCTCAATACCTGCCGGGGTCGGCAACATTCTTTCGTGGAGATTGACCATGAAATCTTTTCTAGACACGGTCATTCTTCCGCTGATTCAAGAAGAGCAGTTGTCAGTTTCTGGGGAAAGAATGTGCACTGTACTGGTTAACCGCTTATATATAAGCCCGCCCAGGAAAAGTTTGGATGGGTAAACTGACCAGCTCAAAAATGACCTAAAATAGTGTTGACTTGGCCGTTAAACTCCAATACAAACAAACAATACTCCCCTTAAACCCTTATGCCGCCGAGAAAAACAACATCTGAAAATGTCTTTTGTTTATGTCGTCTGCTGAATCTTCTTGCAAACTTTTTAAAAAATATTTTTGCATACAGGCAAACAGTGTGGACCCAGATCAGACTGCTCCTAGAGGAGCAGTCTGATCTGGGTCCATACTGTTTGCAAAAAATGACTTTAAAGGTAACCGGCAGACGGCAAAGCAGACGGCAACTGTCGTGATTGGCATGGTGCTAGTAAGTTTCTTGCATTCTTGCATCATCTTTGTCATAAATAAGCCAGAGGATGGTCCCATTATAACTTTGACAGGTTCCATGCTGGTTATGTCCATTAATTTCTTTATTAACCTCTTTTCTACCAGTTAATAAGTCAGTGTTTTCCCACCAGTTAATAAGTCAGTCTTCTGTGAGAGTGCTGGAACATCAAACTTTGATTGGCACAACTTTTAAAGAAAAACGATCTTGTGCACTAGAAATGATAAAAGACAAGTTTACGACCCATTTTTGTTTTGTCCAGAATTTGGTTTCTTGCTTTATAAACAGTTTGTTGATGTGAAAATGTTTCATTTGTAAAAAGCTACTATTGTACATGATATATATGCAATATTTTATTTTAATAAGGGAATTTATTGAAATTGGAAAGCGAAAGGATTTATGACATTTTATGGTATATTTTGTTTGCTTTTACAATCATCGTGGTGTAATTTATAGCTACTGGTATTCACATAATTTTTCAGCAAAACTAAGAATTTTTTTTATCGTACTGATTGATTGAAGTACTGTAAAAAATCCTTAAAATTCAGATACCTTGAGGTGTAGTTCTTGTATTATAGTTAGTTCTCCTAAAATTTAGCAGGAGCAGTTAGGGCTGGCTAATCGGAGCTGAAAAGCTAATCGATTATCAGTCCTGTGTTTACGATCGATAATCGATCAGTAATCGCTATGGTTTTTGTCATTATTTTACCTGTTTGGCTTTCTGTCTGAGCATGACTCTTACCATATGTTGCACTTTACCATATGTATATTTGAACAGACAGGCCTGAGCAAACAGTGTAGACCCAGATGAGACGCCGCATAATGCGGCGCCTCATCAGGGTCTGCACCGTTGCCATTAATCCAGCTATTTTATGCATAACTTTGGTTAGTAAATTGTACCTATCAAGTAATTGATTAAAAGCAAATCAGAAATGATAATCATTTTTGTGGAGTTTATCAATCGATTATACGATTAATCGGTCAGCCTTAGGAGCAGTCTGATCTGGGTCTGCGTTGCTTACTTAGGCCTGTCTGTCCCAATACTTAGGATCATTAAGGTATGCTAACTAATGACTTTGTTACCGCATTTACCCTAAATATTTGGACAGCTCAGCTCATTGCCGTACTTGTTCTTAAATTTGTTAATTTTAGGAGAATTATACTACACACCCGTGTTATATCCAAACAAAAATGTATAGATTATAGAGAAATTGACCATTTATGGTCATTTTTCTATATAAAGTATACATTTTTTGGATCCATCTTGAGACTAAGGCTAGCACGATTAATCGGATAATCGATTATTCAATCGATAAATTTCTCAAAAATGATTATCATTACTGATTTGCTTGCAATTGATTATTTGATAAGTACAATTAACTGCCCAAATTTGCGCCTAAAATAGCTGTATGAGTGGCAAACAGTGCAGACCAAGATGAGACGCCGCGTTCTGCGGCGTCTCATCTGGGTCTACACTGTTTGCTCAGGCCTGTCTGTTCAATTACATATGGCAAAGTACAGCATATGGTCGGAGTCATGCTCAGAAAGAAAGCCAGACAGGTAAAATTATGACCAAATCTTCAATAATTACTAATCGATTATCGATTGCAATGATAGGAACGATAACAGTTATCTTTTCAGCTCCGATTGGCCAGCCCTACTTGAGACCGTGTTATTTTGGGAACCATGTTATATCGAACCGTGTTATATTGAAGTTGTGGTGTATGAAGTCCACCTCAAGGTGTCAGAATTTTTAGGAATTTTTACGATAGTGCATTTTCTGAGATTAACCCTTCTCTCGCTGAATATTAATTTAAGCCACACCCATTTCTGTCTATCAACCAATCAAATTACTTGATGTAATTTAATGCTACAAATTCATAAACGGAATGCCAAACAGTGTAGATCCTGATCAGATGGCATCTGATCGGGATCTAATTTGTTTGCAAAGATAGGGGTTGTCGTGAACAGCAAGATAAGGGTTAAAATATTAGGTCTGTCACTACTCTGTATTCCAGCCTCACTTGTATCAAGTCAGGTGTTTTTTTTCTGCAGCTAATTCGGTTTTGTGTGCCATAAAAATTCCAAAAATTTGGACAGGCCTTATTATAATTCTCCAACAATTTAACCAAATTTGTTTCATGATTTAGCAAGTGGTCCAAAAGGTGCAGACATAATGGCAAACAGTGTAGACCCTGATCAGACTGCTCCTTCAGGATCTGCACTGTTTGCTCTGGCCTATCTGTCCCAATACTTTAACCCTTATCTTGCTGAATATTCATTTAAGCCACACCCATTTCTGTCTATCAACCAATCAAATTACTTGATGTAATTTATTGCTTCAAATTCATAAAATGAATGCCAAACAGTGTAGATCCTGATCAGATGGCTTCTTCAGAAGCCATCTGATCCGGATCTACACTGTTTGCAAAGATAGGGGTTGTTGTGAACAGCAAGATAAGGGTTAAAATATTAGGTATGTCACTACTCTGTATTCCAGCCTCACTTGTATCAAGTCAGGTGTTTTTTTCTGCAGCTAATTCGGTTTTGCGTGCCGTAAAAATTCCAAAAATTTGGACAGGCCTTATTATAATTCTCCAAAAATTTAACCAAATTTGTTTCATGATCTAGCAAGTGGTCCAAAAGGTGCAGACAGAATGGCAAACAGTGTAGACCCTGATCAGACTGCTCCTTCAGAATCTGCACTGTTTGCTCTGGCCTAACTGTCCCAATATTTTAGATCATTACAGTAGTTCTAATTATTGTTTGTTTGATTTGGGGTTTAACGTCCCCGTCAACACTGTAAAGGTCATTTTGGAGACGTTGCTTCCAATTTTGTGGGACTTTTACCCGACATTGAGATGAAATGACATCTCAAGCCCTGTCGCCCAATGAAACCAATAAGGTTTATTAGCATGGACGGTCCACCTCGCACTGCGGCTCCTGGACAGGCTTAGATCCACTAAGCGGTTTACCAGTACTAGTGTGTGGGCCGGATTCAGCTCTGCGTGGAAGCATAATGCAGCTCATATATTTCTTCAAGCCCCTATGGGCGGGGGCCTAGTAGTTCTAATTAATGATTGGCTTGACATGATAAGTGAAAAAAGCTTGAAAGGTCTTAAAACCAAAATAAGTTTTAAGCTATTTGTTTCAGGATGACCTACAGTCACCTGAGGTCAGTCACATTATAATTCAGTTGTTATCTTTCCTGTTTTTGGTTTGTTATTTGTTCACAATGTTTTCATTTCATCCAACCCAAAATGCACAAGACAGTGTGTTTTTGTTAAACACTCACGGAAATCATAGCCCCAGATAAAAGGGGGTATCCACATACATGTATTATTTTTCTTATTTCTGTTTTGTGCAGAAATAAGAAAAATATCAGTATTTTTAGATGAATTTGGAGCTGTCCATAGGAGCATTCAAATACCTCCTTGACATTATTATCTCCACAACTCTTTCATGACCTTGATGACAAGGTATAATGACCTCATGGTCAAGGTCAAAGTCACACACTGGGAAACTTAAGTAACCTACAGCAACTGTCCACAGTATGTGATGTCACATGATTGTGTGTATTCCAAGTCATTGGCATAACTATTAACCCTTCTCTTGCTGAATATTCAGTTAAGCCACACCCATTTCGGTCTGTCAACCAATGAAATTACTTGATGTAATTTATTGCTACAATTTCATAAACTGAATGCCAAACAGTGTAGATCCTGATCAGATGGCTTCTTCAGAAGCCATCTGATCTGGATCTACACTGTTTGCAAAGATAGGGTTGTCGTGAACAGCAAGATAAGGATTAACAGGCTTATTAATATTCATAGATACTGGATATTGGGTGAGGCAAAGGTGACATTGGCTTACAGTTGGAAAAGCAGCAAGTACAGGTTGAGGGGGGAATGTTTTTCCTCTTTCTTCTCTTTCTCCTCTGTCCTTCACTTTTGTCTCCCCTTCTATCTCTTCTATCCCTTTTCTCCCTTTCTTTGGGAGACAACACAAAATGACCCACAAGGGTTGTCATGTCGATAAACCCAAATCAATCAATCAGCTGGATATCAGATCTAATTATTCATATTGAAGATCCTTTCATGCCTTTCAAGTTCAAACGATGATTAGACCAACAAGAACAGTATCTTGGTTAATTGTCATTGTCATCTTACTTGTTCTATATTTGGAACCAATAAGTAGTTGGTTGTTATTTATGGATCCATGCATATTACCATAAGTTATCAGCGGATTTTGTTCAGAAAACCCCAAAATAGATAATTGTCAAACAGTGCAGGCCCAGATCAGATGCTGCATAACACAGCGTCTGATCGGGAAAAACATTTTTGAAAATGTTGCTTGCATTGGTTGTGCTTGACACATTAAAGGTTATTTACTGGCTGTCAATCAGGCACAGTCTCACAGTATGGGAGCGGAAGTGAACGGCCATTTGCGATTGAACATCACTTGCGATTTGTACAGTGGACGATCAGTCACTTGCGGTATGATATTTTCGCCGACACGGTAAGTAATTTCATTTTTGTTCTGCGAACATAACGCTTATATGCGAAATATATGTCTTGCTGGTAAGATGGATGTTTTTATCATATTCCAACCACAGAAATATGTTATTTTTGGATGGCATGAGAAGAGCTAGATTGTTGATCACTTTGTTTATCGGAATGCCATAACCGGTTGACACAAGTGTAAATATGCATAAAACGTGTGTTAAGAAGCATTTCCTTAGTTATTTAGCATTTTAGTCTTCTAATATTATCACTGATTGAATACAAATCAAAGACATCTTCAAAAATCTAAATCAGACCGAAGCACTGTTAAAAGTATGACACAGGGGAAACGAAACGCTGTTCAGGTCACTTGCTTTTGTAAGTATTGGGATTGTACAGGTCAATTGCGATTAGTTTGAACGGTCACTTGCCAGGTGATATTCTGAATATGCTTAAGTCTTTCGCTTACTGGCACATTTTTCTCCATCTCTACCCTACTAACTCATATTATATTGATGTATCACAGCATCTCCTCTTTTCTGGCAAAAGAGAAAAGAGGCAAAAAAAAAAATAACTCCTGCCATTAGCCCCACTTTAACAGAAGTTATTTATTTATTTGCGATCTCCCGCTTGTGGTTTCGCTTGTTGAGAATGCTATATGTCTTATTCGGAACCATGTCGATCAGACATTTTATTCGATTAGACAACAGGGTCAGTGGTATACTATGGAGTCACTGTTAGGCTGTTCAGATGATCAAACGATTTTTTATGCGACACCAACGACAAGGTGAGTGTGGTCCGATTTCTGCACGACAATGCAGATATGCAACAATAAGCCCATAATAAGTCAAAGCATTCACATAAAAAAGAGGCCAACGGGCAGAGCTCTGGCATAAAACAGCTATCACATTTGTACAAGCCCATACTTGTTGTCATATTTGTACATGCTATACAAACTATGCATCAACAAACTCTCGACCACGATAGACCACTGCTTATCCTATAAGCTCGCCTAGAGCATCCGGCTCTGGTGAGCTAAATAAAAAACTTGCCCCATCGTTAGCAAAATGTTTGGGTTCCTTTTCAGTTAGTCTTCTATAATGTGTAGGAAAATTGTCTGCTTAACGTCTCCAACAGTTTTCAAGCATTCCATTTGATAAGATGTTACAAGCAATTTGCACATGTGCCATTTTAAAGATGAAAAAGCACTTTTTGACAAAATTGCAGCATTTGCAACTTTGACATTTCATACTTCAGTCGGCAGGATCCTGGGTGCAGACAGGCAATCAGAATATTGCCAAAGACAGTAAATTGTATAAAACATATTTATGGTATATAACTTTAGACAGTATAATATGAGCTCAGCGTAGATCTAGAGTTTTGTAAAAGCTGTGCTGCATATTAACCATATTCGTTCGTTCGGACGGCAGGGCTTGAGATGTCATTTTCACCTTAATGTCGGGTAAAGTCCCACAAAATTGGAAGCAACGTCTAAAATAACCTTCATAGTGTTGACGGGGACGTTAAATCCCGAATCAAACAAAAACAATTGTTTGTTTGATTTGAGGTTCAATGTCCCCGTCTACACTGTATAGGTCATTTTCGAGACGTTGCTTCCAATTTTGTGCGAATTTTTCCCGACATTGAGATGAAATGACATCCCAAGCCCTGTCGCCCAATCAAACCAATAGGGTTTACATGCAGGAACAGCCCGACCCGCACCCCTTCTAAGCGGTTTGCACAAGCACCACGACCCTAGGTGCTATGGCATTTGACGGTCCAGCTAGCATCGCTTTGCCTGGGCAGGCTTAGATCCTCAAAGCGGTTTACCTGCGTGGAAGCATCATGCAGCTCATCTATTCCTTCAAGCCCCGATGGGCGGGGACCATAGAAATAATTGTAACAAGTACCATGCATGGACTACACAAAGGGTGCCATTCAACTTCCGGGCAGAGGTGAAACCGACCTCACATTAATCCAATCGCAAGGCGATCAAAATGTTATATTGACAGAGGAGATAACTCAAATATCATGTCAGTTAGAGTCGTGGTTCTTCCGCATGGTACGTCTGCTCCACCTCGTTCACAAGAAACATCAATATGTCTCAAAGGTAATTGAAGTTGTGGCCATCTTAAGGTTTTGTCTATGGATGGGCGGACGGGCGGGCGTACGGGTGGGTGTACGGATTGACAGCCGAACGCCTGGATGATTATTATATCCCCGAACGGCTTATTCTGTCAGGGGATAAATAGCTGGCTTTGCCAGTCATGAAATATATTTTTCTGCGCTTCTCTCTATGAAATAAATTCGCCCCGTCCATCGGGGTTTGAAGAAATAGAAAGGCTTAATGGTGCTTCCACGCGGAGCTGAAACTGACCACACATAAGTACTGGTGAACCGCTTAGAAGGACTGAGCCTGCCCAGGCAAAGTGGTGTGAGTCAGACCGTCCAATGCATATAAGCCTTTTGGTTTCATTTGGGCGGCAGGGCTTGAGATGTCATGTCATCTCAATGTCGGTTAAAAGTTCTACAAAAATTGGAAGGGAAGCAGTATCTCCAAAATTTCCTAGTGTTGATTGGGACGTTTTAATCTCAATTCAAACAAGACTCTCTATAAATCGAATCTAAACGGCATATGGAAGTACACGTGGATTCGGAAGACACACGTCAGGCTGGCCAACAGGCAGATCATTTTCTTTGTAACGAGTGTGGAAAGACATTCAGGTCCCGCTATGGGTTAACTCTTCACTGTAAAAGTATCCACCAGAACAATTTCAAATACGTATGTGTAGTTTGCAACCAAAAGTCAAACACACTTTGGAATCATAGGGGGCACGTTGCCAAGCATGATCCAGCACTGAAAGAAAAATGCAGTCACTGCCAGGCGACATTTCAGTGCAGAACATCATTGCTCAAGCACTCGTGTAAAGCCACCAAGGTTGCCAGCACCAGACCATCAGCTCGACCAAGGTGCGATGAATGTCAAATTGACTTTGCCACAACGGATTCAAAAAAAGATCATATTTTAGCTGTACATGAACAAAGACGACTCTCCTGCGGAAAGTGCCGAAAGCAATTTAAATGGAGATCATCTCTTTACTATCACTCTCTAAATTGCAAAGGACGAATCGACTAAAGATTTAATCCGAAAATGCATCTGAAAATGTCGTCTGTTTACGTCCTCTACTGCATCTCAAAACAGCTTTGCATACAGGCAGACAGCTTGGACCGTGATCAGACTACTCTTCTAAGACTGCTCCTGAAGGAGCAAGGAGCATTCTGATCTGGATCCACATTATTTGCAGCGAAGACTTTAATTAAGTAGCAGATAACAAAACACACGACATTTGTTGCGAGCTGCATCTTAAGGGTCTCTTAGTCAGTGAGGGTCGGAAGTATGGGGCGCCGTTTTACTATTTAATCCGTATTTATAGATATCCATAAATCGAATTATGGATATCCATAAATCAGCCAAAAAATGGATATCCATAATTCAAATTTTGGATATCCATAAATCTAATTATGGATATCCATAATTAACGATTAATGGATATCATTAATTCAGGTCGATTTATGGATATCGATAATTCGATATATGGATATCCATAACTCAGATCGATTTATGGATACCGATAATTCGATTTATGGATTCCATAACTCAGATCGATTTATGGAGATCTATAATTCGAATTATGGATATCCATAAATCACAGCCAAAGCTTTTGGTTTAATGATTTCTCCCTAAGACACGTGATTTTTTATTGTAAAAATGTTCAAAATCGTCAAGGTTTTCATCATCGCGGGAAGAGGATGGCCAGTCAAATGGACCATTCTGCCGTGCAGCCTTTTTATCCCGAAAGGCTTCCAAAGCAACGAACGCCATACGCCGACCGCCCGCCATGTGTGCAGTTAAATACCGGAACCAGTTGTAAGACTGGAAATTCCGGCCAAAGCGACCTGTCCTCTGGAATCGCCTGTATGAGGACTGCGCACCTAAGGACACTATAAGTCGGATGTAAGATTACAATGATCCAAACAGGCAATCCGTTCATGCTTTCTGGAGAAAAATGCACATGGTCGTTGTTTATAGTATTAAAATATTTCCATATACAGTGAAATTCCGCTATTAAGACCACCTAAAATTAAGACCTATTCTGCTATAAAAAGCTTATTTGGAAGGCTTCATTCAATTTTTTTTTCTGCTTTCGGCACACATAGTCCTCTGGTTATGTACCACCTTTGGGAATGTTCAAAAGTGGCCTTGAGGCTTTTTGGCATTAAGGCCACTTTTGAACAGTCCGAAAGGTGGTCTTAATATAGGAATTTCACTGCAATGCTCTACTTGAGGTGTATGGAGTACCAGACAGATTCAGATATATATCCTGGCCCCCGCCCATTGGGACTTGGAGAAATAGATTTGGCTGCATGAGCTGAGAGTACTGGTAAACCGTTTAGAAGGTGTAAGCCTGTCCAAATAAAGTCGTGCGAGTCGATGGGCGACAAGGAATGAGATGCCATTTCATCTCAGTGTAGGCTTAATGCCCGACATAATTGGAAGCAACGTCTCCAAACTGACCTAAATAATATTGAAGGGGCGTTAAACGTCAAATCAAACAAAACATATCTCTCTTACACCATAGGCCACCACTAAGCCTATCCTACATTACCTCCACCTCCATCCCGGCTTTTATTACACACCTTAACGGGAATAGTAGAGTTTTATTGCTTTTTTTTGGCAAAGGGAGCAGTCATTATTCATTAGGTTTATTTGCAGAGGAGAATAATGGATATCCATAATTCGATTTATGGATATCCATAAATCATCCGAATAATGGATATCTATAATTCGAATTAAGGATGTCCATTATTCGATATATGGATATCCATATTTAGATCTAAATTAATGATCTCCATAAATCGATTTATGGGAAGCCATAATTCGATTTATGGATATCCATAATTTGATTAATGGATATCCATAAATCAGCCGAATAATGGATATCCATAATTCGACTTATGGATATCAATAAATCGAATAATGGATATCCATTATTCGATTAATGGATTTCATAAATTCAGCTCGATTTATGGATATCCATGATTTGATCTATGAATACCCATAGTTCAAATTATGATTATCCATAAATAATTACGGATATCCATAGATAATAATGGATATCCATAATTCGAATTATAGATATCCTTTCGAATTATGGATATCCATAAATAATTATGGATATCTATATATACGGATTTAATAGTAAAACGGCGCCCAATACGGAAGTACCTACCACAGATGGTGTTGTAATGCGGCTACGCACTCCGGAATGCACCAAAGATCTAGTCTTTGTCTAGTCAATGTCGTTTTTAGGTTGAGAAACCATCTGACTCTGTCTCTTTACTTACTATGTATAGAGTTTAGCCTACACTATCACACCACCTTCTCTAGCGGTAATCCGTCCGTTGTTAACGATGGGAAGAGTCGGGTAAAAGTCCAACAAAATGGGAAGCGATGTCTCCAAAAATGACCTAAATTGTATTGACGGGGACATTAAACTTTAATTTCTATTTTTTTAAGAAACAAACGATGGAAAGATATACGTTTGCTTTAGGTTTTAACGGCCCAGTCAACACTATTTATGTCATTTTTGAGCCGAACAGTTTAACTATCCACACTTTTCCTGGGCAGGCTTATATGTAAGCGGCTAACCAGTACAGTGCACATTCTTTCGCCAGAAACTGACAACAGCCCTTCTTGGTTCAGCGGAAGGAAGAGAATGTCCGTAACGACTTCATGATCAATCTCCACGAAAGACTGTTGCCAGGTATCGAACCCGCGTCCTCCTGAGCTTGCGAGGCCAGTCGTATTATGTCATGGAATCGGCGTCCGTCCGTCCGTCCGCTCCCATGAGAGGGTAGTTGTGAGTTGATTTATATGTACTGGCGGACTTGTGGGGGAAAATCGACTCGCGAGTTGCACCACATAAGTCGATATTTTCTAATGACTTCCAGGGGGTAGAGGGGGGGGGGGGGGGGGGGTATAGGTGTTGGTTGCAAACATCATATTTGCACAAGTTCGGACACAATGTCCATGGTTGACTACCACTTGTGGGGCTGAACGTACAGAGTCAAGTTCTGAGTTGCGCAAACCCCATATAGAATATAATATATATTTACTATATAAACTATATGGGGTCAAAATTGTATAGGCCTGTTTTCGTGATGGAGTTTAACCATCCACCAAATATTAACACAGTTGCGCCCCTTTGCAAATTCCTGTAAACATTTTTCCTGGCTAACTCCGCCTGCAATTTAGATCCGGAGAAGCTAAATATTGAAATATAGTTAGACCATGATGTGGAACGGTGGATATGTTTTCGAGATTGTGGTTCACCAAATATTAATAGATATGCCCCTCTGCAAATTTCTGTACTTGATATATAGTTATCAGTGTAAGTGTATGAAGTTGGCTTGGAGACTGGAGTATGGAGTTTGGAATTCGATTTATTCCGTAGTAGTAAAGTATAGTAAAATATTTGTGAATGTTAGGCAAAATCGATATTCCAAGCCGCGAATCCCAAGCCAAGTTCACACATTCTAGTAGTGTATATTATTTTTGTTCGAGGATACGGTCCACCAAATATTTATTTAGTTATGTCCCTTTGAAAATGTTTATAAACATTTTGTTTGTGGCTGCAGGTAAAATTCGATCCAGCTGATACTTGATATTTAGTACGGTATGCAGCAGTGCATGTTTTTTTTTTTTTTTTGAGGTTTTGTCCCACCGAATATTTATAGAGTTATGCCCCACTGAACATTTCTGTAAATACTTCTTTTCTGGCTAACTCAGTCCTCTTAAAATATAGATTTGATCAAGCTGAAGCTTTATATATAGTTAGACCATAGTACGGGGGAGCAGTTCATATCGTTTCGAGGCTGCAGTCCAAGAAATATTCAGTTTGCGAAGCTCTTGCTAGCTACTTGTAGTGCACTTTATCAGTCAGAAACACGTGGTTTTATACCTTCGTTTGTTCACACACACACACACACACACACACACACACACACACACACACACACACACACACACACACACACACACACACACACACACACACACACACACACACACACACACACACACACACACACACACACACACACACACACACTGCACACACACACACACACACACACACACACACACACACACACACACACACACACACACACACACACACACACACACACTTAATTGTTTTACTTGAATTTTGCCTTTCCTTTAAGAATACCTACTGGTTAGGAGAATACTTTGATTGTGTTCATTGCGCAAACACGCCTATTCAAATATACGGAATGATTCCTCCAACAAAAAATGAAAGTTTTCGGTGAAAAAAAATCTGTTTTTTTTTCATGTTTCTGCTCAAAACATACACTGTTGGAACTCGTTAGAACCGCCTCGCCTCTATGTCGGTTCTAACGAGTACCCACAATCTATGTTTTGAGCAGAAATAAGAAATATTATGTATACCCATGTAAACCCGTTTTACTATATAAAAGTGGGTTTTAAGGGGAGCAAAATTATATAGGCGTGTTTTCGTGATGATTTCGTTTGTTTTAAAGCGCACAGGAAAGACTCCTGTTGTATCTTTTATTACTGGTTGATTGATATGCAAAATAAATGCCAATCACGCACACACTTTTTATGATTTTGCTTATGACAATCGAGAACAGCACCCTCCAAGGGTCGCCAGTCCTCAAGTCAATGAAACTGAGCTCTGAGAATTTGAACAAATTCTGTATTTTGTAATGGTATTGTGGCTGGTATGACGAATATATGTGTACAAGTTGATGTCAGTTGTTCTTATATTATGTTACCAAAAGTGTCCCAAGGTTCTGCAATCAAACCAAAAGTAGTTAGATGGTTTAAAAAAGACGAACTTTTTTATATATTCCAACTGAAAACAAGGGCTATTTTTTGTAACTGATGGGACTACGTAATGTATGGCATACTGAGATTTCGACAGTATGTTCTTGTTCATTACCTAACCTGGAAAACCGTGTCCTGTTGTCGTCCACTTGTCGAAAGCTTCCAGAGCTTAAGTCGGATTAAGCTGATACATGTACATTGAGCGAGACATTGTGGCAAAATTTAGATTCAGAATTGCTAAAATCGTTCCGTTCCAATAAGCAAGATGGCGACCGTGGCAGCCAGCTTAACATTCTTTAAACGAAATCTCCCGAACCGAGATCAGGCCCCGAGGTTATAAAGCTTTTTTTCATGCTCAACTCACTTGAGCATGAAATTTGTCCTGCTCACAAATTTTAAAATGTCAACAAATGTTGACATTTAAAATTTATGTGCAGGATAAATGACATTCTTTGGTGACCCGAGCAAGAAAAATTGCCTGATTTGATTGTGTTTTAATAGTTATGAGCATTACAAATTTCATGCTCACTTGAGTTGAGCATGAAAAAAGTTTTATAACCTAGGGGTCTGGTTTTAGCCGAATCTTGAGAAAGCCCGGAGGAATCGAGTGACATGGAGATTCAGAATTGCTACAATCGTTCCGTTCCTGTATTCAAGAAAGCCACCATAATGCCTTTAAACGACATTTCTCCAGAACTCAAATTGTAATCCAGCTGATACCGACATTGGGTTCGGGAGGAGAAATTCAAAATGGCTGCAATGGCGACAGAGGGAACAAATTTAATAATTCTGAATCTCCATGTCACATCGATGCATCCAATAAAGTTTCAACTTCGTTTTAAGAATTTCAAAGTGGCAAAATTTTTCAGCATGTTTCGAGCATAGAATCATTTGGAGAAAATCGACCTTTCAGTGCTTTTAATCATATTGTGCCAATTTATGCAGCATGCAGACCACGGAAGGTCAGTCGGATGCGCGTCTGACTAGTGGTCAGGGAATCATGGGTTCGAAGTAGAAGTAAAACAAAGATCAGGAATTGATACAATTAACTTACTCCACCCATAAAAGACACCAAAGGGAAAGAAATACAAACATTAAGCGACCAGACCATAATGGAAACCTAATCAAAGGAAGGCCATAAGGACAGTTACTTTCCCACAAAATGGCCATATGGCCATCCAAAATTAAAAGACACAAGTGAAACACACAGTAAGTAACAAACAACAACATAAATAAATCGCCACAGAAGAGCCGCCTTGGAACGGTCAGTGGAAGATTTCCACTGCTATGTCAGTAACATTATTTCGTGGAACTTGATCTACGGTCATTCTTGCTCTTCTACCTATTCTTTTAGAAGTCTCCGTGGTGTAGTGGTTATGCTACTCGCCTTGTAAACCAGGGGTCGCAGGATCGATCCCGGGCTTCTCCAGACTTTCGGATGAGTCTTTAAACCGAGGTCCAGCCTTCGTATAACCTTATCTGTTGGTGGGACGTAATACTCAAACATTCACTCACGAGTTGTCAGTTTCCGGCGAAAAAAGTGCGCTGCTTGCCCAGGAAATATGTGGTTAAGAAAACTGACCAAGTGGTGCTAGTCGGTCCGTATATGCATATAAACCCTGTTGGTTTGTTTGGGCGATGTGGATTAAGATGTCATTTCATCTCAGTGTCGGTTAAAAGCCACAACATTGGAAGCAACGTCCGCAAGATTACCTGAATAGTGTTGACTTGGACGTAGCACCTCAAATCATATAAAGCGCGCGTTTTCACTTGATAACTCGGAAGTGAAAAGTGTTCCACACCATGCTGATGAAACAGTAGTAATGTCCCAATCATGTAAGAAGGAAGTGCTTTGCTTATTTGATGTCAATATCTGATCAGACTTCTTAGAATGACCCTGTATCACAAAAAAAAACATGTTAAGTGTGAAATCACCATCGTAAGTGACTGTTCAATTTCAATGCTCAACTTGGCAAGTGACTGTTCAACTCCAATGAATACAGATCGCAAGTGACCGTTCAATCCAATGTCAAGTGACCGTTCAGTTGATCTAAAGTGATGGGAATACACGTTAAGATTTAGCTGCCGTATTTTACATCAGTGTATACATCTTTTTGGTCAGTAGGCTTTATAGTTTATCAAAGATGTCAGGAAAACTAAAACAAGTGGCCTCTAAATATTTATCCGTCATTTAATCCACTTTTTAGTAACGTGTGCCAGCAACAGCGAAACACATGTCAACTGATCACCATCGTTTATTCCACCGATAGGATCAATGACACCAACGAAATCATTATCAATAAAGTGACACATATATTGACTACTTACACAAATAAAAGCAATGACCAAAACCTCCCGCTAATGACTTCTGTGTTTACATATTTGATATACCACGTGATAATGTCATATCGCAAGTGACTGATCGTCCACTGTACAAATCGCAAGTGATGTTCAATCGCAAATGGCCGTTCACTTCCGCTCCCATACTGTGAGTCTGCAAAGGATCTAAGCGGCTTCGTTTGTTTACATTGTTACTAAGTTCAGTTGAGAGACCCCAAAACAGGCACACTGGCAAACAGTGCAGGCCTAGGTCAGGTGCCGCAGAACGCCAAAAAGTTGGTTACAAATGAAATGTAAGTTAATCCCCTAGTCATGTGTCATGAACTTGGTTACAAATGAAATGTAAGTTAATCCCCTAGTCATGTGTCATGAACTTGGTAACAAATGAAATGTAAGTTAATCCCCTAGTCATGTGTCATGAACTTGGGGAACACTGTTGCATGCTTTTTAATTATCAAGTAAGGCCAAACAAAGTCAAAAGTATATTGAGAAAATGTGACCAGGCCTCAATATCAATCAGATTATAGAACTTAATATAATGCTTGGCTCACATGAAATTTGTCGTAAAAAGTGACCTCCACTTTAAGAACTCTTTTCATGCTCAACACACTTGAGCAAGAAATTTTACTGCTCATGAACCTATTTGGTACCGGAAACCCCAAAATGGGTACCCTGGTAAGAAAATATCAGTAAAGCACCTTATCTGGGGTTAGGGACATGCCCAACTTCAAAAGATGAAGAGTTTTGTTTTGTTTGTATTGGAGTTTAACAGCCCAGTCAACACTATTTCAGGTCATTTTTGAACCGGCCCGTTTACCTATCCACACTTTCCTGGGCAGGCTTATTCGTAAGCGGTTAAACCAGTACAGTACACATTATTTCGCCAGAAACTGTTAACTGCCCTTCTTGAATCATTGGAAGTGAGAGAATGACCATAGAAAAGATTTCATGATCAATCGCCGCGAAAGACTGTTGCCGATCCTGGCAGGTACATGTATCATACCCGCGTCCTGATCACTAGTCATACGCGCATCTGACTGAGCTACCGAGGCCGGCAAAATGGAAGAGTTCAATGCAGGAACTCGGGGGTGAGAGGGTTAAGTTTTAAGTGCCTTGTAACAGTTTGAGTTCTGGTTGTTCTTTTTTCAGAGGTCCTTAAGTTTCAAAGTGCCTAGCTGCCCCACCCCACCCAGACCTAACCTCTCTCCGTACAAAGCTCCACTGCCGTCACCAGGGAAACGTCGCCTCAGCAGGACATGGAGTGACATGGTTATGACTGAAGGTGCCAACTTGACCAAATTGAGTCACGTTGATATCAAGAGACAAGAGGTACATATCTAGACTTATTAACCATAAATTGATTCGGTAGTCGATACCATATTTACCTTATGTATTTGGCCAGACAGGGCGGAAGAAACAGTGTAGACTCAGATGAGATGCCGCAGAACGCGGCATCTCATCAGGGTCTACACTGTTTGCCACTCATCCAGCTATTTCTAGGCTCAAAATTGGGTAATAAATTGTGCTTGTTCCAGTTTTAGAGTAAATATGGTAGGAAGTTAAGGTGTCGGAATACTTAGGGAAAATACGGTACTTTAGTGGTACCCTGGCTTGGTAGAGGTTTACTGATAGATAATTAAGAATTTACTATTCTTATTTCTTGTTACAAGGATATGTAGTGGCTACTTGTTAGAATTGCCCTAATGAGGCAGTTTTAACAAGTACCAACAACGTCTTTTTTCTGAAAACAAGAAAAAAATAGCTTAAGATTATCCTCTTTACTGCCACCTTTTATCTGGAGTTCTGTTACATATTGCCATGTGGGTAGTTGTTAGGATTGCCAACCTGAGGTGATTCTAACAAATACCTTCAACCTGATACAAGCTTGTATGAAAAAAAAAAAAATCCCACAGAAATTAACCTTATTTTATCCTCTATATTCCTAAGAATATAACAGGTCTGCTGTAGCCTTGGCTTATAAGATCAAATCCTATTAATGTTCGGTTATGATTCCTTATGGAGTTAGTAAATGCTTACCACTATCAAGTATCGTATAATGGCTAAAAGGGTTTTCGCTACCCTTCGTTTCCCCAAAGTGTCTGAGGCAGACTTTGAGTCTTGGGATTTGGATGAGCCCATGGCTGCCAGTACAGGTTTTTGTAAAAATCATTGACAGGGCAAAGAGTCTCATCAGGATCTTCACTGTTTGCATATGTGCATGTGATGGTTAGCAGGGTTGAAAGGGTTGATAATAAAGAAACATGACCTTTTTATGACCTATTGTGAACATAGAAAGTGTCATTTGACCCCGAAGACATTCATTTGACCCTGAATGGAAAGAGAAAACAGGATGGTGGGACCATTGAATATTCAGTTAGATAATTACTACTTTCAACCTATCAAGGGCACAATGCATTTTGACATTACATTATAATGTTGAAAACAAGCACTCTCAAGTCTGCCTATAATGTGCACTGTCAGGTGCATCATAACGGCCCCCGCCCATAGGGGCTTGAAGAAATAGATGGGCTGCATGATGCTTCCACGCAGAGCTGAAACCGACCCGGGAGTACTGGTAAACCGCTTGGCAGATCCAAGCCTGCCCAGGCAAAGCAGCCCATCTATGCAGATAAACACTTGGTTTCATTGGGCGGCAGGGATTGAGATTTCATTTCATCTCAATGTCAGGTAAAATTCCCACAAAATTGGAAGCGACGTCTCCAAAATGACCTTTAAAGTGATGACGGGGACGTTAAACCTCAACTCAAAGAAACAAACAGATCTATGCATCATTAGGCTCCTTATTCAGATTCTGGACATGTTACATGTTAGGTTAAACCAAACATGTCCAAAAATGGCATAAGAAGCATATCGCATTTCATCCCTTTTCCTCAACGAGTTTAATAAATTCAATAATATATGAACTTGCCAAGCATTTTATCCCTTTTCCTCAACGAGTTTAATAAATTCAATAATACATGAGCACGAATGCAAGATTCTATTGATCATGTGACATTTAAAACGCATTTTATTCACGATTGTTTAACAAAAATGTCAATATTCCGCCATTAGTAAAGGCGACGTTGTTAAGGACGCCATACATGTAACATTACAGGGGCGTATCTAACTAATTTGCATATTTAATCCACTAGTGGATTATCAAATTTATTACATGGCGTTATTACACTCTCTGATGTGACGTCATATGATAAATATTATTAAAGCGCAATAGCTGCCTTAATTAATTCCTCATTATCTCAGGGCCCCATGCCAATTGGGGCTTGGAAAAACAGATTGGACTGCATCGTGCCTCCACACAAAGCTGAAACTGAATGCACATGAGTACTGGTAAACTGCTTAGAAGGTCTAAGCCTGCCCAGGCAAAGTGGTGCGAGTCGGACTGTCCCTGCATATAAAACCCTATTGGTTTGTTTGGGCAGCAGGGCTTGAGATGTCATTACATCTCAATATTGGGTAAAAGTCCCACAAAATCAGATGCAACATGTCCAAAATGGTTGACGGGGACGTTAAACATCACATCGAACAAAATCAAACAAATCAAATGTATTTTTTGAAAAAAATATCGGTGTGTGCTTACAACAGGTAAATATTGATGGCAAATGTATGATAAATGCTTCCCCAGCTTTCCCAGAATGCCAGGCCTCCAGGTTGAGTCAGAGGCATGTCTGAGCGCATGTGGTGATCGCCGGCCCAAGAGTTTGGTCTGCACATCTGGAAACATTCTTTTGTGGCGTTTGACCATGAAGCTTTTCTATGGCCATTCTCTTCTTTTCACTGACTCAAGAAGGGCAGGTGTCTGTTGCAAGTGAAATGATGAACAACTTAGAATGCGTTACCTGCCCCGGGAAATATGTGTTGTTCATTGGAATTGAGGTTTTACTTCCCCGTCAAAACTATTTAGGTCATTTTGGAGATGTTGCTTCCAATTTTGTGGGACTTTTACCCGACATTTAGATGAAATTAAACCAATAGGGCTTACATCCATTGGACGATCTGACTCACCACTTTGGGAAGGCTTAGTCCTAAGCAGTTTACAAGTATTCATGTGTGGTCAGTTTCAGCTCTGTGTGGAAGCACCATGCAGCCCAATCTATTTCTCCAAGCCCCAATGGGCGGTGGCCCAGAAATATGTGTTTACATCTATCTGACCATCTTGACATAGCTTTCCGTGTGTTGACTCCAAAAGTAACTAAAACACGAGTATTGCTCAGCTTTTCTGTCACGTTGATTGCAGATATTCATTCTTTAATCCTATGACTGATGAGTCCGCTGTCATTATTCTTGAAATCAAAACTTTAACATCCACATGAAATTTGAGCCGTCACACAAGAATACTTGTATTACGGTAATGATCTAAAGTATAGGGACAGACAGGGCTTAGCAAACAGTGCAGACCCAGATCAGACTGCTCCTGAAGGAGCAGTCTGATCAGGGTCTACACTGTTTGCAATTCCGTTGGCACTTTTTGGACGCCTAACTGGACCGTGAAAACAAATGTTAAATTTTAGGAGAATTAAGGCATCGAGGTGTATATTTAGGATTTTTTTGATAAAAGAGAAGACTGTTTAGTCTGTGCATCAAACCAGACTTGGGAGTCTTTGCAACAGATTACAATTTCAAATACATGTATTATTTTTCTTTTAAGGGCCTCCTTGGCATAATCGGTAAGAAAGCTGACTCCTTATCATTAGGTCTCTCATCGCTGTGGTTCAAGCCTGGCTTGGGCCTTGGAGATGCCAACGGAAGGTCAGGTGGTTTTTCTCTGAGTACTCCGGTTGATTTATGATCAATTCAAAATAAGTGAAATAATCCTGAAAGGGCCATAAAACCAAATATAAAAAAAAAAGAAAACATTATTTCTCTTAAATATTTCGGAAGAAAATCAAGCGTGAAATATCTTGTGTATCGTCTGCTAATTTCAGGCCATGATTCACATGAAATGTCATTCAAAATGATGAAAAAAAAAAAAATAGGGATGATATTTACTGTAAATTTATTTGTACTGTAACTAAGGGTAATAATGTTCGTTTGTTTTGTTTGATTTGAGGTTTAAAGTCCCCGTCAACACTGTAAAGGTCATTTTGGAGACGTTGCTTCCAATTTTGTGGGACTTTTACCCAACATTGAGATGAAATGACTTCTCAAGCCCTGCCGCCCAATGAAACCAATAGGGTTTATAAGCATGGACGGTCCAACTCGCACGTAATAATGTTCGACTTTGGTGATTCGAAAAATGTTCCACAAGTTGGACACAAAAAACCAGAGCGCAGTTACGTGCAGATAGGCTGTACTTTACTGCTTGATTGAGAGCTTTATTCTTGTTTAATTACTTAATGGGGTGTTTCCTGTTTTAAGACAAAAACATTTCAAGACCAGAACTGATGAAGATTAGTCTGTCAGTTTGTTTTGTCGACTGTTCTTGACAGTTGTACTTCACCCATTTAATAATTGATAAAAATACCATTTCTGCTTACAATGCTTCCACTTTAAACAACCCTTTCACCCCTAATTCTGAGTCGTGGATTCTTCCAATTTTTGAATTTGGACAAATCTATTTTTGTGAAACGTCGTTTTAGTCAAAGCTATTAACAGGATGGCAGACGGTGTAGATCCAGATGAAACGGCTCATAATGAGCCGTTTCATCAAGATCTACACCGGCTGCATAGTTGTCTGATTTGATCAAGACAGCTGAAAGGGTTTTAGCTAGGCAAGCAGTTTGCAGCTCAAAATGTACTTGAGAAGTTGTTGTTGGCGTATGTGTTTGCATGATTCTTAGTCATCAATACTGATGTTTTTGTCAAAAGTGTTCTTTTTAGACATTTTTAAAGACAATTTGAGCGCAGATGAGTTACAGTGTCTCTCCTCAATCACTTTAAAATTTTTTAAAAGTTCATCATCTCATCATCGGGGCTTGAAGAAATAGATGGGCTGCATGATGTTTCCACGCAGAGCTGAAACCGACGCGCACACAAGTACTGGTAAACTGCTTAGAGGATCTAAGCCTGCCCAGGCAATGCGGTGCGAGTCCGCCCGTCCATGCTTCACAACCCATTGGTTTCATTGGGCGGCAGGGCTTGAGATGTCTTTTCATCTCAATGTCGGGTAGAAATCCCACAAAATTGCAAGCAACGTCTCCAAAATGACCTTTACAGTGTTGATGGGGACGTTAAACTTCAGATCAAACAAACAAAATCTCATCAGCCACTTGTCAGAATTCTTTTCTATTTGGGATATAATCATATAATAGGGTACACTTCTATTCTGTAACACCCTTGCACCAGGGTCTGGCCCTGGGATGGTTGTTCGGGGTCTGGAATAAGCTCATACTTTTTATGTCCCTGGTAGCGATAGCGGAGACATATTATTGTTTTTTGCTCTGTTGGTTTGTTTGTTTGTACGTGGACAACTATAAAGTTGGTCATAACTTTTGAACCGGTAGCGATAGCGGGGACATATTGTTTTTTGCTCTGCCTGTTTGTTGGTTGGTTTGTTTGTACGTGGACAACTTTAACGTTGGTCATAACTTTTGAATGGTTTGAGATAGAGCATTCATGTTTGGCATGTAGGTTCCTTGTGACAAGAGCTTCACATTCATCCAAAAAAGTTTGACCTGTGACCTTGACCTTGATGTGTGGCCAACTTTGGGGGAAAAAAAAAGGCCTTGGCTGGGGACATGTTCGTGTTTCACAAACACATCTTTCTTGTTAACCCTTAAGATGCCGAGAAAAACTACATCTGAAAATGTTGTCTACTTATGTCGTCTGCCGATTTTTTTTTGCAAACATTTTAAAAAATATTTTTGCGTACAGGTTAACAGTGTGGACCCAAATCGGACTGCTCCTCTTGGAGCAGTCTGATTTGGATCCACACTGTTTGCAGAAATGACTTAAAGTAACCAGCAGATGATAATCAGACAACAATTGTCATGATTGGCATTTTATGGGTTAAGTTTTTCAAGAAAGTTTTAAAAGTTCATATCTTGCACCTACTATAAAAATGATTCTATAGTACCAGTACTTAGGGCAAGATCTTTTAGAGGCTCTCAGTTGACAGGAAAGCAAACAGACAGCATGAAAAATAAAAAAAAAGAAAGAAAAAAAATCAGCGAAATGTGTCCATTCACCATGATACTAATTACAGTGTTTGTATTTTTCAGGCAATCTATGAGCTATATCAGGGAGAGGTTGATCTTATTGAAGATTTGAATATCGTGAAAAAGGTAAATTTCCTATTATCTGAAAAAGAGACATTTTTAACCCTTTCAACCCCAAAGTCCAATAAATATACCTATGCAAACACTGTACATCCAGGTGAGACTGCTCAAAATGTATAGATTATTAGTATTTGAAAAATCACAATGAATGGTCATTTTTTATGCCCCCGCCATTCGAAGAATGGTGGAAAGGGCATATAGCGTTGCCCCTGTCCGTCCGTCTGTCCGTGCGTCCGAAACTTAAACACGGTCAATAAATTCCTTATTTCTTGATGGATTTTAAAATTGTTGGCAGAAATATTAACCATCATGAGACGACGTATCACGTGCAATACCAAGGTCCGTACCTCCAAGGTCAAGGTCATACTTAGAGGTCAAAGGTAAAAAAAGGGTCCGAAACTTAAACGCAGTCAATAACTTTCTTATTTCTCGATGGATTTTGAAATTACTTTGTAGAAATGTTAACCATCATGAGACGATGTGTCACGTGCAAAACCCAGGTCCGTACCTGCAAGGTCAAGGTCATACTTAGAGGTCAAAGATAAAAAAAAGGGTCTGAAACTTAAACGCAGTCAATAACTTACTTATTTCTGGATGGATTTTGAAATTACTTTGAAGAAATGTTTTAACCATCATGAGACTATGTGTCACGTGCAAACCCAGATCCGTACCTCCAAGGTCAAGGTCATACTTAGAGGTCAAAGGTAAAAAAAAATGGTCCGAAACTTAAACGCAGTCAATAACTTTCTTATCTCTGGATGGATTTTGAAATTACTTGGCAGAAATGTTGGCCATCATGAGACAATTTGCCTCACACAAAACCAAGGTCCTTGCCTACAAGGTCAAGGTCATACTTAGAGGCCAAATGTGAAAGAAAGGGTCCAAAACTTAAACACGGTCAATATTTTTCTATGGATGAATACGAACATAGACATATTTTCAGGCGGGGGCATCAGTGTCCTATGGATGCATTTCTAGTCTAAATAATGTATAAATTATTCTTTAGATTAAAACATAGTTCTTAAACAAACATACCGTAATGATCCTAAGTATTGGGACATATAAGCCTAAGTAAACAGTGCATACCCAGATCAGACTGCTCCTGAAGGAGCAGTCTGATCCGGGTCTACACTGTTTGCTATTCCGTCTGCACCTTTTGGGCTCCTTGCTGGACCATAAAACAAATTTGTTAAAGTTTAAGAAGAACTACAGCAAGTCTTTGAGGTGTCCGAATTTTTAGGATTTTTACGTTAACTGGCATGATTTTAGCCTAAGACCTCAGCCACGGAGGGCCAAAATGATGGAATACTTTTTGGAATGAAATCAAATTGCTGGATTTATGCTGACTGTCTTTGAACACAAAATTCTAACTGTCAGACCATTTCTATGAAAATAAGTGTATTTTATGACACTACTTATGATGTTTCAGACGTACAGAGATTCCCTCCAGAAGTTGCAACTCATGACAGAGGGAGAGTTGGGACAGATATTTGGTCCCATTGACAGAATCATTCCATTACATGAAGGTATGTGATTCATTCAGAACAGAAAATCTTTAAACTGAATAACCGTCAGAATGATGTGCATTTGAAAATTGAATACCTATCTAAGCTTGTTTGTCCAATCTGATTGGTCTGAGCTTTTATTTTGGTATGTTGGTTGTTTTCTGCGCGGGTGAAAATTTTCAGAATTTTCCATTATTTTATGATTACAAGACGTTTTGGCCTTTTCAGGATGAATTTCAGATCTTTCTTCCACAAATTCTGCATTAACAAACAAAGACAGATATACTCCATTGAAGACAAAGATCAGACTGCTCTTACTGTAAAAATCCTAAAAATTCCGACACCTTTAGGACTTGCTGTAATTCTCCTGAAATTTTAACAAATTTGTTTCACGATCCAGCAAGGAGTCCAAAAAGTACCAACGGAATTGCAAACAGTGTAGACCCTGATCAGATTGCTTCTTCTGATCTTGTTCTGCACTGTTTGATTAGGTCCCAATACTTAGGATCATTACAGTACGCACAGTCTGATCAGAACATTTTCAGTTTGGAAGACCATTCTTTACACAATCAATATGTGAAGTGTCTTTTTCTAGGCAAACTGGTCTTCCAGGGACAGTTGTTCAAAACTAATGATGTCATTAGTTAACATATTGTATAAACTTTGATCATTCAGTATGGCAAATATACATATATTTCATTGAAAAATAGGAGCAGCTTAAAAATTTGCATTTTGCATTGCATTTCTAAAATTATTACGCACTCATGCCCATCGGGGCCTGGAGAAATAGATTGGGCTGCATGATGCTTCCAAGCAGAGCTGAAACCGGCCGCACATGAGTACTGGTAAACCCCTTAGAAGGTCTAAAGGTTAAAGCCTGTCCAGGCAAAGTGGTGCGAGTCTTCACTGTTGTGTCTAAAAATAGCTGGATGTGTGGCAAACAGTGTAAACCCTGATGAAATGTCGCATTCTGCAGCATCTCATCTAGATTTACACTGTTTGCTCATGCCTATCGGTCCAAATATGTGCGGTAAATACCAGTTTCTTGTTCACTTTGCCTTGCTCAGAAGTCAAAGCCATAAAACATGTCTGGCATTTCTCTCTGGAAATAATTGGTAATTAATTGATTAAAACTGAGGCCTAATTGTACAAGATATCAAGAGCTCTATAAATAGAAGCGAGGTCTATAAATGGTGATACGCAAGGGTCATAAATAACTGATAAGGGAAAAAAATCAAAGCATTTTCTTGCGCATTGTGGAAGTCAAAAGTATTCGATATCCTGTGCTGTTTTGCAACCTTGCATATTTTTTTGTGCGCAGACATGACCTATATGTCTAAATTAAGATCAAAGCACAGGCACTGGTGAGTTAATTGTCTCTAAGTGCATGCTGAAAAATGTTTCTGGACCTGGAATCATTTGTTTGTTTGATTTAAGGTTAACGTCCCCGTCAACACTGTATAGGTCATTTTAGAGACACTGCTTCCAATTTTGTGGGACTTTTACCCCACATTGAGATGAAATGACACCTCAAGCCCTGTCGCCCAATGAGCATGGACGGTCCGACTCGCACCGCTTTACCTGGGCAGTCATAGGTCCTCTAAGCTGTTTACCAGTACTCATGTGCAGTCGGATTTCAGCTCTGTGTGGAAGCATCATGCAGCCTATCTATTTCTTCAAGCCCCGACGGGCGGGGGCCGAAACCTGGAATCATACCCTTAAATTCCTGTTTTGTTTGAACTGGAGTTTTACATCCCTGTCAACACTATTTACTTGATTTTGGATACATTGCTTCCAATTTTGTGGGACTTTACCCCGACCTTGAGATGAAATGACATCCCAAGCCCTACAGCCCACAGAAACCGTTAGGGTTTGAGGAGGCGTCCGACTTGCATCACTTTTCCTGGTCAGGCTTAGACCAAAACGGTTTAGCAGTGCTCAAGTTGGTAAAATCAGGCTTGAAATTTCATGTGAATCATCTGTTAGACAAATGGGCAGACAATTCACATGAAGTGTCAAATGTTCTAGAAAGTGGGTAATCCTTTGGAAGCAAGAATTACAACACAGAACTGAACTATGGAGTGTACAAGATTTTTTCTGGGCCAGACTAGCTAGTTTCGACCACTTAGGCCTCATCAGTGACCCTCAACATTTAGAATTTTATAAATTCTGCAGTGGAATCACTGATCCAAAAGGACTAGAAAATAAAACCCACACTATGATGAAGGGCAGGGAGACTTTTTACGACCGCCACACATACCCTTAACACCAGCTGTGGTGAAGTTAAATGTTCTGAAAAAGGGGTACTCCTTTCGAAGCAAGAATTACAGTACAGAACTGAAAACTATGGAGTATACAAGATTTTTACAGACCAGACTCGCGAGTTTCGGCCAATTAGGCCTCATCAGTGTCCCACAAACATTTTTGAAATTCCATAATAGAATCGCTGTTCCCAAAGGACTAGACAATAAAACCCACACTATGATGAAGGGCAGGGAGACTTTTTACGGCTATCACACATTCCCTTAATTCCAGTTGTGGTGAAGTTTAATGTTCTGTTCAGCCTGAAAAAATATTTTAGAAAAAAAAAGAATGTCATCTCCTATGATTTGCTTTGTGGAACTCATCTGAAATAAGGGTGAAATTCATCTCAAATCATGTCAAGGTACACAAATTTGAATAGCTGTTATGAAATAAATACCGTATCCGGGCGTGTATTACCCGCAGTTTTTTTCCCTCAAATTACAGGCCCAAGTTCTGGGTGCGGGTAATCCGCCCGAATTATTTTTGGACCATTTTATTTTTACTTTTGTCAGCTGAAAATACGATGCATCTCATGTTATGCTCTATCCTTTTACGATTCCTGACGTAAATAACGTTTAATTGGCCACTCAATTTTACTTACACGTGAGTTATATTACAATCTCTATTACAAGCAAGCCCGATTTCGTGAGTATTATTCCTAAAACTCTGATTTTAAACAAAATAAACAAGCAAGTTCAATGCGAACATCAAAGTTTTCCGGCATCCAAACTGCCGCCCACAAATCACCGCTAGTTTTTTTCTGCACGCGATCGGTAAATGACGTCATCGTACCCCAGCAACCCCACACGTATCTATTGTTTTATCTTAATGGGGCGTATCTGTCTCTTAAAAAAATGTTTGGAAACGGTAAAAGTATTCTCGCTAGCAAAACAGCGCTTTCCGTAAGCTCCGTGTCAATACCCAACAACAGAATACAGATGTGTTAACACAGAGTTCAACTTTTCTCGCCAAGCGTCTGCTATTTGGCGCCAAAACATAACCATTCACGAGATAGCAGAATAGTCAAAGCAACTCGTCTTAGGAGCAATTAAATAATTTTCACACTGATTGCGGATTAAATTTTATGATTGGGGAATAAATACCAATTAGAGACATAACTTGACCATATTTTCACACCTTATCGACACGCACCGCAGGGTGGCAATTATATGACAGGGATTAACAATAGTGTCATAATTGAACCGCTATAAATCAATAAACAGTGTAAATCCAAATCAGACATCTGCGGCGTCTATCTGAGGTGTCTGATCTGGGACTGCACTGTTTGCGGGTGTCCCAAAAAAAACACGTCTGCGGCGACTTTCTGAGGCGTCTGATCTGGGACTGCACTGTTTGCCGATGTCCCAAAAAAGGCAGCGGGCATATGTGGGTTAATAAATAAATAACAATGGTGAACAGGTAAAGTTTTTTCAACATTTTAATGCAAAATACATGCTTTCTGGTGATACTCGCACGCACGTGCATTTTCCCGCCTTTTGAAGACGATCGCGCGTTCCATTGTGTGCTACAAAAACTGGCCAAATTCTTACTTTTTCTCACTTACGCATCCACCAAAATTTCAGCAAATGTTCCATGCGGGTAATACAACAGTATAACAGTTTTCCCCCAAATTTTGGCAAAAAAAGGGGGTGCGGGTAGTACGTAAATGCGGGTAATACACACCCGAATACGGTACATCCCTTGTCTGTCCCCTGTTTTACTGACAGCTGCATAAAACATTATGTCTTGTTACAGATTTGGTGTGTCGACTACAGAACCAGAGACACCAGGATGGTACAACACATGAGATCGGGGAACAGTTAGAACAATGGGTAAGAATTTAGTACCAGAAACCCCAAAACGGGTACCTTGGCAAACAGTGCAGGTCCAGATCAGATGCCGCATAACGCGGCATCTGATCAGGGCCTCCACTGTTTGCTAAAATTTCAGTCATTTTCCAAATAAATTTTGATGACAACACAACCTGACACCCCTAAAGTTTGGAATGGACTCTGGCTATACATAAGAAGGAAGATTCCATTTGGTACAAAAAGGGTTAAGGGTTATAAGAGAATGAATACACCGGGGCCCAGTTGTTCAAAGCCTCGCTAGCTTAACAAGCTCGTTAGTGATCTAGCAAGTACAACATTTTAAATTTTGGTGCTTGTGCTGAAACAATATGAGCAGCTTTTGCATTTACAAAAGCTGCTAACATTTTTTCAACAAAAATAATAGCATATTTGCCATATTAAACAATCAAAGTTTTAACGCAATGTTAATTAATGATGTTGGTTTTGGACAACTGGCCCCAACCTTATTTTCCACCATTTTGTGGTGCCTGCTTTAAGCATGGTGCAATATGGAGTAAGTTCATCTGTTTGGCAATCCATCAACAATTGTGTCAACTTAATGTTCAGGCCAATTCCTTAACCCATTGCATGCGGGAAACCCCATAAGGGGTACCTTGGCACGATCAGATGCCACAGAATGCTGCGTTTGGTCAGGGCCTCCACCATTTGCTAACAGAATTTTCTGTCACAATAGAATAAAAACGAAAAATAGGCTTGACACCCTTTATATGACAAATGAACTTGTCCAACATGTAGCAATGGAAGAGTCTACCGTTACATAATAGGTTAAGAACTACAATCACAAGCACAACAGAGCCTTTGGTGGATTCCTTCTTTTTACAAGGGAGACTACTTGTGTGACTTCTTGTTCACTTTCCCATGAAATGATCCCCTCTAGAAAGGGGCCTGCCCTTTAAGGAAAGAATTTGCTCCTGAGCTCCAAAGTCTTCCCTTTAAGAGTAGACCCCTGTTGATAAAGAAACAAAAAAATCAATCACTTCCACTTACAGTCGAACTTCAATGGCTGGAACACGTTTGGGACCTGGAAAATCTGTTCGAGGCAGGGGTAGTTTGAGCCACTGAGGTTACTGTCAGGAGGCATAACGAGATACTTTTTGGCATCTTTTCGGTGTTCTATAATTAATATGTATGCGGTGTGTACTCATTAGAATCGCCTCATCGAGGCGATTCTAATGAGTACACACAGCATACATTTGCAAGATAAAAGACTAAAATCTTCTGAATTATCACCCAATATTTCTTATGTAGAGGATTTTGCTAGGGACTCAAGAATGTGTTCGACTCATCCATGGTAAACGAGCCATCGGTGTTCGAGCCATCGAAGTTCTACTGTATCTGTCCCACAAAAAGATTTAAAAGCCCATAGCCCCAGATAAGAGGGGTTATCCACATATTATTTTTCTAATTTTTACAGGAAAACTTACGTTGTGGTTAGTCATTAGAAGCGCCTCCATCTACTGAGTACCAACAACATGCAACATATGTTTTGTGAAACATGTGGGTACTCATTAGAAGTTCCTCGGCGAGGCGCTTCTTATGAGTACCAACAACATATGTTTTCGTGCAGAAATAAGAAAAATATGAGTAGTTTTGGGATGCAAAAAAGCGCCTTATCTGGAGCTATGATAATGATAATGGTTATTTGATTGACTGATTTGGTTTTTAAGGTAACGGGGCGCTAGAAGCACATTGGGGCTACCCCCAGTTCGCCAATTGGGATTAATGTTATTTGCTTGGGTATTTTTCCCTACTTTGGTTTATAACTGTGTAATTATTCACAGTTCCGATGCTAAAATTACAGCATTTCTGAGAATACATTCCGTATTGGGTATACAGTCCAACCTGTATTAAGCATGCACCTAAGGGATAACCAAAATGTGCTTGCTTAAGGCAGGTGCTTGCTTAAAGGAGGTGAAATTTAATACATTTGCCATTTTTGGGAACTGAGTGCCTGCTTGCTTAATACAGGTTGCTTGCTTAATAGAGGTGGCCACAAAGACAGGTTTTACTGTAATTTGTTTTAGATTCCCAGTCTGTCAGAATACATAGAATTTTGTGCCAATCAAGTGTTCGGGAAAGCTCTGTTAGATGAAAAGAAGAATGATCCTGCAGTTGATGATTTTCTACAACGATGTCAGGATTCACCTTTCAGCCGAAAACTTGATCTCTGGGGCCTTCTAGGTATGTACATAAACTTGTGTACTCCAACCTTTTTATAACGCCATAGCTCCTAAAAAGGTGGGTATTTTTTTAACAATTAAAGAATAATTTTCTTTGTTTCTCTATATAAATCTATGCTGTGGGTATTCATTTGAACCGCCTTGGCGAGGCGGTTCAAATGAATACCCACAGCATAGGATTTTATGGAGAATTGGCAAAAAATTTGCTTTCATTACCACCAGATACCTGCCTTACCTGTTTATTTGAAAATTAAAACTATTGTTTGGGTTCAAAACTGAAACCGTATCAGTTACACATAAATGTTACATGCTGACAAAAATGTAAAGACATGACCATTGACTGTTAGGGGAGACAGCTCTTTTAAAATCAATTCTGTGAAAGGATATCCTCCCCTTAAAGGAAAGACTTTGCTTCCTTGACTTATTACTATAAATCTAAAAGGGAACATTGCGGCATCCTTTTTGGGTATTTGTATTAGTATTTCACAGTTGCTTGACTTCATGAATATTTATGACAGGTAGTGTGGGAGTCGGATCGTACCTACATATAAACCCTCTTGGTTTGTTTAGGCGGTAGGGGTTGAGTTGTCATTTCGTCTCGGTGTCGGGTAAAGGTCCCACAAAATTGGAACCAACATATCCAAAATGACCTAAATAGTGTTGGCAGGGACGTAAAACCTAAATTCAAATAAACAAAATTTGTATTAGTATTTGACAGTTGCTTGACTCACCTTTGTGATTTGACTCTGGTGAATGGTAAATATTTATCGAGGAGCATTATGTATATTACCATGTCTCAGCCACAAACATTTGATCTCCATTAGTTGATTTAATTTCTCCCTTATTTTGCAGATGGTGCTAGAGGACGGTTTATGAAGTACCCTCTTTTGTTGAGAAGCATACAGAAATATGTAAGTACATTAACGTAAAATCATTTTAAAAGTCTTTCTTCTTCCCTTTCTTGTAAAATACATGTTTAACCCATTGTATGCTAGTGGACTTTTCCATTGCCATATGTTGGACAAAACATTTGTCATATAATGGGTGGCAGGCCTATTTTTTCGTTTTTATTCTATTTTTGACAGAAAATTCTGTTAGCAAATAGTGCAGGCCCTGATCAGATGCCGCATTCTGCGGCGTCTGATCTGGACCTGCACTGTTTGCCAAGGTACCCCTTTAGGGGTTTCCCGCATGCAATGGGTTAAACATAACGAATCATCAACTTTTCAGCAGGCACAATTAAAGGGGCATGTGTTATTTTCTATAAAGGCAAGTGTTTTCTTTGGCTGCAAACCTTATACTTTTCAAAGTCCTTTCCTTTGTGGCTTGGTGCAAAAAAACAAAAAGACAACAACAACAACAAAAAAAAGACATTTACCTTGAGCTCAGTCTGCAGGCTTCAGTCTGAATAACACCATTCACTTTTTTAGACAACACTGTTAAGTCAGGCCTCATATTTTTTCAGGCATTTGCAGGATTTCAGGCTTTTAGAGCTTGATTTTTGTCTTGATTTCAGGCATTTAGATTCTGATTTTTGTGTATATATAGTCGGTTTAAAAAACTATTTAACCCTTATTTCTGACTATAAGTCAACCAAATTACTTTATATTTTCACAAACTCCATTACAAACAGTGTAGATCCTGATCAGATGGCTTCTTCAGAAGCCATCTGATCAGGATCTACACTGTTTGCAAAGGTAATGTAGTTGTGTCTTGTTCAGCAGGATTAGGGTTGAAGCTGCAAAATCGGGCCTTTCAGGCATGGAAAAGTGTGGTCAGTATAAGGCCTGGTCAAGTACACTGTGGTATTGTTGGATTTGATTCTTCTCCTTTGGTTGTACACATTACATTGTTTCTCGCTGTGCCCAAGCTTCAATTCTATCTTGATCAAGGAGAAGGGCTAAATCTTGGGAGTTTTGCTCTACAATTTGACGAGTTATGTTTTGTTTTATACAGGCCTCATATTTTTCAGGCATTTGCAGGATTTTAGGCTTTTAGAGCTTGATATTTTTCTTGATTTCAGGCTTTAGATTTTGTATTTTTGTTCCTTTAGTCTGTTTAAAAAACTATTAAACCTTTATCCTGCTGAATAAATTTTTTAACCCACACCCATTTCCGACTATAAGTGCACCATATTACTTGATATTTTCACAAACTGCATTACTAACAGTGTAGATCCTGATCAGATGGCTTCTGAAGAAGCCATCTGATCTGGATCTACACTGTTTGCAAAGGTAATAGTTGTATCTTGTTCAGCAGGATAAGGGTTGAAGCTGCAAAATCGGGCCTTTCAGGCATGGCAAATTGTGGTCAGAGTGAGGCCTGATTATAATTGTGTTATTTTCTGTCCAATGTTACTGTGATAAGTACAAACAGTGAAGGCCCTGATCAGATGCTGCATTTGGAGGCTTCTGCTCTGGTCTACACTGTTTGCCAAGGCCTTGTTTTTTGGGCATCAGATCAGGGCCTACACCGTTCCACAAGGCCTCTTATCTCGTACTGTAGACGTGAAAGGGTTAGCACTGACACACATTGTGGTCGTGGCTCCAACATGATACAATGAATCAGGGCAAGCGTTCGGTGATTCTGCCCTTTGTATGGCCTCTTGAGAGACTTTAATTTCCTGCCCTAGTCATTGACTGACACTAGGGAAAAGACCTTGTTCGGATTTTATGTCATGAGTGGAGCAATTAATCTACGCTTTTAAGACACAATTATGGCCCATGATTAACCCATTTTGAACCAGAAACCCCAAACTGGTACCCTGGCAAACAGTGCAGGCCCAGATCAGATGCCGCATTCTGCGGCATCTGATCAGGGCCTACACTGTTTGCGAAAATTTAAGACACTTTCCAAGTAAATTTTGAAGAAAACACAATCTGTCACCACTTAATTTTGGAATGGACTCCTGTTATATACATGTATAAGGAGGAAGATTCCATTTGGTACAAAAAGGGTTAATTTCTGTGTTCCAGATAAGCAGATGTCAAAGTATAAATCATATTCTGTTTAATTTCAGAGCAACAAGGAAGAGTCAGAAATCTGCTGTCTTGCCAAAGCGGTAAGTATCGAACGAAACAAAAGTATAGTTAGTTAGTGTTTGAGTTTTACGTCCCACCAACAGCTATGGTCGTATCGAGACAGGACCTCGATTTAAAGTCTCATCCGAAAGTCTGGAGAAGCCCGGGATCGATCCTGCGAGCCCTGGTTTACAAGGCGAGTAGCATAACCAGTCATCACAGAGGCTTATAACAGTGATACAAGTATATTTCTTGATAGTTTGGGGAGAATTTTTCGTTTTATTTCACATTTAAAATACAGTGAAATTCTGCTATTAAGACCACCATATATTAAGACAAATTATGCTCATAAAAGCATACAGCAGAATTTCTATGGCTCTAACACCGATCGCCCATATACTAGGGCTGAGTCGAACCCGTTCTTTAGTCTCTAGGGCATTCCTCTGCATAAGAAGTAGTGAGGGAAAATTTAGGATTTTTTCTTTTATCTTTCAAGGAGCCGATTCTAATGAGTACACATATCATACATTTATATTATAGAACACCGAAAAGAAGTCCAAAATTATCCCTTTTTTGCCTCCTGGAATTAGCCATCAGTGGCTCGAACTGCCCCTGTCTCGAACAGATTTTCATGGTCCCAAAGGTGCTCGAGCCATTGAAGTTCATATGTATTTAAATACAGTATTAAATGAGCCATCTCACGACAAAATCTACAATAAGACATGTGCACCCAACAAAGACGCAGATCAGCCTGCGCATCCGCCCAGTCTGATCAGAGCATTCATTGTGCACTCTAATGATAGCTAAGGGCCCAATGCTCCTTCATGCAGCAAGAGAAGTCTCTGGTTGGACTATATGGATGCGCAGGCTGATCTGAGTCTTCGATGGGCGCACATGTTATTGTAGGTTTTGTCGTGGGCTGGCTCAAATGTAAGCACGTAGTTACAGTATGTACCTGGTTGCACTACAAAATAAGCCTCATAATGAGTTCTTGACTGATTTGTATTGACAAAAAAGAGAACTAATTGGTAGTTATACATTTTTTTTTTTATCTTTCGGATGAAACTAATAGCCACTTATTTTCCTAAACTGGACCTAATTAACCAGACCAATTATTGTAGTGACGTTAAGTGAGTTAATTTTAGTAATTAAGTCTGGCCTCCTCATGACCCAGTTGCAATAATAATAATAATAAATATTGGTTGACTTTATAATAAGTACAGTTGTTCCTTATAACCGAATCATTTATTGATGTGTTGTCAACAGACTGGTCTGTATAATGAACCCTTTTTGTACCAAATGGAATCTTCCTCCTTATATATAGTAGGAGTCCATTTCAAAATTTAGGGGTGTCAGGTTGCGTTTTTCTTCAAAATCGATTAGGAAAATGGCTTAACTTTTAGCAAACAGTGTAGGCCCTGATCAGATGCCGCGTTCTGTGGCGTCTGATCTGGGCCTGCACTGTTTGCCAGGGTACACGTTTAGGGGTTTCCGGTCCTAAATGGGTTAATATACCACTTCCTCAGTGGCAAGGTTGTTGGGGCCCAGAGCAGAAACCAAGTTACCAGTACAGTGCACATTCTTTTGCCAGAAACTGACAACTGCCCTTCTTGAATCAGCAGAAGGGTGAGAATGACCGTAAAAGAGATTTCATGATCAGTCTCTATGAAAGAATGTTGCTTACGAGAGATTTCATGATCAGTCTCTATGAAAGAATGTTGCTTACCCCGGCAGGTATCCAACCCGGGTCCTCCTGATCACCAGTCAGATGTGCATCTGACTGAGCTACCGAGGCAGGCTCATGTCATCTTGAGCTGAGGATTCGTTCGATTGAAATTGTTTTTATACCGAATGTCGATATAAAGAGTGTTGACTGTATAGAAATCATAGAGAAATAGAAGGGAACACTAAGGTACTGATCAGTATGCCCACATACATAGTGTGGGGCCAGTTGTTCAAAACTTAATGATGTTAGTTAACAACTTATTAAAACTTTAATCATTTAATATGGCGAACATGCTAATATTTTTGCTGAAAAAATGTGAGTAGCTTTTGCATTTGCAAAAGCTACTCACATTTTTTTCAGCAAAAATACCAGAGAATTATATTGCGCATGCTAGAACTATTAACAATTTTACCACTACAGTAAAGAGCTCGTTAAGTTAACAATGCCTCCATGGCCTAGTGGTTAAGAGCGCTGACTCTTGAACATTAGGTCTCTCACCGCTGTGGTTCGAGCCTCGCTCGGGTCACATGTGAGACGCCAAGTTCTGCAACGGAAGGTCAGGTGGTTTTTCTCCAGGTACTCCGGTTTTCGCCCACCTCTGAATAACGATCGGCTCGATATGAGTGAAATAATCTTGAAAGGGCCGTAAAACCAAAACAAAAAAAAAAATTAATAAATAAATTATATGGCGAACATGCTAATATTTTTGCTGAAAAATGTGAGTAGCTTTTGCAAATGCAAAAGCTACTCACATTTTTGCAGCAAAAATACCAGAGAATTATATTACATTTAACAATTTTACCACTACAGTAAAGAGCTTGTTCAGTTAACAATGCCTTGAACAACTGGACCTACAATGCTTTGAGCAACTGGACCCTGATCTAGACCCATTGTGTAAACATGCCTATACAAATACATTGTAAACTTGCCTGCTGAAAAAAAGAAATTTTAAGATGAAATTTTTTTAATATTTTTCTTATTTTTGCTCTTAAATATAGATTGTGGGTACTCGTTAGAACTACCTTGATCTTATTTCTGCTCAAAATATAGATTGTGGGTACTCGTTAAAACCGCCTCATCAAGACAGTTTGATCGAGTACCCACAATCTATATTTAAGAGCAGAAATAAGAAAAATAAGGTTTCCCCCTGTAAACACCAGTTTTACTATATAAAAATGGGGTTCAAGGGGGTCAAAATTATATAGGCGTGTTTTTGTGATGTTTGTTGTTCACAAATGGAAAAAAAAGAAAGACCAAAAAAAAAAACAGGATTTTCCCCATGACATGTCTCACGTAGGATTTTATCTTGTTTATTCCACAGATCCAGTTGGCAGAGGAGGTAGTCGCAGAGGCAGACAAGAAGACGGGAGAAGCGAAGTGTGTATACTATAGGTCAAGAATTACATATCTGTACGAGGACCAGCGGCACCCCGCTATAGAGTCCGCAACATTGTTGTTGTGTAATGGTACACTGAAGAATAACAAAGGCAGCGTAAGTACAATACTTAGTATTCATGTTGCTTATAAACCCCAATCTCTTTATTATACAGTTCGGCCCCCACCCATCGGGGCTTGAAGAAATCGATGGGCTGCTTGATGCTTCCACGCGGAGCTGAAACTGACCCACACATGAGTACTGGTAAACTTCTTAGAGGTTCTAAGCATGCTCAGAAAAAGTGGTGCGAGTTGGACCGTTCATGCAAATAAACCCCTCTTGGTTTTATTGGTTGACAGGGCTTGAGATGTCATTTCATCTCAGTGTCGGGTAAAAGTCCCACAAAATTGGAAGCAACGTCTCCAAAATGACCTATACAATGTTGATGGGGACATTAAACCTCAAATCAAAGAAACAAACAAAAAAAAACAAGTACAGACAAACTTAGTATTCATGTTGAATATAAACCACCACCTCTTTATTACACTGTAACGGTAGTGTTGTTGAGGTCTAAAGCTGGAAATGTGTTAGTTAAATAACACTGTTATATCTAAACAAAAATATATAGATTGTTTAGAAAAATAACCATTTTTCTATATATGCTGTTCATTTTTAGGATTCATCTTTTAACCACTGTAAATCCAAAACCTTTATTAGAATTAATGTTTTCAACCGGTTTATGTGCATGTGCGCATGGTAGGACCTGGACTCCCAGATCACTTACGATGCAGTCCGGTAACATTGCGCACATAAGGTTTTGATACCTTTGTGTGACTTTGCTAAAGCCACCTTTCAAACAATCACAATCAGAACGATTGCAACACTTTCTTATCTACTTGCTGCAATAGAAATTGGCCTCTGATTTTTTAACTGACCGGAGATATAATTCTATGAAAAGGGATACCCCTTGAAATTTGATTCCCAATTTTGTCACTCAACATTGCGCACAATAAGTGTTTTGTGCTCGTTGAACACGAACGTTGACTGTAACAAGTTGTTCATTAGATATTCTGCAATGTTGTTATATGCAGTAAATTTAGATACAAAACATTTGTCCCTTTGCCTATTTTTAAACTCAGTCTTGGGTTTGGAAATTGTCAGTCTTTTCATATTTTGGCAAATTTGAAAAATTCCGCGAAAGTGTCACATCTGCACGTGCAACCCCATGTTTTCAAGGATAAGTTAAAACTTAATACAGATGCACGAGTAGTAGTGGTAGAGATTGTGAGGGTTAAAGTTATTGAAAATTGGAATGCAGGTTGCGCAAAGTAAACGGCCGCGCAATGTTACCGGACTCGACTGTAACCTTTATCCTGCTGAATAATTTAATTAGCCCCACCCATTTCTGACTATCAGCCAATCAGATTACATGATACATGCATAATGTTGGGGCCCCCGCCCATAGGGTCTTAAAGAAATATATGGGCTGCATGATGCTTCCACGCAGAGCTGAAACTGATCCACACACGAGTACTGGTAAACCGCTTAGAGGATCGTACAGCCCAGGCAAAGCGGTGCGAGTCGGCCTGTCCATGCTTATAAACCCTGCTGGTTCCATTGGGAAACAGGGCTTGAGATGTCATTTCATCTCAATGTCGGGTAAAAGTCCCACAAAATTGGAAGCAACATCTCCAAAATGACCTTTACAGTGTTGACAGGGACATTAAACCTCAAATCAAACAAACAAACAAACATGCATAATGTTTTCATTCAAATTCAAAAACTGAATGACAAACGGTGTAGATGCTGATCAGATGGCTTCTCTGATATGGATCTACACTGTTTACAAAGGTAGGGGTTGCTGTGAACAGCAATATGAGGGTAAATTAAGAAAAAATCTGACTTATCATGAGAGCCCATGACAGTTGTGCTGTGCTTTAAAAACATGGCAGTGCTTGTGAGGTGTATTCTAGAGATTAGAAAGATATTGCGCTAAGGGGATGCAATTGACTAGTAGATTTTGTGCCATTTTTATAAGGGCAGACCTATGTTTTCCTCTTTGCTTCCTTTTACATGCAGCCCTTCTGTAAAGGCCTCTAAATAAAAGTAAAAAAAAAATATGCTGTCCCTTTGACTCCCTCAGATTTTGCTTAATTAAGGTTCTACTGTAATACAAAAATATTATCACTTTTTTTTTCAGAAACTGCAACTGTTCCTGTTTAATAACATTCTGGTTTTAACTCGACTGGTTACTCAGAACAGCCACCAGTGTTTCCAGGTGTACCGAGACCCGATCCCTGTCTCAGAGCTTGAAGTAGAAGACCTTAAAGACGGAGAGGTTAAAATGGGTTCCTTTAGATCTGCATTTGGTTCGTCTCAGACTTGTAAGTAGCTAGGTTTATTGAAATTATTACTTTTAAGCTTTTTGTATTTTCATCAAGTGATGTTGCATCTGAGAATGTCCTAACACCATGTATTAAATTTGGTAATCCGCTTATGGATTAAATTAGCATATTAATTAGATGATTTTTAACGTTTCACATTTCGGCCCGTCCATGCTTATATACCCTATTGGTTTCTTAGGGCGGCAGGGCTTGAGATGTCATTTCATCTCAATATCGGGTAAAAGTCCCACAAAATTGGAAGCAATGTCTCCAAAATGACCTTTACAGTGTTGACGGGGATGTTAAACCTCAAATCAAACAAACACATATCTTAATGATGTTTCATTTACTAATGGTGGAATGTTGACATTTTTGTAACAAAAAAATTTGAATAAAATGCATTTTATCTGTCATATGATGAATAGAATCTTGCATTTGAGCTCATGTATAAATTTACAGCTATCACACTGCATAGGGTTGATGGCACTTAACTGGCAAATGCAATATTATGCAAGTTTTGCAATGAATTTTACTGCTCTTCAAATCCTGTGGCGGACTGATTTCATTCTTGACATATGTTATTTGTCCATACCATAATGATCCTAAGTGTTGGGACAGATAGGTCTAATCAAACAGTGCAGACTCAGATCAGACTGCTCCTGAAGAAGCAGTCTGTTCAGGCTCTACACTGTTGGCCATTCCGTCTTCACTTTTTAGACTCCTTGCTAGATCGCGAAACAAACTTGCTAAAATTTTGGAGAATAACAGCAAGTCTCAAGAAGTCTCAAGTCTCAAGAAAAAAATGTATCCTCCTGTAAACCCCAGTTCTACTGTATAAAATTTGTGTTTAAGGGGGTCAAAATTGTATAGGCATGTTTTCTTGATGTCAGTGACATGTCTTGTCTTAATGTATTCTTATAAATAAATTAGTTTTATATATTATGTAAAGAAATCACTGCTGTATTGAAAAAACAATAGATTACTGATGCCAAAAGGCAAGCAAAACAAACAAGATGAGAGAGAGAGAGAGAGAGCATGCAAAAAAAACTTTCTTTATGAAATGGAACTCAGTACTTTTTGTTTTAAAAGAGGAAAAAACAGCAAAAAGAAATTATGTAAGATTTTTTTTATGACAAAAATGTCTTATTTCTGTTTCAGCCAAAAATCTGCTGAGAGTGTCATTCCGAGATTCTAACAAAGGCCAGTCCCACACGTTGATGTCCCATGATGAACATGACAAGCGACAATGGTTGTCCTGTTTTAACCTTGCCATGAAACAGCAGGCGCCATCTGGCGATTGAAAACAGCATTTCCCGTGTCTTTCCGGACCAGATTTGGAAATATGGCTTGTGGACTCGTGGAAGTATTGAAAGGAGGAGTAGGCAGTATACTTAAATATTGGCCAGTAACCAGTCTGCGTGATACCATATTAAATACACCACAACCTCGTTATAACATGGTTTATTATAACATGGTTCTTTATAACACGGCTTCCAGATGGATCCTAAAAATGTGTAGATTATATAGAAAAATGACCAATGGTCATTTTTCTATATAATCTACACATTTTTGTTTAACTAACACGGTTTCTACTTTGGATCCCATAAATAGTGATATAAAGAGGTTGTGGTGTAATGGTACAGTAGATGTGTATAATGACACAAAATTGACAAGTGATGGTGACTTGATATTTTAATAAGGGTAAAACCTGTTTGAAAAGTGCTATCTTAGAAATCTATGGTTGTGAAAATCCTGCTAGATAGATTTTATATGAACATATAAGTGTCATATGAGAGATTTTAGTGTCATATAAGAAGATTTTAGTGTCATATTGGAAGATTTTGTGGTATCTTCAGAATAGCTGCATAATATACTACATACTTTTGGTAAAGATGTAAAGAAAGAAAAGCCAGAAGCCCAATGCAAAGTTATTGAGTGATCAAAAACTGGAGTTAATTTGAAGGAATTGATAAAGTAGCCATATGGCTGCGAGTTACAAGGATTCAAAGTTCGAGAAAGTACTGTAAACTATTTAATATTGATAGTAGGTTGAATCTCGACTTTTTGGTAGTGAGGCCAGTGAACTTTGTTCCATTTAGTTGAGGATTTTGAAAGTTGACAGGTTGATTTTAAGTCAGAATAATTACAAGTTCCACATTTAACTTGCTATATTATATAGTAAGTTAAATGTGGAACTTAGAATTATTCTGACTTGAAAACACCCTGTGCTTCAGTTGTTCAAAGCATTGTTAGCTTCACCCATTGTACACTAGTGGACTCTTCCATTGCTATACGTTGGACAAGTCCATTTGTCAGTTTAACCCTTATCTTGCTGAATATTCAGTTTAGCCACACCCATTTCTGACTTTGAACCAATCAGATTACTTCATGTAATTTATTCTAACAAATCCACAAACTTCATGTCAAACAGTGTAGATCCTAATCAGATGGCTTCTTCAGAAGCCATCTGATCTGGATCTACACTGTTTCCAAAGATAGGGCTTGTCGTGGACAGCATGATAAGAGTTAAGAGGTGTTAGGCCAATTTTTTCATGTTTATTCTATTTTTGACAGAAAACCCTGTAAGCAAACAGTGCAGACCCAGATCAGATGCCGCATCCTGCGGCATCTGATCAGGGCCTGCGCTGTTTGCCAGGCTACTCTCTTACGGGTTTCCCCGCTTAGAATGGATGGTGTTAGTTGGTGACCGAACTGTTCACAATTCTAGCAAATACAATAGCTGATACAATCATACTTTTGCTGAAAAATTGTGGACAGCATTTGCATTTGCAAAAGCTGCTAATGCAAAAGCTGCTCCCATTTTTTTTTCTGCAAAAATATCTCGTTCAAAGCTAACAACATTGTTAGTTAACTTATCATTAAAACTTTGATCATTTAATATGGCAAATATGCTAATATTTTTGCCGAAAAAATGTACACAGCTTTTGCTGTTTTTTAGCTCGGCTGCTTTCGAAGAAAACAAGGAGGTATTGTCATAGCTCTGGCGTCGTCTGCGTTGTCGTCATGCAAAAACTTGGACATTTTGTAATATCTCTGTCATTACTGAACATATATACTTGCAACTCGGACTAGTTGTTCATTATGAAAAGGGGAACTCATACCAATAGGTGAGGTAACCCTCAAAATATTTTTGGCACAGTTATGCCCCTTTTTCGACGTAGAATTTTTGGCAGCCGAGCGTTGGCACCCACATGTGGTGCTCTTGTTTTTCAGTAAGAATAACACTATATTAGATAATTTTTCTTGCTAGAACAGTTAACAATTTGACCACTAATGAGCTCCTTAAGATAACGATGCTTTGAACAACTGTATTTACAGTATCAACTTATCAAATTTTTAAGGATAAGTTAGCTAATGACATAGTTCTTGAAGAATACTGTAAATAGCTCTCTTGTGCCAAGAAACAGCATGAGTGTGAAGGTTATTCTGAGCCATTGTTGTTTGTTTGTAAAAATGAACCTTTTTCTGATTACATTTCTGACCAGTGGTCCAGCAACTGTTAAGTGAGTTTCGGTTCAGCCTGTGTTTGTTTATATGGTAAAAATTTTAACTCTTGAAAGGTCCAAGAGATTTGTGCAGCAGACAGCCTTCTAAATTCTATGATTATTTTTCAGAGAAAATCAGGCTTGACATTGCATGTGAATTGTCTGCCAGGCAGACAATTCACATGCAATGTCAAGCCTGACTAGCAAAAAATTCACATGAAATGTCAAATCTGACCAGCAGAGAATTCACATGGAATGTCAAGTCTTACTAACAGACAATTCACATGGAATGTCAAGCCCAACTAGCACACAATACACATAGAAAAAATAAGAAACAAAGAAAGAAATTAAAATGTCTTCTCAGGCTGGTAATCAGGCAGCCACAGGTTCAGTCCTTATTGGGTCTGGTGACATTCTTTAATATGGAAATTGATCATTCCTGAACTATTTCCATGGCCTGATCAGTTCTGCTGAATGAAGAAGGGCAATAGACAAATACACACTTTACTGGTTGAACTCTTGTGTATAAACCTGCCCAGGAAAAGTTTAGAACTTAAGGTTAACAGACTGGCTCAACATGAACTACTTTGTGTTGACTGGGCCATTAAACTCCAAAACAAAACCAGATATTATTTGTAAGAGTTGAGATTGGTGCTTGAAGAGTGAAACCAGACTTATACAGTAAATTTCCTATATGAAGTCCTATATTAAGACCATCTTTTGGGCTGTTCAAAAGTGGTCTTCAAGACCACTTTTGAACAGTCCCAAAGGTGGTCTCTGATCAGAAGACGAAGAATGCAGAAAAATACAATGAAAGAATAAGTGTAACCTACTAAATACGCTTTTTAAAGCAGAATTAGACATAGTTTTAGGTGGTCTTAATAGCGGAATTTCACTGTATTTATAATGTTTTTTAAGCCCCTAAGTGTAGCTTGTAGGCTTTGTTACTTGACAATCTCAAAGATTTTAATACCCTTATGCTTTTAGCTTTATTTTCTGTTGAGTTTTTGTTTCAGTGAAATTTTAACTCATTTGTAGGGCATCAAAATTGCATGTGTCCAGTCTTTTAAAAGAAATTTTACTGTCATTTTAACCGTTTAAATTTTTTTTTCATTCCCATTGATTACCATGAATGTACTTCACTTTTACTTAATCCTTTTTGTACCAAATGGAGTCTTCCACCTTATATATGGCAGGAGTCCATTTTAAATTTAGGGGTGTCATGTTGTGTTTTCTTCAAAAGTTACTTTGAGGCCCCCGCCCATCGGGGCATGAAGAAATAGATGGACTGCATGATGCTTCCACACAGAGCTGAAACCGACCCGCACACAAGCACTGGTAAACCGCTTAGAGGATCTAAGCCTGCCCAGGCAAAGCGGTGTGAATCGGTCTGTCCATGCTTATAAACCCTATTGGTTTCATTGGGCGACAGGGCTTTAGATGTTATTTCATCTCAGTGTTGGGTAAAAATCCCACAAAATTGGAAGCAACATCTCCAAAATGATCTTTACAGTGTTGATGGGGACGTTAAACCTCGAATCAAATAAAATCAAAAGTTATTTGGAAATTGGCTGAAAAGTTTGCAAACAGTGTAGGCCCTGATCAGACGCCGCTTTCTGCGGCGTCTGATCTGGGCCTGCGCTGTTTGCCACTTACCCCTTTTGGGGTTTCCAGTTCCAAATGGGTTAATAAATATAACCAATTTGGTTCACTCGAATTCTATGCCATAGTTCCAGATAAAAAGGTGTAAGGATGTTAATTAACCCATATATGACAATGGAATCTTCCAGCTGATAAGTTTGGAGTGGTCTATTTACAATTATAGGGGTGTCAGGTTTGTTTTGTTTGAAGTAAGGTGTCAGAAAATACATGTACTTTTAGCAAACAGTGTATACCCAGATCAGGCACTGCATTCTGTGGCATCTGATCTGGGTATACACTGTTTGCCAATGTCCCAAAAAATGTAACACTAGGCATATATAGGTTAATAAAGGGATAATTGTTCTTATTTCTTGTTTACATATGTCATTGTAAGATGATTCTAATAAGTAGTGAAGAAACCAAAATATATGTTCATATGGAGAAAATTAACCTTACCACAAACGAAACTTATCCCTTAATTTTCCTAATTTCTTTTCTCCCCTCTTCTATCTCTTTTCTCCCTTTCTCTGGAAGAAGACAACAAAATGACCCACAAGGGTTGACGTGTCATTAAAGCCAAAACAATTAAAATCCTAATTTCTTGTTAAAAACATGTGGGTACTTGTTGCAATCACCAAAATGTATCCACCAAGTACCCACAAAGTAAGCTTTTCTGGAGAAATAAGAAAAAATAACCGAAAACTATCCTCATTACTTATGTCGTTCCTTAGAGAAAAAGGATCCTGCAGGCCTAACATAGGTTCATGAATTTCTTTATGTTATTATAAGCAAGTTTACACATTTTAAGGGGAACGGGAACACTTTCAGGGGAGGCAACTCCTGCAAATGTAGTTTTGTCTCCCATGTTAATAGGGGTCATCTCTTAAAGGAAAGTATTTGCTCCTGACACCTTTTTCAGTGAGACAGGGCTTATAGAAAAGCAAACAGGAAGTCCCGAAAGTTGTCTCCTTTTGAAAAATGGCAGAAAAATGTGCAAGGTGTTCCCATTCCCTTTAAGTCATTTTTAGCTCGGCTGTTTTCAAAGAAAACAACGAGGTATTGTCATAGCTCTGGTGTCGTCATCGTGCAAAAACTTGGGACATTTTCGTCTGCATTGTCGTCGTGCAAAAATTTGTAATATCTCTGTCATTACTGAACATATTTACTTGAAACTCGGACTAGTTGTTCATTATGAAAAGGAGCTCCAGCCGAGTGTTGGCACCGGCATGTGGTGCTCTTGTTTTGTATCATAACCATTATTTGTTGTTTGTAGATAATCCTATATCTGAAACAGGGTTTAAGTTATATTACCTCCTTAGTTTTATGTATATCCTCTATACCTCTGTCATTCTGTTTCATATTCCGTCATGTATCACCAGTATTATATATATGTGTATATCATATCTAATTTGTTATTAAAACATATTTAATCCTCATGTATATCTGATTATTACTTAGGTTTGGCTCTGATAAGCCCTTTTGGGAATGAAAAACAACTTTGAAATGGGCTTATTTAGTGCTTTTCTCATACAAGAGCTAGCTATATGTTTGATGTCAAAGTCATTTCCTGTCATACATACAAATCAATTTTCCCATAATGCACAGTTTGTTTAAAGAGTGCATATCACATAAGGGAACAGTGAGGATTCTGACATTTCCAATAATGTATTTAACCCATTGTATGCGGGGAAACCCCTAAAGGGGTACCTTGGCAAACAGCGCAGGCCCAGATGCGGCGTCTGATCAGGGCCTGCACTATTTGTTAACAGAATTTTCTGTCAAAAGTAGAATAAAAACAAAAATAATAGGCCTGACACCCCTTGTATTACAAATGGATTTGTCCAACATATAGCAATGGAAGAGTTCACTAGCATACAATGGGTTAAGGTTGCCATTGAAAACAGAACACACACACAAGAATGGAAATCAATCAAAGCACTGACAGAACTGGTGGATTGTCTCTGAATGCAGGCTGGAAAAATGGTTTTGAACGGGGATTGAGACTGTCTCGTTTAACACTTAAATCTGTTACTTCAAGCAATCAGTGTAGACCCTGATCAGATGCCACATTCTGTGGCATCTGATCAGGGTCTACACTATTTGCCAGTGTTCCAGCACATGAACCAAGTCCGCTTTTGACAACAGGTTTTCTTTCACATAGCACTTTTACGTCGCAAAGACATGAACAGCACAGCTGTTTCAGTTCCATTACTATAAGCAAACAGTAGACCCGGATCAGACACAAATTCTCTGGCATCTGATCAGGGTCTACACTGTTTACCAAAGTTCTGGCACATGGATCGAGTCAACCCTCAGGAATTTGCTTGGCCCAGAATGTTATATATGGGACAGAAGCATTTTGGATAATTTTCTGTGTAAATTAAGGGATTTAGTGTTTTCCTTGGTTTAATCATGTCTGCATCGTTTGTCAGAATGAGAAGTGTCCTCATAACTTTTTCTCAGTTAGTTGTGTGGGATGTTACATGCATTACCAAATAAAGGTGTGATTCTGAGTTTCAAACGTTTGCTAGCTCATGATTTAAGGGGAATGAATACAGATTTAGGGGAAGCAACTAGTTCAAACATACACAAACTCCCTGGTCTATTCAATAGGGGTCTGCTCTTAAAGGAAAGAATTTGCTCCTTAGGAGCAAATTCTTTCCTTTAAGAGTAGACCCTCTCAACGGGGGCTTCTGACTTATGGTAAAGCGAACAGGAAGTCTCAAAAGTCGTCTCCCTTGTATAATGTCAGAAAACGTCCCAAGTGTATTCATTCCCCTCACCTCTTGATGTGTTGCCTTTCTTTTTAATCTGTCTCAGTATTTTTTGTCCGTGTCAGAGATTCTGTAAGAGATCATATGATGGTAGCTTAAGGATAATTCCTCCATATAAAAAAAGAAAATAAAAAGAAAAACATTTAGGTCAGATGATTGTTACCAAGTTCCCACATCATATCGTAAAAGCCGGCGCATAACTAACACTGAGAAATACGTGACCGGCACAGACACAGTTCAGCCTGTGCATGCGTGCAGTCTGATCAGAGTCTTGGCTGTTTGCATGAGCCTTCTCAGACTTGTTCACAGAACAAAGGCGAAAACTTGTCAGACTGACTTGTTGCACAGGGGTGATTTTATTTTTTGCTGATTGTAGGTTTTGCTGTCCAAGGGCTAACATACAGTGAAACTTCGATAACTCGAACACGGATAGCTCATTCACCATGGCTAATTCCTACTCAATCTGGAGTCCCTGGAGAGTTTTCATATAGATCCAGTTATTCTGAAGCTACCGATGCTTTGTACAACTGGGCCCTGTGGTAATAAGATTTTAATGACATGACTTATCCACTAAATAACAGCAATGTTATGTGATTAAATAGAGGATCTTACATCAGTGGTCATTTCATATGATATTTATGAATATATTTAGGATAATTCATGGAGTTTTTTTCTGGTTTTATCTTGAAAAGGCATGTTGTGTGTACTCATTAGAATCGCCTCAATGAGGCGATTCTAATGAGTACACACATTATTCCTTTATTTATACAACATCGGAAATATATCCTTAAGTCAACCTGTCATGTTTTATGACTTGATGCGATGATTGACCCTCAGTACTTCAAACTATCCGTATCTCGAACAAAATTCATGGTCCCAGAGGTACATGTATTGAGTTATCAAAGTTTGACTAGTTGAACAGCAAAGGATCAGATTAGTCAGGAACGTTACTGTTCACACACTATAATTTGTTTGCATAGACCTAGGTTAACTCATTCAGTACCTGAAACTCCTAAAGGGGTACCTTTGCAAACAGTGCAGGCCCAGATCAGATGCTGCAGAACGGGGCATCAACGGGGCATCTGATCAGGGCCTACACTGTTTGCAAAAAGTTAAGTCATTTCCTGAATAAATTTTGAAGAAAACACAACCTGACACCCCTAAATTTTGAAATGAACTCCTGCTATATATAAGCAGGAAGATTCCATTTGGTACCAAAGGGGTTAAGACAAAAAGCTTATGAGATCAGGCTGATATGTTGTGGTTGGGTGAGGTGAAGGTGATGTGTATTTTGCGTCACTGGGGCATTAAACTGATACTGGCTTACAGTTGGGCAAGGTCTGCTGTCCTTGCAGCAGGTAATGGTAGAAGGGGAGTGTTGTTATTTCTTCTGTTTCTACACTTCCATTCATTTTCCTCTTTCTCTTCTGTCCCTCTCATTTACCTCCTCTACTATCTCTTCTATGTCCTTTCTCTGGGAGATGACACATTACGGTTGATGTTTCATTAACCCATTTGATATCAGAAACCCCAAAACAGGTACCCAGGCAAACAGTGCAGGCCCAGATCAGATGCCGCAGAACGCGGCATCTGATCAGGGCCTACACTGTTTGCAAAAAGTTAAGCGATTTCCCGAATAAATTTTGAAGAATACACAACCTGGCACCCCTAAATTTTGAAATGGACTTGTGCTGTATATAAGGTGGAAGATTCCATTTGGTACAAACAGGGTTTAACCCCAATACAATCAGTCACCCTGAAAAGTAGTTGTGCATGCTCATATGAGTCAAAGTTGTGTCTTCTCATATGTACTGTATTTATCCTAAGTATTCAGAGACCTCAACTCCTTATTATACTTGTTCTAAAATTTGGACAAGTATACGCATCTACCTAATACATGTAATGTGTTTAAAAATAGCTGAATGAGTGGTAAACAGTGTAGACCCAGATTAGATGCCGCAAACTGCGACTTCTCATCTGGGTTTACATGATTTCTTCAGTCTTGTCTCTCGGAATACATGCAGTAACTTCTGCACACTAGGTGAAATGGTATACTGGGTGGACAACCTTAGAGCCAGCCTCGGTGGCACAGTCAGATATGTATCCAACAGGTGAGCAGGATTCCTTGCCAGGTCAGCAGCAACCTATCATGTGTATTGATCACCAAATATTTGCTATGGTCATTCCTTAATACTGATTCAAGAAAACCAGTTGTGAATTTCCGACTAAAGAATATGCTATGAACTCGTTACTGCTTATGCTTGTGTATAAGCTGACCCAGAAAAATCTTAAGTTATAAGGGCCTCCGTGGCCTAGTGGATAAGAGCGCTGACTCTTAATCATTAGGTCTCTCACCGCTGTGGGTTTGAGCCTTGCTCGGGTCACATGTGAGGCACCAAGTTCTGCAATGGATGGTCAGGTGTATTTTCTCCGGGTACTCCGGTTTTCACCCACCTCTGATTAAAGATTGGCTCAATATGAGTGAAATAATCTTGAAAGGGCTGTAAAACCAAAACATCAAAAACAAAATATGACCAGAGGACACTGTATGCAGAAAACACAACGAAAGAATAACTGCAACCTACTAAACAAACTTTTTAAAGCAAAATTAGTCTTAATTTTAGGTGGTCTTAATAGCGGAAATTACACTGTAGTTATTACTGCTTATGTATCAGTTTACTCAAAAAAGTTGTTTAACTGGCTTGATACAACATTAATAGTGTTGACTGGGTCATTAAACACCAAACCCAACCAATCAAAACCTACTTTCTTGTGAGTGCAGTAATGTTTTCAGGCCAGTAGATACCTATGCAAACAGTGTAGATCCAGATGTGATTGCCAATAACAGTCTGTCATCTGGACCAACACTGGTATCCTTTTAATCCTGGATGTATCCAAATGATGGAACATTTCCACTTCAGAGATGCAGGTGAATGGGTTTACCCATTCAGTACCAGAAACCCCAACACGGGTACCCTGGCAAACAGTGCAGGCCCAGAGCAGACGCCACAGAATGCGGTGTCTGATCAGGGCCTACACTGTTTGCTAAAAGTTCACCCATTTTCCAAATGGATTTTGATGAAAACACAACCCTGACACCCCTAAATTTTGAAATGGACTTCTGCTATATATAAGGAGGAAGATTCCATTTGGTACAAAAAGGGTTAATGAAGGACATGAAGAAAACTATCCCAAGTTCATATTATCTTCTCACTTAAGGGGAATGGATACACCTTCAAGGGAGGCAGCTTTCGAACATATTTTTGTCTCCCATGTCAATAGGGGTCTACTCTTAAAGGAAAGAATTTGCTCCTGTGGAGCAAATTCTTTCCTTTAAGTGTAGACCCTTTTCAAAGGGGGTTGGGAGCTGAGTTTATAGGAAAGCGAACAGGAAGTCTAAAAAGTTTTCTGCCATGTAAAAAAATGGCGGAAAAATGTGCCAGGTGTATCCATCCCCCTTCAGGGGAGACAATTCTTTCAAAAGTATTTTTGTTTCCCATGTCTGAATAGAGGTCTAGAAAGAGCTGAGACCCTTTTCAGATGGGGCTGAGGTAAGTTTATAGGAAAGCTAACAGGAAGTCTAAAAAGTTGTCTCCCTTGTAAAAATAGCAGAAAAAATATGCCAAGTGTATCCAGTCCCCTTTACACATAAAATGCCAATCACAACAATTGTTGTCTGTTGATTACTTTAAAAGTCATTTTTGCTAACAGTGTGGACCCGGATCAGACTGTGGAGCTGTGTCCACACTGTCTGTATGAAAGGTTTGCAACCACACTGTTTGTCTGTATGAAAGGTTTGCAAGAAGATTCAGCAGACGACATAAGCAGATGACATTTTCAGATGTAGTTTTTCTCGGCATCTTAAGCGTTAAGAGGTTCTCTCTGTTTTATCTGCATGTATTTTTGTCTTTGTAAGGTTTTGTTTGTTTCAAAATGTCACAACAAATTAAAACAGAAAAATGTAGTATTTTTGTCACAGCAAAAACATACCTTTTTGTGAATCTCTTAAATTATAATAATAATATAATAATAATCAACCTTATTTAGAGAGGGTAACACATTTAGTACCTGTACTTATCTTCCATCCTGGGTAGGAACCAGTACTAAGCTATTTGGATAAAGTCTCATGCTCAAGGAAACAATACTTGGTGCTTGCAGGGATCAAACCAGCTACCTCTCGATCTCAAATCCAATGCTTTACCACTGCACCCCAGCGCTCCATAGTGTTGTAAAACATGGTTCATTGTAGCATGGTATAGATAAAATATGGGCTGGCACATAACAAAACTTACTTGAGCTGTGTGACAAGCAAACACACTGGTCAGCTTGTGCATCATTGTAGTCTGACCTGTCTTCATAAGCCTACTGTAGCCCTGGGCTATACATAGCCCCACAGATCAAGACTCACAACATATGTTTCTAACAAGAAATGAGGACAAAAATCCCTTAATCATCCAGTTTCTTCTATGAGCTATGATAAAAGGGAAATCAAATCAAAATGTAGAGATGAGGCTGACTGTACATGTTCTGATGATGTTGTAAAAGGTTTATAAAGAGAGATTAACCCTTCTCTTGCTGAATATTCATTTAAGCGACACCCATTTCTGTCTATCAACCAATCAAATTGCTTGATGTAATTTATTGCTACAAATTCATAAACTGAATGCCAAACAGTGTAGATCCTGATCAGATGGCTTCTTTAGAAGCCATCTGATCTGGATCTACACTGTTTGCAAAGATAGGGGTTGTCGTGAACAGCAAGATAAGGGTTAAATCAAATCTGTCTTTTTTGCAGTTGTTTTGATACATATCATTCATTACTCATTGTAAATGTATGTATATATGGTTAATACTCATTATTACTCATCTGAGAAGCATTTGAACAAAGTTGAAAACATCACTTATTTCATCATTAGGCATTGTATTTGGCTTAACCCTTATCCTGCTGAATAAATTAATTTAGCCACACCAATTTCTGACTATCAGCCAGTCAAATCACTAAAGAAAGTATGTGTGTTTGATTCACAAACAGAATGACATTGTGCATCTTGGTCAGATGGCTTCTTCTTAGGAAGCCATCTGATCAGGATCTACACTTTATGCACAGGTATGGGTTGTTGTGTTCAGCAGGATAAGGGATAAGATATTTTTTTCTGAAATGGACATGTGATGTCTGTAAACTTGTTTAAAAGTTAAGGATATTTTTTGGAATAAAACAACATTAATCTGTATTTGATTGTCTTATTGTTTTTTCCCACCAGATTGTTTCCCAATACACATCTTTATAACACTACTCATAATGTCACCCCCACTCATTTGCGTCGGCATAGCCTGTTTGACTCACTATATCTCCTAAACCTATGAATGGATTCTGACCAAACTTGCATAGTTACATCATTAGGATGGGTGAAAACAGCCCCCCCCCCCCCCAAAAAAAAAAGTCAATTTGGGCCAAAAATGGCTTGTACGAATTGATTAATTTCAGTCAAACTTGGTACAATATATCATTTCAACATACCACAGATTTGATTAGATTTTGGTGACCCTGTCCTTTTTTTCAAGGTCACAGGCCCCACAAAACAGTCAGTTTTGGGCCAAAATGGCTTGTCTGAACTCTATCACATTAACAAATTGCTTTATTTCAGTTAAACTTGGTACAATATATCATTATAATATACCGCTGATTTGATTAGATTTTGGTGACCTTTTTTCAAGGTCACAGCCCCCAAAAGTCAATTTTGGGCCAAAATGGCTTGTCTGCACTGTTTTTCAATAATGAATTGATTAATTTTAGTCAAATTTGGTACAATATATCATTACAACATACCACAGATTTGATTAGATTTTGGTGACAACCTTTTTTTAATGGTCACATCCCAACAAAAAGAGACAATTTTGAAAAGGTCACAGCCTTGAATTTTGGGCCAAAAATGGCTTGTCTGCACTGTTTCTTATTAATGAATTGATTAATTTTAGTCAAACTTTGTTCAATATATCATTTCAACAACATACTGCATATTTGATAAGATTTTGGGGGCCTTTTTTCAAGGTCACATACCCCCCAAAACAGTCATTTTTGGGGCAAAATGGATTGTCTGCACTCCCTCTCATTTACAAATTGATTAGTTTTAGTCAAACTTGTACAATATATCATTACAACATACCACAGATTTGATAAGATTTTGGTGACAACCTCCTTAAAGGTCACAGTCCCCCCCCACCCCCACCCCCAACAGACAATTGTGGGCCCAAAAATGACTTGTCATTAATGACTTGATTAATTTTAGTCAAACTTGGTACAGTATATCATTTCAACATACTACAGATTTGATTTAGATTTTGGGGACCTTGACCTTTTTTTCAAGGTCACATGCCCCCACCCCCAAAACAGTCAATTTTTGTTCAAAATGGATTGTCTGCACTCTAAGGCTAAGGGCTCCCGAAAACTGTTCTTTTGGGGCAAAAAAAATGGTTTATCTGTACCCTATATCATTTCAGAATTGATGGATGTTGGTCAAACTCTGTGCAATATTTAATTAAAGTCTACCAAATTTGATAAGATTCTGGTCATCTGACCATTTTAATGACTGCTTTTAGCTCACCAGAGCCGAAGGCGGAGCCTATAGGATAAGCTGTTGTCCGTCGTTGTCTGCGTTGTCTGGCGTCAACACTTTCAAACGACATGTCCTCTCAGGCCACTGGGCCGATTCAGCCTAAATTTCATCTGTAGCATCCTTGGTCTTGGGGATTGAAAGTTTGTGTTTTTAATGAAAAGCGGCTCATTATACCCCCACAAATGAAATTTGGGGGGGTATATAGGAGTGAGCTTGTCGGTCGGTCGGTCTGTTGACTTGGTTTCCAGACGATAACTCAAAAAGCGCTTCACCGATTTTTATACGATAGTGGCGGGGTATTATGATATACCCTCCGGTGTCCGTCCGTCCGTATGTCCGTCCGTCCGTCCGCACCATTTCCGATCGATAACTTGAGTAATTTTTAACGAATTTTTTTCAAATTTTGCATACATGTATATATCGGGAATGAGTGGTATGGGATTGTTAATGGGCAAAATCCGTTAACATTTGACAGAGTTATGGCCCTTTTTAGTTCAAAATAAGGGGTTTTGGGGCGTTTCCGATCAATAACTTGAATATTTTTTCACGGATTTTCTTCAAATTTTGTATACACATTGGCATTGGGTATGAGTGGTTTGGGATTGTAAATGGGCAAAATACATTAACATTTAACGGAATTATGGTCGTTAAAAATTCCGATTAAATGGTTTTTGGGGACTTATTCCTTTACTATATGGAATATTTGGATGAAACTGCACTTATGTATAAACGACCATAATAAGCAGGTTTTGTGTTGTGAATACACAAAATGCGCTAACATTTAACGAAAAATTGGTCGTTAACAATTCCCATTAAATAGTTTCTGCGCATTTATTCTTTTAATTTATGAAATATATTGATTATCACTGCCAGTGTAGTGGTTAGAGTGCTGGACTACAAATCCTTTTGTTGACTATGAATCTGAGGGGCGTGAGTTCAAATCTCCGTCGAGAAATGGAAATTTTTTTCGTTTTTTTTTTTGTGTGTTCTTTTTTCTTTTTCTTTCTTTTTCATTTTGGCAATGAATTTATTTATTTATTTTTTATTTTTTTTTAATTTTCCTCATTTTTGGTTTTTCATTCCTTTTTTTCCCCTTTTTTTCACCCTTTTCTTCTTTTTGTTATACCCCATCACACGATAGTGCTGGGATTTTACAATATACCCTCCGGTGTCTGTCCGTCCGTCCGTCCCCACCATTTCCGACCAATAACTGGATTAATTTGTACTATGAATCTGAGGGGCGTGAGTTCAAACCCCCGTGGAGGAATGGAATTTTCTTTTTTTTTTTTCCTTTTTTTCTCGTTTTTTCTTTTCTTTTTTTTTCCGTTTATTTTTCTTTTCTTTCTTTTTGCAATGAATTTTTTTTTTTTTTTTTCGTTTTTTTTTTTCTCATTTTTTGTTTTTCATTCCTTTTTTTTTACCTTTTTTTTCCCTTTTCTTCTTTTTTGTTATACCCCATTACACGATAGTGCTGGGATATTATAATATACCCTCCGGTGTCTGTCCGTCCGTCTGTCCGTCCGTCCATCCCCACCATTTCCGACCGATAACTTGATTAATTTTTCACATTTTTTTTTTTCAAATTGTGCCTACATGTTTATATCGGGAATGACTTTTTTTCTTTTCTTCTTTTTGTTATACCCCATCACACGATAGTGCTGGGGTATTATAATATACCCTCCGGTGTCTGTCCTTTCGTCCGTCCATCCACACCATTTCCGACCGATAACTTGATTAATTTCTCACAATTTTTTTTTGGAGTTTGCGATCAATAACTTAAGAATCTTTTCATGGATTTTCTTCAAATTTTAAAACACTAAAGGACACATATTATTGCCAAGGACAGTCACTCTGCTTTTCTGGTTATTGTATTATCTGCCCTTTTGATATACATGTATGTAGTTCCTTTACTATATTGAATGCCTAAGTGAAGTTTTACAGATAACTATAACACTTAAAAGTACCACTATTATGGGCAAGGCTATAACCATATTATCTTGCAGTGGTGGGGTATCATGCAGTGTTAGCGTGCTTTTATTATAATTTTTTGTACACTGATGTAACATCATAAAATACAGGTCAAGTTCGATTTCCACTACAATTCGTCAATTTTCGACATAGTTATGGCCCCTTTCAAGTGAAAAAATTGCAAAATGCCGCTGTTGTACTATCAAGGCAGTTTTTGTGGGGGTATTCATCACCTTTAGTGATAGCTCTAGTTGGTTTGGTTGCTATGGCAAAATATGGCCCCCAGAGACTTACAATGGGAAAAACTTCTCTGAAACCACATGACACAGAGCTTAGATATTCAGTATGTAGCAAGGTCGAGTGTTCCCCTACCTAAATCCTGCCAATTATGCCCCTTGGGTCTAAATTGGCCACGCCCCGGGGCTCCTTAGCTCCTATAGACTTATAATGGAGAAAAAACGCTTAAAAATCTTCTTCTCGTAAACCATAAAGCCCATAGCTAAGATATTTAGTATGTAGCAATGTAAACTGGACACCTATATAAATCTTGTCAATCATGCCCCTGAGGTCAGAATTGGCCACGCCCCGGAGGTCATAAGCTCCCGTAGACTTACAATGGGAAAATCTTCTCTGAAACCACAAGGCCAAGAGCTTAGATATTCAGTATGTAGCAACGTCGAGTGGTCCCCTACATAAATCCTGCCAACCATGCTCCTTGGGTCTAAATTGGCCACGCCCCGGGGCTCCTTAGCTTCCATAGACTTATAATGGGGAAAAAGCTTCAAAAATCTTCTCCGAAACCATAAAGCCCATAGCTAAGATATTTAGTATATAGCAACGTAATATGGTCACCTACATAAATCCTGCCAATCATGACCCTGAGGTCAGAATTGGCCACGACTTGATGTCAAAAGCTCCCATAGACTTACAATGCGAATTAGAAAATCTTCTACTCGGAGACCACAAGGCCCAGAGCTTAGATATTCAGTATGTAGCAAACTCGAGTGGTCCCCTACATAAATCCTGCCAACCATGCTCCTGGGGTCTAAATTGGCCACGCCCCGGGGCTCCTTAGCCTCCATAGACTTATAATTGGGAAAAAGCTTCAAAAATCTTCTCCGAAACCATAAAGCCCATAGCTAAGATATTTAGTATATAGCAACGTAATGTGGTCACCTACATAAATCCTGCCAATCATGACCCTGAGGTCAGAATTGGCCACGCCCATGAGGTTATAAGCTCCCATGCATTACAATGGGACAAACTTAGAAAATCTTCTTTGTAACCACAAGGCCAGAGCTTAGATATCCAGTATGTAGCAAAGTCGAGTGGTCCCCTACATAAATCCTGCCAATCATGCCCCTGGGATATAAATTGGCCACGTCCCGGGGCACCTTAGCTTCCATTGACTTATAATGGGGGAAAAGCTTCAAAATCTTCTCCGAAACCATAAAGCCCGTAGCTAAGATATTTAGTATGTAGCAACATAATATAGTCACCTTCATAAATCCTGCCAATCATGCCCCTGGGGTCAAAATTGGCCACGCCCTGGAGGTCATAAGCTCCCAAAGACTTACAATGGGAAAAACTTTAAAGATCTCCTTCTCTGAAACCACAAGGCCAAGAGCTAAGGTTTTCAGTATGTAGCAACGTCGAGTAGTCCCCTACATAAATCCTGCCAATCATGCTCCTTGGATCCAAATTGGCCACGCTCCAGGGCTCATAATCCCCCATAGACTTACAATGGGAAAAACTTAAAAAATCATCTTCTTTGAAACCACAAAGCCCAGAGCTTAGATATTTTGTCTCTAGCACCATAAAGTGGTCCCCTACATAAATCCTGCAACGTCAAGTGGTCCCCTATATAAATCCTGCCAATCATGCCCCTGGGGTTCCAAATTGACCACGCCTCGGGGCTCCTTATCTTCCATAGACTTATAATGGTAGAACAGCTTCAAAATCTTCTTCTCCGAAACCATAAAGCCCATAGCTAAGATATTTGGTATGTAGCAATGTAATTTGGTCACCGACATAAATCCTGCAAATCTTGCCCCTGGGGTTAGAATTGGCCACACCCGGGGCTCATAAGCTCCCAAAGACTTACAATGGGGAAAACTTAGAAAATCTTCTTCTCTGAAACCACAAGGCCCAGAGCTTTGATGTTCTGTATGTAGCAACGTCGAGTGGTCCACTACTTAAATCCTGCCAATCATGCCCCTGGGGTCTAAATTGGCCAAGCCCCGGGGCTCCTTAACTTCCATTGACTTATAATGAGGCAAAAAATCTTAAAAAATCTTCTCCGAAACCATTAAGCCCATGGCTAAGATATTTAGTATGTAGCAATGTAAAATGGTCACCTATAAAAATCTTGCCAATCATGCCCCTGAGGTCAGAATTGCCCACGCCCCGGAGGTCATAAGCTTCCATAGACTTACAATGGGAAAAACTTAGAAAATCTTCTCTGAAACCACAAGGCCCAGAGCTTAGATATTCAGTATGTAGCAACGTCGAGTGTGGTCCCCTACACTCTGGCCGCACCCCGGGCCTCCTTAACTTCCATAGACTTATAATGGGGAAAAAGCTTCAAAAATCTTCTCCGAAATCGTTAAGCCCATTGCTAAGATATTTAGTATATAGCAACGTAATATGGTCACCTACATAAATCCTGCCAATCAAGTCCCTGGGGTCAGAACTGGCCACGCCCCTGATGTCATAAGCTCCCATAGACTTACAATGAGAAAAAAATTAGAAAATCTTCTACTCTGAGACCACAAGGCCCAGAGCTTAGATATTCAGTATGTAGCAAACTCAATTGGTCCCCTACATAAATCCTGACAATCGTGCCCCTGGGGGTCTAAATTGGCCACGCACCGGGGCTCCTTAGCTACCATTGACTTATAATGGGGAAAAAGCTTCAAAAATCTTCTTCGAAACCATAAAGCCCATAGCTAAGATATTTAGTTTATAGCAAAGTAATATGGTCACCTACATAAATCCTGCCAAACATGCCCTCGGGTGCGGAATTGGCCACACCCATGAGGTCATAAGCTCCCATAGCATTGCAATAGGAAAAAAACTTAGAAAATCTTTTTCTCTGAAACCACAAGGCCCAGAGCTTAGATATTCAGTATGTGGCAAAGTCGAGTGGTCCCCTACATAAATCCTGCCAATCATGCTCCTTGGGTCCAAATTGGCCACGCCCCGGGGTTCATAATCTCCCATAGACTTACAATGGGAAAAACTTAAAAAATCTTCTTCTCTAAAACTACAAAGCCCAGAACTTAGATATTTTGTCTGTAGCAACATCAAGTAGCCCGCTACATAAATCCTGCAACGTCAAGTGGTCCCTACATAAATCCTGCCAATCATGCCCCTGGGGTTCCAAATTGGCGACGCCCCGGGACTCCTTATCTTCCATAGACTTATAATGGAAAAACACAGCTTCAAAAATCTTCTTTTCCGAAGCCATAAGGCCCACAGCTATGATAATTAGTATGTAGCAATGTAATATGGTCACCTACATAAATCCTACCAATAATGCCCCTGGGGTCAGAATTGGCCACGCCCCAGGTCTCATAAGCTCCCAAAGACTTAAAATTGGAAAAAACTTAGAAAATCTTCTTCTTTGAAACCACAAGGCCTAGAGCTTAGATGTTCAGTATGTAGCAACATCGAGTGGTCTCCTACATATATCCTGCCAATCATGCCCCTGGGGTCTAAATTGGCCACGCCCCGGGGCTCATTAGCTTCCATTGACTTATAATGGGGGAAAAGCTTCAAAAATCTTCTTCTCCGAAACCATAAAGCCCATAGCTAAGATATTTAGTATATAGCAACGTAATAATTATGGTCAACTACATAATTCCTGCCAATCATGCCCCTGGGGTCAGAATTGGCCACGCCCCTGATGTCATAAGCTCCCATAGACTTACAATGGGAAAAACTTAGAAAATCTTCTTCTCTGAAACCACAAGGCCCAGAACTTAGATATTCAGTATGTAGCAAAGTCCAGTGGTTCCCTACATAAATCCTGCCAATCATGCCCCTGGGGTCTAAATTGGCGACTTATAATGGGGAAAAGCTTCCAAAATCTTCTTCGAACCACAAAGCCCAGTGCTTAGATATTTTGTATGTAGCAACATCAAGTGGTTCCCTACATAAATTCTGCAACGTCAAGTGGTCCCTACATAAATCCTGCCAATCATGCCCATGGGGTTCCAAATTGGCCACCCCCCGGGGCTCCTTAGCTTCCATAGACTTATAATGGAAAAACAGCTTCAAAAATGTTCTTCTCCGAAACCATAAAGCCCATAGGTAAGATATTTAGTATGTAGCAACATAATATTGTCAGCTACTTAAATCCTGCCAATCATGCCACTGGGATCAGAATTGGCCACGCCCCGGGGCTCATAAGCTCCCATAGACTTACTCCCATGGATAACCCTTACTAGAACATTTTTAACGTCACTACAGCTGTTGTCTGGGAATGTGTGGCGGCCGTTAAACGTCTCCCTGCCCTACATCATAGTGTAGTTTATATTTTCTTGCTTCGAAAGGATAATCCTTTCTAGAACATTTTTAACGTCACTACCGCTGTTGTCTGGGAATGTGTGGCGGCCATAAAACGTCTCCCTGCCCTACATCATAGCGTAGTTTATATTTTCTTGTCCTTTGGGATCATTGATTCCATTATTGAATTTTGAAAATATCTGAGGGTCACTGATGAGGCCTAATTGGCCGAAACTAGCTAGTCTTGCCAAAAAAAAAACATGTATACTCCATATTTTCCAGTTCTGTGGTGTATTCCTTGCTTCGAAAGGATAACCCTTTCTAGAACATATTTTACAGTGGAAAAAAAAAACTTGAAAAATATTCTCCTCTGAACCACCAACACCAACAAGGCCCAAAGCTTAGATATTTAGTTTGTAGCAATGTCAAGTGGTCCCCTACATAAATCCTGCCAGTCATGCCCCTGGGGTCCAAATTGGCCACGCCCCGGGGCTCCGTAGCTCCCATAGACTTATAATGGAAAAAAAAAACAACTTAAAAATTATTCTTCACTGAAACCATAAAGCCCATAGCTTAGATATTTACTATGTGGTAACGTGAAATGGTCACCTACATAAATCCTGCCAACCATGCCTCTGGTCTTGTTTCTTATGATAAGTCGCATTCAGTGGCACCAACTTGGGGGTCCCCTGGGATGTGCCCGGGCCATGCCCCACCCGCTTCACTTCATAAAAGGCCCAATATCTCAGAAACCGTTCAGATCCCCACCCCTAAACCATATATATTCTTGTTCCTTATGATAAGACGCATTCAGTTATTCCAACCTAGAGGTCTCCCGGGCTGCGCCGGGGCCATACCCCACCCCTCCACTTCATAAAGGCGATATTTCTCAGAAACCTTTCAGATCCCCAAAACCATATTTATTCTTTTTTCTTAAGATAAGACGTATTCAGTGACAGCAACCTCGTAAAAGTCCCAATATCTCGGAAACCGTTTAGATCCATATATATTCTTATTCCTTATGATAAGACGCACTCAATGATACCAACCTAGGGGTCTCCCAGGGTGCGCCGGGGCCATACCCCACCCTCCACTTCATAAAGGCGATCCGCCCCCACCCATAGGGGCTTGAAGAAATATATGGGCTGCATGATGCTTCCACGCAGAGCTGAATCTGGCCCGCACACTAGTACTGGTAAACCGCTTAGAGGACCTAAGCCTGTCCAGGAACCGCGGTGCGAGGTGGACCGTCCATGCTAATAAACCCTATTGGTTTCATTGGGCGACAGGGCTTGAGATGTCATTTCATCTCAATGTCGGGTAAAAGTCCCACAAAATTGGAAGCAACGTCTCCAAAATGACCTAAACAGTGTTGACGGGGACGTTAAACCTCAAATCAAACAAACAAACAAATCATAAAGGCGATATTTCTCAAAAACCTTTCAGATCCCCAAAACCATATATATTCTTGTTTCTTATGATAAAACGCATTCAGTGACACCAACCTGGGTGTCCCCTGTGATGTGCCCGGGCCATGCCCCACCCCTCCACTTCATAAAAGACCCAATATCTCAGAAACCGTTCAGATCCCCACCCCTAAACCATATATATTCTTGTTCCTTATGATATAACGCATTTAGTGATTCCACTCCAGGGGTGCGCCGGGGCCAGGCCCCAGCCCTCCACTTCATAAAAGGCGATATATCTCAGAAACCATTCAGATTCCCACCCCAAAACCACATACATTCTTGTTCCTTATGTTAAGACACATTCAGTGACACCAACCTGGGTGTAACCTGGGATGTGTCCGGGACATGCCCCGCCCCCTACACTTTGTAAAAGGCCCAATATCTCAGAAACCATTTGGATCCCCACCCCTCAACCATATATATTCTTGTTCCTTATGAAAAGACACATTCAGTGATACCAACCTAGGGGTCTCCCAGGGTGCGCTGGGGCCATGCCCCACCCCTCCACTTCATAAAATGCTATATATCTCAGAAACTGTTCAGATCCCCACGCCTAACGCATGTATATTTGTGTTCCTTATGATAAGACTCATTCAGTCACATCAACCTGGGGTCTCTTTGTGCTAGGACAATGTGTCGATACCATGGTCCACCCTCCACTTCATAAAAAGCCATATATCTCAGACACCGTTAAGATCCCCACCTCATAGCCATATATATTCTTGTTCCTTGTGATTAGACACATTCAGTCACACCAACTTGTCGGTCCACATGGGCCATTCCTCTCATCTTCACTTCATAAGAGGGCCTCATATCTCAGAAACAGTTCAGATCCCCACTCCTAAACAATATATTTTCTTGGTCCTAATGATAAGACACATTCAAGGACAACAATCTTGGATTTTCTGGGGTCTGCCAGGGCCATGCTCCAACCACTCCACAGCTTAAAAGGCCTTATATCTCAGGAACTATACACCCACACCTCTAAACCATATGTATTGTTGTTCCGTATGATAAGACGCATTCATTGATACCAACCTGAGCTCTGCTGGGTCCATGTCCAATCCCTATGCAGAGTCCACATGGGTGCTCATTTGGAAACGGGGGTTCGTTTGGGAGACTTTATAATCAATAAATTAAAACCATACATGGCTGCCAGTGGGCAGTGCCCGCCGGAGCTCTGGTGAGCATAGTGGCCCATGGGCCTCTTGTTTTTTATGCCCCCGCATCGAATGCTGCCGGGGGCATATAGTTTTTCGATTTTCCGTACGTGCGTATGAATGTACGTCTTTCTTCACGAATGTTTGTACATACGTACACGACCTCTAGGTCAAGGTCAGGGACTTAGAATGTTTTAATGTTAAAGACTCAGGTTATGGTATTTGTACCAGCTAGAACCTTATTATTTAAGAGCTCATATCTTCCAAACCATTTGATGGCTATCGTTCATATTTTGGTATAATGATAGATATATGTCCGAAGTTTTATTCAACAATATCCTCATCCATACCCATGACCTCAAGATCAAGGTCACGGACCCTGAAAGTTTTAATGTTGAAGACTCAGGTTAAGCCTGACCTTTTATGATTGATTGAGTTCATGTTTGGCATGATGATAGATATAGGTCCAAAGTTTTATTCAGCTACAGACTCCCACACCCCAGGCCCATGACCTCAAGGTGAAGGTCACAGACTTAGAATTTTTTTATTTTAAAAGTTTTAAAGAGCTCATATTTTCCAAACCATGTGATGGATTAAGTTTAAATTTGCTATAGTGGTTGATACAGGTCCACCTGTTTATTTGGTAATACCCCCACCCATGCGTAAGACTTCAAGGTCAAGGTCACAGACTTAGAAATTGTTAATGTTAATTTAAGAGTTCATATTTTCCAAACCATATGATGGATTGTGTTTGTATTTGGTACTATGATAGATTAAGATCCTAAGTGATATTCAGCAATACCCCAACCATGCATTTGACCTCAGGGTGAAGGTCACAGACATATGTTTTTTTTTTTTTTAAATTTAAAGTATGTTAAGAGCTGATATTTTTCAAACCATATAATGGATTTGCGTCAAATTTGGTATGATGATAGTTACAGGTCCAAAGGTTAATTCAGCCATAAGCCTGCTCCTGACATCAAGGACAAGGTCACATACTTAGAAAGTTGTGGTGCTAAATGTATCATATTTTTTACCATATGATGGATATGCTTCATATTTGGAATCATGATAGACACAGGGCAAAAGTTTTATTCACATATACCCCCACCCCCACACATCCCTGACCCAATTTCTCAAGGTCAAGGTCGTAGACTTAGAAGGGTTAACGTTTCTAAGAACTCATATTTTCTAGACAATTTAATGGATTGAGTTCATGTTTGGTATGATTATAGTTATTTTTTTTCAACAGTTTAATCGGCAATACCCCAGTCATGTCAATGACCTTAAGGAAGCTTTTTCAGGTGAGTTATGCTTTCTGATGACAGCTGTTGTTGCAGTAGATGTTTTTCGGATTGAGATGGGCCCCTCAGCGGGGGCATCTGTATCATACTATCACATTTCTATTTCTTTTTATTTTTTGTTTGTTTTTAAGGTCATAGAATCCCGAACACTGTCATGTTTTGGCCAAAATGGCTTGTTTGCAGCTTACATTTTGGTGACCTTAACCTAGTTATTAAAGTCATATATGTGTTTAAGATATATTAATGATGGGGGACATTGTTTTCCTCTGAAAAAAAATCTTTTGGAAATAACACATTTTAGCAATGGATCCCAAAACATAAACTATATAGAAAATGTCCATAAATGGCCATTTTTTCTATTTGTTTGGCTATAACATGGTTCCTGCCACCACCCACTGGGGCCAAGCGAAATAGATTGGGCTGCATGGTACTTCCAAGCAGAGCTGAAACCGACTGCACAAGATTACTGGTTAACTGCTTGGTATGTATAAGCCTACCCAGGAAAGGTGGTGTGAGTCAGATCGCTCCTTAGACCCTGCCAGTTTCTTTGGCTGGTAGGGCTTGAGATGTTATTTCATCTCAATGTCGATTAAAAGTCCTAAAAAATCGGAACGTATGTCCCCAAAATGGCAATTAGTGTTGACGGGGGCATAAAACCTCAATACACCACAGCCCCATTTTAACATGGTTCGTTATAACACGATGTGGATATAACACGGTTAGAAGATGGATCCCGAAAATGCATAGATTATATAGAAAAATGACCATAAATTGTCATTTTTCTATATAATCTATATACATTTTGGTTTGGATATAACACAGTTGTTTAACTAACAGTTTTTTATTTGGACCCCATCTCCATCAGTCAGAACATGACGGGTTGATTGGAACATGCCTGCTATTTTTTTTCTCAGAACTGTTGTCTTGTATGAGCGCATGCTTTCTTGCGGTGTTCACCACTGTTTATTCCCTTTTTGTTGTTACTCTGTATAGATTACCATAATGTTCCTTAGTATTGGGACAGATAGGCCTTAGCAACCAGTGCAGACCCAGATCAGGCTGCTCCTGAAGGAGCAGTCTGATCAGGGTCTACACTGTTTGCCATTCCGTCTGCACCTTTTGGGCTCCTTGCTGGACCACAAAAGAAATTTGTTAAAAATTTAGGAGAACTACGGCAAGTCCTTTAGGTGTCCGAATTTTTACGGTATGCCATGATTTGGAGCGCTTGTTTCTAGAGCTTTTCTTCTCTGTGAGTATGGAAAACCTTAGATATCATACCTATTTATGTCATTCAACAAGAAGACGATTGTTTTCGGATCGATTGCCAATCGACCCAACAATACAAACCACGGAAGCTTTTCAGTGCTGATGTCCACCATGTGTTGGATTTGGCAAACAGAGTAGATCCAGATCAGACACCATAGACTGTGAGACCGCGGCGTCTGATCAGGGTCTACACTGTTTGCTTCAGTACAGGAATAGAAGGGGTAAACGAAAGAGTACAAGCCCTCGTCTACCCAGCTTACACTCAGAGACAATCGACCTACCAGTGCTGTCAGTGCTTGGTGAGTTGGAATGGTTCTGGTATACATGTAGTTCGGACCTTTTAACCCTTATCTTGCTGTTCACGGCAACCCCTATCTTTGCAAACAGTGTAGATCCAGATCAGATGGCTTCTGAAGAAGCCATCTGATCAGGATCGACACTGTTTGGCATTAACTTTATGAATTTGTAGCAATAAATTACATCAAGTAATTTGATTGGTTGATAGACAGAAATGGGTGTGACTTATATGAATATTCAGCAAGATAAGGGTTAACGTAAAACGTATTAGCGCAAAAAGTTAAGTCCCAATATCGACCAGTTATCTGTCTACGTCTTACTTTTAAATGTATTTAAATTTCATTGTGAAATTAACCTTTTAACATTTAAGATGCACTTAGCTATTGGAAGTAATTTACCGCCATCCCTAACTGCGTGGGACATTTTACGACTAATAAACCGACATGAAAAGGAAAGGGTTCACCGGCACTTTATAAAGAGTGAGTGAGTGAGTGTTTGAGTTTTACGTCCCACCAACAGCTAAGGTCACACGGAGACGGGACCTCGGTTTAAAGACTCATCCGAAAGTCTTGTCACTTTATAAAGAGCTGGGGCATGAAAATCCTTCATTTGGTCATGTGCCACCAGCCTCAATGTTGATCAGTCTCTTAATCCATCTAATATGGCTTGAGTCTTCACTTACAAATCTCTGTGCATATCAAAGTCTATAGAAGGCTCATGCGATCAGTGAAAACTCCGACCAGTCTGATCTGAGTCTTCGCTGGTCGCAAAAGTCTTATTATAGGTTATGTCGTGCGCTGGCTCATTTCATTAGGCAGTATACTTAGTCCTCACTTTTCCATTTCAGTAGACCCCTAATTGAAATGGGCGAGGTTTAAAAAACGGCGAACAAATGGCGTCTGAGCAATGTCCATCAACGTTGATTTGATGTTGCATACACGTTGCGGGTCCGCTGGAAGTGCGGATGTCTTCAGATGTGCTCAAAGAATAAAATCAGACCAGCCTGCGCATGCGCGAAATCTGATCAGAGTCTTCGGATGCCCATTGACCCACATTTCCATCACTGTATGCCAGGAAAGAGTTCGGAGTCATTGTTTTCCTTCTGTCTTGGCAGAGCGCACACACTCGATACACACACTTTGGCTTGAAGCGGAATGTGCGCAAAGCAAAACTTGACCCGGATCACTGGGAATGCGCGCAGTATGATCAGAGGTTTCGCTGTGCACCCATTGACTACAATTTCCATCATGCAGACAGGGAACCCTGCCAGCACAAAATAGCGGGCCAACGTCGGGCCGATAGCGATACGACGTTGCCACACCGTATCGCTATATCGACCCGACGTCGGCTGGCGAGAGTGTTCGCGGTGGACGCAGTTACCCGAAAGGCAGATTTTCGCATCACGCGACTAAATACATAAAAATTCTAAAAAATTCGGACACCTCGAGGACTTACTATAATTCTCCTAAAATTTTAACAAATTTATTTCACGATCCAGCGAGGAGTCCAAAAGTTGCAGAAAGAAGGGCAAACAGTGTAGACCCTGGCCATATTGTCCCTTCAGGAGCAATCTGATCTGCATCTGTACTGTTTGCTTAGGACTGTCTGTCCCAATACTTAGGGCCATCACGATATATCCTGTTGTTAGGAGTCGGATGCGTCTGACTGGTGAACAAGAGGTCACGAGTCGATCCCCGCCAGGTCGGCAACATTCTTTCGTTGAGGTAGACTATGAACTATTTCTACGGTCGTTCACTGTCGGTTTCTGACGTACTTATACATAAAACTAGCCTAGATGAACTGTGGTTAGAGAAACTAATCGGATTGATATGACCTTGATAGTATTTTCTGGCCGTAAAACTCCAAACCAAACAAACTGTCTTAATTAGTGGCCTCAAAACTGACAGTAGGGCCTAGAGTAATTAGCGAAATACTATCACCGACGGCGAGAGTTTACTCTGCAGACCATTTAAAGTACATGTACAGTAAATTTTCGCTATTAAGACCACCTAAAATTAAGACTAATTCTGCTATAAAAAGCTTATTTAGTAGGTTGCAGCTGTTCTTTCTTCTTGTTTACTGGATACAGTGTCATCTGGTCACAGACCACCTTTGGGACTGTTCAAAAGTGGTCTTAAAGACCACTTTTGAACAGTACCAAAGGTGGTCTTAATATAGGAATTTTACTGTATTTTGATTCTTATTTTTAGCATAAATCAGTGGATGGTTAGGTGAAGCGTTACGTCACCAGGGCGTTCAAGTGTCCATACAGTTGGACAAGGCTTGCTGTCCATGCATCAGGTAAGGGAAGAGGGGAAAGCTGTTGTTTCTCCTGTTTCTTCACTTTCTTTCAATCCTCTCTTTCTTCCCCTGTCCCTCCTCTTCATCTCCTTTACGATCTCTTATATCTCTTTTCTTCTTTTCTCTGGGAGACGATACAAAATGCTCCAGAAGGGCTGACGGGTCGTTTAACCCCAACACAATCAATCAATCAATCGAAAGATCGATCGATCAATCACTCAATGGATCGAACGATCGATCGATTGATCAACCAATCACTCAATAAACCAACAATCAATCAATAATCGTAAATCAGAATTGTCATTTCATTTGATCTTTGCTGGATAACGTTTAACCCTTATCTTGCTGTTCACGACAACCCCTATCTTAGCAAACAGTGTAGATCCAGATCAGATGGCTTCGGAAGAAGCCATCTGATCAGGATCTACACTGTTCGACATTCAGTTTATGAATTTGTAGGAATAAATTACTTCAAAAAATCTGATTGGTTCAAAGTCAGAAATGGGTGTGGCTTAATTGAATATTCATCAAGAGAAGGGTTAACATCACACAGATTTTGTAGCATACCGTAAACATCCTAAAAATATTCAGACACCTTAAGGACTAGCCGTAGTTCTCCCTAAATTTTACATTACGATAACACACCCGTGCGATATAATGCATTTTTTTCACATCTCCAAAATGGCTACTTTTCTGATGAAAATCCGCGATATTTTTTTAATTTATACTGCAAACATAGGATGTGGGTGCTCTTTAGAACCGCCTCATTGAGGCGGTTCTAACGAGTACCCACAACCTATGTCTTGGAGCAGAAATATGAAAAATAAGGTATACCCCTTAAACCCCAGTTTTCTCTATATAAAGTGGGGTTTAGGGGAGTCTTTATTTCACGGACTTGTTCACGTGATAAACAAATTTGTTTTATGGTCCAGCAAGGAGCCCAAAAGGTGCAGACGGAATGGCAAACAGTGTAGACCCTGATCAGACTGGTCTGGGTCTGAACTGTTTGCTAAGGCCTATCTGTCCCAATACTTAGGATCATTACGGTATTTTCAATTTACATTTTTTGATACTCCTCGAAAATTGAAAACATGCTACAATATTTGTGTGTGCTATCAACTCTCTGAGCAAGTTACAGATCCACGGACGACTTTTCGCGGGTCGCCCTATATTCTTAAAACGGCGGAGCACCTACTGGAAATTTTACGTTTTCACTACCTCTAGAGGTCCCGGAGGTGGCGTGGAACACATTCGCGTTAACGCAATTTCGAGGTAGTTCGTCTGATTTCCACCCGTGTACTATAAACGAGGGCTACCTAAGATTTCAAGATTCAAGATTTCAAGATTTTAATAAAGACCGGGACCCCTAACCGGGGTATAGGTCCAACTGCAACAATATTAAAACATGAAACAAAATTGAAGCAAAACATTTAGAAGAAAGCTTCAAAGAAGACTAGAATGAACGACAATCGGAGACTAGTATGAAACTATGAAAGTATGAAACTCAGACCTACTGGTACTTTCAATATGGAGGTATAAAAGGACATCCAGTCCTCCCCCACAATCCTAGCATATGGTGAGCAGACCTGTCCACCACCAGCCGAGGGAATATTCCCCCGTCTGGCCGTAGCCAGGACAGTCAACTTAAGAAAAAAATGCTGTTATAAGAACAATCTAATGTCCAACTCCACTAGTACCAGGAGCTCTGTACTGGTTCACTTTTATAAGATTATGGTAGTTGTCAAGTCAACCCTTATCCCGCTGTTCACGACAAGCCCTATCGCTGAAAACAATGTAGATCCAGACCAGGTGGCTTCTGAAGACGCCATCTGATCAGGATCCACACTATTTGATATTCAGTTTATGAATTTGGAATAATAAATTACACCGAGAAATCTGGTTGGTTCAAATGCTGAAGTGGGTGTGGCTAAATTGAATATTCAGCAGGACAAGGGTCAAGACTACATATTGCTGTGAATCACTTTTAAATGTAGAAAGAAAAATGCTGTTATAAAAACAACTCAATGGCAAACTCCACAAATACCAGGAGCTCTGTACTGGTTCACTTTTATTATAAGATTATGGTAGTTGTCAAGTTAATCCTCATCCTGCTATTCACGACAAGCCCTATCGCTGTAAACAGTGTAGATCCAGATCAGATGGCTTCTGAAGAATCCATCTGATCAGGATCCACACTATTTGAAACTTAGCCTACGAATCTGGAGTAATAAATTACATTGAGAAATCTGATTGGTTCAAATGCTGAACAAGGGTTAAGACTATGTATTGCTGTGAATCACTTTAAATGTAGCAAGAATGACTTTACAGAACCTGCTCAGTTTAAACAACACTGGATTATCTTTGCTGTTCATCAATTTCTCATAAGTAACAGCATTTGGGGGGCAGGAAAAGCCTCTGGGAAGATACATTTTCCTTTGTTGCTCGAAATATGTACATTCGAACAGGTAGTGATACTCATCGCCAAGTTTGTTTAATCTACATAGCTCACAGATGCGGTCATCTCTGTCAACTCCCCAGAACCTCCCAAGTTCAATAGGTAACTTATGGTTAACACACCTATAATGACAAAATGCCATAGCAAGATCATTAGGTAACAAATGAAAATACTGCTCATACACAAAATCTGTTTTAAATATTCTGTAGTTTAGACATTTAGCAGAATTAAAAACTGAACTACTCCATGAACATTTAAATTTTTCAATAAGTTTTATCTTAACTTTTTGTGCTATATTTCGTGGCACTTGAACAGCATCTTGTGAATTCCATAAAATGTCATGGCCACTTGAAATAAGGCTGTCCTTAACACTTAAAAGCCATCTAGAATGAAAAATGTCTCTCTGGTGTAATGACAATAAAACCCTATAAAGTTTATAAGCTATCTTGTCTTGTTTTCCATTGATTATTCGCTGCCAAAACCCTACCATTCTTGATTTACAAAAAATTTCAATTGGGAATCTTCCTAACTCTCCATATAACATTACATTTGGTGTGGTTTTTTTTAACATTTAGAATGATCTTGTAAAATTGGACACATATCCTTTCTAGTATATCAGAGTTTTCGAAACCCGTAATTTCAGAACCATACAGTAGTATTGGAGCCACCATACTATCGAAAAGCTGTAACTGTAAATCTACTGGAAGTTGTAGCTTACGAGATTTTCTTAAGACAGAGAACATAGCTTTTCTAGCCTGATCAACTAATCTTTGATTGTTCTTAATGAAACGACCATTAGAAGAGAAAAGAGTACCCAAGTAAACAAAACCATCCTCTATGTCTAAATTCTGGCCATTGTATGTGAAGACCATGTTATGTTCAAATTTCTTCTTAGAAAATATAGTTATCTTAGTCTTTGACGGGTTAACTTCCAAATCCCATGATTTACAATAAAGATACATAGCGTTCAGTGCAGACTGCAGTTCCCCCTTTGATTCTGCGAAAATAACTGTATCGTCGGCATAAAGCAAAATGTAAAGCTTGAATAAAACATCAATTTCTTCATTTCCAAGTAAAATGTTAGCCATTTCAGCCATATTATTTAAACCATTATATGCATGCGAGATGAACTCAGATAAGTCATTAAGAAACATGGAAAACAAAATTGGAGACAAATTCTCTCCCTGTCGGACACCTATATTACTAGCAAAGAAATCGGACTTCTCATGAGCGAGTCGAACACATGATTTAGCATTACTGTATAAACTATGAATAACTTTAAACATTTTACCATCAACATGATGCAAGAGTAGTTTCTGCCATAGGTAAGTCCTGTTCACAGAGTCAAATGCTTTCTTGTAGTCAATAAAAGCACAATATAGCTTTTTCTCGCTACACACATACAGATCAATTATACATTTCAAATTAAAAATATGGTCTGTAGTGCCGTAACCTTTACGAAATCCTGCTTGCTCTTCACAAAGTAAATTCATGTCTTCTAAATATTTATTCAATCTATTATTTAAGACAGACGTGAACAGTTTTCCAAGGCAACTCAATATGGTTATCCCCCGATAATTGTCAGGGTTAGCTTTGTCTCCCTTGTTTTTATAAATTGGAGATATCATGCCCTTTGACCATTCATCAGGTATAATACCTGTACTGAAAACCAGGTTAAAAAATTTGACAAAGGCTGTTAACATTTTATCTTTTGAGGACTTAAGAAATTCGTTAAGAATTAGATCAGAAGAACAAGCTTTACCAAGCTTTAACTGTTTTAAACATTTCAAAACTTCTCCCTCAGAAATAGCCGAATTTAACTCTAGGTTATGCTCGGACACCTCTGACGGGTCAATCTGAAAAGTCAAATTCTCATCATCATTGTTTTTCATATTTAACTTCTTAAAGTGTTCAGCAAAAACTTCAACGGATACATTTTGCATCACTTGAGATCGAGAGTTATCTGCCTTGTTCAGTAAACTCCAATATGATTTTGGATCTGAATGTTTAAGAGATCTCAATTTGGTAATAAAATCTTTTTGATATAAGTTGAATTGTCTGTTTATACATTTTTTGTATGCTTTACTGGCATTATGTACAAAGTTATAATTTTCAGCGTTATTTATTCTGTGCCTTAAGTTTTTCGCTCTTTTGTATTGGTTTCTTAGCATTCTACATTCATTATTAAACCACGGACGTTGAACAGGTTTAGAGCTTAACTTACGGGTATTCACATGGTGTTTTACCTTAACATCTTTAATAAACCCTGCATCATTAGCTGCATCAATCAAAATGGATGAACATTCTTTGTTTATATTATTTATGTCATTTGCTACCACCTGATCAATGCTGAGCGCATCAATTTTTGATATGAGTGAGGCTATTTTGTCTGATTTTAAATGCTCGACAAACACTTGAGATTCAGCATCATTCCATTTAGCTCTGGTTACATTCTCAGTGTCCATGTGGCTTCCAACTAGTGATCTGGAAGTCGTGGGTTCGACTTCAAAGTCTGGCAACTTTCTTTCGTGGATGATGATTATGCAATACAATAACAAAAACACGTCTATTCAAATATATTGAAATTTTTACCACAAAAATGAAAATGTTCAGATAAAACATACTTGGCCCCCGCCCATCGGGGCTTGAAGAGATAGATTGGTCTGCATGATGCTTCCACGCAGAGCTGACACCCACCGCACGCGAGTACTGGTAAATCGCTTTGAGGTTCTAAGCCTGCCCAGGAAAAGTGGTGCGAGTCGGACCGCCCATGCAAATAAACCCTATTGGTTTCATTAGGTGGTAGGGCTTGAGATGTCATTTCATCTCAATGCCGGGTAAAAGTCCCACAAAATTGGAAGCAACGTCGCCAAAATGACCTATACGGTGTTGACGGGGACGTTAAATCTCAAATCAAACAAACAAAGATAAACCATTCTGATATTTACTTTATTTCTGCGCAAACCTAGATTGTGAGTACTCGTTAGAACCGCCACACCGAGGCCGTTCTAATGAGCATCCACTATCTCTGTTTTTAGCAGAAAAAAGAAATATAATGTGTACCCAAGTAAACCCCAGTTTTACTATATGGGCCCCGTCAAGCGATTTTGGTACTTACCGCCTATGCGAGCAGCGAAGGTTCAGGCGAGCCTGTGCATCCGCGCATTCTCGCCAGAACCATCGCTGCTCGCCCAAACAAGCAGTGAATCAAGAGGAACCTTCAGACAGAAAGCCATATCCCTGGCCGTTCTGAATGGCTGGGCAGGCGCAGTTAAAATTTGTCATGACGGAATGCTCGAAGACACAAATTCGCTTGGCGGGGCTCATATAAAAGTGGGGTCTGAGGGGGTCAAAATTATATAGGCGTGTCACTTCGTGATGCTTTCTTCTGCTAATCAAGTATACTGACAAAAGTATAGGACTCTTGCCTGTTTGCCTGCTCTGTAAATTGATCAAAATCGGCATGATACTGATGACTGGGTGGTCGAACTTGATCAAAGCACTGACAGCTCCGGTGGACCGAATGGGAACACCTTCAGGGGAGGCAACTCTTGCAAATGTATTTTGTCTCCCCTTCCAATAGGGATCAACTCTTAAAGGAAAGAATTTGCTCCAGAGGAGCAAATTCTTTTCTTTAAGAGTAGACGGACAGGGCTTATATATAGAAAAGCGAACAGGATGTCCCGAAAGTGGTCTCCCTTTGAAAAATGGTGTTCCCGTTCCCCATGGTGGCTTAGAATGATTCGTTTAACCTTTCCGTTTCTGTTCTTCAAGCCACCACTGTAGACCCTGATCAGATGCCATTTTGTGGTCAACACTGTTTGCCGTTTGCCTAACCCAGCACATGAGTCCAGTCCAAGTTTTACAAAGCACTCTGACGTCACAGCGACAAGAATAGCGCTGATCGTTGGAGAGAGAGAGAGAGAGAGAGAGAGAGAGAGAGAGAGAGAGAGAGAGAGAGAGAGAGAGAGAGAGAGACCTTCAGCCCTAACCACTCAGCTACTGTGTCAGTGGTCTAGAAGTTTTCCTGCCTTTCTCCACGGGGCCAATCAAAGCGCCAAAGGCACTGAAATGACAGATTCTATGAGAAAATCATAACACTGAAAACTTACAGAAAACCTTTCTAAAAAGATCTTAAAAATTAGAAAAGTAGTTCTGCAAATTCCATTGTATGATATGTTTGCAGATGTCTATACACCGGTAGTATTATGACATGCCATTCGATGTTTCAAATTTTGGAAAGAAACTATTTACGTTTTCAAAACCCAAACATTAAAATTCAAGTTTTAACAAAGCTACTATCAATAAGTAACTTTTTTGTCTGGTCGGTTGTGGATACCTCCATAAAAGATACTCTATTGGAAAGAGATCGGAGGAGAAAGGCTGGTCAGTCCAGTACATGAATTCCATTGGCTTCAAGACATTTTTGAGTAAGAACAGCACTATAAACCTGCGCGTAATTTGCTGGATTAGATATCCCGGATTCTGAGCGTAAACAAATAAATGGAACTACGTGAGGCCGACGCACTTGATTGATGTAACGTCTCGCTGTTCAGTTAACGTCTCAGCCATGATCTTGAATGTTCTTAATATCGCTAACTGCATGCAATAGCTCGACATACAATTATGCTTATTCCACCCGATATGTCATGCTCTATTACACACGCGTCGCCTCAGCATACCTTACACCTATATGTCGAAACACCCAGAAACGACAATCAGCGTGATTCACGCTGAAGTGCGATTTGTCACTGAAACGCATATCACGTGAGTCGCTTAGACGCCAATATACGTATTTCATGTGGCACCCAAAGTCAACGCCATCCGCTTTCCGACCAGCTTCTAACTGTCCATTAGAAGCCTCCGTGGTGTAGTGGTTAGGCTACTCGCCTTGTAAACCAGGGATCGCAGGATCAATCCCGGACTTCTCCAGACTTTCGGATGAGTCTTTAAACCGAGGTATCGTCTCCGTATAACCTTAGCTGTTGCAGGGACGTAAACCTCAAACACTCACTCACTCACTCACTCTAACTGTCCAGGGGCAAGTTTACGATCCTTTAATGAAAAATGTTGCAATACGCTCTCACTTGATGCTTTTTGAGAACAAAATTCAGTTTCTTCTCTTCTAGACACGATCTTACACCACACATCAAAACTTTGCTCCTGAGCATGTGGTTTCTATCAGTACTGGTGTGAAGGTGGTACACAGGATCGTGGCCGGACTGGTAACCATACGTCACGGTTGATTGATTAAACCGTTTTAGCTTAAGGGCATGGTGCCTAAGCGCGTTGTAATCATGCAATCGTTTGGTTTCAGAATCAAAGCACCGAAAGTGTTGGTGGGATGTAGGTTTGGGTAAAAGTCCTGGGCTGAGATTTAAACTGTTTAATTTAACTCTGAAATCCCAACAAATAATGAAAATTTTGATAAGAAGCGCGTTCTGCAGCATCCGATCTTGGTCTACCTGTTTGCCAAGCTCACCCTATGATTCCAGGATGACCCTCTTCAGTCTTGTGGAATACCCTGATTTCAATGCGGCAATTTTCTGCAAGAAAAAAAGTTATTCTGAGAAGTCAGTGATAGTCACATAGACGTTAGCACTGAATCGCTTTTCTTATGAGTAACTTCGGGTCGAATGCCAATCAATCCACCCAAACATAGCCAGATGGTTTGTCAGTGTTGGGTACATGTAAGTGTTATCTGTAAAATCTGCACTTGAATCAAATGTTGGGTCTGGCAAACAATGTAGACTCAGATCAAACGCCACAGAACACGGTGCTGATCTTGTTCTATATTGTTTTGGCATCAGTTACTAACATCTTAAGTTTAAACGGATCAGTCCAAGTTCTCGTTCATGACCAGCCTGCATTTAGAGACAATCGGCATGAGTGTTGCCATTACTTTGATTTATTCACTGCCTTGTTTTTACTGAGTGTACTCTTCCATCACTGAAGTTGGGCTCGTCCATTCTGCTAAATATGGCACCTAGAATTATATCACAGGACCTACACTGTTTGCATAGGTATCTGTACCATATTCCAGGGATGAAATGGACAGCCTTTCTTTCCAATTTCTCCACGCAAAGTCTAATATACACCTAGTTGTAACTGACCTAGACTTGATATTCCATATTGGTTTAGACTCAAACTCTAGACAGGTTTTTTATTATTTGGACCCCATTTTGATTTATATCAGTCTTTGTATCGACTGCCTATTCGAAATTCGCAAAATTGCAGTATGTTTCCTCTGGCTTTCTTTGCCAGATCATTACAGGGTCACTGATGAGGCTTTATTAGCCGAAACTACGTAGTATGACCCATCTTCTTTCTTATGAATGTTTTCATTGCTCTTAAAGGAACTCATTTTTGATTTTTATTGACCTCGGAAGTCAGAAAACCCATTAATATTCTTGTCTGCAGCTGACCGGCTGGTCCGAAGGATTAAATATTGACAACACTGTTAGTAAATAGTGTAAAACCTGAGCAGACGGCTGAGCACACGCCGCATTGATCTGGGTATACAGTCTCGCTTGATGCAGCTGATTCATATGAAATGCTGAATCTATTCTCTGAAAGGTAAGATAAAATCGTCAAGTCGTTTGCTTCAAAAGTTCGTACAATTTTTTATTACTGCGCCAAACCGGACTACATTTTGTGCGGACTCATATTTCTATGGAGGTCAAAGCCGGAAGAAAGCCGTTAGAAACCGGAACTACTTTACAACACGCAGAATAGCTAGAAATGACAGATTGAATCTGTCATTAATAAAATTAAACCGGTACGTATTGCGTTTGTACGAACTCTTGACAACGGTATAGCCCTGATATTCTTTTTCCGAACTGTGTAAGAAGCGTGTATCAGTAAATTCGGGACTGGGCTCATGTGCCGGGACATTTAAAGACAAACATTGTAGACCCAGAGCGAAGCGTCCATTCAGGGTCTTCACTGTTTGCTTAAAATACAAGAGTTTAAGGGTTTGATGCAACAGTCAAAGTCTCTGTCCAACTTTTCTCACTGGGAAGTGGTGTCTGTCATTAACCCATTTTGTACCGGAACCCTGACACCCCTAAATTTTGAATTGGACTCCAGTAGAAGATTCCATTTGGTACAAAAAGGGTTAAATTATGACTCTCTCCTTCCCGTGCACTGTATGATGGGATAGTTAGTATTCAACAGGAACAGGAACACAGCTTTTGTATTTTATTTACCTGTCTGTTAAAGATAGAATTTCAAATAAAAAATGACCAAATGTTTAAACTCACAAAAGTAAACGAAAAATTAATGCTCACATCCTTGTGGGATAATGTTTTCTTTCATATCTCTAAAATGACCTTCAAAAATCTGATGAAAATAGGCACAGCATTTGCTACAATTTACCTGTGCACCCAGCGGAGAATCAGATCAGCCTGTGCATCAATATCATATGAGTCTGACCAGCGACTTCTCTTGCTGGATGAAGGAGCATTGGGCCCTTAGCTATCCTTAGAGCGCACAGCGAAGAATCTGATTAGACTGCTCGGATGCGCAGGCTGATCTTAGTCTTCGCTGGGCGCACATGCCTGATTGTAGGTTTTGTCGTGCGCTGGCTCATATTAGTTTGTGTGTCTGCTACAAACATAGAGTGTCGGGATCTAAGGATAACTAACAATCTGTGTTTCGAGTTGAAAAAAAAATAGAGAAAACAAGTTGGCTGCTTTCAAAAAGCATCCAATAGGTTTGGTCTTGTCAGTCTACATTCTGATTTGAGCCAGCTGACATCATTATCTTACTGGGCTGAACGGTGCTTCCACGCAGAGCTGAATCCGGCCCACACACTAGTACTGGTAAACCGCTTAGAGGATCTAAGCCTGTCCAGGAACCGCGGTGCGAGGCGGACCGTCCATGCTAATAAACCCTATTGGTTTCATTGGGCGACAGGGCTTGAGGTGTCATTTCATCTCAATGTCGGGTAAAAGTCCCACAAAATTGGAAGCAACGTCTCCAAAATGACATTTACAGTGTTAACGGGGACGTTAAACCTCAAATCAAACAAACAAACAAAATCATTATCCCACTTAATGCTTTTTTTAATAAAAATAATAACTTTAATACTAAAAGTATATATTTTCAAAGTCTGTGACCTTGGTATCAGGAGGGGTAGGTAGTGATGAGTATTCTGTGGTAAATTGTTTAACGCCATGGCAAGTATAAACTAAATGTAACTTACATATTGTTTACATATGTATAGCACAAAACTTAACCAAACGAAAATTTAAACCGAATTTTTTAAAGGGTCATAACTCTGTTAATATTTGGTGGACAGTAATTCTCGAAACTTAAGGCACATCTTCACATCTTAGCCTTACTACATACACATTTTAGGAGTTATACGGAAACGAAAAAAAAAAAAAGGTTTACGAACGGAAGGACGGACACCAATCCCATATCTTAATACGTCCGTTTTTGTTGTTGTTGTTGTTGCTGTTGTTTTTCAATTTTCAAACGGGCATATAAAAAGATTTTTTCCTAAGTTATCAGGCCTTCTATAGGGCCTTGGTTATCTATTTCATTTGTTGTTAACGTCCCTGTTGACACTGTATGAGTCTTTTTTGAGACATTGCTTCCAATTGTGTGGGACTTTTACTCAGTACTGAGATAAAACGGGCAGATAAAACTTCTTCTCAAGCCCAATGAAACTAAATGGTTGAAAAAACATGAACGGTCCGACTCGAGCCACTTTTCCTTGGCAGGCTCAGACTTTCTAGGCGATTTAACACTACTCATGTGCGGCCGGAATCAGCTCTGCATGGAAGCATCATGCAGCCCAATCTATTTCTTCAATCCCCGACGGACGGGGGCCAATCAGACCTTGGGGCAATATATTGGACTGCATGAGTTAAAACCGACCGAACTTTGAAGTATTGCTGAACCGCCTAGGAAGATCTAAGCCTGCCCAGACAAAGTGCTGCGAATCAGACTGTATCTTAAACCTCGGCAGTTTCTTTGACCGGTACCTCCGCAAAAAACCTGAAATTTGCAATCCTTTTGTATATCTTTCTGGATCACAATTTAATTGTAAAAGAAACTGATTAGTAAAACGTCAAGTATTGAGTGGAAATAAAGAACACCACTCTCGGCTTATCAGATACAATAGCTCCCATCGAATGCGCCAAAAAGTCTTTTAACAACTCAGTCTGTAACTGGTGGCAGGTCACTTAGTAGTCATGAAATTTTTGACCAAAAACTATTGCTATCTGTGCTGGGCTCAAGAACAATAAACAACGACCCATCAACGCTATGACTTTGTTTCGCTCCCTAAATATTTAAGCTCGCCTGACCAAAGGTTATGGTGAGCTTTTGTGACTGTGAGATGTCGGGCGTCGTCGTTCGTCGTGTGGTGTGCGTCGCGCGTCATGCGTGCGTAAACTTTTCTTGTCACCACTCTAAAGGCCACAGTTTTGATCCAATCATCATCAAACTTGGTCAGAATGATCATCCTGACAATACCTCGGTCAAGTTTGAATATGGGTCAGGTCGGGTCAAAAAGTAGGTCACCAGGTCAAATCAAAAGAAAACCTTGTTAACACTCTAGAGGCCACAGTTTTGGCTTAATCATCCTCAAACTTGCTCACTCTAGAGGCCACAGTTTTGGTCCAATCATCCTCAAACTTGCTCAGAATGATCATATTGACAGTATCTCGTTCAAGTTTGAATATGGGTCATGTCGGGTCAAAAAGTAGGTCAGTAGGTCAAACCATAGAAAAACCTTGTTAACACTCTAGAGGCCACAGTTTTGGTCCAATCATCCTCAAACTTGCTCAGAATGATCATATTGACAGTATCTCGGTCAAGTTTGAATATGGGTCATGTCGGGTCAAAAAGTAGGCCAGTAGATCAAACTATAGAAAAACCTTGTTAACATTCTGTAGGCCACAGTTTGGGTCCAATCATCTTCAAACTTGCTCAGAATGATCATCCTGACAATATCTCGGTCTAGTTGAAGCATGGGTCATGCCGGATCAAAAAGTAGGTCAGTAGGGCAAATCATAGAAAAACCTTGTTAACACTCTAGAGGCCAAAGATTTAGCCCAATCATCCTCAAACTTGCTAAGAATAATAATTCTGACAATATTTCGGTCAAGTTCGAATATGGGTAATGTCGGGTCAAAAAGTAGGTCAGTAGGTCAAACCGTAGAAAAACCTTGTTAACACTCAAGAGACTGCAATTTTAGTCTAATTATCATCAAACTTGCTCAGAATGATCATCTCTGCAATATCTAGGTCAAGTTCGAATATGGGTCATGTCGGGTCAGAAAGTAGGTCAAATCGTAGAAAACCTTGTGAACACACTAGAGACCACAGTGTTCGTCTGATAATCATCAAACTTGCTCAGAATGATCATCTTTGCAATATCTTGGTCAAGTTTGAATACAGGTCATGTTGGATCAAAAAGTAGGTCAAATCATAGAAAAACGTTGTGAACACTCTAGAGGCCACAGTTTGACAATATCTCGGTTAATTTCGAATATGGGCCATGTCTGGTCAAAAAGTAGTTCAGTAAGTCAGATCATAGAAAAACCTTGTGAACACACTAGAGGCCCCAGTTTTGGTCCGATCATCATCAAACTTGCTCAGAATGATCATCTTGACAATATCTGGATCAATTTTGAATATGCGTCATGTTGGTTCAAAAAGTAGGTCAGCAGGTCAAATCATAGAAAAACGTTGTGAACACTCCAAGAGGCCAAAGTTTTTGTCCAATCATCATAAAACTTGCTCAGAATGATGATCTGGACAATACCTCAGTTAAGTTCAAATATGGGTCATGTCAAATCAAAAAGTAGATCACTAGGTTATTTTGTCATAACTTTTGAACCGTTTGAGCCTTCATATTTGGCATGTAGGTTCCTTATGACAAGGGCTTCTCACTCATATAAAAATAGTTGACCTGTGACCTTGACCTGTGACCTATTTTATCATAACTTTTGAACCATATGAGATAGAGCCTTCATTTGGCATGTATGTTCGTTGTGACAAGGCTTTCCCAGCCATTCAAAAATTTTGACCCATCACCTAGACCTTTGACCTACTTTGTCATAACTTTTTAAGCATTTGAGATACAGCCTTCATATTTGGCATGTAGGTTCCTTGCGACAAGGGTTTCCTATTCATACATAAAACGTGACCTTTACCTTGACATTTGACCTACTTTATCATAACTTTTGAACCATTTGAGATGGTGCCTTCATATTTGGCATGTATGTTCCTTGTGAAAAGGTCTTTCCACCAATACAAAAATTTTGTCTTATGACCTTGACTTTTTATCTACTTCGACCATTTGAGATAGAGCTTGTGACAATGGCTTCACACCGCTACAAAAAGTTTGATCTATGACCTTGACCTTTGACCTACTTTATCATAGCTTTTGAACCATTTGAGATAGAGCCTTCATATTTGGCCTGTATTTTCCTTCTGACAAGGCACCTTACTGTATTACCACCATTTCATTGCTACAGTGTGGATCAGTTGAGCGATCCAGGGCCATCATGGCCCTCTTGTATATATTTGGAAGAGTTAGAACCTTCGACCTTGGCACTGACGTTAAATCTAGTAGCAAAGACATGAAAATGTTTTTACACACCCAGCGATCTTTTTATGTTTGGTTTTACGATCCTTTCAAGATTATTTCACTCACATCAAGCCGATCGTTAATCGGAGGTGAGCGAAAACTGGAGTACCCGATGAAAAACCTCCTGACCTTCCGTTGTAGAACTTCTCATTATGTGACCTGAGCCATGATCAAACCTACAGCGTTGAGAGACCTAATGATTAAGAGTCAGCACTCTTATCCACTAGGCCACGGAGGCCCGTTACACCCAGCGATCTTTATAAATGAGGAAAAATAAGGTTCTCTGTCATTCCAACATTTACATATACGTATTATTAGAGCTATCAGCGTACCGAAAGATGTTCAGAATATATAAATCTGTTCCTATCTGTGTGAAGTAAACTTTGCATGTTTTCTTTATTTGTATTTAACGGCCCAGTCAACACTGATTTGGGTCATGTTTGAGCCTGTCAGTGTACCTATCCACGCTTTTCCTGAGCAGGCTTATCCGTAAGCGGTTTACCAGTTCAGTGCACATTCTGTCGCCAAAAACTGACCCCTGCCCTTCCTGAATCAGCGGAAGGGAAAGAATGACCATAGAAAAGATTTCATAATCAATCTCCAGGAAAGAATGTTGCCGATTCCGGTAGGTATCGAACCCGAGTCTTCCTTATCGCCAGTCAGACTGCATCCGACAGAGCTACCGAAGCCAGCCACACTTTGTGAGTAGTAGTATGTTCTGTGGTTTTTCGTTTCTATGGCCCCATGGACTTACTCCTTAATGGCATTGCAAGACGTAAAATTTGCAAAAATGACTGCTACTCCTGCAAAAGTAGTTTCTCTTTGGATATGTCGAAGGGGTATACTCTTAAAGGAAAGAATTTGCTCCCAAGAATTTGCTCCCTTTTATAGTAGACCCCTTGAGGAGCAAATTCTTTCCCTTTGAGAGTAGACCCCTTTGTCAGTTGGACAGAGCCAACAGAGTAGCAACCATAAGGTCCTTAAAGTTGTATTTCCATAACGAAATCATGCCTATAGAATTGTGATCCCCTTTAATATGTTCTATAAAAGGGTTATCCTTTGGAAGCAAGGAATACACCACAGAACTGAAAAATATGGTGTGCGCATGGTTTCTGGGCCAGACTAGCTAGCTTCGACCAATTAGGCCTCATTAGTGACACTAAGCTATTTTCCAAATTCCACAATAGATCCCAACGGACAAGAAAATATAATCTACACTATGATGTAGGGCAGGGAGACGTTTTACCGCCGCCACACATTCCCACACATCAGTTGTAGTGAAGTTAAATACGGTAGGTGACCAATTAGTTCGAACACCTAGCAGTTCGATCACCCAAAATTATTTCGAATTTGTGGCTGAAAACTTTCTCATTTAACTCGAACTCCCAAATTTTTCAGAAATCAGAATTTTAATACTTCGAACACACAAAAAAAAAAAAAATGCCGAAAAATGCATCCAGAACAAGCATTTCGGACCGTTCCCGGGTTTATTATTACAACATCGTACTGGTCGTATATGAGCTAGCGCACGAAAAAAAGAAAACTTAGCATGAAATGTGTGCGACATCAAACGACTCGGATTAACATGCACTCTGTAAGGCAAATGGTTTTCGCTTCTCTCACTTTGGATAGCCCTGTGGTAATGCAAGGTTCATACCCTCACCGAATACTGACCAGATTGCGAGAAACGCAGGCTACAAGTGCTTAGATCAACCTTGATGAGCCACAGGAGTTTCGCTTATTTACGTTGTGAAAATCCCATCGTCTGCATCAGGCTCATGCGATCAGCGAAGACTCTAATCGGATTGCATGAATGAGTACGCTAAGATGTGTCTTCGCTGGTTTCTCAACGACCTGCAAACACTGAACATGCGCACCCAATACCGGTATGCAAGGCAAAGGGTTTCACTTAGCCTTAAGATTTAAGGGTTCAGTAAAGACTGATCACATTGCATCGATGTGCAGGCTGATCCTAGTCGGTGATGTAGCATTGTGGCCTACAAAGGCTTGGATCACCATGCATATGCAAGTGTTTTCGCTTTGCTCTCAGACTCTTTGGAGCGTAGCTTCAACTTTCATTATCATTTGTATGACAGTGTTACCCTTTTTCCATGTGCTGTGGCATTGATTCAATGCCTCTTTGATAGCAGAAGCGCCCCTTTAATATTAATTGAGAGTTTCCCGCCTTTTTCCACAGAATGTGCAGTGAAATTCATGGTTGTTGCATGCAAAAAGGTAGTTTAATTCAGGTTACCTGTTGGGCTACCCTGGTTTTCTGAGAAGCAAATGAAGATGCCCATTTATTTCATTTCGGGGAACGTGATTAAGAAAATAAGTCATATTCGGTGTGGGGGGAAGACTCAGGTCAGCCTGCACATGCATGCAGTCTGAACAGTCTTCGTTGTTCGTATGTGCCTGCCATGGCCTCTGTGCTATTCAAAGAACAACAGGTGAAAACTATGGCCACATTGGCTAGATGCGCAGGCTAATCTGGTCCTTCGTTTGAAACGTTTTTTTTTTTTCGCCGTGCGCCGGCTCAAAACGACGGCGTGTACATTTAACCGGCCGAATCTGCTTGCGACGTTACAAACACATTCTAAGCTACCAAGTACAGAAAAGACTGATAAGTCTGCGCAGTTGTGCAATCGGGATTGTTTGTGTCTTCAATGTTCAAGAGGTTTGAAACGTTTCAAGGCGCACAAAGTGAAGATCACACATGCACATGTTAAATTTGTGTATGATGTCCGCATTTTCTTTTTCTTGTTACTTGCCTATCTAAATAACATGATGGTTTTGCATCCGCACAGTCTAATCAGTCTTCACCGGACTACTGCGATGGGCATTGAATTGCTACATGCCCCCGGCTTACGCTGATTTGAGACTGCTTGTTAGTAAACAGAGAACACACAAACAAGGCTGCGCAGTCTCGCCTGAGGCTTCACTATGCGCTTAAACAATATAGATGGGGTTGGGGGGGGGGGGGGGGGGGGGTGGGGAGGTGAAGTATTTATGCGCCTAGCTCCACTGGGTAGCTGCACGTGCGGGTTTCAACATCACATCCCATATATACATGTAGCTGGACTTTGTCCCGGAACAAAAAAAAAATATTACAGACTATAAGGAAATTCTTTGAAAAATCCTCTGTTTCCTAGATATGGGCTACTCTTAAGAAAAGAATTTGCTCCAAACAAATCAATTTCTGTTATTCCTGAGATCACAAATTGACTCGCCCATTTTAAAGGGAATAGTGATAGTTCAATAGGTGTAAATGTCATTAATGACAATGTGTAACCTTATACTTGCAACTGCATGATAAACTCGCATTCAAAGACCCCCTGCACCCACTGACTTATTTATAGATCAAACGGTTCTGCACTGCATAAGTGATATTTATAACTTCTAATCACGTGCGGATTGACAGGGTTTCGCTATTCAGACAGGCTGTTTCCTGTAACTGCAGTATAGTATTGCATCATCGTTAAAGCTGATTGGTTGATTGCGTCACGTGCCCCTCCATGGAACACTTACAATCTGGTCATTATACCCGGTTTGCCCGCCTCATGGCGACCAAACCAATAATGTATGACCTCGTAAGCTCTATTTTCTCTGTAAAAGTAGTCATTACACGGACTTGTTAACGCAATGCAACTATCAAAGAATATCGGGTAATCGTCGGACTGACAGCGATACGGTGTGGCAACGTATCGCCGTTGGTTCGATGATGGCCCGGAAAATATGTGCCACAAAGAAAGGGGAGTTTGCAGGGCAATTCTTCTTCTTAGGAGTATTGAGTGGAGGTTGTTTCCACGAAAAACTAAAACGACGTGAGAACACTTTCATATTATTTCAACTGAAATAATTCCCAGTAAGCATTCTACATAAATCTACAGCGGGCCGTTAGCGGCCCGTCAGGGTAGCTGACGGGCCGCTAACGGCCCGCTGTAGATTTATGTAGAATGCTAGCAGGGGTTAACATGCATATGTTATACTTTTCCTGAAAGCTCATTATCTAAGGTATTCAAATGAGTGTATTTGGTGTTTCTAAATTCAATGATGTTATTGTCATTTGTGAAGATCTACCAGCTGCTTGGGTCCATTCGCGACGGGATAAGTTGGTCCGTCGAAAAAATCATTTGTATATTTATCAGAACTAGGTATTTTCTGAATGAAAAACAGCAGCAAATTATTGAACAAGTTACACAGTACCAAATGATATTAGCCCCAGCTGTTGAAGACAAATCATAAACTTAGGACCAACCAGCCCCGGTCTACTCTATGGTAAGACTTTTAAATGGGGCTTTCCAATCAAATCAGCGGTTTTTGAGAAACAATAACTAACAAAATGCACAGTTGGCTGATCATCTGAGGAATTTGAGTTACGATTATCTCCCGGCAGTCTACTGCATTGTTACTGAAGTACTAAAGTAGTTCCTCAGATCTTTTGTCAAAAGTGACATTTATCGACCCATCATTACTTCCTGATTTATTCGTTGAATCCAAGTCGGTCCAACTTACCTCGCGGCTCGGACCAACTTACCCCGATAGTGGGGTAAGTTGGTCCGTTTTACCTCGTCTTGGAAAACGGCAATATTTGTCAGCATCTGTCATTTTCCGGACGTGAAACTAGGAAATAAGTTGGAGAAAGGATGGTACTAGTTGCATAATGTAAAAGGATTATTTATGTCAGCATTTGAAAAAAATGCAGTTTTCGGACCAACTAGCCCCGGTCTCCCCTACTCAATGACAAACAATATTAATTCCTGAACCAATGACATCTTCTCTGTCGTAAGGGCAATGTCACATCAACGTCATGACGTTGTACCGACGTTGATGTGACGTCACAATGACGTCATGTGTCCGCTGGGCGGGTTATCATGGTTCAGCAGTACAAAGGTTAAATGCTATGACTGTTAAAATATTGCACAAGTCTCTTGATACACCTTTTCGCTTTGTGTCTTGTTTCTTTAAGTTTTCTGAAAACGTAAGCCTCGTCCTGCTCATAACCACCTGTTAGCAAATCATAAAGGATGTCAGACAACGCCGTCATCTTGTTTATAGTGTTTTGTATGGGAATGACTGCTATCCTCTGATCAGTGGTACTATCCAAGAAAATTGCAACGTGTTCGGCTATTTGGTGAATTTCGGCATAAAACGCCACAGTGTCCTTTAGATAGTCTCCGGCCGTAGCTGCTTCACAAAGGTAGGTCTTATGAGGCATGTCAAAATCAAACGAAATTTGTTCTTTCTTTCTCCAAGCCTTACTCACATGATGCGCAAGGTTTATGTGTAGTTTTTCCACGGAGTCCTGTGTTTTACGCAGTTTAACAAGTTTGTTCAACAGCAATCTTGTACCACTGTGCACGCTGATGCAGCTTTGTCATGCGTTTGTTGCGCGTCTGCCTGTTATCACCCAAACCTACGACTACATCATGTGTTCCTTGGTGTTTGTTAAGAGTGCCAGTTGTATAGCAATCTACTCCATGCTGTGTTGAAAGTCAGCAGCAAATTATTGAACAAGTTACATAGTACCAAAATGATATTAGCCCCAGCTGTTGAAGACAAATCATAAACTTAGGACCAACTAGCCCCGGTCTACTCTACGGTAATACTTATAAATGGGGTTTTTTCCAATCAAATCAGCGGTTTTTGAGAAAAATAACTACCAAAATGCACAGTTGGCTGATCATCTTAGGAATTTGAGTTAAGATTATCGCCCGGCAGTCTACTGCATTGTTACTGAAGCCAAATAGTTTCTCAGATCTTTTGTCAAAAGTGGCATTTATCGACCCATCATTACTTCCTGTTTTTTTTTTTTCGTTGAATCCAAGTCGGTCCAACTTACCCCGCGGCTCGGACCCACTTACCCCGATAGTGGGGTAAGTTGGTCCGTTTTACCTCGTCTTGGAAAACGGCAATATTTGTCAGCATCTGTCATTTTCCGGACGTGAAACTAGGAAATAGGTCTGAGATAGGACGATACTAGTTGCATAATGTAAAAGTATTAAAAGCTAATGAATATTTATGTCAGCATTTGAAAAAAATTGCAGTTTTCGGACCAACTAGCCCCGGTCTCCCCTACTCAATGACAAACAATATTAATTCCTGAACCAATGGCATCTGCTCTGTCGCTAGGGAAACGTCACATTAACGTCATGACGTTGTACTGACGTTGATGTGACGTCACAATTACGTCATGTGTCCGCTGGGCGGGTTATCATGGTTCAGCAGTACAAATGTTAAAAGCTATGACTGTTAAAATATTGCACAAGTCCCTTGATACACCTTTTCGCTTTGTGTCTTGTTTCTTTAAGTTTTCTGAAAACGTAAGCCTCGTCCTGCTCATAACCACCTGTTAGCAACTCATAAAGGATGTCAGACAACGCCGTCATCTTGTTTATAGTGTTTTGTATGGGAATGACTGCTATCCTCTGATCAGTGGTACTATCCAAGAAAATTGCAACGTGTTCGACTATTTGGTGAATTTCGGCATAAAACGCCACAGTGTCCTTTAGATAGTCCCCGGCCTTAGCTGCTTCACAAAGGTAGGTCTTATGAGGCATGTCAAAATCAAACGAAATTTGTTCTTTGTTTCTCCAAGCCTTACTCACATGATGCGCAAGGTTTATGCGTAGTTTTTCTATGGAGTCCTGTGTTTTACGCATTTTAACAAGTTTACGACAACTGCGATGTTCAACAGCAATCTTGTACCACTGTGCACGCTGATGCAGCTTTGTCATGCGTTTGTTGCGCGTCTGCCTGTTATCACCCAAACCTACGACTACATCATGTGTTCCTTGGTGTGTGTTAAGAGTGCCAGTTGTATAGCAATCTACTCCATGCTGTGTTGAGTCCCATGCTTTTCCACAGCCCCAGCAGAACGTGTGCCGACAGATACAAGTCATGAATGGACATCCACCATTCTTTTCTACAAATCTCCTGCAGTAAGGGCAGTTTTTACCACTGGCGGTATATGTTTCGGTAATATCTACAGGCATTATATCGTCTTTATTCTTGTGTAGCTTTTTTCTGTAATCAGCAGCAACTGAACACATCGTAGGCCAGTGCACTTCATGTAGACATTCAAAACAAACCATCGTCCCGCAAACGCAAGTGGTTGTTTTCACACCTGTCGAACTAACTTTCATGACTCGGCCACAGGCAATATTTGGACACCATTTGGTAACAGGCGTCTGCTCCACAGCATTGTCGTGACAGCGCCTGAGATAATCAAACACGTGAGACAAGTCCAACAAGGAAAGCAGAGTACCCCTATCTACAAGTTTATCACAGTCAAATTCAGGGCAAAGAAAGTCAGCTCGACCCTCCCTAACACACACGATAAGATGCTCTTTCCAACAACAGTCGCAAAACCAGTGACCGCATGATCTAAGCGCTGTAGCAGGGACAGAATCTCCAATATCGTTAAAGCATATGGTACAGAAATCATCTCTTGATTTCGAGCTGGTCGGTATGTCTGCAGGCAAACAATCAGCTTTGGATATCATTTCGAAACCGAAGTCTCGTGCTGCTTCAGGATCCCCCTGCGTTTGAATAAAGTTGTCAAACAAATCAATCATATCAGGTAAATATGCATGTGAGCTCCAGTTTGCGCACTGTTCTAATGTTGACTTCAATGGCTTTTTGGTTTTCATAGTCCAAAGTTTATTTTCTTTAACAGTAATATCAATGGACTCATTTACATACACGACGGTGCGTTGTATAATTTCATCTATAGTTGTGTAAGTAGCAGTGTAACTAAAAAGTGAAGACAAATTCACATAGTCAATATTCTTGGCGAACCGTGTATTCAAGTAGATGGCAAACGTGTCCATGTCATTATTCTCACATTCATTCCAAGTTTCTTCAACAAATGTTAAAGAAGCTATTGTACCCTGAGTTTTGGATTTTTTCTGAACTGATACACAATGTCGCGTTGGTTCATTTATTTCTTTTGAGATGTCCAGAATAAATTTGCGTGGGAAACAGTTGCATTCAATGTATCTGTTACTAAATTTCTGTTTCAGTACATCATCTGTAGTGTCTGCTGCATAAAGTTTGACTATCACAGGCTCGACTATCGTGTAATGCCGTTTGCACTCTTCAAATGAAGGTTTTACTACAGGTTCTGGTAACTCAAGATTCGCGCTAGACCCTAGTTTGTCTGTATCAGTCGTTTCAGGATCAACGTATATGACATGACTTTTCTGATAAAAATCTGGTTCTGATTCACATTCACGATAGCCTGCAGCTTTGCTTCTTAAATTTTTATGACTTTGCGATTCCGCCTTTTTTCCATATTGTATAATATCATTCAGTTCAATCACAATCTCGTTTGGAGGCATTGCAGAATGTGTATTGTCATCATACAAATCTTCATCTGACAAATAATCAAAATCGCTGTCAGAATCTTCAAGAAATTCTTCGACGAACTTTGACATTTTCACCTTTCCACTTCGACCATATCGTCGTCTGCAAAATCTGAATCGGCCCCAATCCCACAAATCGTTGGTATCATAATCAATGTATTTGTGGAAATGACTGGTGTAGCTACTGGCGGGGCTTGGATAAATAACCTGATAGTTCAGCTGACATGGGACTCTCCTTTCCCCTTCGTTGTCATTGTCATTTTCCTGGATTTGAGTATTATTTCTGTTCCTGTTTCTGTTATTCTGTGGCGTTTCGTCCATTACACTAGAAACATCAAAATAGCCTCGTCTTTTCCTTTTGGTCTTTGTCTTTCGAACACCTTTCGCAGAGTCTTTAATCTTGGATGACGTGAAACCAATGCAGTTTGCGTAAGACTTCCTTAGTTTGTGGTATTCTGTCAGTCTAATATCGGTTTCGTCGTCGCTGTCTACTTCCTCCAGGATCTGATTTTTGACTTTGTCCGGTAGCAGCCATCGTTTTTTCTTGTTGAGTGAGAATTCTAACCTGTTATTACTATAATTCACTTCCCCGAGTTCATCTGTGATATTATCTTCTATGCGTTCATCGTTTGGTACAAACTGACGTAAAATGCAAGACTGAGACCTGGAGGAGGAAAAAGATGAACATAATTAAATGGTGCCAGGGTAAATCTCGTCGCGAGAAAATTTGTCTTCGGGTCTGCGACCAGGTAAGACACAAACGAAATAGCGAACAGGAATGTGCAGATCAGCATGTGCGCATGCGCACAGACTGATCTGCACCTTCATTGTTCGCATATGATCAAAATTGGCTTTCTTATGTCATGGCTCAGGGTTTCGATGTTGCAAAACAGAATCAGCCTGCGTGTCTACTAAATACTATTTTCTGTTACTGCATGAGTGAGTGAGTGTTTCAGTTTTACGTCCCACCAACAGCTAAGGTCATACGGAGACGGGACCTCGGTTTAAAGACTCATCCGAAAGTCTGGAGAAGCCTGGGATCGATCCTGCGACCCCTGGTTTACAAGGCGAGTAGCGTAACCACTCGACCACGGAGGCTTCTATTGTTACTGCATGATGAAGATGCACACCAATACATCGCTAGACTAAGGCCTCGGTGCGCGGATGCCCATGCTAATAGTGTCACTGGACACATTTGCGGACCATATCCCAGCAGGCACATGATGTAATTGTGACGTCACATCAACGTCGGTGCAACGTCATGGTGTATATGCAAAGTCACATCTAGGTCGGTGCAACATTATATCGACGTTGATTTGACGTGCTCTAGCCACGTGTGTCTGCTGGGTACGGTTGGCATGATGAAAAAATACAAGGGCCGCTTATACATTTATATATACATTTATGTAGTATTGGGTTCTGTTGTTTTTGTTTGTTTGATTTGAGGTTTAACGTCCCCGTCAACACTGTAAAGGTCATTTTGGAGACGTTGCTTCCAATTTTGTGGGACTTTTACCCGACATTGAGATGAAATGACATCTCAAGCCCTGTCGCCCAATAAAATCAATAGGGTTTATAAGCATGGACGATACGACACTCGCACCGCTTTGCCTGGGCAGGCTTAGATTCGCTACGCTGTTTACCAGTACTCGTGTGCGGGTCGGTTTCAGCTCTGCGTGGAAGCATCATGCAGCCCATCTATTTCTTCAAGCCCCGATGGGCGGGGGCCGAGGGTTCTGTTGTAGATGGTCGTTTCCAGCACGAAGGATGGCCGTGCTGAGCGGAACCGAGGCTCTCCGCTCAGCACAGTCATCCCTATCGATAGAAACGTCCATCTACTTCAGATCCCCACATTAGGTTCTTTTCCTTGCACAATACAACCGAAAACTTTCATTTCATAAATATATAACGTTTTAATTTTCGCGCACAAAAGACTACTTATGTAGTGGTAAGAACACTACGGTAAGAACAGAATTTCTATCCCAGGCTAAAACCACGTATTGCCTTATCCGGTGTGCAAAAATGCAGTGTGTACTCTTTAAAACCGTCTCACTGAGGCGGATATATCGAGAACAAGAAAGAATGTTTGGCGCCAAAAAATTTATCTGCGGTGATGTAATTCGGTTTAGAATGCAATTTTGGGGTGTGATCTCTGAAAGTGGTTTAGAACAGTGATCAGGTGTTCGTGTGATGAATAGCTTTATGTAGTGAAAATTACTTTATATTTTAGAATCATTTTATTGTAGGTGTGTAACGGGCCTCCGTGGCCTAGTGGTTAAGAGCGCTGACTCTTGATCATTAGGTCTCTCACCGCTGTGGTTCGAGCCTCGCTCGGGTCACATGTTAGACGCCAAGTTCTGCAACGGAAGGTCAGGTGGTTTTTCTCCGGGTACTCCGGTTTTCGCCCACCTCTGATTAACGATCGGCTCGATATGAGTGAAATAATCTTGAAAGGGCCGTAAAACCAAAAAAAAAAAAAAAAATTGTAGGTGTGTACACGCGTTAGACCCGTCGCGGTTAGGTCATCACGAAAACACACCTATATAATTTTGACCCCCCTTGAACCCCACTTTTATATAGTAAAACTGGGGTTTTCGGGGGTATACCTTATTTTTCTTAGTTCTGCTCTAAAATATAGGTTGTGGGTACTCGTTAGAACCGCCTTGATGAGGCGGTTCTAACGAGTGCCTACAATCTATATTTTGAGCAGAAATAAGAAAAATATCACAATTTTTCATCATAAAATTTTCAATTTTTCGGCGATAAAGGTGGCAATGTATTTGTATAGGCGTGTTTGCGTAATGGTTTCTCAAGAGCAGCCACAATCTATGTTTGGAGCAGAAATAAGGAAAATATTAATTTTCATCATATGACGTCGCGTCTGAGAATCTTACAACGCCAGGTAATAAATTACATAATCCACTAGTGGATTAAATATGCAAATTAGTTAGGTACGTCCTGTAACGTTACACGTACGACGTCCTAAACAACGTGGCGTTTACTAACAGCGGAATATTGACATTTTTGTTAAAAAAATCGCGAATAAAATGCGTTTTAAATGTCATACGATAAATAGAATATTGCATTCGTGTTCTTGTATTATTGAATTTAGAAAAGGAATAAAATGCTCGGCAAAGTATAAATTCAATAATACAGGAGCACTCATGTAAGCTTCTCTATAAAGTATCTGTTGTATATATAATTGCTGGTTCTACGGGTCAATGCTCATTTGCGTGGTACCCTTATATAGCCGACAGTATTATACAAACGTTTGAAGAAAAGTCCCATATATGATCAGTAACACTGAAATGTTCTGTTAAAAATCCTTTTCTAACATTTATTTTAAACGTGTGTGTCAAACTCCAAGTAAACAATACGAAAGCCTATTCAATGTATATTAAAAATTTTACAACCAAAAATTAAAAATTTTCAGATGAAAAATTCTGCTATTTTTCATATTTCGGCTCAAAACATAGATTGCGGGAACTCGTTAGAACCGCGGCGAGGTAATTGTAACGAGTACCCACAATCTATGTTTTTGAGCAGACATACGTTAAATAACGTTTACACCTGTAAACCCCAGTTCTACTGTATAAAAGTGGGGTTTAGCGAGATCAAAATTATGTAGATGTGTTAAAAGAATTTTACTCAATGAAAGACATAGGTATAAATAAACGCAGGTCTTGACAACAGCCCCAAAATTCTTATAAAAACCTACTACGTAATTACCTGTAGCGGTGAAAATAACTAGTGTTACATTTTTTGAGTGTATTCCCAGTCCTAACACCACGTTTTACTGTCTTCAGTACCATTTTAACTTTTATTTTACCTTGAACACTATTTCGACAATGTTTTGTGTGGTTAATATATACCCTGCAATTTAATAACGTTGTGCAATGTGGCCAATAGTATTTTTGGATATGACACGATATCATTCGGCTTATCTGGTATGATTTCGCTCGGAGCGTATCAAGCTAGGGGAAGCAACTCCTAGATGTCAGACACCACCAGACGTGACCGAGTAGTTGCCGTTAAAAAAAAAATCAAAGCACTGAGAATACTGGTCTGTTTTGTAGATTGGGAAAATGGGCCTAAATGGGAACTTTGACAGTTTCGTTTAACGCTTAAATTCCTGTGCTATAAGCAAACCGTGAAGATCCTGATGAGACGCTGCGTTTTTCGGCGTCTAACCCTTAATTTTCTGTACTGTTAGCAAACATTGTAGACCCTGCGGCGTCTGATCTGGGTCTACCCTCTTTGCCAAGCCCAACCCTTGATTCCAGTCCAGATTCTACATATAACCCTTTTACGCAATACGCTGACCTCACTGCGATAAAATTTCTGTAAATAAGTTGCATGGATTTTCTACAGATCAGTGGTAGTCACGTGGACTCCAGCACTAAAAGGTTGTGTCCTTATAGCTTTGGGTCGATTGATACCAAAATAAATAAATAAATAAATGAATAAATAAATTAAAAAAAATACCCCGATAAGATCTAGTTTTGTTCTTGTAGCTTATCAAGATTTTGTTTTCAACCATGGCACCGAACTTCCGCTGAAAAAAACAAAAAAACAAAAAACAAAACAAAACAAAAAAACAAAAAAAAAAAAAAAACATAACTAAACTAGAAAAGGTGTTTGTTAAACCAAATGCCAACATTTTCAAAGGGCCATAACTCAGGAAAAACTTTCATTTTTTTTTTCTCAAATTTTTATCAAGTCATCTTTTCATCATTCCCCATAATCTTGTCAGGATTCAATGCAATAGCTTTATTTAACCCATTCAGTACCAGAAATTAACCCTAAAACGGGTACAATGGCAAACAGTACAGGCCCAGATCAGAACGCGGCCTCCACTGTTTGCTAAAAGTTCAGTCATTTTCCAAATATTTACATTTCCAGTGTAAAGTCTTTTGTAAACCTATAGAAAACAATTGCGTTCATACTTCCATGAACGCACTGAATCGCGTGCTATTAAGTGACGTCATTCTAAACCATTGTTCTCTACGGGCGTTGATGACGTCAATTCGTAGAAAATCAGCGTGTAAATGTTTTTCAACTTTAAAACGTTGCCCTACAAGCGTCTTTTTTGCCCAGTGATGAGGGACAAATAATGTAAATATAAAAAATAAACTTATTTTTTCTGCTTTTCATGAAAGTATGAACGACAGTGGGTCGCGAGCAAAGTTTACATGAACCCCTTCGGGGTTCATTTACTTTGCACGCGACCCACTGCGTTCATACTTCCATGAACTGCAGAAAAATAAATTTCATTTCTTAAATGAATTTTGATGAAAACACAACCTGACACCCCTAAAATTTAAAATGTCCTTCTGCTATATATAAAGAGGAAGATTGCATTTGGTAAAAAAAGGGTTAACATTGCTTACAAGATCAATATGCCGAATTGTTCAAGTTCAAAGGGTAAACTTCACACTCAAGGATACTCGGGGTTAGTAGAGCTTACTTACAAATAGCAGTGCGGATGGTCCAGATAGAAGTGAAGGCAATGATCAGGAATCGATACAATTAACCCACACCTCCCATCAGATGCACCAAAGGGAAAGAAACACAAGCATTAAATAACTAGACCCTAATGGAAACACCAATAGCGAAAAGCCAAAAGGACAGTTACTTTCCAACAAAAACCTATAAGCGATATACACACTCAAAGATAAACCTTAACAAAATAATCCGCGACATAAGGACTGTCTTGGAACGGTCAGTGTGTGTGTGTGTGTGTGTGTGTGTGTGTGTGTGTGTGTGTGTGTGTGTGTGTGTGTGTGGTGGGGGGGGATGTGCTCAAATCGATTTTATGCGGCGCCGCAATCCTCACCCTTACTTCCGTCGCGATTTATACAAATATACTCGGATTCAATTAAAACGCACCACTAGTACTCAAATTTTAATTGACACACAATAATTCCAGCATTTGATGACGTTTAATGAATTATCACTAACTTATCCACAGACTCACTACAGAGCTACAGCATTTCATTGGATTCAGAGATACGGAGACTCGAATAAGTCCACACACCCGAAAAATCAAAATCACATATCCTAATACCGGGTATGTCCACCATTAGCATATAGTGTTTAGTGGTATCGACGCCTCATACTTCGAATTAAACGCTGTACCTGGTCTTGCGTGATGTTAACCCATTATTTCTTCCTGTAGCTCCATGGCAAGCTGCTGAAGGTTGACTGGCGGATATACGTTTTCCAAGCTGGTCCCAAAGGCGCTCAATAGGGTTAAAATCCGGCGAAAACGCAGGTCAAGGGAGAACTTGCACACCATTTGGATTGAAAAAAGTCCATGGTTAGCCTCGCAGAATGAGCGCGTGCACGGTCCTGTTGGAAAAGCGTAACGTCACCATTATTGCGTAAAAACGGTAGAATCTCAGGCTCTAAGATTTCATCGATGTACCGACGTGCCGTCAAATTGCCATCAATAACGACGAGTTGGGTTTTCTGGCGCCATGAGATCCCTCCTCACATCATTACGTGACACCTGTTTAACACAACAGTCTTGAAATCGTTCCCCACGTCGACGCCATACTTTACGCCGCCTATCAAACATTTCAACACAAAAACGGGACTCGGACATAACACGAACAATACACCACGCCAACGCTGTTGTGTCCATCGGATACGCTGTCGACACCAATTCAAGCGACTTATTTGACGTTCCGCCTATATGTTATGGCTAGAAATACCGCGTTCCTGGTGACGCCACCGTACAGTTAAGGCACTTACGCGTAGGTTATGGATTCCCACTGTCTCCTGGGTAGTTTCCACAGACGTCCTGAATCGGTCGCGTCAATGACTCAAAACAATGTACCGGTCCTGCTGACGTGTAGTAACACGTTCACGTCCAGGGCGTTGTCTATCGTCTACAGACCCCGTAGCGTTGTGCCGTTCAACCAATCGAGCAATCGTAGTGTGCGAATAACCCTTGGCAGTATGGAAGTCCACCTTCAACTATACCGAGGGCACGATGACGATCGACGTTACTTAGGCGTCCCACTGGCTTGTTCTTATGAAATGTTTTGTGTTTTTTTTTTTTACGTAAAGAATCCGGACCTTATAATGACCTTCTGGATTCACGCAGATTGCGCATTCCTTTCAGATGCCGAGAATGGCAAATTGGTAAATTCCAGTTCTTCATGGATATGCCCGAAGTGCGAGGTTTTCAAATTTTCTGACTCGTTCTTCAACGAACCTATAGAAGTGGAAAAAGAAACAAATTTGAACCTCTGTAAAAGGAAAAAGGAGTTAAATCTCAGACTACTAACATGAGAAAGCCTAAGTTTGTAAAAGGTTTGAAACTTTGCAGTATCATGAAACATTAACGGTTTAAGATGAAAAATATTTGAACTTTTAGCTTTCCTCGATACTCACCAACCAAATATTGTGGCTATTCAGGAAACAAAGACTAACAGTTCAATTATGACTTCGGAGCTTTTCCCTGAAACTTGTGAATACAGTGTCTACAGAAAAGATAGAAACACTCATGGCGGCTGGATGATGTTGCTCGTTCACAGAGATACATGTATCTCTCATATGCCATTCATGGAACTGGAACACGACTCAGAATCTGTTTGGGTTAAGGGTTTTACAAATAAAACTTCTCACTTTATAGCAAGTTGGTATCGACCACCTAACGGCACAGTCGAAAACTTCCAGTTATTTAAAGATCAGCTTGATCGCATTAAGTCTCAGAATAAGGGTAAAAAACTTTCCGCAGTACATGTTCTAGGCAACTTCAACTTCAGAGAGATTGTTTGGCCAGATAGGCTCAGCAAACAAGGCACGATGCTGAGTCCGTCAGAAGGACAAATATTGTTTGACATCATCAATGATCATGGTTTAGAACAAATGGTTAACTTCCCTACTAGAGATAAGAACACTTTGGATTTGATTCTTACAACTTTACCAGGACAATTTGAAGATATTCAGTCTCCAGACAAAGTAAGTGATCATGATATTGTTTCTGGATTTTTTAAAATCTTCATACCACCTAAAGAAACCCCGTATGAAGATGTACTTATATCAAAAGTGTGACTATGAAACTATGAGGACGGATGCCCTAAAGTTTGCAAAAGAGAAATACTTTAACGGTCATTCAGACACTTGGTCTAACCAGGAGAACTTTGATTTGATAAAGTCTTTCAATCAAGCTTCGTCCGAAAATCATGTCCCCTCCAAAACTAGCAGGTCTGTATCTTCAGTTCCTTGGATCACACTAGAAATAAGAAGAAAGATTCGGAGGAGAGATTCATGCTAAGGCAAAAAAGTTGGGAAGTGGTAAACTCCGGGCAAAATTTGAAAACATGAGACGAGAAATTAAAAATGACATAAAAAATCAGCATGATCTGTAAGTGAATAACTTGGTAAGTGGTGTCAAGGCAAATCCCAGAGACTTCTACAGATATATCAATAGCCAGAAGAAAGACAGGCCTAAATAAATGAGGAAAGAACGGGGTTGCTGAATCGGACTCTGTAAGGGCAGAGGAATTAGTTGGTCAATTCTATGAGGCGTTTAATAAAACTGAGTTCAACGAGGATCCATTGACTGGAAGATCGGCCCCTTTCAAGGAAAATATTGTTGTATCCTCGACGGGAGTGATTAAGTTACTTAAAGGCTTGAGCCCGTATAATGCTTTAGTATGGGTGCCAGTTTTATCAGGGGTTCACAGGGGACTGTTCTTGGTCCGCTGCTATTCTCCCTGTACGATATTTCCACCGACATCGACTCAGAAATAAGACTGCGTTGTTGACGACTGTGTTAGTTGTGTGAAGTTGGCTCTGCAATCGCCCATCTGCATTCAGCTCTGCATAAGACTTAGCAGGATTCCCTTAATGTAACAGGATTCCTGTTAAGTCTAACCCAGAGCTCGACCTAGCTCGACATAGCTCTGCATAAACTTTCAATTCGCCAGTCTTATGCAGAGCTCAACATAGCTCGACGTAGCTCTGCATACAACTTTCAATGTGCCAGTCTTTTGCAGAGCTCGACATAAGTCGACGTAGCTCTGCATGCCAGTTTAGTGCAGAGCTCTGCAATCGCCTTAGGTCTGCATAAACTTAGAAATCAGCACATCAATGCACAGCTCTGCGCTTGACATAGCTCGACGTAGCTCTGCATACTACTTTCAATGTGCCAGTCTTATGCAGAGCTCGACATAGCTCTGCATAAATATTTCAATGTGCCATACTTATGCAGAGCTCGACATAGCTCGACGTAGCTCTGCATACAACTTTCAATGTGCCAGTTTAGTGCAGAGCTCTGCAATCGCCTTAGGTCTGCATAATCTTAGAAATCATCACATCAATGCACAGCTCTGCGCTCGACATAGCTCGACGTAGCTCTGCATACAATTTTCAATTCGCCAGTCTTATGCAGAGCTCGACATAGCTCGACATAGCACTGCATACATTTTTCAATGTGCCAGTCTTATGCAGAGCTCGACATAGCTCGTCGTAACTCTGCATAGCTCTGCATACAACTTTCAATGTGTCAGACTTATGCAGAGCTCGACCTAGCTCGACATAGCTCTGCAAACAACTTTCAATTCGCCAGTCTTATGCAGAGCTCGACATAGCTCGACGTAGCTCTGCATACTACTTTCAATGTACCAGTCTTATGCAGACCTCGACATAGCAGAGCTCGACCTAGCGAATTGCAGAGCTCGACCTGGCTCGACACAGCTCTGCATAAAACTTTCAATGTGCCAGTCTTATGCAGAGCTCGACATAGCTCGACGTAACTCTGCATAGCTCTGCATACAACTTTCAATTCGCCAGTCTTATGCAGAGCTCGGCATAGCTCGACGTAGCTCTGCATACTACTTTCAATGTACCAGTCTTATGCAGAGTTCGACATAGATCGACGTAGCTCTGCATACAACTTTCGATGTGCCAGTCTTATGCAGAGCTCGACATAGCAGAGCTCGACCTAGCGTATTGCAGAGCTCGACCTAGCTCGACATAGCTCTGCAAACAACTTTCAATTCGCCAGTCTTATGCAGAGCTCGACATAGCTCGACGTAGCTCTGCATACAACTTTCAATGTGCCATTCTTATGCAGAGTTCGACATAGATCGACGTAGCTCTGCATACAACTTTCGATGTGCCAGTCTTATGCAGAGCTAGACATAGCAGAGCTCGACCTAGCGTATTGCAGAGCTCGACCTAGCTCGACATAGCTCTGCAAACAACTTTCAATTCGCCAGTCTTATGCAGAGCTCGACATAGCTCGACGTAGCTCTGCATACTACTTTCAATGTGCCAGTCTTACGCAGAGCTCGACATAGCTCGACGTAGCTCTGCATAAATAATTCAATGTGCCATACTTATGCAGAGCTCGACATAGCTCGACGTAGCTCTGCATACAACTTTCAATGTGCCAGTTTAGTGCAGAGCTCTGAAAATCGCCTTAGGTCTACATAATCTTAGAAATCATCACACCAATGCACAGCTCTGCGCTCGACATAGCTCGACGTAGCTCTGCATACAATTTTCAATTCGCCCGTCTTATGCAGAGCTCGACAACGCTCGAAGTAGCTCTGCATACATTTTTCAATGAGCCAGTCTTATGAAGACCTCGACATAGCAGAGCTCGACCTAGCGAATTGCAGAGCTCGACCTAGCTCGACACAGCTCTGCATACAACTTTCAATGTGCCAGTCTTATGCAGAGCTCGACATAGCTCGACGTAACTCTGCATAGCTCTGCATACAACTTTCAATGTGCCAGACTTATGCAGAGCTCGACCTAGCGTATTGCAGAGCTCGACCTAGCTCGACACAGCTCTGCAATAATCTTTCAAAGTGCTAGTCTTATGCAGAGCTCGACATAGCTCGACGTAGCTCTGCATACATTTTTCAATGTGCCAGTCTTATGCAGACCTCGACATAGCAGAGCTCGACCTAGCGAATTGCAGAGCTCGACCGAGCTCGACACAGCTCTGCATAAAACTTTCAATGTGCCAGTCTTATGCAGAGCTCGACATAGCTCGACGTAACTCTGCATAGCTCTGCATACAACTTTCAATGTGCGAGACTTATGCAGAGCTCGACCTAGCTCGACATAGCTCTGCAAACAACTTTCAATTCGCCAGTCTTATGCAGAGCTCGACATAGCTCGACGTAGCTCTGCATACTACTTTCAATGTACCAGTCTTATGCAGAGTTCGACATAGCTCGACGTAGCTCTGCATACAACTTTCAATGGGCCATTCTTATGCCGAGCTCGACATAGCTCGACGTAGCTCTGCATACAACTTTCAATGTGCCATTCTTATGCAGAGCTCGACATAGATCGACGTAGCTCTGCATACAACTTTCAATGTGCCAATCTTATGCAGAGCTCGACATAGCAGAGCTCGACCTAGCGTATTGCAGAGCTCGACCTAGCTCGACATAGCTCTGCAAACAACTTTCAATTCGCCAGTCTTATGCAGAGCTCGACGTAGCTCTGCATATTACTTTCATTGTGCAAGTCTTATGCAGAGTTCGACATAGCTCGACGTAGCTCTGCATAAATATTTCAATGTGCCATACTTATGCAGAGCTCGACATAGCTCGATGTAGCTCTGCATACAACTTTCAATGTGCCATTCTTATGCAGAGCTCGACATAGATCGACGTAGCTCTGCATACAACTTTCAATGTGCCAGTCTTATGCAGAGCTCGACATAGCAGAGCTCGACCTAGCGTATTGCAGAGCTCGACCTAGCTCGACATAGCTCTGCCAACCAACTTACAATTCGCCAGTCTTATGCAGAGCTCGACATAGCTCAACGTAGCTCTGCAAACTACTTTCAATGTGCCAGTCTTATGCAGAGCTCGACATAGCTCGACGTAGCTCTGCATAAATATTTCAATGTGCCAGTCTTATGCAGAGCTCGACATAGCTCGACGTAGCTCTGCATACAACTTTCAATGTGCCAGTTTAGTGCAGAGCTATGCAATCGCCTAAGGTCTGCATAATCTTAGAAATCATCACATCAATGCACAGCTCTGTGCTCGTCATAGCTCGACGTAGCTCTGCATACAATTTTCAATTCGCCAGTCTTATGCAGAGCTCGACAACGCTCGACGTAGCTCTGCATAAATTTTTCAATGAGCCAGTCTTATGCAGACCTCGACATAGCAGAGCTCGACCTAGCGAATTGCAGAGCTCGACCTAGCTCGACACAGCTCTGCATAAAACTATCAATGTGTCAGTCTTATGCAGAGCTCAACATAGCTGGACGGTACTCTGCCTAGCTCTGCATACAACTTTCAATGTGCCAGACTTATGATGACCTCGACATAGCAGAGCTCGACATAGCGTATTGCAGAGCTCGACCTAGCTCGACATAGCTCTGCAAACAACTTTCAATTCGCCAGTCTTATGCAGAGCTCGACATAGCTCGACGTAGCTCTGCATACTACTTTCAATGTACCAGTCTTATGCAGAGCTCGACATAGCTCGACGTAGCTCTGCATACAACTTTCAATGTGCCATTCTTATGCAGAGCTCGACATAGCTCGACGTAGCTCTGCATACAACTTTCAATGTGCCATTCTTATGCAGAGCTCGACATAGATCGACGTAGCTCTGCATACAACTTTCAATGTGCCAGTCTAATGCAGAGCTCGACCTAGCAGAGCTCGACCTAGCGTATTGCAGAGCTCGACCTAGCTCGACATAGCTCTGCAAACAACTTTCAATTCGCCAGGCTTATGCAGAGCTCGACATAGCTCGACGTAGCTCTGCATACTACTTTCAAGACCGGCCCCGATAGCTCAGTTGGTAGAGTGTCCTCTCCGGGGAACGGGAGGTCTGGGGTTCGATCCCGGGCCGCGACATACCAAAGTCGTTAAAAATGGTACTAGCTGCTCCTCGCTTGGCACTCAGGTTTACGGGGAAGAGCTATGTCTGGTCGATCCAGTGTCAGGATAATGTGACTGGGTGTGGTATCATGTAATGTGTCTGGGACATGATACTTCAGTGAGGCAGCACTGTAAACGTGAGCATTGAGCTCCCTGTCGCAACCAGACACCGTCGTGATATGACTGAAAAATTGTTGTAAGCGACGTTAAACCCGAATTCACACACATACTACTTTCAATGTGCCAGTCTTATGCAGAGTTCGACATAGCTCGACGTAGCTCTGTATAAATATTTCAATGTGCCATACTTATGCAGAGCTCGACATAGCTCGACGTAGCTATGCATACAACTTTCAATGTGCCAGTTTAGTGCAGAGCTCTGCAATCGCCTTAGGTCTGCATAATCTTAGAAATCATCACGTCAAGGCACAGCTCTGCGCTCGACATAGCTCGACGTAGCTCTGCATACAATTTTCAACGTGCCAGTCTTATGCAGAGCTCGACATAGCTCGACGTAGCTTTGCATACATTTTTCAATGATTCAGTCTTATGCAGACCTCGACATAGCAGAGCTCGACCTAGCGAATTGCAGAGCTCGACCTAGCTCGACACAGCTCTACATAGAACTTTCAATTTGCCAGTCTTATGCAGAGCTCGACATAGCTCGTCGTAACTCTGCATAGCTCTGCATACAACTTTCAATGTGCCAGACTTATGCAGAGCTCGACCTAGCTCGACATAGCTCTGCAAACAAATTTCAATTCGCCAGTCTTATGCAGAGCTCGACATAGCTCGACGTAGCTCTGCATACTACTTTCAATGTACCAGTCTTATGCAGAGCTCGACATAGCTCGACGTAGCTCTGCATACAACTTTCAATGTGCCAGTTTAGTGCAGAGCTCTGCAATCGCCTTAGGTCTGCATAATCTTAGAAATCATAACATCAATGCACAGATCTGTGCTCAACATAGCTCGACGTAGCTCTGCTTACAATTTTCAATTCGCCAGTCTTATGCAGAGCTCGACATAGTTCGACGTAGCTCTGCATACATTTTTCAATGTGCCAGTCTTATGCAGACCTCGACATAGCAGAGCTCGACCTAGCGAATTGCAGAGCTCGACCTAGCTCGATACAGCTCTGCATAAAACTTTCAATGTGCCAGTCTTATGCAAAGCTCGACATACCTCGACGTAACTCTGCATAGCTCTGCATACAACTTTCAATGTGCCAGACTTATGCAGAGCTCGACCTAGCTCAACATGGCTCTGCAAACAACTTTCAATTCGCCAGTCTTATGCAGAGCTCGACATAGTTCGACGTAGCTCTACATACTATTTTCAATGTACCAGTCTTATGCAGACCTCGACATAGCAGAGCTCGACCTAGCGAATTGCAGAGCTCGACCTAGCGAATTGCAGAGCTCGACCTAGCTCGACACAGCTCTGCATAAAACTTTCAATGTGCCAGTCTTATGCAGAGCTCGACATAGCTCGACGTAACTCTGCATAGCTCTGCATACAACTTTCAATGTGCCAGACTTATGCAGAGCTCGACCTAGCTCGACATAGCTCTGCAAACAACTTTCAATTCGCCAGTCTTATGCAGAGCTCGACATAGCTCGACGTAGCTATGCATTCTACTTTCAATGTACCAGTCTTATGCAGAGCTCGACATAGCTCGACATAGCTCGACGTAGCTCTGCATACTACTTTCAATGTACCAGTCTTATGCAGACCTCGACATAGCTCGACGTAGCTCTGCATAAATATTTCAATGTGCCATACTTATGCAGAGCTCGATATAGCTCGACGTAGCTCTGCATACAACTTTCAATGTGCCATTCTTATGCAGAGCTCGACATAGATCGACGTAGCTCTGCATACAACATTCAATGTGCCAGTCTTATGCAGAGCTCGACATAGCAGAGCTCGACCTAGCGTATTGCAGAGCTCGACCTAGCTCGACATAGCTCTGCAAACAACTTTCAATTCGCCAGTCTTATGCAGAGCTCGACATAGCTCGACGTAGCTCTGCATACTACTTTCAATGTGCCAGTCTTATGCAGAGCTCGACATAGCACGACGTAGCTCTGCATAAATATTTCAATGTGCCATACTTATGCAGAGCTCGACATAGCTCGACGTAGCTCTGCATACAACTTTCAATGTGCCAGTTTAGTGCAGAGCTCTGCAATCGCCTTAGGTCTGCATAATCTTAGAAAACATCACATCAATGCACAGCTCTGCGCTCGACATAGCTCGACGTAGCTCTGCATACAATTTTCAATTCGCCAGTCTTATGCAGAGCTCGACATAGCTCGACGTAGCTCTGCATACATTTTTCAATGAGCCAGTCTTATGCAGACCTCGACATAGCAGAGCTCGACCTAGCGAATTGCGGAGCTCTACCTAGCTCGACACAGCTCTGCATAAAACTTTCAATGTGCCAGTCTTATGCAGAGCTCGACATAGCTCGACGTAACTCTGCATAGCTCTGCATACAGCTTTCAATGTGCCAGACTTATGCAGAGCTCGACCTAGCTCGACATAGCTGTGCAAACAACTTTCAATTCGCCAGTCTTATGCAGAGCTCGACATAGCTCGACGTAGCTCTGCATAAATATTTCAATGTGCCATACTTATGCAGAGCTCGACATAGCTCGACGTAGCTCTGCATACAACTTTCAATGTGCCAGTTTAGTGCAGAGCTCTGCAATCGCCTTAGGTCTGCATAATCTTAGAAAACATCACATCAATGCACAGCTCTGCGCTCGACATAGCTCGACGTAGCTCTGCATACAATTTTCAATTCGCCAGTCTTATGCAGAGCTCGACATAGCTCGACGTAGCTCTGCATACATTTTTCAATGAGCCAGTCTTATGCAGACCTCGACATAGCAGAGCTCGACCTAGCGAATTGCGGAGCTCTACCTAGCTCGACACAGCTCTGCATAAAACTTTCAATGTGCCAGTCTTATGCAGAGCTCGACATAGCTCGACGTAACTCTGCATAGCTCTGCATACAGCTTTCAATGTGCCAGACTTATGCAGAGCTCGACCTAGCTCGACATAGCTGTGCAAACAACTTTCAATTCGCCAGTCTTATGCAGAGCTCGACATAGCTCGACGTAGCTCTGCATACTACTTTCAATGTACCGGTCTTATGCAGAGCTCGACATAACTCGACGTAGCTCTGCATAAATATTTCAATGTGCCATACTTATGCAGAGCTCGACATAGCTCGACGTAGCTCTGTATACAACTTTCAATGTGCCAATTCTTATGCAGAGCTCGACATAGATCGACGTAGCTCTGCATACAACTTTCAATGTGCCAGTCTTATGCAAAGCTCGACATAGCAGAGCTCGACCTAGCGTATTGCAGAGCTAGAACTAGCTCGACATAGCTCTGCAAACAACTATCAATTCGCCAGTCTTATGCAGAGCTCGACATAGCTCGACGTAGCTCTGCATACTACTTTCAATGTGCCAGTCTTATGCAGAGCTCGACATAGCTCGACGTAGCGATGCATAACTATTTCAATGTGCCATACTTATGCAGAGCTCGACATAGCTCGACGTAGCTCTGCATACAACTTTCAATGTGCCAGTTTAGTGCAGAGCTCTGAAATCGCCTTAGGTCTGCATAATCTTAGAAATCATCACATCAATGCACAGCTCTGCGCTCGACATAGCTCGACGTAGCTCTGCATACAATTTTCATTTCGCCAGTCTTATGCAGAGCTCGACATAGCTCGACGTAGCTCTGCATACATTTTTCAATGAGCCAGTCTTATGCAGACCTCGACATAGCAAAGCTCGACCTAGCGAATTGCGGAGCTATACCTAGCTCGACACAGCTCTGCATAAAACTTTCAATGTGCCAGTCTTATGCAGAGCTCGACATAGCTCGACGTAACTCTGCATAGCTCTGCATACAACTTTCAATGTGCCAGACTTATGCAGAGCTCGACATAGCTCGACGTAGCTCTGCATACATTTTTCAATGTGCCAGTCTTATGCAGAGCTCGACATAGCTCGACGTAGCTCTGCATACAACTTTCAATGTGCCATTCTTATGCAGAGCTCGACATAGCTCGACGTAGCTCTGCATACAACTTTCAATGTGCCATTCTTATGCAGAGCTCGACATAGATCGACGTAGCTCTGCATACAACTTTCAATGTGCCAGTCTAATGCAGAGCTCGACCTAGCAGAGCTCGACCTAGCGTATTGCAGAGCTCGACCTAGCTCGACATAGCTCTGCAAACAACTTTCAATTCGCCAGGCTTATGCAGAGCTCGACATAGCTCGACGTAGCTCTGCATACTACTTTCAAGACCGGCCCCGATAGCTCAGTTGGTAGAGTGTCCTCTCCGGGGAACGGGAGGTCTGGGGTTCGATCCCGGGCCGCGACATACCAAAGTCGTTAAAAATGGTACTAGCTGCTCCTCGCTTGGCACTCAGGTTTACGGGGAAGAGCTATGTCTGGTCGATCCAGTGTCAGGATAATGTGACTGGGTGTGGTATCATGTAATGTGTCTGGGACATGATACTTCAGTGAGGCAGCACTGTAAACGTGAGCATTGAGCTCCCTGTCGCAACCAGACACCGTCATGATATGACTGAAAAATTGTTGTAAGCGACGTTAAACCCGAATTCACACACATACTACTTTCAATGTGCCAGTCTTATGCAGAGTTCGACATAGCTCGACGTAGCTCTGTATAAATATTTCAATGTGCCATACTTATGCAGAGCTCGACATAGCTCGACGTAGCTATGCATACAACTTTCAATGTGCCAGTTTAGTGCAGAGCTCTGCAATCGCCTTAGGTCTGCATAATCTTAGAAATCATCACGTCAAGGCACAGCTCTGCGCTCGACATAGCTCGACGTAGCTCTGCATACAATTTTCAACGTGCCAGTCTTATGCAGAGCTCGACATAGCTCGACGTAGCTTTGCATACATTTTTCAATGATTCAGTCTTATGCAGACCTCGACATAGCAGAGCTCGACCTAGCGAATTGCAGAGCTCGACCTAGCTCGACACAGCTCTACATAGAACTTTCAATGTGCCAGTCTTATGCAGAGCTGGACATAGCTCGTCGTAACTCTGCATAGCTCTGCATACAACTTTCAATGTGCCAGACTTATGCAGAGCTCGACCTAGCTCGACATAGCTCTGCAAACAAATTTCAATTCGCCAGTCTTATGCAGAGCTCGACATAGCTCGACGTAGCTCTGCATACTACTTTCAATGTACCAGTCTTATGCAGAGCTCGACATAGCTCGACGTAGCTCTGCATACAACTTTCAATGTGCCAGTTTAGTGCAGAACTCTGCAATCGCCTTAGGTCTGCATAATCTTAGAAATCATCACATCAATGCACAGATCTGTGCTCAACATAGCTCGACGTAGCTCTGCTTACAATTTTCAATTCGCCAGTCTTATGCAGAGCTCGACATAGTTCGACGTAGCTCTGCATACATTTTTCAATGTGCCAGTCTTATGCAGACCTCGACATAGCAGAGCTCGACCTAGCGAATTGCAGAGCTCGACCTAGCTCGACACAGCTCTGCATAAAACTTTCAATGTGCCAGTCTTATGCAAAGCTCGACATAGCTCGACGTAACTCTGCATAGCTCTGCATACAACTTTCAATGTGCCAGACTTATGCAGAGCTCGACCTAGCTCAACATGGCTCTGCAAACAACTTTCAATTCGCCAGTCTTATGCAGAGCTCGACATAGTTCGACGTAGCTCTACATACTATTTTCAATGTACCAGTCTTATGCAGACCTCGACATAGCAGAGCTCGACCTAGCGAATTGCAGAGCTCGACCTAGCGAATTGCAGAGCTCGACCTAGCTCGACACAGCTCTGCATAAAACTTTCAATGTGCCAGTCTTATGCAGAGCTCGACATAGCTCGACGTAACTCTGCATAGCTCTGCATACAACTTTCAATGTGCCAGACTTATGCAGAGCTCGACCTAACTCGACATAGCTCTGCAAACAACTTTCAATTCGCCAGTCTTATGCAGAGCTCGACATAGCTCGACGTAGCTATGCATTCTACTTTCAATGTACCAGTCTTATGCAGAGCTCGACATAGCTCGACGTAGCTATGCATAAATATTTCAATGTGCCATACTTATGCAGAGCTCGACAGAGCTCGACATAGCTCGACGTAGCTCTGCATACAACTTTCAATGTGCCATTCTTATGCAGAGCTCGACATAGATCGATATAGCAGAGCTCGACCTAGCGTATTGCAGAGCTCGACCTAGCTCGACATAGCTCGGCAAAACAACTTTCAATACGACAGTCTTATGCAGAGCTCGACATAGCTCGACGTAGCTCTGCATACTACTTTCAATGTGCCAGTCTTATGCAGAGCTCGACATAGCTCGACGTAGCTCTGCATAAATATTTCAATGTGCCATACTTATGAAGAGCTCGACATAGCTCGACGTAGCTCTGCATACAACTTTCAATGTGTCAGTTTAGTGCAGAGCTCTGCAATCGCCTTAGGTCTGCATAATCTTAGAAATCATCACATCAATGCACAGCTCTGCGCTCGACATAGCTCGACGTAGCTCTGCATACAATTTTCAATTCGCCAGTCTTATGCAGAGCTCGACAAAGCTCGACATAGCTCTGCATACATTTTTCAATGAGCCAGTCTTATGCAGACCTCGACATAGCAGAGCTCGACCTAGCTCGACACAGCTCTGCATAAAACTTTCAATGTGCCAGGCTTATGCAGAGCTCGACATAGCTCGACATAGCTCGACGTAGCTCTGCATACTACTTTCAATGTACCAGTCTTATGCAGACCTCGACATAGCTCGACGTAGCTCTGCATAAATATTTCAATGTGCCATACTTATGCAGAGCTCGATATAGCTCGACGTAGCTCTGCATACAACTTTCAATGTGCCATTCTTATGCAGAGCTCGACATAGATCGACGTAGCTCTGCATACAACTTTCAATGTGCCAGTCTTATGCAGAGCTCGACATAGCAGAGCTCGACCTAGCGTATTGCAGAGCTCGACCTAGCTCGACATAGCTCTGCAAACAACTTTCAATTCGCCAGTCTTATGCAGAGCTCGACATAGCTCGACGTAGCTCTGCATACTACTTTCAATGTGCCAGTCTTATGCAGAGCTCGACATAGCACGACGTAGCTCTGCATAAATATTTCAATGTGCCATACTTATGCAGAGCTCGACATAGCTCGACGTAGCTCTGCATACAACTTTCAATGTGCCAGTTTAGTGCAGAGCTCTGCAATCGCCTTAGGTCTGCATAATCTTAGAAAACATCACATCAATGCACAGCTCTGCGCTCGACATAGCTCGACGTAGCTCTGCATACAATTTTCAATTCGCCAGTCTTATGCAGAGCTCGACATAGCTCGACGTAGCTCTGCATACATTTTTCAATGAGCCAGTCTTATGCAGACCTCGACATAGCAGAGCTCGACCTAGCGAATTGCGGAGCTCTACCTAGCTCGACACAGCTCTGCATAAAACTTTCAATGTGCCAGTCTTATGCAGAGCTCGACATAGCTCGACGTAACTCTGCATAGCTCTGCATACAGCTTTCAATGTGCCAGACTTATGCAGAGCTCGACCTAGCTCGACATAGCTGTGCAAACAACTTTCAATTCGCCAGTCTTATGCAGAGCTCGACATAGCTCGACGTAGCTCTGCATACTACTTTCAATGTACCGGTCTTATACAGAGCTCGACATAACTCGACGTAGCTCTGCATAAATATTTCAATGTGCCATACTTATGCAGAGCTCGACATAGCTCGACGTAGCTCTGTATACAACTTTCAATGTGCCAATTCTTATGCAGAGCTCGACATAGATCGACGTAGCTCTGCATACAACTTTCAATGTGCCAGTCTTATGCAGAGCTCGACATAGCAGAGCTCGACCTAGCGTATTGCAGAGCTAGACCTAGCTCGACATAGCTCTGCAAACAACTATCAATTCGCCAGTCTTATGCAGAGCTCGACATAGCTCGACGTAGCTCTGCATACTACTTTCAATGTGCCAGTCTTATGCAGAGCTCGACATAGCTCGACGTAGCGATGCATAAATATTTCAATGTGCCATACTTATGCAGAGCTCGACATAGCTCGACGTAGCTCTGCATACAACTTTCAATGTGCCAGTTTAGTGCAGAGCTCTGAAATCGCCTTAGGTCTGCATAATCTTAGAAATCATCACATCAATGCACAGCTCTGCGCTCGACATAGCTCGACGTAGCTCTGCATACAATTTTCATTTCGCCAGTCTTATGCAGAGCTCGACATAGCTCGACGTAGCTCTGCATACATTTTTCAATGAGCCAGTCTTATGCAGACCTCGACATAGCAAAGCTCGACCTAGCGAATTGCGGAGCTATACCTAGCTCGACACAGCTCTGCATAAAACTTTAAATGTGCCAGTCTTATGCAGAGCTCGACATAGCTCGACGTAACTCTGCATAGCTCTGCATACAACTTTCAATGTGCCAGACTTATGCAGAGCTCGACATAGCTCGACGTAGCTCTGCATACATTTTTCAATGTGCCAGTCTTATGCAGAGCTCGACATAGCAGAGCTCGACCTAGCGAATTGCAGAGCTCGACCTAGCTCGACATAGCTCTGCATACAACTTTCAATGTGCCAGTTTAGTGCAGAGCTCTGCAATCGCATTTGGTCTGCAAAATATTAGAAATCAGCACATCAATGCACAGCTCTGCGCTCGACATAGCTCGACGTAGCTCTGCATACAATTTTCAATTCGCGAGTCTTATGCAGAGCTCGACATAGCTCGACGTAGCTCTGCAGACAACTTTCAATGTGCCAGGTTAGCGCAGAGCTCGTCATTGCAAAGCTCGACCTAGCGAATTGCAGAGCTCGACCTAGCTCGACACAGCTCTGCATAAAATTTTCAATGTGCCAGTCTTATGCAGAGCTCGACATAGCTCTGCATACTACTGTCAATGTAACAGTCTTATGCAGAGCTCGACATAGCTCGACGTAGCTCTGCATAAATATTTCAATGTGCCAGACTTATGCAGAGCTCAACATAGCTCGACGTAGCTCTGCATACAACTTTCAATGTGCCAGTTTAGCTTTGTAATCGCCTTAGGTCTGCATAATCTTAGAAATCAGCACATCAATGCACAACTCTGTACTCGACATAGCTCGACGTAGCTCTGCATACAATTTTCAATTCGCCAGTCTTATGCAGAGCTCGACATAGCTCGACGTAGCTCTGCATTCAACTTTCAATGTGCCAGTCTTATGCAGAGCTCGACATAGATCGACGTAGCTCTGAATACAAATTTCAATGTGCCAGACTTATGCAGAGCTCAACAGTACTGCAAAGTAATTTCAAAATCCATAAAGAAATAAGAACGTAATTGACTGTCTTTAAGTTTCGGATCCTTTTTTTACCTTGACCTTGGAGGTTCGGAACTGGGTTTTGCACGCGACACATCATAACTCATGATGGTTAATATTTCTGCAAAGAAATTTCAAAACCCATCCAGAAATAAGAAAGTTATAGTCTGCGCTTAGGTTTCGGACGGGCGGACGAACGGACGTACGAATGGTGGGGCATAAACTAGATTAGAATGAAGAATGGACAATCCGGTAAACTGCCGTAGTTGTTGAACTATTTAATATGACCAATTAGATAGATTTCCAGACACTTCGGCCCCACTTCCACGTCGGCCCCTAGACAGGTCGGCACAAAACCAAGTCACAGTCTGTGATATGAGTACAGGTAAACCTCTTTGAGGTTTTAAGCCTGCATGGCCAGGTAAAGCGGTGCGAGTCGGACCGTTCATACTTATAAACCTTATTGGTTTCATCGGGCTGCAGGGCTTGAGATGTCATTTCATATCAATGTCGGGTAAAATTCCCACAAAATTGAAGGCAACGTCTCCAAAATGACCGAGATAGTGTTGATTGGGGCGTTAAACGTCAAATCTAACAAAAAAAACATCATGTTAACAACCCCGTGTAATGAAGACCCCGCTCAACCCCAGTTTATATGGGGAAAAGTGAGGCTCATAGGGGCATACATTATTTACATCACGAAGACACGCCTTCATCACGAAAACACGCCTACATAATTTTGACCCCCTTGAACCCCACTTATATATAGTAAAACTGGGGTTTACAGGGGTAAACCTTATTTTTCGTATTTCTGTTCTAAAATATAGATTATGGGTACTCATTAGAACCGCCTCGATGGGGCGCTTCTAACGAGTACCCACAACCTGACAAGAAAAATATCACAAGTTTTCATCTTAAAAGTTTTGTTTTTCGGCGGTAAAGTTGTCGATGTATTTGTTTAGGCGTGTTTTCGTAATGTGTAATTTTGACCCCCTTGAACCCCACTTTTATATAGTAAAATTGGGGTTTACAGGGGTAAACCTTATTTTTCTTATTTGAGCAGAAATAATAAAATATCACAATGTTTCCTCTTATAATGTTCGTTTTTTCGGCGGTAAAAGTTACAATGCATTTGTACAGGCATGTTTTCGTAATTCTTATTTCTGCTCCAAGACACAGGTTGTGTGTACTGGTTAGAACCGTCTCAATATAATATATAAAAAAACAATGAGACGTTTATAATAAATATATACGCATACACAACATTTTCAGGTTAACTTGGACTCCACTCTTAAGCACAGCTAATGCCCCGCCGCCTTCAACCGTGACGTTGACTTTGAGTCAGCGGTTTAGCGGGTTGTTCTAATTGTGAATATTTGATACTGATAGTTAATGAGACTTTTCTACAAATTATCCACTAATATATACATGTATATAGTACACATGTATCAATAGGCGAGGTACTTTAATTTTTATGGTCAAACTAATTCCTTGAGAAATTCTTTTAACACCAAAACACAGGGCTATGCTATATTAATTACCAAAAAAAAAAAGTCCTCAAAAAATATCCGTGCCAGTTCTGAGAAAAATAGGTTTTGAATCCGCAGAAAAAGCATTAGATAAGTAATGGCCAGGTCACAGCACCATACACTGTTTTACCGGCTGTAAGGCTCCTCGCGCACAAACAAATGACGTCATCAAAAACAAAACTTACGTCAGAAATTGATAAAAAGTGCAGTCTTTCTACATTCTATTTTTTTTTAATACATGCCATTTATATTTTCCTTGTATGCTATTGATAAACAAGATCTATGTTCAAGTTGTAAGAATAAACTTTTTTTTTTGGTCGGAAAATACATTCGTCAATGTCTCATGACAAAATTTTAATGTATGGAAGCACATTTGTGCCATCAGAATCAAATGAATTAATATCGTAAATATGTGCATACTGTGTATTCCGGTAACATGGCGCACGTAAGATTTTGATAGCTATGTGTGACTTTGTGGAAGCAACCACTCAAAAATCACAATCAGAACAATTGCAACACTGTCCTATCTACTTACTGCAATAGAAATTGGCCGCTGACTTTTTAACAGGCAGGAAAAATAATAGGGGCGTACCCCCTTGAAATTGATTTACAAAGTTTGTCTCCCAACATTGCCCACAATAACTGTTTTGAGCTGACTGAACACAAAGGTTGACTCAAACAACCTTAAAAGGGGCAAAATACGGATGAGAAAAATATCTTTCAGCTAATTTGCCATGAGAAATCCATATATGAAATTCCAAAACCCTGGCATACAAGGTTCTAAAGTTTTGCTATGCATCACAAAGCATAGGCCTACAATGTACCCAAAGTGACAAAGGGCCATTAGCCACAAAGTATTTTTCGGAATTTAGTCAAAAGTTTATCAGGACATCTACTCGTCACCAACTTACAAGGTTCTAGCTCCAATAGATTTTGAGATATTTTGCTGACAAGATTTTATAAAAAAAATTCAAAGGGTAATAACTTTTGAAAGGGGCATAATCTGGATAAGAAAAAAAATACGCGTTAGCTAATTTTCCATGAAGAATCTATATAGGAAATTTCAAAACCCTAGCATGGATGTTTCTTGTGTTATGCTATGCATCAAAGGCGTAACGGAAAGTCGAATGGACGAACCAGAAGCAATATGCCCCTCCAACTTTTTTAAAGTTGGGGGTCATAAAAACATAACGAAAACACGCATATTCAAATCTACTGGAAGATTTGATCATCCCCCAAAAAATGCAGAGAAAAATTCTGAGGTTTTTCTTATTCATCACGAAAACGAGACGTTGCTTCCAAGTTTGTAGGGCTTTTACCTGACATTGAGATGAAATGACATCTCAATCCCTGCTGCCAAATGAATCCAAAAGGGTTTACATACATGCACAGGCTGACTCGCAGCAACATTTCTGGATTTTCTCAGCGGTTTAGCAGTACTCATATGCGGTCGGTATCAGTTCTTTGCGGAAGCATTAGCAGCCCAATCAATTACTCCAAGCCCAGATGGGTGGGGTTAAAAACACGCCTATACAATTTTGACCCCTCGAACCCCACTTTTATATACTACAGGGATAAATATTTTAATTTAAAAATTTCTTATATCAGCTCAAAAACATAGATTGTGGGTACTCGATGGAACCGCCAAGTTCAGGCGGTTCTGTCGAGCTCCGCAATCTATGTTTTGAGCAGAAATAAGAAAACTATCATTTTTTTTATTTTTTTTTTTCATTTTTGGGCTGAACAATTGACAATGGTTTTGTTTAGGCGTATTTCGTATTGTCTGCTCAAAAGCATAGATTGTGGGTACTCGATAGAAACCCCCTCCTACTGGAGTTTTAGTTTATACTAATTTAATTTAGTTCGATTGCGATGAAAGTCTCAAGCTTAAATAATCGCTCTCGAACACTCATTCCGGATGTTTTCACGCGCAAGAGGGAGAGGCAGTTGACTTTTACACCACCGCTACCCATTTACACCTGGGTGAGTGGGGCAGTGGGGAGTTTTAGGGGGTGTACATGTACATTATTTTTCTTATTTCGGCTAAAAGAAGCCTCCATGGTGTAGTGGATAAGCTACTAGCCTCATAAACCAGGAGTCGTGGGTTCGATCCAAGGGCTTCTCCAGACTCTCAGATGAGTCTTTAAACCGAGGTCCGGTCTCCGTATGCAGGGGTTTCATCAATAGACGGGTAGTGGAGATTTTCCCGTTTACTTAGACATTATTCCCCTGCTACGCTTGATAAATTTGTAAGGGCTTTATTCAGATAACATTGAAAATCACACTCCTAGCTTTCGTTGAAATCTAGATGCCGAAATGTTTTTGAAACCACTGCATATGACATTTGCTGTTGACGGGATGAAAACCTCAAACACACTCACTCTCTTATTTCTGCTCAAAACATAGATGAGGCAGTCCTATTGAGTATCAACAATCTAAGAAGCTATGTTTTTGAGCAGAAAAAAATATAACCCCTAAACCCCAAGTTTTTCGAGTATATAGATAAAAGTAGGTTAGTGGGGGTCAATATTATATAGGCATGTTTTCGTGATGTGTTTGCTTTTGATTTTCCTATTTTCCCCTTCCCCTGACAAAAAATATCTTTTGCACAGAAACTATCATTTTTAATGATTTCATGAAGTTAAGTACCGATATGGATTTACTTTTAAGATATATGTCAGTGATATTAATTTTTTCTTGTTTTAAGCGACTTTCCTTTATTGTCTACGCCCACGGGTGTAGACAGTCTTAATGATAGCTTTTGCTCGGGAAGTATTTACTGAAAGGTCATGACTGGTATTCTGTTGACTGGTTCTACTTTTCATTTTCCATCTGGTTCCCCCCAGGACACCCCAACTCTGGTCATACTGGAACGCCCACTTGCATATTGAAACCCAGCAATTAACTGAAAGCTGCCTAAACTTTATCACATGGATAGGCACGATTGCTCACACACTTGCAAAATTAACATATATTAGCCCTTATCTAGTTCTGCCCACATCCAATTCTTAATGTTTTCATTTCTAGACTGCAATCTTGGCAGATTGTTTTTCCATGACGTTAACCTAGAAAGTAAAATGAAAGTTTAAACCAGAATGCGAAATGAAGAAACCGTAAATGTAGGCATGTAGTACAATTAGTTGTAATTGATAGTGAAAAAAATCGGAAATGTTGTTTCATGTGACATTGGCGATAAGATTTGGAAATCCTCATTTGAAATCTGTGACTTTTTTTACACTTTGTGGAAACTGGCACATTTCAGTTCTACACAAATTAATGTGTGCTTAGCATAGACTCAAGCTTTTTATAAAAGCTAATACTTGTTTTTCTAAATTTCACACAAAAATACACAAAAAAAAAGAAAACTTTAATCTTCAGAATTTTTAGTATTTTTCCCCAGATAGAAATATTCATTTTGGATGATTTTATGAAGTCAAGTATTAATTGTTTAGCATACGCCTGTTTTTTTTTTGTGATTTTTCGTATTTTTTTCACCCCCAAAAAATACCCTTTCCCCTCGGATTTTTTTTGAGGACTTTTTTCTATAAATCAGGACACCTTCCTGATACTAAAACTGCTGATAACATTTCTCAAGGAATTAGTTGTGGGTCAAGGGTCATTTCCGGCTAAATGTACTGGCCTACAAGTAATTTGAGTGGCTGATAGTCAGAAATGTGAGTAATAAATAAATGATTAAATAAATAAATAAATAAATAAATAAATAAATAAATAAATAAATAAATAAATAAATAAAAAGTACAATATACTCGTTACTGTCCGCCTTTAATATTAGCTAGAATGACAATCAAATGTGTGAAAATTGATAACAATAATCTGTTTATCATCAAGGATCTCTTTATTGGGGGAAAAGGGGATTAGTAACGCCTGGTTGTTTACTGAGGTCACACTTTACTGATTTAAGTCAATAATTAATTGTTCTTGTAAAACTTTTTGCTAAATAGTGTACTAACCTGAAATTCATTAATCCTTACCCCGCTGAACACGATAATCCTTAAGTTTGCAAACAGTGTAGATCCTGACCAGATTGCTTCTACCCTCTGAACTGGATCTGCACCGTTTTTCATGCAGTTTTTGAATTGCATGCATACATTATATTAATTGGTTTACTTACGAGGATAGTTCTAAAATAAATAAATTATTTGTTTGCATTGGAGTTTAACGGTCCCGTCAACACTTTTAGTTCATTTTCGAGCGGGTCAGTTTAACTATCCACACTTATCCTGGGCAGGCTTATACGTAAGCAGTTAACCAATACAGTGCATATTTCTTTCGCCAGAAATGACAACCACCCTTCTTGAATCAGCAGAAGGGAGAGAATGACCTTAGAAAAGATTTCATAATCAATCTCCACGAAATAAAGTTGCCGACCCCGGTTGGTATCGAACTCGCATCCTCCTGATCACCAGTCAGACGTGTGTTGCATCCCTAAACGTCCAACATCCCTAAGTGTCCGACAAAATTTTAATTTCTCGCAAAATTGTTGGAAACGGTTGGGAATGTTCAATTATGACATTTTAAGTGAAAATTTCGAAAAAAAATTTTTGGGAAATATTCGAAATTTAACTTCAATTTTTTCTTGTCGGACATTTCGGGGTGCCCCATGCATCCCTAAGTGTCCGCCATCCCTAAATGTCCGACAACATGAAAATTGACTAAGAAAGCATTTTTATTGTTAATAATCAATCAATGATAAATAAAAAGACAAATTTAACGTTAAACCTATGTTAAAAATGTTCACCTTTGGAAATAAGCATTGCAATATATGGATCCGAATATACCGGCATCCTTAGATGTCCGCCAGCATGACAAAATCTTAGTTTCTCGGGAAGATGTCCAAAACGGTGGGGAATGATCATTTGTGACATTTTAAGTGAAAACTTCGCTTTTTTTCTCTCGAAAATATTCGAAATTTAACTTCATTTTTTTTTCTTGCCGGACACTTAGGGATGACCCATGCATCCCTAAGTGTCCGCCATCCCTAAATGTCCGACAACATGAAAATTGACTAAGAAAGCATTTTTATTGTTAATAATCAATCAATGATAAATAAAAAGACAAATTCAACGTTAAACCTATGTTAAAAATGTTCACCTTTGGAAATAAGCATTGCAATATATGGATCCGAATATGTCCGCAATCTCTAGATGTCCACCAGCATGACAAGTAACTTGGAAAATAGTTCTTACCAATAATAATGAATAATGATTTATAAAGATTTCTCCCACTGAGAAAAAAAGCGAAGTTTTCACTTAAAATGTCACAATTGATCATTCCCCACCGTTTCGGACATCTTCCCGAGAAACTAAGATTTTGTCATGCTGGCGGACATCTAAGGATGCCGGTATATTCGGATCCATATATTGCAAGGCTTATTTCCAAAGGTGAACATTTTTAACATAGGTTTAACGTTAAGTCTTTTTATTTATCATTGATTGATTATTAACAATAAAAATGCTTTCTTAGTCAATTTTCATGTTGTCGGACATTTAGGGATGGCGGACACTTAGGGATGCATGGGTCATCCCTAAGTGTCCGACAAGAAAAAAATGAAGTTAAATTTCGAATATTTTCGAGAAAAAAAGCGAAGTTTTCACTTAAAATGTCACAATTGATCATTCTCCACCGTTTCGGACATCTTCCCGAGAAAATAAGATCTTGTCATGCCGGCGGACATCTAAGGATGACGGTATATTCGGATCCATATATTGCAATGCTTATTTCCAAAGGTGAACATTTTTAACATAGGTTTAACGTTAAATTTGTCTTTTTATTTATCATTGATTGATTATTAACAATAAAAATGCTTTCTTAGTCAATTTTCATGTTTGTCGGACATTTAGGGATGGCGGACACTTAGGGATGCATGGGGCACCCCGAAATGTCCGACAAGAAAAAAACTGAAGTTAAATTTCGAATATTTCCAAAAAAATTTTTTTCGAAATTTTCCCTTAAAATTTCATAATTGAACATTCCCCACCGTTTCCAACAATTTTGCGAGAAATTAAAATTTTGTCGGACACTTAGGGATGTCGGACGTTTAGGGATGCAACAGACGTGCATCCGACTTAGCTACCGAGGCCAAAAATAAATAAATTAATAAATAAATATATAAATTTGTTAACAAATATAAGATTATCCCCCATCATCACCATGATTGACGAAACAGAGGAATGATTTTTTTATTGGTTTTACGGCCCCATCCACCGATCAATCCAGATTTCCATCCAAGAATTTAGGATAATTAGGTATCATGTTCTTATTGAAATTAATTTAAAAAGTATTTTAGCGGTGTGGAATTATTTCGGATAATAAAAAAGCCTATAGATGATCAAGAGCAGAAATGTAGAAAAAAAGAGCCTGCTCTAAAGCATGCCGCAATACAATTAGAATTATACATCGAAATAAAAGAGGGGAATTTTCAAGTGTGTCTTCCATTCTTCTTAAACACTGTAAATGGACATATAGATTTTCTATTTGGTAACGTTATAATATATAATAAATATATATATTATAGGTTCAAATATATCAAAATAATCAAATCAGCAAATAAAAATAATAAAAAAAACCCTCATCGGGCATCCAATCCGATCTCCTATTTAAGTGGAAGCCCCGTGAAAAGCAAAGTGGGGCCGAAGTGTCTAGGTATATGGGGCCGACGTGTCTAGGGGCCGAGGTGTCCAAGGGCCGACCCGTCTAGGGTTTCAATTTTATGTGGGGCCGAGGTGGTTTTGGGGCCGAGGTGTCTAGGGGCCGAAGTGTCTAGGGGCCGAGGTGGTTTTGGGGCCGAAATGTCCTATTACCATTAAATCGTCATCTCCTCGAACATTGGTTTTATTTACATGTAAGGAAAAACCAGATTCAAAGGGGTGAAAGCCCCAAGAGTCAGTTCTCTTTTTGAAACAGGATCTAAACTGTATCAAACTAAGTCCAAGATCAAACAAGTTCATAATTCCTGGTTGGAGAAACAACTATTATGAGGCAGTTGTCCTAAATCATGATTTTTAAAATGTTCAAGTATACAAGGGCAGAGTGCGGATTTAGGGATGACACTTATTCTTTTCAGATACAGCACTTGTACTACAAGTGAATATAAGTAATTGGTTTTGTTTTAAATGAGGTTTAGTCCCTGTCAACACTACTAAGATCACTGGGACTTGAATTTAAAACACACACATATTGCGGGTGCTCCTTAGAATCGTGTAATTGAGGCGGTCTTAAACCGTCCCAACAGAATATGTATTTTATGTAGGAATAAGAAATTTTGGGTTTCAACCTGTAAATCCCTTATTTCAAGTACACACAGGTCGTTTAATTGGGGCGGTCTTAAAGAGTACCCAGTCTATTTGAGCAGTCTTAAAGAGTACCCATAGTTTATGAATTTAAGCAGGAATAAGAAAAATAAAGTATTGCCCTGTTACCTATTTTCATACTTGTCTCTGTCCCGATAAATTTGACTCACTATTTTGAAATTTGACTCAGTGTTTTGGAGTGAGTAAGTCAGTTTGACTCAGCCAGGCCAAAAGGTAGATAAATCACTGCCTGTACACACACTCTTTTCAAGAACACACAGATTGCGAGTGCTCCTAAGTATCGTCAAATTGAGGCGGTCTTCAAGAGTACCAAGGGTCTAGATATATGACTAGAAATAAGAAATATAAAGTATACCCCTGTAAATCCACTCTTTTCAAGCATACACAGATTGTGAGTGTTTGGACAGTCGTAAAAAGTATCTACAGTCTATGTATTTAAGCAGGAATAAGAAAAAATGAGTATGTGCCTGAAAACCCTCTCTTTCCAGCACATATACAGGCTGCAGTTGCTCCTAAGAATCGGCTAATTGGGACGATCTGAAAGAGTACACAGAGTCTATTATTTTAGCAGGAATAAGAAAAATAAAGTATACCACTGTAAATCCCAACTTTTCAAGCACCCACAGATTGCGGGTGCTCCTTAGAATCGTCTTATTGAGGCGGTATTTTTTTCTTCTTTGAATCGTCTGAGGCGGTCTTAATTTGTAACCACAGCCTATGTATTTAAGCAGGAATAAGAAAAATAGTATAGCCCTTTCAAGCATACACAGATTGCGGGTGGACCTTAGAATAATCTAATTTGGGCAGTCTTTAAGTGTATCTAGACGATCTTTGTATTTTATGCAGGAATAAAACAATAAAGTATATCCCTGTAAATCCCTCTTTTCAAGTTCACCAAGATTGCGGGTGCTCCTAAGAATCGTCATATGGGTTCCGTCTTAAAGAATACCCACAGTCTATGTATTTTATGCAAGAATAATAATAATAACAAAATATCACCCTGTAAACCCCCCTTTTCTGACACACACAGATTGCAGGTACTCCATAGGATCATATAATTTAGGCGGTCATAAAGAGTACCCACAGTCTATGTATTTAAGCAGGAATAAAGAATAACTACAGTCTATGTATTTAAACAGGAATAAGAAAAGTAAAGTATACCCCCTGTAAACCCTATCTTTTCAAACACACACAGATTGCGAATGCTACTTAGAATTGTCTAAATGGGGCGGTCTTAAGAGTACCCATAGTGTGAGTGAGTGAGTGTTTCAGTTTTACGTCCCACCAACAGCTTAGGTCATACAGAGACTGGACTCGGTTTAAGGACTCATCCAAAAGTCTGGAGAAGCCCGGGATCGATCCTGCGACCACTGAGTTACAAGGCGAGTAGCGTAACCACTGCAACATGGAGGCTTCCAATACCCACAGTGCATGTATTTTTATGCAGGAATAAGTAAAATAAAGTAAGTCCCTGAAAGCACTCTCTTTTCAAGCACACACAGATTGCAAATGCTCTTTGGAATTATTTTAAAGGGTAACCACAGACTGCATTTAAGCAGGACTAAGAAAAAATAAAGTATACTCCTTAAACCCCCACTTTTTTACGTACACAGATTGTAGATGCTCCTTAGAATCGTCTATTTGGAGCGCTCTTAAAGGGTACCCACAGTCTGTATTTAAGCAGACCTAAGGCGATTGCAGAGCTCTGCACTAAACTGGCGCATTGAAAGTTGTATGCAAAGGCTATGTCGAGTTATGTCGAGCTCTGCATTAGAATGGCGAATTTGAAAGTTGTATGCAGAGCTATGTCGAGCTATGACGAGACCTGCATTAGACTTGCGAATTGAAAGTTATATGCAGAGCTATGTCGAGCTATGTTGAGCTCTCCATTAGACTGGTGATTTGAAAGTTGTATGCAGAGCTACGTCGAGCTATGTCGAGCGCAGAGCTGTGCATTGATGTGCTGATTTCAAAGTTAATGCAGATCTAAGGCGATTGCAGAGCTCTGCACTAAACTACCGAATTGATAGTTGTATGCAGAGCTACGTCGAGCTAGGTCGAGCGCAGAGCTCTGCATTGATGTTTATGCAGACCTAATGCGATTGCAGAGCTCTGCACTAAACTGGCGCATTGAAAGTTGTACGCAGAGCTATGTCGAGTTACGTCGAGCTATGTCGAGCTCTGCATTAGACTTGGGAATTGAAAGTTGTATGAAGAGCTATGTAGAGCTATGTCGAGATCTGCATAAGACTGGCGATTTGAAACTTGTATGCGAAGCTACGTCGAGCTATGCCGAGCACAGAGCTGTGCGTCGATGTGCTTTTTTCATAGTTTATGCAGACCTAAGGCGAATACAGAGCTTTGCACTAAACTAGCGAATTGAAAGTTGTATGCAGAGCTGTCTAGAGCTATGTCTAGGGCAGAGCTCTGCATTGATGTGCTGATTCCAATGTTTATGCAGACCTAAGGCGATTGCAGAGCTCTGCACTTACTAGCAAACTGAAATCTGTATGCAGACCTACGTCGAGCTATGTCGAGCACAGAGCTCTGCATTGATGTGCTGATAACAATGTTAATGCTGACCTTAGGCGATTGCAGAGCTCTGCACTAAACTGGCACATTGGAAGTCGCATGCAGAGCTACGTCGAGCTATGTCGAGCTCTGCATTAGACTTGGGAATTGAAAGTTGTATGCAGAGCTATGTCGAGCTCTGCATTAGACTGTGTAATTGAAAGTTGTATGTAGAGCTACGTCGAGCTATGTCGAGCGCAGAGCTGTGTAATGATGTGCTGATTTCAAGGTTTATGTAGACCTAAGGCGATTGCAGAGCTCTGCACTAAACTGGCACATTGAAAGTTGTATGCAGAGCCACGTCGAGCTATGTCAAGCTCTGCATAAGACTGGCGAATTGAAAGTTGTATGCAGAGCTATAATGAGCTAGGTCGAGCTCTGCATAAGACCGGCGAATTGAAACTTCTTATGGAGATCTATGTAGAGCTCTGCATTAGACTGGCGAATTGAAAAGTGTATGCAGAGCTACGTCGAGCTATGTCGAGCGCAGAGCTGTGCATTGATGTGCTGATTTCAAAGTTAATGCAGACCTAAGGCGATTGCAGAGCTCTGCACTAAACTACCGAATTGATAGTTGTATGCAGAGCTACGTCGAGCTAGGTCGAGCGCAGAGCTCTGCATTGATGTTTATGCAGACCTAATGCGATTGCAGAGCTCTGCACTAAACTGGCGCATTGAAAGTTGTACGCAGAGCTATGTCGAGTTACGTCGAGCTATGTCGAGCTCTGCATTAGACTTGGGAATTGAAAGTTGTATGAAGAGCTATGTCGAGCTATGTCGAGATCTGCATAAGACTGGCGATTTGAAACTTGTATGCGAAGCTACGTCGAGCTATGCCGAGCACAGAGCTGTGCGTTGATGTGCTTTTTTCATAGTTTATGCAGACCTAAGGCGAATACAGAGCTTTGCACTAAACTAGCGAATTGAAAGTTGTATGCAGAGCTGTCTAGAGCTATGTCTAGGGCAGAGCTCTGCATTGATGTGCTGATTCCAATGTTTATGCAGACCTAAGGCGATTGCAGAGCTCTGCACTTACTAGCAAACTGAAATCTGTATGCAGACCTACGTCGAGCTATGTCGAGCACAGAGCTCTGCATTGATGTGCTGATAACAATGTTTATGCAGACCTTAGGCGATTGCAGAGCTCTGCACTAAACTGGCACATTGGAAGTCGCATGCAGAGCTACGTCGAGCTATGTCGAGCTCTGCATTAGACTTGGGAATTGAAAGTTGTATGCAGAGCTATGTCGAGCTCTGCATTAGACTGTGTAATTGAAAGTTGTATGTAGAGCTACGTCGAGCTATGTCGAGCGCAGAGCTGTGTAATGATGTGCTGATTTCAAGGTTTATGTAGACCTAAGGCGATTGCAGAGCTCTGCACTAAACTGGCACATTGAAAGTTGTATGCAGAGCCACGTCGAGCTATGTCGAGCTCTGCATAAGACTGGCGAATTGAAAGTTGTATGCAGAGCTATAATGAGCTAGGTCGAGCTCTGCATAAGACCGGCGAATTGAAACTTCTTATGGAGATCTATGTAGAGCTCTGCATTAGACTGGCGAATTGAAAAGTGTATGCAGAGCTACGTCGAGCTATGTCGAGCGCAGAGCTGTGCATTGATGTGCTGATTTCAAAGTTAATGCAGACCTAAGGCGATTGCAGAGCTCTGCACTAAACTACCGAATTGATAGTTGTATGCAGAGCTACGTCGAGCTAGGTCGAGCGCAGAGCTCTGCATTGATGTTTATGCGGACCTAATGCGATTGCAGAGCTCTGCACTAAACTGGCGCATTGAAAGTTGTACGCAGAGCTATGTCGAGTTACGTCGAGCTATGTCGAGCTCTGCATTAGACTTGGGAATTGAAAGTTGTATGAAGAGCTATGTCGAGCTATGTCGAGATCTGCATAAGACTGGCGATTTGAAACTTGTATGCGAAGCTACGTCGAGCTATGCCGAGCACAGAGCTGTACGTTGATTTGCTTTTTTCATAGTTTATGCAGACCTAAGGCGAATACAGAGCTTTGCACTAAACTAGCGAATTGAAAGTTGTATGCAGAGCTGTCTCGAGCTATGTCTAGGGCAGAGCTCTGCATTGATGTGCTGATTCCAATGTTTATGCAGACCTAAGGCGATTGCAGAGCTCTGCACTTACTAGCAAACTGAAATCTGTATGCAGACCTACGTCGAGCTATGTCGAGCACAGAGCTCTGCATTGATGTGCTGATAACAATGTTTATGCAGACCTTAGGCGATTGCAGAGCTCTGCACTAAACTGGCACATTGGAAGTCGCATGCAGAGCTACGTCGAGCTATGTCGAGCTCTGCATTAGACTTGGGAATTGAAAGTTGTATGCAGAGCTATGTCGAGCTCTGCATTAGACTGTGTAATTGAAAGTTGTATGTAGAGCTACGTCGAGCTATGTCGAGCGCAGAGCTGTGTAATGATGTGCTGATTTCAAGGTTTATGTAGACCTAAGGCGATTGCAGAGCTCTGCACTAAACTGGCACATTGAAAGTTGTATGCAGAGCCACGTCGAGCTATGTCGAGCTCTGCATAAGACTGGCGGATTGAAAGTTGTATGCAGAGCCACGTCGAGCTAGGTCGAGCTCTGCATAAGACCGGCGAATTGAAACTTCTTATGGAGATCTATGCCGAGCTCTGCAATAGACTGGCGAATTGAAAAGTGTATGCAGAGCTACGTCGAGCTATGTCGAGCGCAGAGCTGTGCATTGATGTGCTGATTTCAAAGTTAATGCAGACCTAAGGCGATTGCAGAGCTCTGCACTAAACTACCGAATTGATAGTTGTATGCAGAGCTACGTCGAGCTAGGTCGAGCGCAGAGCTCTGCATTGATGTTTATGCGGACCTAATGCGAGTGCAGAGTTCTGCACTAAACAGGCGCATTGAAAGTTGTACGCAGAGCTATGTCGAGTTACGTCGAGCTATGTCGAGCTCTGCATTAGACTTGGGAATTGAAAGTTGTATGAAGAGCTATGTCGAGCTATGTCGAGATCTGCATAAGACTGGCGATTTGAAACTTGTATGCGAAGCTACGTCGAGCTATGCCGAGCACAGAGCTGTGCGTTGATGTGCTTTTTTCATAGTTTATGCAGACCTAAGGCGAATACAGAGCTTTGCACTAAACTAGCGAATTGAAAGTTGTATGCAGAGCTGTCTCGAGCTATGTCTAGGGCAGAGCTCTGCATTGATGTGCTGATTCCAATGTTTATGCAGACCTAAGGCGATTGCAGAGCTCTGCACTTACTAGCAAACTGAAATCTGTATGCAGACCTACGTCGAGCTATGTCGAGCACAGAGCTCTGCATTGATGTGCTGATAACAATGTTTATGCAGACCTTAGGCGATTGCAGAGCTCTGCACTAAACTGGCACATTGGAAGTCGCATGCAGAGCTACGTCGAGCTATGTCGAGCTCTGCATTAGACTTGGGAATTGAAAGTTGTATGCAGAGCTATGTCGAGCTCTGCATTAGACTGTGTAATTGAAAGTTGTATGTAGAGCTACGTCGAGCTATCTCGAGCGCAGAGCTGTGTAATGATGTGCTGATTTCAAGGTTTATGTAGACCTAAGGCGATTGCAGAGCTCTGCACTAAACTGGCACATTGAAAGTTGTATGCAGAGCCACGTCGAGCTATGTCGAGCTCTGCATAAGACTGGCGAATTGAAAGTTGTATGCAGAGCTATAATGAGCTAGGTCGAGCTCTGCATAAGACCGGCGAATTGAAACTTCTTATTGAGATCTATGTCGCTCTGCATTAGACTGGCGAATTGAAAAGTGTATGCAGAGCTACGTCGAGCTATGTCGAGCGCAGAGCTGTGCATTGATGTGCTGATTTCAAAGTTAATGCAGACCTAAGGCGATTGCAGAGCTCTGCACTAAACTACCGAATTGATAGTTGTATGCAGAGCTACGTCGAGCTAGGTCGAGCGCAGAGCTCTGCATTGATGTTTATGCGGACCTAATGCGATTGCAGAGCTCTGCACTAAACTGGCGCATTGAAAGTTGTACGCAGAGCTATGTCGAGTTACGTCGAGCTATGTCGAGCTCTGCATTAGACTTGAGAATTGAAAGTTGTATGAAGAGCTATGTCGAGCTATGTCGAGATCTGCATAAGACTGGCGATTTGAAACTTGTATGCGAAGCTACGTCGAGCTATGCCGAGCACAGAGCTGTGCGTTGATGTGCTTTTTTCATAGTTTATGCAGACCTAAGGCGAATACAGAGCTTTGCACTAAACTAGCGAATTGAAAGTTGTATGCAGAGCTGTCTCGAGCTATGTCTAGGGCAGAGCTCTGCATTGATGTGCTGATTCCAATGTTTATGCAGACCTAAGGCGATTGCAGAGCTCTGCACTTACTAGCAAACTGAAATCTGTATGCAGACCTACGTCGAGCTATGTCGAGCACAGAGCTCTGCATTGATGTGCTGATAACAATGCTTATGCAGACCTTAGGCGATTGCAGAGCTCTGCACTAAACTGGCACATTGGAAGTCGCATGCAGAGCTACGTCGAGCTATGTCGAGCTCTGCATTAGACTTGGGAATTGAAAGTTGTATGCAGAGCTATGTCGAGCTCTGCATTAGACTGTGTAATTGAAAGTTGTATGTAGAGCTACGTCGAGCTATGTCGAGCGCAGAGCTGTGTAATGATGTGCTGATTTCAAGGTTTATGTAGACCTAAGGCGATTGCAGAGCTCTGCACTAAACTGGCACATTGAAAGTTGTATGCAGAGCCACGTCGAGCTATGTCGAGCTCTGCATAAGACTGGCGAATTGAAAGTTGTATGCAGAGCTATAATGAGCTAGGTCGAGCTCTGCATAAGACCGGCGAATTGAAACTTCTTATGGAGATCTATGTCGAGCTCTGCATTAGACTGGCGAATTGAAAAGTGTATGCAGAGCTACGTCGAGCTATGTCGAGCGCAGAGCTGTGCATTGATGTGCTGATTTCAAAGTTAATGCAGACCTAAGGCGATTTCAGAGCTCTGCACTAAACTACCGAATTGATAGTTGTATGCAGAGCTACGTCGAGCTAGGTCGAGCGCAGAGCTCTGCATTGATGTTTATGCAGACCTAATGCGATTGCAGAGCTCTGCACTAAACTGGCGCATTGAAAGTTGTACGCAGAGCTATGTCGAGTTACGTCGAGCTATGTCGAGCTCTGCATTAGACTTGGGAATTGAAAGTTGTATGAAGAGCAATGTCGAGCTATGTCGAGATCTGCATAAGACTGGCGATTTGAAACTTGTATGCGAAGCTACGTCGAGCTATGCCGAGCACAGAGCTGTGCGTTGATGTGCTTTTTTCATAGTTTATGCAGACCTAAGGCGAATACAGAGCTTTGCACTAAACTAGCGAATTGAAAGTTGTATGCAGAGCTGTCTCGAGCTATGTCTAGGGCAGAGCTCTGCATTGATGTGCTGATTCCAATGTTTATGCAGACCTAAGGTGATTGCAGAGCTCTGCACTTACTAGCAAACTGAAATCTGTATGCAGACCTACGTCGAGCTATGTCGAGCACAGAGCTCTGCATTGATGTGTTGATAACAATGTTTATGCAGACCTTAGGCGATTGCAGAGCTCTGCACTAAACTGGCACATTGGAAGTCGCATGCAGAGCTACGTCGAGCTATGTCGAGCTCTGCATTAGACGTGGGAATTGAAAGTTGTATGCAGAGCTATGTCGAGCTCTGCATTAGACTGTGTAATTGAAAGTTGTATGTAGAGCTACGTCGAGCTATGTCGAGCGCAGAGCTGTGTAATGATGTGCTTATTTCAAGGTTTATGTAGACCTAAGGCGATTGCAGAGCTCTGCACTAAACTGGCACAATGAAAGTTGTATGCAGAGCCACATCGAGCTATGTCGAGCTCTGCATAAGACTGGCGAATTGAAAGTTGTATGCAGAGCTATAATGAGCTAGGTCGAGCTCTGCATAAGACCGGCGAATTGAAACTTCTTATGGAGATCTATGTCGAGCTCTGCATTAGACTGGCGAATTGAAAAGTGAATGCAGAGCTACGTCGAGCTATGTCGAGCGCAGAGCTGTGCATTGATGTGCTGATTTCAAAGTTAATGCAGACCTAAGGCGATTGCAGAGCTCTGCACTAAACTACCGAATTGATAGTTGTATGCAGAGCTACGTCGAGCTAGGTCGAGCGCAGAGCTCTGCATTGATGTTTATGCGGACCTAATGCGATTGCAGAGCTATGCACTAAACTGGCGCATTGAAAGTTGTACGCAGAGCTATGTCGAGTTACGTCGAGCTATGTCGAGCTCTGCATTAGACTTGGGAATTGAAAGTTGTATGAAGAGCTATGTCGAGCTATGTCGAGATCTGCATAAGACTGGCGATTTGAAACTTGTATGCGAAGCTACGTCGAGCTATGCCGAGCACAGAGCTGTGCGTTGATGTGCTTTTTTAATAGTTTATGCAGACCTAAGGCGAATACAGAGCTTTGCACTAAACTAGCGAATTGAAAGTTGTATGCAGAGCTGTCTCGAGCTATGTCTAGGGCAGAGCTCTGCATTGATGTGCTGATTCCAATGTTTATGCAGACCTAAGGCGATTGCAGAGCTCTGCACTTACTAGCAAACTGAAATCTGTATGCAGACCTACGTCGAGCTATGTCGAGCACAGAGCTCTGCATTGATGTGCTGATAACAATGTTTATGCAGACCTTAGGCGATTGCAGAGCTCTGCACTAAACTGGCACATTGGAAGTCGCATGCAGAGCTACGTCGAGCTATGTCGAGCTCTGCATTAGACTTGGGAATTGAAAGTTGTATGCAGAGCTATGTCGAGCTCTGCATTAGACTGTGTAATTGAAAGTTGTATGTAGAGCTACGTCGAGCTATGTCGAGCGCAGAGCTGTGTAATGATGTGCTGATTTCAAGGTTTATGTAGACCTAAGGCGATTGCAGAGCTCTGCACTAAACTGGCACATTGAAAGTTGTATGCAGAGCCACGTCGAGCTTTGTCGAGCTCTGCATAAGACTGGCGAATTGAAAGTTGTATGCAGAGCTATAATGAGCTAGGTCGAGCTCTGCATAAGACCGGCGAATTGAAACTTCTTATGGAGATCTATGTCGAGCTCTGCATAAGACTGGCGAATTGAAAAGTGTATGCAGAGCTACGTCGAGCTATGTCGAGCGCAGAGCTGTGCATTGATGTGCTGATTTCAAAGTTAATGCAGACCTAAGGCGATTGCAGAGCTCTGCACTAAACTACCGAATTGATAGTTGTATGCAGAGCTACGTCGAGCTAGGTCGAGCGCAGAGCTCTGCATTGATGTTTATGCGGACCTAATGCGATTGCAGAGCTCTGCACTAAACTGGCGCATTGAAAGTTGTACGCAGAGCTATGTCGAGTTACGTCGAGCTATGTCGAGCTCTGCATTAGACTTGGGAATTGAAAGTTGTATGAAGAGCTATGTCGAGCTATGTCGAGATCTGCATAAGACTGGCGATTTGAAACTTGTATGCGAAGCTACGTCGAGCTATGCCGAGCACAGAGCTGTGCGTTGATGTGCTTTTTTCATAGTTTATGCAGACCTAAGGCGAATACAGAGCTTTGCACTAAACTAGCGAATTGAAAGTTGTATGCAGAGCTGTCTCGAGCTATGTCTAGGGCAGAGCTCTGCATTGATGTGCTGATTCCAATGTTTATGCAGACCTAAGGCGATTGCAGAGCTCTGCACTTACTAGCAAACTGAAATCTGTATGCAGACCTACGTCGAGCTATGTCGAGCACAGAGCTCTGCATTGATGTGCTGATAACAATGTTTATGCAGACCTTAGGCGATTGCAGAGCTCTGCACTAAACTGGCACATTGGAAGTCGCATGCAGAGCTACGTCGAGCTATGTCGAGCTCTGCATTAGACTTGGGAATTGAAAGTTGTATGCAGAGCTATGTCGAGCTCTGCATTAGACTGTGTAATTGAAAGTTGTATGTAGAGCTACGTCGAGCTATGTCGAGCGCAGAGCTGTGTAATGATGTGCTGATTTCAAGGTTTATGTAGACCTAAGGCGATTGCAGAGCTCTGCACTAAACTGGCACATTGAAAGTTGTATGCAGAGCCACGTCGAGCTATGTCGAGCTCTGCATAAGACTGGCGAATTGAAAGTTGTATGCAGAGCTATAATGAGCTAGGTCGAGCTCTGCATAAGACCGGCGAATTGAAACTTCTTATGGAGATCTATGTCGAGCTCTGCATTAGACTGGCGAATTGAAAAGTGTATGCAGAGCTACGTCGAGCTATGTCGAGCGCAGAGCTGTGCATTGATGTGCTGATTTCAAAGTTAATGCAGACCTAAGGCGATTTCAGAGCTCTGCACTAAACTACCGAATTGATAGTTGTATGCAGAGCTACGTCGAGCTAGGTCGAGCGCAGAGCTCTGCATTGATGTTTATGCAGACCTAATGCGATTGCAGAGCTCTGCACTAAACTGGCGCATTGAAAGTTGTACGCAGAGCTATGTCGAGTTACGTCGAGCTATGTCGAGCTCTGCATTAGACTTGGGAACTGAAAGTTGTATGAAGAGCTATGTCGAGCTATGTCGAGATCTGCATAAGACTGGCGATTTGAAACTTGTATGCGAAGCTACGTCGAGCTATACCGAGCACAGAGCTGTGCGTTGATGTGCTTTTTTCATAGTTTATGCAGACCTAAGGCGAATACAGAGCTTTGCACTAAACTAGCGAATTGAAAGTTGTATGCAGAGCTGTCTCGAGCTATGTCTAGGGCAGAGCTCTGCATTGATGTGCTGATTCCAATGTTTATGCAGACCTAAGGCGATTGCAGAGCTCTGCACTTACTAGCAAACTGAAATCTGTATGCAGACCTACGTCGAGCTATGTCGAGCACAGAGCTCTGCATTGATGTGCTGATAACAATGATTATGCAGACCTTAGGCGATTGCAGAGCTCTGCACTAAACTGGCACATTGGAAGTCGCATGCAGAGCTACGTCGAGCTATGTCGAGCTCTGCATTAGACTTGGGAATTGAAAGTTGTATGCAGAGCTATGTCGAGATCTGCATTAGACTGTGTAATTGAAAGTTGTATGTAGAGCTACGTCGAGCTATGTCGAGCGCAGAGCTGTGTAACGATGTGCTGATTTCAAGGTTTATGTAGACCTAAGGCGATTGCAGAGCTCTGCACTAAACTGGCACATTGAAAGTTGTATGCAGAGCCACATCGAGCTATGTCGAGCTCTGCATAAGACTGGCGAATTGAAAGTTGTATGCAGAGCTATAATGAGCTAGGTCGAGCTCTGCATAAGACCGGCGAATTGAAACTTCTTATGGAGATCTATGTCGAGCTCTGCATTAGACTGGCGAATTGAAAAGTGTATGCAGAGCTACGTCGAGCTATGTCGAGCGCAGAGCTGTGCATTGATGTGCTGATTTCAAAGTTAATGCAGACCTAAGGCGATTGCAGAGCTCTGCACTAAACTACCGAATTGATAGTTGTATGCAGAGCTACGTCGAGCTAGGTCGAGCGCAGAGCTCTGCATTGATGTTTATGCGGACCTAATGCGATTGCAGAGCTCTGCACTAAACTGGCGCATTGAAAGTTGTACGCAGAGCTATGTCGAGTTACGTCGAGCTATGTCGAGCTCTGCATTAGACTTGGGAATTGAAAGTTGTATGAAGAGCTATGTCGAGCTATGTCGAGATCTGCATAAGACTGGCGAGTTGAAACTTGTATGCGAAGCTACGTCGAGCTATGCCGAGCACAGAGCTGTGCGTTGATGTGCTTTTTTTCATAGTTTATGCAGACCTAAGGCGAATACAGAGCTTTGCACTAAACTAGCGAATTGAAAGTTGTATGCAGAGCTGTCTCGAGCTATGTCTAGGGCAGAGCTCTGCATTGATGTGCTGATTCCAATGTTTATGCAGACCTAAGGCGATTGCAGAGCTCTGCACTTACTAGCAAACTGAAATCTGTATGCAGACCTACGTCGAGCTATGTCGAGCACAGAGCTCTGCATTGATGTGCTGATAACAATGTTTATGCAGACCTTAGGCGATTGCAGAGCTCTGCACTAAACTGGCACATTGGAAGTCGCATGCAGAGCTACGTCGAGCTATGTCGAGCTCTGCATTAGACTTGGGAATTGAAAGTTGTATGCAGAGCTATGTCGAGCTCTGCATTAGACTGTGTAATTGAAAGTTGTATGTAGAGCTACGTGGAGCTATGTCGAGCGCAGAGCTGTGTAATGATGTGCTGATTTCAAGGTTTATGTAGACCTAAGGCGATTGCAGAGCTCTGCACTAAACTGTCACATGGAAAGTTGTATGCAGAGCCACGTCGAGCTATGTCGAGCTCTGCATAAGACTGGCGAATTGAAAGTTGTATGCAGAGCTATAATGAGCTAGGTCGAGCTCTGCATAAGACCGGCGAATTGAAACTTCTTATGGAGATCTATGTCGAGCTCTGCATTAGACTGGCGAATTGAAAAGTGTATGCAGAGCTACGTCGAGCTATGTCGAGCGCAGAGCTGTGCATTAATGTGCTGGTTTCATAGTTTATGCAGACCCAAGGCAATTGCAGAGCTCTGCACTAAACTGGCACATTGAAATTTGTATGCAGAGCTACGTCGAGCTATGTCGAGCTCTGCAGTAGACTTGGGAATAGAAAAGTGTATGAAGAGCTATGTCGAGCTCTGCATTAGACAGGCGAATTGAAAAGTTGTATGTAGAGCTACGTCGAGCTATGTCGAGCGCAGAGCTGTGTAATGATGTGCTGATTTCAAGGTTTATGTAGTCCCAAGGCGATTGCAGGGCTCTGCACTGAAATTGGCGCAATGAAAGTTGTATGCAGAGCCACGTCGAGCTTTGTCGAGATCTGCATAAGACTGGCGACTTTAAAGTTGTATGCAGAGCTATGTTGAGCTAGGTAGAGCTCTGCATTAGACCGGCGAATTGAAACTCTTTATGGAGAGCTATGTCGAGCTCTGCATTAGACTGGCGAATTGAATTTTTTATGCAGAGCTACGTCGAGCTATGTCGTGTGCAGGGCTGTGCAATGATGTGCTGATCTCAAAGTTTATGCAGACCTAAGGCGATTGCAGAGCTCTGCACTTAACTGGCACCTTGAAAGTTGTATGCAGAGCTACGTCGAGCTATGTCGAGCCATGCATAAGACTGGCGAATTGAAAATTGTATGCAGAACTACGTCGAGCTATGTCGAGCGCAGAGCTGTGCATACCTAAGGCGATTACATAGCTCTGCACTAAACTGGCACATTGAAATTTGTATGCAGAGCTACGTCGAGCTATGTCGAGCTCTGCAAAAGACTCGCACATTGAAAGTTGTATGCAGAGCTTCGTCGAGCTATGTCGAGTTCTGCATAAGTCTGGCACATTGAAAGGTGTATGCAGAGCTACGTCGATCTAGGTCGAGCTGTGCATACGACTGGCGATTTGAAAATTGTATGCAGAGCTACGTCGAGCTATGTCGAGCGCCAAGTGCAGAAGACTGGCACATTGAATATTGTATGCAGAGCAATGTCGAGCTATGCATAAGTCCGGCAAATTGAAAGGTGTATGCAGAGCTACGTCGAGCTATGTCGAGCTCTGCAGAAGACTGGCACTTTGAAAGTTGTATGCTATGTCGAGCTCTGCACTAAACTGGCACACTGAAAGTTGTATGCAGAGCTACGTCGAGCTATGTCGAGCTCTGCATAAGACTGCCACATTGAAAGTTGTATGCAGAGCGACGTCGAGCTATGTCGAGGTCTGCATAAAACTAACACATATGCAGAGCTACGTCGAGCTATGTCGAGCGCAGAGCTGTGCATTGATGTGCTGATGTGTAAGATTATGCAGCCCTAAGGCGATTGCAGAGCTTTGCACTAAACTGGCACATTGAAAGTCGTATGCAGAGCTACTTCGAGCAATGTCGAGCTTAGACTGGAAACAGTCCATTCATTTAATCATTTCACTTATAAGAATAATCTTAATAATTTTAACCCAGCTCAAAAGCAATGACTTCCATCCCATAGCACCAAAAGTTTTGAAGATCAGAAAGTATTAGAGAGGAGAAATAAATGCATTGCTAATACAAAGGAGAAGATATTGGTTAAACTTTTGGACTGATTCCAGTCTATGTCGAGCTCTGCATAAGTCTGGCACATTGAAATATGTTTACAGATCTACGTCGAGCTAGGTAGAGCTCTGCATAAGACTGGCACATTGAAAGTAGTATGCAGAGCTACGTCGAGCTATGTCGAGCTCTGCATAAGACTGGGGAATTGAAAGTTGTTTGCAGAGCTATGTCGAGCTCTGAAAGGACTTCGGAAACTATGGGGGGTTTTATGCCTCAATTTTGAAAGCTTCTGCAAGCGTCTGTAGTGTGTATATATGGAATTGACCTAATGTATACTAAAAACTGACGTATGTCGAACATCATGGCATTTACCAAATGTAGAAGGATGGCACACTAGTAGAAAAATTCCACATTGAAGTGGGCGGGGGTGATAATTTTTGAAAAAAATATAAGGTAAAAAAATGACAATTCCATGTTTCATTTTCAAGTTGATATCAAGTTAGGGCTATTACAACTCAAAATTTTAACATATAGTGCTATGCACACATAAAACGCAGGTGCACTACTTCAATGCTTTGTTTGATTTGAGGTTTAACGTCCCCGTCAACACTGTAAAGGTCATTTTGGAGACGTTGCTTCCAATTTTGTGGGACTTTTACCCGACATTGAGATGAAATGACATCTCAAGCCCTGTCGCCCAATGAAACCAATAGGGTTTATTAGCATGGACGGTCCGCCTCGCACAGCGGTTCCTGGACAGGCTTAGATCCTCCAAGCGGTTTACCAGTACTAGTGTGCGGGCCGGATTCAGCTCTGCGTGGAAGCATCATGCAGCCCATATATTTCTTCAAGCCCCTATGGGCGGGGAGGTACAGTGCTCATCACAAATGGACACACCTGTACATAAATAATAATATTAGATATACACCTGTTATTTATAGAAGACAGGTAGCCTGCTCATTCAGGTATAACATACCTGTATTCTGTATGTACACTATATATGCTCAGCCAGGCATAAATATGTCCTTAGTTTAAAAATAAACCCTACTGTATAATGATACAGTATAGTTCCAAATCCTGTGAAGTTTTTCAATGATAGCGCTAAGCATGCATGTTGGTTTTTAGGATTTTTCACAGCCTTCCCCCCCCCCCCCCCCCTTGCCCAAACACGACAGTTGGTCAGAGGATGTATAAGTTAAAAATACAAATGTATGCCAAATTGCTTTATTGGGCAAGGGGGGGGGGAACATATACTTATTTAAAAGTTTCTGTTTCCTATGCAACTTTATAGAAACTTGACTCAATTAAGCCAGAAATCAACAAAATTAATATTTGAGCTGTAGACCAAAATGCATATCATAATAGAACAAAGTGTTACCTTTAAGTTGCCTCTGTGATGAGTTCGTTTGGTTAAATTTGAGAATTTTATAATTTCCGGGGCAAATGTCTTAACAAAGTTTCCGAAGTCCTTCGCTAGGTCGAGCTCTGCATTAAACTGGCACATTGAAAGTTGTATGCAGAGCTACGTCGAGCTCTGTCGAGCTCTGCATAACTCTTGCACATTGAAAATTGTATGCAGAGCTACGTCGAGCTATGTCGAGCGCAGAAGTGTGAATTGTTTAGCTGATTTCTAAGTTTATGCAGACCTAAGGCGATTGCAGAGCTCTACACTAAACTGGCATGCAGAGCTACGTCGAGCCATGTCGAGATCTGTAAAAGACTGGCACATTGAAAGTTGTATGCAGAGCTACGTCGAGCTATGTCGAGCTCTGCATAAGACTGGCGAATTGACAATTGTATGCAGAGCTACGTCGAGCTTTGTCGAGCGCAGAGCTGTGCATTGATCTGTTGATTTCTAAGTTTATGCACGCCTAAGGCGATTGCAGAGCTCTGCATTAAACTGGCATGCAGGGCTACGTCGAGCTATGTCGAGCTCTGCAAAATACTGGCATATTGAAAGTTGTATGCAGAGCTACGTCGAGCTATGTCGAGCTCTGCATAAGACTGGCGAATTGAAAGTTGAATGCAGAGCTATGTCGAGCTAGGTCGGGCTCTGCAATTCGCTAGGTCGAGCTTTGCTATGTCGAGCTCTGCACAAAACTGGCACATTGAAAGTTGTATGCCGAGCTACGACGAGCTATGTCGAGCTCTGCATAAGACTGGCACATTGAAAGTTGTATGCAGATCTACGTCGATCTATGTCGAGCTGTGCATAAGACCGGCACATTGAAAGTTGTATGCAGAGCTATGTCGAGCTACGTCGAGCTCTGCATAAGTCTGGCACATTGAAATATGTATGCAGAGCTACGTCGAGCTATGTCGAGCTCTGCATAAAACTGGCACATTGAAAGTACTATGCAGAGCTACGTCGAGATATGTCGAGCTCTGCATAAGACTGGCGAATTGAAAGTTGTTTGCAGAGCTACGTCGAGCTATGTCGATCTCTGCAAAAGTACGGCACATTGAAATATTTATGCAGAGCTACGTCGAGCTATGTCGAGCTCTGCATAAGACAGGCACATTGAAAATGTATGCAGAGCTACGTCGAGCTATGTCGAGCTCTGCATAAGTCTGGCACTTTGAAATATATATGCAGAGCTACGTCGAGCTATGTCGCGCTCTGCATAAGACTGGCACATTGAAAGTAGTATGCAGAGCTATGTCGAGTTCTGCATTAGACTGGCGAATTGAAAGTTGTTTGCAGAGCTAGGTCGAGCTTTGCAATTCGCTAGGTCGAGCTCTGCTATGTCGAGCTCTGCATTAAACTGGCACATTGAAAGTTGTATGCAGAGCTACGTCAAGCTATGTCGAGCTCTGCATAAGACTGGCACATTGTAAGATTTATGCAGAGCTGTGTCGAGCTAGGTCGAGCTCTGCAATTCGCTAGGTCGAGCTCTGCTATGTCGAGCTCTGCGCTAACCTGGCACATTGAAAGTTGTATGCAGAGCTACGTCGAGCTATGTCGAGCTCTGCATAAGACTGGCACATTGAAAGTAGTATGCAGAGCTATGTCGAGCTATGTCGAGCTCTGCATAAGACTGGCACATTGAAAATTTTATGCAGAGCTGTGTCGAGCTAGGTCGAGCTCTGCAATTCGCTAGGTCGAGCTCTGCTTTGTCAAGCTCTGCGCTAACCTGGCACATTGAAAGTTGTATGAAGAGCTACGTCGAGGTATGTCGAGCTCTGCATAAGACTCGCGAATTTAAAATTGTATGCAGAGCTACGTCGAGCTATGTCGAGCGCAGAGCTGTACAGAGCATAAGACTGCATAAGACTGGCACATTGAAAGTTGAATGCAGAGCTACGTCGATCTATGTCGAGCTCTGCATTAGACTGGCGAATTGAAAAGTGTATGCAGAGCTACGTCAAGCTATGTCGAGCGCAGAGCTGTGCATTGATGTGCTGATTTCAAAGTTAATGCAGACCTAAGGCGATTGCAGAGCTCTGCACTAAACTACCGAATTGATAGTTGTATGCAGAGCTACGTCGAGCTAGGTCGAGCGCAGAGCTCTGCATTGATGTTTATGCGGACCTAATGCGATTGCAGAGCTCTGCACTAAACTGGCGCATTGAAAGTTGTACGCAGAGCTATGTCGAGTTACGTCGAGCTATGTCGAGCTCTGCATTAGACTTGGGAATTGAAAAGTGTATGAAGAGCTATGTCGAGCTATGTCGAGATCTGCATAAGACTGGCGATTTGAAACTTGTATGCGAAGCTACGTCGAGCTATGCCGAGCACAGAGCTGTGCGTTGATGTGCTTTTTTCATAGTTTATGCAGACCTAAGGCGAATACAGAGCTTTGCACTAAACTAGCGAATTGAAAGTTGTATGCAGAGCTGTCTCGAGCTATGTCTAGGGCAGAGCTCTGCATTGATGTGCTGATTCCAATGTTTATGCAGACCTAAGGCGATTGCAGAGCTCTGCACTTACTAGCAAACTGAAATCTGTATGCAGACCTACGTCGAGCTATGTCGAGCACAGAGCTCTGCATTTATGTGCTGATAACAATGTTTATGCAGACCTTAGGCGATTGCAGAGCTCTGCAATCAACTGGCACATTGGAAGTCGCATGCAGAGCTACGTCGAGCTATGTCGAGCTCTGCATTAGACTTGGGAATTGAAAGTTGTATGCAGAGCTATGTCGAGCTCTGCATTAGACTGTGTAATTGAAAGTTGTATGTAGAGCTACGTCGAGCTATGTCGAGCGCAGAGCTGTGTAATGATGTGCTGATTTCAAGGTTTATGTAGACCTAAGGCGATTGCAGAGCTCTGCACTAAACTGGCACATTAAAAGTTGTATGCAGAGCCACGTCGAGCTATGTCGAGCTCTGCATAAGACTGGCGAATTGAAAGTTGTATGCAGAGCTATAATGAGCTAGGTCGAGCTCTGCATAAGACCGGCGAATTGAAACTTCTTATGGAGATCTATGTCGAGCTCTGCATTAGACTGGCGAATTGAAAAGTGTATGCAGAGCTACGTTGAGCTATGTCGAGCGCAGAGCTGTGCATTGATGTGCTGATTTCAAAGTTAATGCAGACCTAAGGCGATTTCAGAGCTCTGCACTAAACTACCGAATTGATAGTTGTATGCAGAGCTACGTCGAGCTAGGTCGAGCGCAGAGCTCTGCATTGATGTTTATGCAGACCTAATGCGATTGCAGAGCTCTGCACTAAACTGGCGCATTGAAAGTTGTACGCAGAGCTATGTCGAGTTACGTCGAGCTATGTCGAGCTCTGCATTAGACTTGGGAATTGAAAGTTGTATGAAGAGCTATGTCGAGCTATGTCGAGATCTGCATAAGACTGGCGATTTGAAACTTGTATGCGAAGCTACGTCGAGCTATGCCGAGCACAGAGCTGTGCGTTGATGTGCTTTTTTCATAGTTTATGCAGACCTAAGGCGAATACAGAGCTTTGCACTAAACTAGCGAATTGAAAGTTGTATGCAGAGCTGTCTCGAGCTTTGTCTAGGGCAGAGCTCTGCATTGATGTGCTGATTCCAATGTTTATGCAGACCTAAGGCGATTGCAGAGCTCTGCACTTACTAGCAAACTGAAATCTGTATGCAGACCTACGTCGAGCTATGTCGAGCACAGAGCTCTGCATTGATGTGCTGATAACAATGTTTATGCAGACCTTAGGCGATTGCAGAGCTCTGCACTAAACTGGCACATTGGAAGTCGCATGCAGAGCTACGTCGAGCTATGTCGAGCTCTGCATTAGACTTGGGAATTGAAAGTTGTATGCAGAGCTATGTCGAGCTCTGCATTTGACTGTGTAATTGAAAGTTGTATGTAGAGCTACGTCGAGCTATGTCGAGCGCAGAGCTGTGTAATGATGTGCTGATTTCAAGGTTTATGTAGACCTAAGGCGATTGCAGAGCTCTGCACTAAACTGGCACATTGAAAGTTGTATGCAGAGCCACATCGAGCTATGTCGAGCTCTGCATAAGACTGGCGAATTGAAAGTTGTATGCAGAGCTATAATGAGCTAGGTCGAGCTCTGCATAAGACCGGCGAATTGAAACTTCTTATGGAGATCTATGTCGAGCTCTGCATTAGACTGGCGAATTGAAAAGTGTATGCAGAGCTACGTCGAGCTATGTCGAGCGCAGAGCTGTGCATTGATGTGCTGATTTCAAAGTTAATGCAGACCTAAGGCGATTGCAGAGCTCTGCACTAAGCTACCGAATTGATAGTTGTATGCAGAGCTACGTCGAGCTAGGTCGAGCGCAGAGCTCTGCATTGATGTTTATGCGGACCTAATGCGATTGCAGAGCTCTGCACTAAACTGGCGCATTGAAAGTTGTACGCAGAGCTATGTCGAGTTACCTCGAGCTATGTCGAGCTCTGCATTAGACTTGGGAATTGAAAGTTGTATGAAGAGCTATGTCGAGCTATGTCGAGATCTGCATAAGACTGGCGATTTGAAACTTGTATGCGAAGCTACGTCGAGCTATGCCGAGCACAGAGCTGTGCGTTGATGTGCTTTTTTCATAGTTTATGCAGACCTAAGGCGAATACATAGCTTTGCACTAAACTAGCGAATTGAAAGTTGTATGCAGAGCTGTCTCGAGCTATGTCTAGGGCAGAGCTCTGCATTGATGTGCTGATTCCAATGTTTATGCAGACCTAAGGCGATTGCAGAGCTCTGCACTTACTAGCAAACTGAAATCTGTATGCAGACCTACGTCGAGCTATGTCGAGCACAGAGCTCTGCATTGATGTGCTGATAACAATGTTTATGCAGACCTTAGGCGATTGCAGAGCTCTGCACTAAACTGGCACATTGGAAGTCGCATGCAGAGCTACGTCGAGCTATGTCGAGCTCTGCATTAGACTTGGGAATTGAAAGTTGTATGCAGAGCTATGTCGAGATCTGCATTAGACTGTGTAATTGAAAGTTGTATGTAGAGCTACGTCGAGCTATGTCGAGCGCAGAGCTGTGAAATGATGTGCTGATTTCAAAGTTTATGTAGACCTAAGGCGATTGCAGAGCTCTGCACTAAACTGGCACATTGAAAGTTGTATGCAGAGCCACGTCGAGCTATGTCGAGCTCTGCATAAGACTGGCGAATTGAAAGTTGTATGCAGAGCTATAATGAGCTAGGTCGAGCTCTGAATAAGACCAGCGAATTGAAACTTCTTATGGAGATCTATGTCGAGCTCTGCATTAGACTGGCGAATTGAAAAGTGTATGCAGAGCTACGTCGAGCTATGTCGAGCGCAGAGCTGTGCATTAATGTGCTGGTTTCGAGCTCTGCATAAAACTGGCACATTGAAAGTACTATGCAGAGCTACGTCGAGATATGTCGAGCTCTGCATAAGACTGGCGAATTGAAAGTTGTTTGCAGAGCTATGTCGAGCTAGTTCGAACTCTACAATTCGCTAGATCGAGCTCTGCTATGTCGAGCTCTTCATTAAAGTGGCACATTGAAAGTTGTATGCAGAGCTAAGTCGATCTATGTCGAGCACTGCATAAGACTGGCACATTGAGAGTTGTATGCAGAGCTACGTCGAGCTATGTCGATCTCTGCAAAAGTACGGCACATTGAAATATTTATGCAGAGCTACGTCGAGCTATGTCGAACTCTGCATAAGACAGGCACATTGAAAATGTATGCAGAGCTACGTCGAGCTATGTCGAGCTCTGCATAAGTCTGGCACTTTGAAATATATATGCAGAGCTACGTCGAGCTATGTCGCGCTCTGCATAAGACTGGCGAATTGAAAGTTGTTTGCAGAGCTAGGTCGAGCTTTGCAATTCGCTAGGTCGAGCTCTGCTATGTCGAGCTCTGCATTAAACTGGCACATTGAAAGTTGTATGCAGAGCTACGTCGAGCTATGTCGAGCTCTGCATAAGACTGGCACATTGTAAGATTTATGCAGAGCTGTGTCGAGCTAGGTCGAGCTCTGCAATTCGCTAGGTCGAGCTCTGCTATGTCGAGCTCTGCGCTAACCTGGCACATTGAAAGTTGTATGCAGAGCTACGTCGAGCTATGTCGAGCTCTGCATAAGACTGGCACATTGAAAGTAGTATGCAGAGCTATGTCGAGCTATGTCGAGCTCTGCATAAGACTGGCACATTGAAAATTTTATGCAGAGCTGTGTCGAGCTAGGTCGAGCTCTGCAATTCGCTAGGTCGAGCTCTGCTTTGTCAAGCTCTGCGCTAACCTGGCACATTGAAATTTGTATGAAGAGCTACGTCGAGGTATGTCGAGCTCTGCATAAGACTCGCGAATTTAAAATTGTATGCAGAGCTACGTCGAGCTATGTCGAGCGCAGAGCTGTACAGAGCATAAGACTGCATAATACCGGCACATTGAAAGTTGAATGCAGAGCTACGTCGATCTATGTCGAGCTCTGCATAAGAATGGCACATTGAAAGTTGCATGCAGAGCTACGTCGAGCTATGTCGAGCTCTGCATAAGTATGGCACATTGAAATATTTATGCAGAGCTACGTCGAGCTATGTCGATCTCTGCATAAGACTGGTACATTGAAAGTAGTATGCAGAGCTACGTCGAGCTATGTCAAGCTCTGCATAAGACTGGCGAATTGAAAGTTGTTTGCAGAATTATGTCGAGCTAGGTCGAGCTCTGCAAAAGTCTGGCACATTGAAAGTCGTATGCAGAGCTATGCAGAGTTACGTCGAGCTATGTCGAGCTCTGCATAAGACTGGCACATTGAAAGTTTTATGCAGAGCTGTGTCGAGCTAGGTCGAGCTCTGCAATTCGCTAGGTCGAGCTCTGCTATGTCGAGGTCTGCATAAGACTGGCACATTAAAAAATGTTTGCAGAGCTACGTCGAGCTATGTCGAACTCTGCATAAGACTGGCGAATTGAAAATTGTATGCAGAGCTACGTCGAGCTATGTCGAGCGCAGAGCTGTGCATTGATGTGATCATTTCTAAGACTATGCAGAACTAAGGCGATTGCAGAGCTCTGAACTAAACTGGCACATTGAAAGTTGTATGCAGAGCTACGTCGAGCTCTGCATAAGACTGACGAATTGAAAGTTGTTTGCAGAGCTATGTCGAGCTAGGTCGAGCTCTGCAATATGCTAGGTCGAGCTCTGCTATGTCGAGCTCTGCATAAGACCGGCACATTGAAAGTTGTATGCAGAGCTACGTCTATCTATGTCGAGCTCTGCATACGAATGGCACAGTGAAAGTTGTATGCAGAGCTACGTCGAGCTATGTCGAGCTCTGCATAAGTATGGCACATTGAAATGTTTATGCAGAGCTACGTCGAGCTATGTCGAGGTATGCATAAGACTGGTACATTGAAAGTAATATGCAGATCTACATCGAGCTATGTCGAGCTCTGCATAAGACTGGCGAATTGAAAGTTGTTTGCAGAGCTATGTCGAGCTGGGTCGAGCTTTGCATAAGTCTGGCACATTGAAAGTTGTATGCAGAGCTATGCAGAGTTACGTCGAGCTATGTCGAGCTCTGCATAAGACTGGCACATTGAAAGTTTTATGCAGAGCTGTGTCGAGCTAGGTCGAGCTCTGCAATTCGCTAGGTCGAGCTCTGCTATGTCGAGGTCTGCATAAGACTGATCCATTGAAATTAGTATGCAGAGCTACGTCGAGCTATGTCGAGCTCTGCATAAGACTGGCGAATTGAAAGTTGTTTGCAGAGTTATGTCGAGCTAGGTCGAGCTCTGCATAAGTCTGGCACATTGAAAGTTGTATGCAGAGCTATGCAGAGTTACGTCGAGCTATGTCGAGCTCTGCATAAGACTGGCACATTGAAAGTTTTATGCAGAGCTGTGTCGCGCTAGGTCGAGCTCTGCAATTCGCTAGGTCGAGCTCTGCTATGTCGAGGTCTGCATAAGACTTGCACATTATAAAATGTATGCAGAGCTACGTCGAGCTATGTCGAGCTCTGCATAAGACTGGCGAATTGAAAATTGTAAGCAGAGCTACGTCGAGCAATGTCGAGCGCAGATCTGTGCATTGATGTGATGATTTCTAAGATAATGCAGACCTAAGGCGATTGCAGAGCTCTGCACTAAACTGGCACATTGAAAGTTGTGTGCAGAGCTACGTCGAGCTATGTCGAGCTCTGCATAAGTATGGCACATTGAAATATTTATGCAGAGCTACGTCGAGCTATGTCGAGCTCTGCATAAGACTGGTACATTGAAAGTAGTATGCAGAGCTACGTCGAGCTATGTCGAGCTCTGCATAAGACTGGCGAATTTAAAGTTGTTTGCAGAGCTATGTCGAGCTAGGTCGATTTCTGCATAAGTCTGGCACATTGAAAGTTGTATGCAGAGCTATGCAGAGTTACGTCGAGCTATGTCGAGCTCTGCATAAGACTGGCACATTGAAAGTTTTATGCAGAGCTGTGCGAGCTAGATCGAGCTCTGCAATTCGCTAGGTCGAGCTCTGCTATGTCGAGGTCTGCATAAGACTGGTACATTGAAAAATGTATGCAGAGCTACGTCGAGCTATGTCGAGCTCTGCATAAGATTGGCGAATTGAAAATTGTATGCAGAGCTACGTCGAGCTATGTCGAGCGCAGAGCTGTGCATCGATGTGATGATTTCTAAGATTATGCAGACCTAAGGCGATTGCAGAGCTCTGCACTAAACTGGCACATTGAAAGTTGTATGCAGAGCTACGTCGAGCAATGTCGAGCTCTGCATAAGTATGGCACATTGAAATATTTATGCAGAGCTACGTCGAGCTATGTCGAGCTCTGCATAAGACTGGTACATTGAAAGTAGTATGCAGAGCTACGTCGAGCTATGTCGAGCTCTGCATAAGACTGGCGAATTGAAAGTTGTTTGCAGAGCTATGTCGAGCTAGGTCGAGCTCTGCATAAGTCTGGCACATTGAAAGTTGTATGCAGAGCTATGCAGAGTTACGTCGAGCTATGTCGAGCTCTGCATAAGACTGGCACATTGAAAGTTTTATGCAGAGCTGTGTCGATCTAGGTCGAGCTCTGCAATTCGCTAGGTCGAGCTCTGCTATGTCGAGGTCTGCATAAGACTGGCTCATTGAAAAATGTATGCAGAGCTACGTCGAGCTATGTCGAGCTCTGCATAAGACTGGCGAATTGAAAATTGAAAGCAGAGCTACGTCGAGCTATGTCGAGCGCAGAGCTGTGCATTGATGTGATGTTTTCTAAGATTATGCAGACCTAAGGCGATTGCAGAGCTCTGCACTAAACTGGCACATTGAAAGTTGTATGCAGAGCTACGTCGAGCTATGTCGAGCTCTGCATAAGTATGGCACATTGAAATATTTATGCAGATCTACGTCGAGCTATGTCGAGCTCTGCATAAGACAGGCACATTGAAAGTAGTATGCAGAGCTCCGTCGAGCTATGTCGAGCTCTGCATAAGACTGGCGAATTGAAAGTTGTTTGCATGCTATGTCGAGCTAGGTCGAGCTCTGCAATACGCTTGGTCGAGCTCTGCTATGTCGAGCTCTGCATAAGACTGGCACATTGAAAGTTATATGCAGAGCTACGTCGATCTATGTCGAGCTCTGCATAAGAATGGCACATTGAAAGTTGTATGCAGAGCTACGTCGAGCTATGTCGAGCTCTGCATAAGTATGGCTCATTGAAATATTTATGCAGAGCTAGGTCGAGCTATGTCGAGCTCTGCATAAGACTGGTACATTGAAAGTAGTATGCAGAGCTACGTCGAGCTATGTCGAGCTCTGCATAAGACTGGCGAATTGAAAGTTGTTTGCAGAGCTATGTCGAGCTAGGTCGAGCTCTGCATAAGTCTGGCACATTGAAAGTTGTATGCAGAGCTATGCAGAGTTACGTCGAGCTATGTCGAGCTCTGCATAAGACTGGCACATTGAAAGTTTTATGCAGAGCTGTGTCGAGCTAGGTCGAGCTCTGCAATTCGCTAGGTCGAGCTCTGCTATGTCGAGGTCTGCATAAGACTGGCTCATTGAAAAATGTATGCAGAGCTACGTCGAGCTATGTCGAGCTCTGCATAAGACTGGCGAATTGAAAATTGTATGCAGAGCTACGTCGAGCTATGTCGAGCGCAGAGCTGTGCATTGATGTGATGTTTTCTAAGATTATGCAGACCTAAGGCGATTGCAGAGCTCTGCACTAAACTGGCACATTGAAAGTTGTATGCAATGCTACGTCGAGCTATGTCGAGCTCTGCATAAGTATGGCACATTGAAATATTTATGCAGAGCTACGTCGAGCTATGTCGAGCTCTGCATAAGACTGGCACATTGAAAGTAGTATGCAGAGCTACGTCGAGCTATGTCGAGCTCTGCATAAGACTGGCGAATTGAAAGTTGTTTGCAGAGCTATGTCGAGCTAGGTCGAGCTCTGCAATACGCTAGGTCGAGCTCTGCTATGTCGAGCTCTGCATAAGACTGGCACATTGAAATATTTATGCAGAGCTACGTCGATCTTTGTCGAGCTCTGCATAAGAATTGGCTCATTGAAAGTTGTATACAGAGCTACGTCGAGCTATGTCGAGCTCTGCATAAGTATGGCACATTGAAATATTTATGCTGAGCTACGTCGAGCTATGTCGAGCTCTGCATAAGACTGGTACATTGAAAGTAGTATGCAGAGCTACGTCGATCTATGTCGAGCTCTGCATAAGACTGGCGAATTGAAAGTTGTTTGCAGAGCTATGTCGAGCTAGGTCGAGCTCTGCATAAGTCTGGCACATTGAAAGTTGTATGCAGAGCTATGCAGAGTTACGTCGAGCTATGTCGAGCTCTGCATAAGACTGGCACATTGAAAGTTTTATGCAGAGCTGTGTCGAGCTAGGTCGAGCTCTGCAATTCGCTAGGTCGAGCTCTGCTATGTCGAGGTCTGCATAAGACTGGTACATTGAAAGTAGTATGCAGAGCTACGTCGAGCTATGTCGAGCTCTGCATAAAACTGGCGAATTGAAAGTTGTATGCAGAGCTATGTCGAGCTAGGTAGAGCCCTGCATAAGTCTGGCACATTGAAAGTTGTTTGCAGGGCTATGCAGAGTTACGTCGAGCTATGTCGAGCTCTGCATAAGACTGGCACATTGAAAGTTTTATGCAGAGCTGTGTCGAGCTAGGTCGAGCTCTGCAATTCGCTAGGTCGAGCTCTGTTATGTCGAGGTCTGCATAAGACTGGCACATTGAAAAATGTTTGCAGAGCTACGTCGAGCTATGACGAGCTCTGCATAAGACTGGCGAATTGAAAATTGTATGCAGAGCTACGTCGAGCTATGTCGAGCGCAGAGCTGTGCATTGGTGTGATGATTTCTAAGATTATGCAGACCTAAGGCGATTGCAGAGCTCTGCACTAAACTGGCATATTGAAAGTTGTATGCAGAGCTACGTCGAGCTATGTCGAGCTCTTCATAAGTATGGCACATTGAAATATTTATGCAGAGTTACGTCGAGCTATGTCGAGCTCTGCATAAGACTGGCACATTGAAAGTAGTATGCAGAGCTCCGTCGAGCTATGTCAAGCGCAGAGCTGTGCATTGATGTGCTGATTTCTAAGTTTATGCAGACCTAAGGCGATTGCAGAGCTCTGCACTAAACTGGCATGCAGAGCTACGTCGACTTATGTCGAGCTCTGCAAAAGACTGGCACATTAAAAGTTGTATGCAGAGCTACGTCGAGCTATGTTGAGCTCTGCATAAGACTGGCGAATTTAAAGTTTATGCAGAGCTATGTCGAGATAGGTCGAGCTCTGGGTTAGACTTAACAGGAATCCTGTTACATTAAGGGAATCCTGCTAAGTCTTATGCAGAGCTGAATGCAGATGGGCGATTGCAGAGCCAACTTCACACAACTGACTGTGTTTACTATCGGGAAATCCGAGATACAGAGGACACAATAAAACTTCAGAAGGATATAGATTAGGATGTTGGGCACGAAAATGGGGCATGAGATTTCAGCCCGTGAAATGCAATATTATGCAGATAACTAGGAAGAGCATAAATAAAATTGAGACTTCCTACACCTTAGAGGGAACGGTCCTCGAAAATGTGAATTCCATTAAGTACCTTGGTGTGACAATCACACACGATTTGAGATGGAATACACATGTTAGCAATATGTGTACAAAGGCGAATAGAACACTTGGTTTCCTGAGGCGAAATCTTCAACGGTGTCTTCAGGATGTGAAAGAGACAGCATATAAGGGACTTGTTCGCCCAGTCTTGGAATATGGTAGTTGCATCTGGGACCCTTAATGAAGAAATTGAAAAAAAGTTTAGAATAGAGCTGCTAGCTTTGTAACAAGCAATTACTGCTTTGAAACTGTGAGCATGACTGGAATTCTAGGAAAATTAAGATGGGCGCCTCTCAAGAAAAGGAGAAGAGACCGTAGGATAATATTCTTATACAGAGGTCTAAAGGGTGCTGCCAGCATTTCAACAGATGACCTTGTTCCTCCAGCTAGGCACTGTAGAAAACACCAATCAATGGCGTTTCAGACCCTTACTGCAAGAACTGACATTTATAAAGAATCGTTCCTCGATTGGAATGCCCTTTCCGATTCGATTATTTCGACAGATGACGGTGTTGAGGACTGTGTAGCTAAGATTATCTCTTTGGTTAGAGCTAGGGACTAACTTTCCGTATCGCAGGCCCTGGTGTATGAATGTCATACGTGTCACCAGTAACAATTCTGATTCTGATAACAGTAATGAAAGTGCCAAAAATATCGTGATAACGAAAAATTCGTTTTTTTTTTTTTTTTTTTTTTTTTCATTTTGCACGTGTACATGCATATCATGAAAATCACGCAATATTCGTGTCAAACAAATTCATGCTTCGGTGACAACATTACAATACCGTATTTATCAGCTGAAAAAAAGTCAATCATTTTTATTTAAACTAAAGAGTGGTGCGTATTCACTGAATCTGAGTATAATTTGTTCAGTCCGCATGAAGGCTTCCTAACTCATCAGTGCAGCATCTCCGAGAATACAAAAAGCAAACAACCACAGAGATGAAACAACGATGAGAACTCGGCTGCAAGAAACCAATGAAATGCTGGAGCAAAAGAAAACCAACAGTTAGACTCCGATGGGCCCAACCAGAGATAGAAACTGATCTCTTTAGAGAAAAAATATCCAAGAGATCAGTTTTTGACCACCCGCTATATTAACCACAAGAAAGCTCTAATGACCTCAAGCATTATTGCTTCACATTAGTTCCAAATAGTCTGCAAATTTCCAAGGGCCTAGCCCAAGCGGTTTTTCAGATATTTTGCATATAAGCTTTTCCTATGCCAAAACTCTTAAGTTCACATAGGGGCATAGTTTGGTAATTTTTTTAATAAAACTAAACCATAATTTAATTAGATCATCTTCACATTGGTTCAATTTCAAGAGCCTCGCACATGTGATTCTCGAGATAGTTTGCTTATGCCAAAATGCTTAAGTCTACAAAGGGGCATAATTTTGTCAATTTTTCATTAAATCATACCAAAATTAAACAGGTCATATTCATATAAGTTCGGCACAGCCTGCAAAATTTGAAGTGACTAAATCAAGCGGTTCCTGATATATAATTTCATAAAATAACACCAAACTTTTAATCAGTTCATCTTCACATCGGTTCCTTCTAGCATACAAAAATCCAAGAGCCTAGCCCATGGGGTTATTGAGATGTTTTGCTTACAAGTTTTTCCTAAGCTAAAATGCCCAAGTCCCAAAAGGGGCATAATTTCGGCATTTTTTATGTTATATCCAAAATTTAAACAGATCATCTTCAAATTGGTTCCAAAGGGTCTGCAAAACTTCAAGAGCCAAGCCCAAGCGGTTCTTGAGATATTTTGCTTACAAGCTTTTCTTGTGCCAAAATGCTATGTCCAAAAAGGTGCATAAGTTCGTCAATTTTTCATAAATATATACCAAAATTATATAAAGGATCTTACACGAGTGGTCATTTCATATGATATTTATGAAACGAGCCTTCGGCGAGTTTCATAAATTTCATATGTAATGACCACGAGTGTAAGATTCTGTTTATCATATGACCACTTTAAATTGGATTTTATCGCCTTTGAGTCTGACAATTTTTCCATAGAAAATGCAATGTTGACATGGACGTCGTAATGACGTTACTTAATCCCGCCAAAGTGTTATTTCACGTGTGGTCATACAATTTTTATTACACGACGTTATCCACTGCTTATCAACGACGTCATGTGATATACCAGATTATTTACACATTTGTACCAATCAGCCGGGAAAATTTCAAGAACATAGCCCAAGCGTTTCTTGTGATATTTGGCTTACAAGCTTTTCCTGCATAATTTGTGCGTTTGTTTTTCATAAAATTGAACCAAAATTTAATCAGGTCATTTTCATATTGGTTCCAAACAGCATGCAAAATTTCAAAAGCCTAGTCCAATCGGTTCTTGAGATATTTGCTTCTAAGCTTTCCCGATGCATAAATGCCTAAGTCTGCAAAGGCCATAGTTCTGCAACAAGAGATCTGTCAAAAATACAGATCAGCCATTTTTCATAAGCAAATTAAAGCAATCCACATATGAAATTTCAGAACCCTAGCATTTAGGGTTCCTAAGATATAAGATATAGTACATGATGTAGTTCGTAAGGGATGGACGGGCGGACGAACAAACCAAACTTCTTCGAAGTTGGGGCATAAAAATGAATAATCTACTGCAGTACACGCAATGAAACTTGTCAAGTTCAGTCGGACTGTCGGAAACATGACAAAAGTTTGTAACAAATAGACCTGCTAATTAAATTGCGCTGAAGGATGGGTTTTGCAAACCACATTACGATAACTCACCCATGCGTCATAATGCATTTTTTTACATTTCCAAAACGGTCAATTTTCTGATGAAAAATTCTAATATTATTCTTATTTATACTCAAAACATAGATTGTGGGTGCTCGTTAGAACCGCCTCATTGAGGCGGTTCTAACGAGTACCCACAACCTATGTCTATGAGCAGAATAAAGAAAATAATGTATACCCCCCTAAACCCCAGTTTTCTCAATATAAAGTGGGGTGTAAGGGGGTGTTCATTTCACGGACTTGTTAGCGTGATGACACTGCTTTCCTACGCCGTTTCCTTGAAACCCTTTTATCCCTTTTTCTGAACAGAACCCGTTTAGCGTATCGATTCTTTTAGGACATTAAGGTGTTTTTCCAAATCAATGACAGCTGGCAAACGCTGTAGATCCTGACTGACTGCGAAAATTTTATGGCCATTGAACATCGTGCTTAAGTTGATAGCAAAACTTAAAGCTAGTGCAATTTGATATGAGACTGACGGCCTCTATTACCAGCTACACATCCGACTGAATGCATAGTTTTGCCGAAGAGGTTGATTTTGTTATTCATAACATAGAGGCCGGTTGATGGGTCGCAATTCACCAGATGCCGAAAATGCACGAGAAGCTTACGAAAACCGACCTATTGGCGATTACATTGGGGGCAGTTCGATCACCAACCGTGGTTAACCATAGTTAACCTCTGGTTAACCAAACTGTAATTGAACGACCTCTGGTTCCAAAGCGGGAAATTCGTGACGTCACTCTGGTCATCCAGACTAAAGCGAAAATACATATTTTAGTGTTGTCAAAGCATGTTTATTTGTTTTTTTTTTGTTTTTTTTTATTGGAGTTTAACGGCCCAGTCAACACTATTTTAGGTCTTTTCTGAGTAGATGAGTTTACCTATCCACACTTATCCTAGGCAAGCTTATACGTTTACCATTACAGTGCACATTCTTTGGCCAGAAACTGACAACAGCCCTTCTTGAATAGCAGAATGGAGAGAATGACCGTAGAAAAGATTTCATGATCGATCTCCACGAAAGAATGTTGCCGACCCCGGCAGGTATCGAACCCGCGTCCTCCTGATCACCAGTCAGACGCACATCCAACTGAGCTATCGAAGCCGGCTGCATGTTTATTTGTAAGATGTCAAATGTGCACAATATGAGAGACAGAATCGGCGCTTGCAGTGTTTAAAATGGTCATCTTCCTCGTCGTCCTAAAAATACCAGTCGTGTCATAGGGGCTGCCGTGTTTGTTTACCAAAGATATACCAGAGGTTGTTCGATCACACTTGTGAAGGAACATGCGCAATTACTTCCGCTTCCATAGTTCGGTCGATCGCTAACTTTGCATAAAGGTCAGTCTCAGGTCAAATTGGGTAAACTGCTCAACTCGTACCTAAGTCAACTCGCACCTTAATTAACTCGTACCAGTTTTTGGTCAACTCGTATCTATTCTTTGGTCAGCCCATACATATTTTGTACGAGTTGATACCTGTTTTGGTTAACTCGTAGCCCGGGTGTATGTGTGTGTTTGTGGAGGGAGGGGGTGGGGGTACTCTAATTCTTGGTGTGTGTGTGTGGTGGTGGTGGTGGTGTGTGTGTGTGGGGGGGGGGGTAGGTAAAATGTTTTTTTATGGGTACAGGTCATTTAGCACATATTTGATTGGTGGTTGTGGTGGGGAGGGGGAGGGATACTTCTAAAACTGACTATTTTGGAGGAACTTTACGATTTTTCTTGGGGATGTGGGTGGAGGGTGCTTTAATTGTTTAATGTATATTTTTGACACATTATTCCACTCATATCAGATTATTATACCGCATTTATAAGTAAAAACACACTTTTGTAATTACAGAAAGGAAGCCAGCATAATTTTGGGATTTTTTTTTTTGGTATGCTAGAATTTGCAGATATTTTAGGGGTATGGTGATATACATGCACTTGATATTTTTGGGGTACACTGCCTGTATTGGTATTGTTTGGGTCGAGCAGTAGATACTGGGCCCCAGCATATGTAACATTATATGTAATATTATGTGTTTGGATAACTATGTGCTTCATCTTGAATATGTTACTCTCAATGACTACAATACAGCTCTGAGAGCCAGGGTTATGGGTGGTCTTCAGAAAAACGGAGGAAGCAGATAATAAATGGGCTACTTTTTCGACCCTATGCTCATGTAAAAGAGGGTAATTTTACATAACTATAAAAAGTGTTAAGCATAAAACTCCTAAAAGAATGATAAATGGGTTAACCTATAAAATGCCATTGCCAATGACGAAAATTGGCGTCTGCGTTGTAGTCTTCCGGTTACTAAAATTAAAAGTCATTTTGCAAACAGTGTGGACCCAGATAAGACTGCTTCCCTATGAGTTTTAGGGGTACACAATGTTAGCATGTATGCAAAGTTTACAAGAAGATTCAGCAGACAACATAAGCAGACAAAACTTTCAGACGTAATTTTTCTCGGCATCTTAAGGGTTAATACTGACAACCAGAATATGATGGCTGTTCGATATTTAGAAGCATACCCAGCAGGTACACATCATTACATCAACGTCGTTCCAAGGTCTATTCAACTTCGAATCGGTGTTACTTCGACGTTGTGTGCCTACTTGGTAAAATCTACCAGGCATTAAATATACACAGGATCAAAGATTGGTTGTATAGTGGTGAAAATGTTGATATACATGCAATTACAAGAACAAAACTATATCAATTACTGTCATTTTAATCTATTAGTCCAAACGATCTTAGTCTATTCCATTATTTAATCTTTCAAACCTACATTTTTCATAGTCTACACTTGGCTTTGGGAAAGGAATGAAGGTCACTCACTGCATATGTGGCTTATGACAATACAGAAGCATATTCTCACTTTTACATTTATCCCAGGCCTTTCTTTTTGTAACCATTGTTAAAGCATTTTACACACCAAATCTACACAATTTCATGGTACATATGCAAAAACAAATGAAAGAATGTTAATATGCTTTTCTCACATTATCACTCCAGTAATGTATTTTAATATGTAATAAATGTAGTTAACCTCAATGTAACCCCATGCTAGATATAGTGTACTGGCTCTGAAACTTGCAGATCTTGCACCGCAGGCAATCTCCACCTGGCTTATCAGCTATAACCGGAGTAGGTCTATTGTGTCGGTGAATTGTCTTCAAAAACCGTGTCGGTGAGTTGTCTGGTCGGTGAGTTGTCTTGATTCCGCATTATCAGGGGTATTCCTAGGAAGGTAATGAATGCAGGTAAGTATTTGTTAAAAGATACTTTGTCGCAATAAAAGCTCTACAGAGCTTATGTTATTTGTTTCGGATATGCGCCGTTAAATAAATCTTCTTTATCTTTTATCTTTATCTCTCGCTTATTAATTACATTGCATTGCCAAAAACTCTGTGTAACATCAGAGTGGTTAATTGTCAATGAATACGCGCTTTGAGGATTGCACGAACCTTCAAAATCTTTCCGACTTGCACGAACTTTCTGCGAAATGAATGGATGCTTATGATGATCCAAGTTTGCATGTCGTTTTTCGGTCAGGAAAGACTCAGATCATCCCGCGCATACATGCAGTCTAATCAGAGTCTGCATAGATATGAACCTCCTGCAGTCAAAATACCATCCACGATTTCAAAGGATCTTTAAAAAAGTATTCTTTTTATTGTGAATTGCATGTGACAAAGAAGTCCGATCAACGTTGATGCAATTTCATGAGATTTATGCAACGTCACATCTAGATCGATGCAATGTCATGACGTTGTAACGTTGATTTGACGTTGCCCTCCCGCCGTGTGCATGTTGTGTGATTGTTATCCGATATACAATTTTAGTAAAATAGTAGTAAAGGCAATGATCAGGAATCGATACAATTAAACGACAGCTTCCATCAGAGACACCAAAATGAAAGAAACACAAACATGAAAAAACAGACCCTAATGTAAACATCAATAGCGGAAAGCCAAAAGGACAGTTACTTTCCCACAAAATAGCCAATTGGCAAACAAAATAATATAAGCGATACAAACACTCAAAGACAGACCATAACAAAAATAAACCGCGACAACAGAACCGCCTTGGAACGATCAGTGAAACGAATTCCACTTGGGGGAGGAAGGGGGCGGGGGGGGGGGGGGGCTTAAATCGATTTTACGTGGCCACGATCCTCGCCCTTACTTCCGTTGCGATTTAGATAAATAATTTGTTCAGTCCGCATGAAGACCTCCTAACTCCTCCTGTTTTTACCTAGTCACACCACCTTGTTTGGTGCTTACCGGAAACACGGCTATGAACAGAACTTTTAAAATTCTTTAATTGGCTATCATAAACATGGCTTACGTGAAAAGTCATACAAAATATTACAAAATTCAACAGGTACACTGCTGAAATAGGTATCAGGCCGAAATGACCCAGGACTGAGGTAATGGCCAAATAATATGACCGACTCAGTATATGAAGATAAATAGAAAGGACCGAAACGACCCACCGAAATAGTCGAAATGACCTAAGTCCAAATTTAGGCCGAGCTATCTATAGGTGGATCCAATATTTTGACACGTGACCTTGTTTACATGTAATTGAGCATACACAAAATTACTTTTCCTTTTGATAACGATCTTTCGTGGTTGGCAAAAAGCCCCTGGTTCCATATAAAAACATTGTAAATAGGTTTAATATTGCGGGTATATTTTAGTTGACTGTCACAGAAAATCGATCGAACTACACTTTAAATGAGTAGATAAATATAATTTAGAGTTCATTCATGCATCTTCCGCGTTTAGTCATTCGTTTTGCGCATATTTATTACAAATAATTAAGACCGTCCCGTCTCGTTACCTACATAGGTTTAACAGGTAATTTAATCATCAAAACATCCCAAAATCTTCTAAAAGCCAATAATTACTAGTTAAAACATGTATATTATAAAAGTTTAAAGGCCAATCTTGTCGTTTCGGTTCCAATAGAGATAAAGTTTCCTTTTAAAAGGAAGGCTTCCCTAGTTTGTAAAGTTGAAAATCTGCTCGCCTTTCGAAAGTAAGGGGGAGCTATTGCCATACCCCCGGCATCCGGCGCCGGCGTTAGCATCGGTGTCCGCATTTGGTTGAAGTTCACCTGCAAGCAATCATTTGTGTTGTTTTACAAATTTATTTTCAAGTAAAGTTATCAACTGGTAAAAAAAAAACAAAAAAAAAAAAAAAAAAAAAACAATATTTTTCACATTCTTTTTCACTCGATTTCCCAGGTTTTGGGGTTTAAAAATTTAATCATTTCTTCTGTATTACCTCCCTTATAATCATATATTTTGTCAAATGCATGTGCGAAGCCAACTAAAACACATCTTCTTTTCTACATATCCGAGAGCAGCAAAGGCTCTGGTAAGGCTGCGCGTACTCGCAGGCTCGTTTGAATCAGTGCTGGTCGCCTTTGTGAAAAAGATCCATGTCATGCCCATGAAGCCGATGTCACGTCTTGACGTTTTTTTTTTTTTTTTTTTTTTGGGGGGGGGGGGGGTGTTGTTTTTACAAATCCTTAAGAAAAGCAATGCATTACATCAACAAGTCCGTGTACTGAACAGCGAAGGTAACCAGGCACTAGAAGCACATTGAGGCTACCACATAAGTACTGAACAACCCTATATAGCTATAAACCCAACTTTATATAGAGAAAGTTGAGTGTACAGTGGTACATTATTTTCCCTTTTTAGGGGGTTAGCACCGTGCACCGACAATCTATATTTGGACTAGAAAAAAAAAGAATATTTTTTTCACATCACGAAAACACGCCTGCCTAATTTTGACCCCAAGACAGTGGGTAGTCGTTAGAACATCGTCATCGAGGCGGTTCTAAGCAGTGTCCACAATCTATATTTAGAGCAGAAATATGAACAATTCTGAAATATTTTTATCGGACAATTTTCATTTGGGTGGCATAATTCTGAATATATTTGAATAGGGATGCTTTCGTAATAACCTGAAAACGCTAGTTCATGAGATTTTAGCACATACATGTAGATGTTTTATAATGATCCCAATGCAGAAGACGGGTTATACAGACCATAGGGTTTGCTTCGAGTCACAACAGTCGAATACGGCAGTTAAGATAATTTCACCTTGCACGGGGTAGGCCAACTGGAATCAAGCACATTTACCCGTATATGCCTAGCGACCCTTTTTGAGGCATTGGCAAATAGTGCAGACCCAGATCAGACGCCGCATCTGATCAAGATCTAAACTGTTTGCTCAACGTACATGTATTTTTGTAAAACCTACCACAAAAAATGGCATCCATATGCTCAGAAATTGACCACTCCAGACTTATAAAAGTGGAAATTTTTGGCACCTATGGGTTAATCAAAAGGACGAAACTGAAAGTAGGACCTGTTTCTACTGTAACTTTTTTTCTTTGGTTTGACTTCTTGGAAACGCTTTATAAATAGATATCTGGAAACGCTTTATAAATAGACATCGACGGGCGCTGCATTCCTGTTTATTTCGAACGCGTTTTCACTGCGTAAATATGTGGAGAGCAGTCTTATCTGTAGGGCTTTCCTAGTTACGTCAAAAGACGGTTAGAAATAAACTGGGGTATCACCAATCCAATCTAAATGGCTTCCAATCGAAATTGGAAGCCAAAAATAACATCGCATGAATAACATTCTATTCATTCTATATATTCTATTCTCTTCTATTCTATTCTATGCCAACCGCCGGTAAGTCCCGGCAAATAGTATTATTGAGGGTGCACACTTATGTCCGGTAATTGTCCGGAAAATCGGGGGTAGTGGTGCGTTATCCATATCATCTCCACATCTTGTGGTCAGAAAGTAATAAAATTAGTATCAAGTAAAAATTTAAGCTCCATTCTAAAAGGTAAAAAAAAGTAATATTCTTTTTTAAAACTTTAGGGGTCCATTTTTTAAGCTAATTTGTCCGGAAAATGCTCGGATTGTGTCCTGGATGTTGGGGGTAGTAGTGCGTTATCCCTAATATCTCCTTTCTGGTGGTCAGAAATTAATAAAATTAGTATCAAATAAAATTTTAAGCTCCATTTAAAAAGATTATTAAAAAATATGTTTTCATTTTTAACATTTTAGTGGTCCATTTTTGAAGTTAGTTTGTCCGAGAAATTATCGGATAATGTTCTGGATGTTGGGGTAGTTGTGCATTTTCCTAATATCTCGGTTTGTGGAGATCACTAATTGATATCAATTGTATCTGTTAAAATTTTAAGCTCAATTCTGAAAGAATATTTAAAAAATCTTTTTATACACCTCATTTAGGCAGTTCTAATGAGTACCCACAACCCGGATTGTGTCCAGGATGTTGGGAGTATTGGTTCGTTTTCCTTGTGAAAACTTCTTATGGTCGGTCATATTTGGAAGTAGTTCGATCACAAACCGTGGTTAACCAGTGGTTAACCAAAGTGTGATCTAACTCAGTCTGGTAGCATGGCGGGAAAGTCGTGACGTCACTCTGGTCGACTAAAACGTTGGTTTCCCTGATAAACCGGATGCAAGATGGCGGCGAACTGTAAGAAATTATGTTGGACAAAAAAAAAAAAAAAAAAAAAAAAACAAATTTTAAGTTTTGTTAAAGCATATTTATTTGTGAAAATATGTATGCACAATATAAAAGACAGAATCGGCACTCACTGCTATTTCTGCAGTGTTCAAAATGGTGATCTTCCTCGTCGTCCAAAAAAGTTCAATCGTGACATGGGGGGCAAATTTGACCGACTCAGTATAAGAAGATAAATAGATAGGGTGCTGCCATGATTGTTGACCAAAGTTCTACCTGGGGTCGTTCGATCACACCGGTGAAAGAATATGCGCACTTTGACTTCCGCTACCATAGAATGGTAAATGATCGAACTGCCTCTGTCAATACCTCAGTTGCCCGACCGTTACTCACACTGGTAAAGGCAAGCGCGCAGGGTATGGAACAAACACACCGGATAAGGAAATTTTTCCGCTCAGGATAAAAAAGAAAATGGCGGAATGGGTATCACATGTGCAGGTTTGTTGTTGTTCTAGATCTCGTGTTATGGTTACTAATCAATACGGCTGCTCACATTAGCTTCACGGAAGACACATATTATTCACAAATTTATATTCGATGGTCCGAATTCGACAGTTACATCCAGTCAAACGGAGAACCGGACACAGTGGAGCTAATCCACCGCGAAATCTCATTATTTTACATGAAACGCTATTCTGGGAAGATGACATGCGTTTTTTTTGTTGGTTGTAGACATACACATGATAACTCGGATTGTTGCAAATACGATTTAAAGAAAATTTGAAATTAGAAGGCCCACAGTGAGAAAACCTAGTTCAATTTTCAATACAACGCCCACGGGCAAGGAGATGGGTACAACGCATATGATAACACACAAAAGTTTCCGGGGGAAAATGGTTGTTGTATGGTCGTAGCACTAGTAAATTTCCATCTCGGATTAGGTTTTCTGATATTAACAATTAGTCCTACATAGTTCAAAGCACCAATTGTTACCTTTGGGGAAACGTCAGAAGTTTGTGTGCATTGTCTTGGTATGCGCATTGCTCTGGTTCTAGCAATATAATAGATGGATTGGGTTCATCGCGATCATGAATTAGAGAAATGATGTATTTGTCCATGCAGTATTTCTGGTAGAAAATTGTATGCTTGTTCTTTTGGCTGAAAATAAGGTAGATAACTTTGCCAAATTCGTGAGACATACCTATTACATGGTCATTAAAGGGCCTGATATGATTTGGCTTCTTTTTGACCCTCACTCAAATCCTCTTCAGTGTGCGACGTTTCACTTGCTAACAGGCGCCATTAATGGAAACATACACAGAAACGAGTTGTTTCGTCTTCAAGTATTTTCAGAATAACTTGACGTTTGATGTGTCTGTATCGAGTTAAAAAATTGTGACGAAAATAGTAAGAAAAGTTTGATATATTTGGAGATCTTAACAGGCCCTTTGTACGCAGTTCGTCGTCGGATATAAGGCAAATATTGTTTGTTTGATTTGAGGTTTAACGTCCCCGTCAACACTGTAAAGGTCATTTTGGAGACGTTGCTTCCAATTTTGTGGGGATTTTACCCGACACTGAGATGAAACGACATCGCAAGCCCTGCCGCCCAATGAAACCAATAGGGTTTATAAGCATGGGCGGATCGACTCGCACCGCTTTGCCTGGGCAGGCTTGGATCATCTAAGCAGCCCATCTATTTCTTAAACCCCGATGGGCAAGGCAAATATTAAAGTATGTACATGTATTGGTAACTGAATGATTATGCCGGCCTCGGTAGCTCAGTCGGATTCGCGTCTGCTGGTGATCAGGAGGGCACGGGTTCGACACCTGCCGGGGTCGGCAACATTCTTTCGTGGGGATTGATTATGAAACCTTTTCTACGTCATTCTCTCCCTTCCGCTGATTCAAGAAGGGCAGTTGTCAGTTTCTGGCGAAAGAATGTACAGTGTACTGGTTAACCGCTAACGTATAAGCCTGCCCAGGAAAAGTGTGGATAGGTAAACTGACCGGCTCAAAAATGACCTAAAATAGTGTTGACAGTGCCGTTAAACTCTAAAACAAACAAACCAAGAGGCATTACTGAAAACAAACCCAAAATATTTAAATGTCAATTTGCACAGGACATTATATTAGCCTTGCCAAGTTGTCCTACCCAATATATTTTTACGGACCACATTCTCCTTGGCCGAATTCTCCTAGGTCAAATCGTCCGGGCGAAATCGTCCTAGATTGATAGTGTATGTGTGTGTGTGGGGGGGGGGGGGGGCCGCGAATACATTGCTAGAACCAGAGCAATGCATATGCCTAGACAATGCACAAAAACTTTGAACGTTTCCTAAAGATCACATTTGGTGCTTTAAACTATGTAGGACTAATTAGTAATAACGGAAAACCTATTCTGAGATGGAAATTTCCTAGTTCTACGACCATACAAAAACCATTTTTCCCGAAAAATTTTGTGTCTTATCATATGCGTTGTAACCATTTCCTTGCCCGCGGGCGTTGTATTGAAAATTGAACTAGGATTTCTCACTGCATGCCTTCTAATTTCAAATTTTCCTTAAATCGTATTTGCAACAGTCCGATTTATCATGTGTATATCTACAACCAACAAAAAAGTGCATGCTATCTTCCCAGAAGCGCGTTTCATGTAAAATAATGAGATTTCGCGGTGGAGTAGCTCACTGTGTCCGGTTCTCCGTTTGACTGGATGTAACTGTCGAATTCGGACCATCGAAGATAAATTTGTGAATAATATGTGTCTTCCGTGAAGCTAATGTGAGCAGCCGTATTGATTAGTAACCATAACACGAGATCTATAACAACAGCAAACCTGCACATGTGATACCCATTCCGCCATTTTCTTTTTTATCCTGATCGGAAAAATTTCCTTATCCGGTGTGTTTGTTCCTTACCCCGCGCGCTTGCCTTTACCAGTGTGTTACTTCCGGCTTTTATATTTCCCCTTGCACGGATCATCAAACGAATAGTCAGATTTTTTTTTACTTTTGACCTAAAACTGCAAAAAAATGCTGCCTTTTCAGGAGGAACAGATGAAAAAGGCCGCTGAAAATATTCTTCAATACACGGAGGTTCTAGCGGCGACTTACGAAGCTGTCAGAAGTGATGTAAATTGAAATTCAATATTCTCTACTGCATCAGAAACCGCACACTCCGTATTTTCGATAGCGGCACCCTACCTTTCTACTGATTCTGCCATCGGTCACAGTCCACATCTTTGATCTGCACAGGGGATGGTTCTCACTGCACAGCGTGATAGCTCAGTGCACCTACCTACCTCTGATGCTAGAGGTCCTGTGTTCGATCCCTAGCAGTGGCGATAAAATTTCGGTGTCCGAACATGCTCCATTGGCATCATTTGCTGGGATGAATGTCATAAAGTACACCATCCTTCAGATCGGGAAGTAACTTGATGGCCCCATGCAGGGAGAACCATCCCCTGTGCAGGTTAAAGAACCCTACCATGATTACTTGATTATTGTGTAGGCTTTTATCCTGCAAAACTGGAGTGTAGGTATTATACACCGGGGGCGTTTACTAACCGGAATGGACCCAATAACTGGAACGGACCTGGAATAACCGGAACAGACCATTATTTTACATACAAGTTATAGAATTATATGTCTTTGGTCATATTTATTCTGCTTGTTGTTGTTTACCTGTAACCTATGTTTTGTGCAAGAATACAGAAATTAATGTATACCACTGAAAACCTCACTTTTCTCAATACAAAGTGGAATTTACAGAGATGCTCACTTATTCAAGAATTTCTTCAATCATGGGTAATCTTGTTAACACTCTAGAGGCCACAGTTTTGGTCCAATCATCCTCAAACTTGCTCAGAATGATCATCCTGACAATATCTCGGTCAAGTTCGAATATGGGTCATGTGGGCTCAAAAAGTAGGTTAGTAGGTCAAAACATAGAAAAACCTTATTAACACTCCAGGGGCCACAGTTTTGGTCCAGTTATCCTCAAACTTGCTCAGAATGATCATCCTGGCAATATCTCGGTCAAGTTCCAATATGGGTCATGTCCGAACAAAAAGTAGGTCAGTAGGTCAAATCATAGAAAAATCTTGTTAACACAAGGCCCGGCCCCACCCATCGGGTTTGAAGAAATAGATTGGCTGCATTGTGTTTCCACGCAGAGCTGAAACCGACCGCACACAAGTACTGGTAAACAGCTTAGAGCATCTAAGCCTGCCCAGGCAAAGTGGTGCGAGTCGGACTGTCCATGCTTATAAACCCTATTGGTTTCATTGGGCAACAGGGCTTGAGATGTCATTTCATCTCAATGTCGGGTAAAAGTCCCACAAAATTGGAAGCAACATCTCCAAAATGGCTTGTACAGTGTTGACAGGGATGTTAAACCTGAAATCAATCAAAACACTCTATAGAGGCCACAGTTTTAGTCCAATCATTGTCAAACTTGCTCAGAAGGATCATCTCTATATGGGTCATGTGGGGTCAAAATTATGTCAGTAGGTAAGATCATAGAAAAACTTTATTTACACTCTAGAGACCACAATTTTAGTCTAATTATCAACAAACTTGCTCAGAATTATCATCTTGACAATATCTAGGTCAAGTTCCAATATGGGTCATGTGGGGTCAAAAAGTAGGTCAGTAGGTTAAACCATAGAAAAACCTTAACACTCTAGTGGCCACAGTTTTAGTCCAATCATCTTCAAACTTGCTCAGAATTGTCCTCTTTTGATAATACCTTGGTCAGGAGGGGTATTTTATGAATATAGTGGTACCTTTTACAAAGGGTCACCCCTTCCCCCAGCCCCCACTCCCTTTGTCACCATTGTTAGTTGGACTGAGCATGTTCATCTCCGTCTGGTGCACTAGGACCTGATCCTCAATGTCCACAAGGTGCCTGGATAGTGACACACAAGTCAGCTCTGTATTTTCAAAGGGATGGATACCACCCCACCACCACCCCTTGTTACCATGAGACCTCCATCAAGATTGTTCAAGTTATATAGTAGCCCTAGGGTCAAAAATGCCCCTGCCATGGGACCCTTTTGTTTTACATAGACTTATATAGGGAACTTCTTGTCTGAAACCAAAAGGCTCAGGTCTTTGATATTTGTTTTTGTTTGTTTGTTTGATTTGAGGTTTAATGTCCCCGTCAACACGGTAAAGGTCATTTTAGAGAGGCTGCTTCCAATTTTGTGGGACTTTTACCCGACATTGAGATGAAATGACATCTCAATCCCTGCCACACAATGAAACCAATAGAGTTTATAAGCACGGACTCATCACAGGATGGCTGCTAAGTGCACTTAAAATAATGTCAGACGTGGCAATGGCCATATGTAAAAGACGTAAAACACATATTCTATCATCGTAACATACCAATATACATTTTCATGTTAATAAGCTGGCGGACAGCAAAATGAAAAATTACTTTTTCTTCTATGTTAATCCAGTCAATTTGGCCCTCTACTTCGCATGCGTTTTTGGAATTTCCAAGACGCCACTGAAGGCTCGTTTTGATCAGACTGTGCAGGCTGGTCGGAGTCTTCAGCCGTCACACGGATCATATTGTCAATAAAACGTTTTCAAACCCTTGTTTTGTGTCTGCAGCGGCCTTATGTGCTACGCGTTCAAAGGCGGGAAATCTCCACGAATTGTAGCAACTGCATGCGATTGGTAAAAGGCGAGAAATTCAGCGCTCAGCAAAAATACAATAAAACGAGCGACCAGTGAAGACTCAGATCAGCAAGCGCATCTGTGAAAGCTAATCAGTCTGTCCCGGTTGCTGTGTTTGCGTTCTTTTATGATGCGCTGCCAGTCATTCTGCTTAATGTTCAAAGACGCCGGCGAGACATCTTAGGGTGTTAATTTAATCGGCTACTTGATAGATAGCGGTAAATAAGCATGCACTGCATGCTGACCACCTGTGATTCACAATTAGATATATGAGTACCCAAGTATTACAGGTTAAGCCTGCATTGTGACTCAATAAATATAATTTTGGTCAAATGTATACGGAACACGGCGGACAAAGAGATCAGTCTGTGCAGCGGTGGTTCTATCTCAGACGTGCATTGACGACAATGTTGCGATGAAAAATACGTCGGGATGATAAAGTATAAAGAATATAAGTGGAGTCAAAAGTAAACAACCACCATGATGCAATAATCAAAGGCGCCGATATTCACGATATTTGCATTATTAAATCACACAAAATCACGCTTTCGTTTCCTTGGGAGATTTCGAGTTCGGGGGGGGGGGGGGGGGGGGGGTCACGTGATCATCTAATATGGTCGCCAACGTTACTTCCTAGTTAAACAAGTTAAAGTCGTTGTAATTATTTGCATTTTTTTTTCGAAGTTTTCTAACGATAAGACAGTGGCTGAAATTAGTGAGCTGTTTGGCACTTATTTCGCAACAACAACAACGAGTGATTGAAAGTGTGGTCTTGTTAACATTGCATTCCGTAAGTGTGATTGCCGTGGAGATGATCGTGTATTCACTTATGATCTTTTGACGTGACTTTTTGAAGTTTCTATCGGTCTATAACGGGAAAATTATGGGTCAGAATGATACCGGTTTCCAGAAAAGCCTGAATTGTATAGAAAGGCATGGTTTCAAAAGTATCACGGGTAATAAAGGTTGAGAGGAACGGAAAGACTGCAAAGTCTGGTGTTTTTGCCAGGTTTCAATGGCTTTGTTACAGTCTTTCCATTCTTCTCAACCTTTATCCATGTACTTCAAACAAACAGTGTAGACCCAGATCAGACTACACGTTCTGACGTTCTGGAACGGTCGTTCTGGGTCTACTCTGTTTGTCAAGTCCCCAAAACTAGGATGTCCGTCATATAGGGGGTAATAAAAAAATGAATACCATAAAAAATACGAAAACACGCCTATTCAAATGCATTAGCATGGCTTTCAAAAGTATCACGGGTAATAAATGTTGAGAGGAATGGAAAGACTGCAAAGTAGAAGTAAAACAAAGATCAGGAGTCGATACAGTTAACTTACTCCACCCATCAAAGACACCAAAGGGAAAGAAAGTCTGGTGTTTTTACCAGGTTTCCATGGCTTTGTTACAGTCTTTACAGTCCTTATGGCCTTCCTTTGTTTAGGTTTCTGTTATGGTTTGGTCGCTTCGTGTTTGTCTTTCTTTCCCTTTGGTGTCTTCGATGGGTGGGGTAAGTTAATTGTATCGATTCCTGATCTTTGTTTTACTTCTACTTTGCAGTCCTCTCAACCTTTATTACCCGTGATACTTTTGAAAGCCATGCCTTTCTATACCATCCAGGCTTTTCTGGAAACCTGTAGAATGAGTAAACTGCTCACTTTGAGCGTTCATGGCTACAACCTGGAGCACAACATAAGTCATTCTGACCCATAATATTCCCGTTATAGACCGATAGAAATTTCAAAAAAGTCACGCCAAAAGATCATAAGTGAATACACGATCATCCCCATGGCAATCACGCTTACGGAATGCATTTTTCCACATTGTTGTTGCGAAATAAGTGCTAAACAGCTCACCAATTTCAGCCACTGTCTTATCGTTAGAAAATCAATATTTCATTTAAATAACATCAAGCAAATAGAAATGAAACAATATTCGGAATTATCCCTTCACTATTTATCTTATTTGGTCGGCAAAACTTCAAGAAAAACGAAAAATAATTACAATTACTTTAACTTGTTTAACTAGGAAGTAACGTTGGCGACCATATTAGATGATCAAGTGACCCCCCCCCCCCCCCCCCCGAATTCGAAATCTCGCTAGGAAACGAGAGCGTGATTTTGCGTGATTTAATAATGCAAATAAGGTCAAAACACGTGTCGGAAAACGGCAATAAACAAGGGTTTTAAGCCTTCGGTTAAGAGTTTTCGCCAATGGCCAAAGGTTGCGAAAAAATTAGTCATGGGCGCAAATTTTCTTGCATCTGCGGCCTGTGGACGCTAAGCAGAAAGAGCTAGCGCTAACGCTGCCTGATCGGATATATATTCGCTGTTACATTAATTATAACTTTCCTAGCCCAGTTGTGTTGCTTCTGTTTTGTTTTTCCACAAAATACAGAGTAATCCATTTCAACGTGAATTTCTGCGATTTGGGAGAAATAGCCGCCAGAAATTTCTCCTGCATTTGATATTTTTGCTTGAGTTTTCCGGAGAAAATTTGTCAGGTTCTCCACAAAGAGAAAAAGTGGTCTTAACTTTTTATCGTCTGTGCGTCTGTTTTGATATTTATTTCCTAACTACATGACGATGTGAATCTGTAGATCTGTCGAACCCAATTTTTTTTCTCGAAGATGACACTCCGTAGAAGTCAATGTGGTTGCCTAACAATATTCAGGGGCCAGTTTCATCAAAAAACATCGTACAATTAATCTTAAATTGTTCTTACGCACTTTTTTAAGAACTGCTTACGTCAGTTTCATCAAAACATCGCAAAGTGGTCGTACGAGCTAAATTTGCGTTTCACTAAAATATGTCGGAATTTTGAATATGCGCTTAAACAGGGCCACTAATTGTCACATGCGTGATCACGTGCCGCCTTGAAATAGCCGTGTAAAGTAAATAACACTTTTTAAGATTATTGGTCCGGTGGAGCTAGATGTATATTCAGTACAAGCAACGTTAAGTCAACGTGATTCAACGTTGATTCTGCGTTGTTTCAAACTTGTGTTTCCATTCCATTGTCGTAAGATACAGATATTAATTATCTGGACCCATTGCCCACTGTAACACTGGTTAGTTGGTCTGCTTTGTGGTCGTCGTGACGTCAGACAAGCGTTGATTTAACGTTGTCATAATGAACCTTTTACGAGCGCGATTGTCAATAAATGCGGGGCGGTGGGGTTGGGTGGAGGTTGGGATGGACGGTTCTTCAGCATGAGTGCACGTGTTATACTATTAGATGTGAGACTTCGCAGAGCATTTTATTTCTTTAATAACTTCAGAAATGCAAGAGCATGAATACAAGATTCAATTTTTCGTATGAACTTAAAGCACAGTTTATGCATGATTTTAACACGTATTTTACGTATACGAGTCAGTTTTCAGTTCCGGTTTGTTGTTGGCAATGACAGGTCTATAACAAATATTATTTTATTGCATGTTCGTCTGTCAGGCCGTCCAGCCTTTCTTTCGGCCCCGCCCATCGGGGCTTGAAGAAAAAGATGGGCTGCATGATGCTTCCAAGCAGAGATGAAACCGACCGTATACGAGCCTGCTCAGGCAAAGCGGTGCGAGTCTGTCCGTCCATGCTTATAAATATGTTCTATAAAAGGGATATCCTTTGTTTGTTTGTTTGATTTGTGGTTTAACGTCCCCGTCAACACTGTAAAGGTCATTTTGGAGACGTTGCTTCCAATTTTGTGGGACTTTTACCCGACATTGAGATGGAGTGACATTGTAAACCCTACCTACCAAAGAAACCGCTAGGGTTTAAGGAGCGGTCCCACTCGCACCACTTTTCTTGGGCAGGCTTTTGCATTCTAACCGGTTAACCAGTAATCAAGAGTCGCTTCTAACGAGTTCCCTCAATCTTAAAATAAAACAACTAAGAAAAACCCCACCCCAAACCAAAACTAAAGATTATAACAAAGGGATCAGTTTCGAGGGTCTTCATTGCATGGGCTTATATAACTAATGGGCGTGATCTGCGAATGTAAGCGAAATGGTATATTACGTATCACCTTTTTTACAATGTTACTCAAGAGCTTTAACCTATGCTGCCCGCATTGTCGTGACATGTCCAAAGTTTAAGACGAAAATTTCAATGTGCGATGTCTAAATATTCCTCTCAGAATTACGACAAAATGTGCGAACATCGCAGATCTTTAACATTTGATGATCCAGGATTTTTGTCGTAAGAACTTCGTACGATCTTTTTAAGACGAAAATACGTCGCTAATGCTTTGACGAAACTGGCCCAAGGATCGTATTTTTATGCACACTTGTCATAAAGTTACTGTTCATGCTTCAGGCGTTATTAAAAAGTTAATAATGCGGGCGGCTTTCCCTTAGATAATAAATACCGTTATGTAATCACGCATCAATAATCGGTTTCCAAATCATGTTGATAGTTGTCATAACTTGAGGCTGATTAAATATAAGCGGATCGGTATTCAATATATGAGCGTCAAAAGGTAAGGTTGAAGTGTTTCAGCGTAATTAAAACAAATGCCATCATTCATGAATGGACGAATTTCGAATCGTTCTTGAAGATTGGAACAGTTTTTGTTGAAGACTATGATGCGGCGAAAATTACCGCGATTTCTATTGCTTTTTGTCAGGCGGCAGGTTTTTTTTTTCTATTTGCCGGTACGACTGCAATGGAACGGCCTTGGCGTATCGCCAAGTTGACGGTCGTATTTGGTACGACTTTAGTTCTTTGATATTTGGTATGATGCTTTATCTAGTGGACCTCTGCCAAGATTGTTCAAATAATAGCCCTGGGCCCACCCTGGTGCCCACTGGTTTTCCATAGACTTATATTTGAAAATTTTCTTGTCTGAAACCAGAAGGCATAGGTCTTGGAAGTTTGGTATGAAGCTTTGTCTTGTGAATTTCTGCCAAGATTATTCAAATTATAGCCCTGGGGTAAAAAAAATGGCCCCTCCCCGGGACCTGCAGGTATTATATAGACTTATATAAGGAAAACCTCTAAAATCTTTTTGTCTGAAACCAGAAGGCTCCGGTCTTTGATATTTGGTATGAGGCTTAACCTTTTCGACCACTGCCAATATTATTCAAATTATAGCCCTGTGGCCAATTATGGTGCTCCTCGGGGCCCACTTGTTACCCTATGGATCAGGTGAGCGATCCAGGGCCATCATAGCCCTCTTGTTTTGTGTTCTTGGAGATGTTGCACTGATGAGTTAGGAGGCCTTCATGCGGACTGAACACATTATTTCTCTAAACCGCGACGGAAATAAGGGCAATGATTGTGGCCTCGTAAAATCGATTTAAGCACCCACACACCCAGTGGAATTCCTTTCATTGACAGTTCAAAGGCGGCTCTTCTGTCGCGGTTTATTTATGTTATGGTTTGTCTGTGAGTGTGTGTTTCGCTTATATTATTTTATTCTGGATAGCCAATTGGCCATTTTGTGGGAAAGTAAATGTCCTTTTGGCTTTCCGCTATTGATGTTTCCATTTGGGTCTAGTTGTTTCATTTTTGTACTTCTTTTCCTTTGGTGTCCCTGATGGGAGCTGTGGGTTAATTGTATCGATTCCTGATCATTGCCTTCACTTCTCTTTTACATAGCTTTTCCTTGTGCATAATAATAATTTGGTTCAGGCTATGCCCCTGGCATTGAATATCTGGTTTTGGTTTAAACATCATTTATTGAATGACACTACCATACATTGAACAATACAAACAAAATGAGAACAGGATTTAACAGAAAGCACTTTGGCTTATATTGGTCATCTCCTGTAAAGATAACGTGGAATATACTGCATCGTTGATGAATGGCTATACCAAAGGTAAGTAGGATATGTCAGTAACAGTTAGGTTGTGAGAAACAGAGAGAAAGAGACAGAGAGAGAGAGAGAGAGAGATCAGGTTAATATAGCAGGAGGAAAAAAGAAAAGAACCGGCTGTATTCCCTGGTTCCTAAGGAATACGTCAAGAAACTTGTTATGCCCCCAACTTTGAAAAAGTTGGAGGGGCATATTGGTTCTGTTTCGTTCGTCCGTCCGTTACGCTTTTGATGCAAAGCATAACTAAAGAACCGTGTATGCTAGGGTTTTGAAATTTCATATATGGATTCCTCATGGATAATTAGCTGACACATATTTTTTTTCTCGTCCGGATTATGCCCCGTTCAAGAGTTATTGCCCTTTGACATTTTTTTAATAAAATCATGTCAGCAAGATAGCTAAAAAACTATTGGAGCTAGAGCCTTGAAAGTTGGTGAATATATTGGTGGTGATGAGTAGATGAACTGATTAACTTATGACAAAATTCCGAAAAATACTTTGTGAGTTATGGCCCTTTGTCATTTTGGTAATTTTTGCCCATTGTAATGTATGCTAAAAGTGATGCATAGCATAACTTTAGAACCGTGTATGCTATAGTTTTAAAATTTCATATATGCATTTCTGATGGAAAATAAGCTGACACGTATTTTTTTTTCTCGTCAGGATTATGCCCCTTTCAAGAGTTATTTCCCTTTGAAATTTTTTCAATAAAATCTTGTCGGCAAGATATCTCAAAAACTATTGGAGCTAGAGCCTTAGAAGTTGGTGAATATATTGGTGGTGATGAGTAGATGAACTGATTAACTTTTGACAAAATTCTGAAAAATACTTTGTGAGTTTTGGCCCTTTGTCATTTTGGTAATTTGTGCCCATTGTAATGTATGCTAAAAGTGATGCATAGCATAACTTTAGAACCGTGTATGCTAGGGTTTAGAAATTTTAATATATGGATTCCTAATGGAAAATTAGCTGACGCATATTTTTTTTCTCGTCCGGATTATGCCCCTTTCAAGAGTTATTGCCCTTTGAAATTTTTTTAATAAAATCTTGTCAGCAAAATTTCTCAAACACTATTGGAGCTAGAGCCTTGAAAGTTGTTGAGTATATTGGTGGTGGTGAGTATATGAACTGATTAACTTTTGACAAAATTCCGAAAAATACTTTGTGAGTTATTGCCCTTTGTCATTTTGGTAATTTGTGCCCATTGTAATGAATGCTAAAAGTGATGCATAGCATAACTTTAGAACTGTGTATGCTATGGTTTTGAAATTTCATCTATGCAGTCCTAATGGAAAATAAGCTGACCCGTATTTTTTTTCACATCCGGATTATGCCCCTTTCAAGAGTTTTGCCCGCCCCTTTCAAGAGTTTTGCCCTTTTAAATTTTTTTAATTATCCCCTCGCACAACATAGTTGTTAGGGCGGATATAGCATTTGTCCCGTACGTACGTACATACTTTTGTCATCGCTCTAGCGCCTACATTTCTTGACCGATTTTAATATAACTTCACACAAATGTTCCCTATAAAAAAAATCTCGAGCGAGTTCGACTTTCAAGGTCATGACCTCAAGGTCAAGGTCACTGTGGCTATTTTTAGAAAAACTTTGTCATCGCTCTAGCGCCTCCATTTCTTCACCAATTTAAATATAACTTCACACAAATGTTCCTTATAAAAATATCTAGAGCGAGTTTGACTTTCAAGGTGGTTGCCTCAAGGTCAAGGTCACTGGCTATTTTTAGAAAAAAATTGTCATCGCTCTAGTGCCTACATTTCTTCACTGATTTCAATATAACTTCACACAAATGTTTCTGATGACAATATCTCGAGCGAGTTCGACTTCAAGGTCATGACCTCAAGGTCAAGGTCACTGTGGCTATGTTTAGAAAAACTTTGTCATCGCTCTAGCGCCTACATTTCTTCACTGATTTCAATATAACTTCACATAAATTTACTTATGACAATATCTCAGCGGGTTCGACTTTCAAGGTCATGACGTCAAGGTCACTGTGGCTATTTTAAGAAAAACTTTGTCATCGCTCTAGCGCCTACATTTTTTCACTGATTTCAAATATAACTTCACACAAATGTGCCTTATGACAATATCTTGAGCGAGTTCGACTTTCAAGGTCATGACCTCAAGGTCAAGGTCAGTGTGGCTATTTTTAGAAAAACTTTGTCATTGCTCTAGCGCCTACATGTCTTCACTGATTTCAATATAACTTCACACAAATGTTCCTTATGACAATATCTCGAGTGAGTTTTCGGCTTTCAGGGTCATGACCTCAAGGTCAAGGTCACTAGCTATTTTTAGAAAAATTATGTCATCGCTCTAGCGCCTACATTTCTTCTCTGATTTCAATATAACTTCACACAAATGTTCCTTATGACAATATCTCGAGTGAGTTTTTGACTTTCGGGGTCATGACGTCAAGGTCACTAGCTATTTTTAGAAAAAAAATTTCATCGCTCTAGCGCCTACATTTCTTCTCTGATTTCAATATAACTTCACACAAATGTTCCTTATGACGATATCTCTAGCGAGTTCCACTTTCAAGTTCAAGGTCACTGTGGCTATTTTTAGAAAAACTTTGTCATCGCTCTAGCGCTTACATTTCTTCACCGATTTCAATATAACTTCACACAAATGTTCCTTATGACAATATCTCAAGCCATTTCGACTTTCAAGGTCAAGGTCACAATGGCTATTTTTAGAAAAACTTTGTCATCGCTCCAGCGCCTACATTTCTTCACCGATTTTTATATAACTTCACACAAATGATCCTTATGGCAATACCTCGAAAGAGTTTGACTTTCAAGGTCAAGGTCACTGTGGCTATTTTTAGAAAAAACTTTTTCATTGCTCTAGCACTAACATTTTTTCACCAATTTCAAAATCGATGCACACAAATGTTCCTTATGACAATATCTGTAGCGAGTTCCACTTTCAAGGTCAAGGTCAGTGTTGCTATTTTTAGAAAACTTTTGTCAAGGCTCTAGGGCTTACATTTCTTCACCAATTTCAATAAAACTTCACACAAATGTTCCGTAAGACAATATCTCGAGTGATTTCGACTTTCAAGGTCAAGGTCACTGTGGCTATTTTTAGAAAAAAACTTTGTCATCGCCCTAGCGACTACATATCTTCACTGATTTCAATATAACTTCACACAAATGTTCCTTATGACAATACCTCGAGTGAGTTTGACTTTCAAGGCCAAGGTCACTGTGGTTATTTTTAGAAAAAATTTGACATGGCTCTAGCGCTTATATTTCTTCACCGATTTCAGTATAACTTCACACAAATGTTCCTTATGACATAATCTCGAGCTATTTCGACTTTCAAGGTCAAGGTCACTGTGGCTTTTTTTAGAAAAACTGTGTCATCGCTCTAGTGCCTACATTTATTGATGGATGTTAATAGAACTTCACATAAATGTTTCTTATGGTAATATCTCGAGTTGCTTTGACTTTCAAGGTCATGACCTCAAGGTCAATGTCACTATGGCTATTTTTAGAAAAACTTTGCCATTGCTCTACCGCCTACATTTATGATTTTAATCTAACTTCACACAAAAGATGCTTATGATAATATCTTGAGCAAGATCTACTTCGCGGCCATGGCCTCAAGTCAAGGTCCCTATGACTATTTTTAGAGAAATATTGTCATCACTCTAGAACCTACATTTATGGATGGATTTTTTAACAAACTTTACACAAATGTTGCATATGATAATATCTCAAGCAAGTTGGACTTTTGCCATTTCAGTGTTTTCCACACACGAAGTTGTCTTGTGCGAGGGGATTTGTATCGCATGCGATGCTTTTTTTTTTTTTTTTTTTGATAAAATCTTGTCAGCAAGTCCATATCTTGAGAACTATTAGAGCTTCATTAATCATTCTTGGTACAAACTTGCATCCAGGCATTGCAACTTCAACGCAAGCATCCATATCTGACCTTGACCTATATTTCATGGTTCACTGACTTTGTGAATTATTGCGACCACCCTGACTTTCACCCTAATGTAAGAGTCCATTTCTCGAAAACTATTAAAGCTTTTTAAATTATAATTGGTACAAACTTGCATCTAGGAATTGCAACTGCAACGCAAGCATCCATATTTGACTATGACCCATATTTCATGGTTCACTGACTTTGTGAATTATTGCGACCACCCTGACTTTCTATCTGATGTAAGACTCCATTTCTCAAGATCTATTAGAGCTTCATTAATTGTATTTGGTACAAGCTTGCATTTATTAATTGAAACTTCAATGCAAGTATCCATTTCTGACCTTGACCTACATTTTATGGTTCACTGACTTTGTAAAATAGTGTGACAACCCTAACTTTCACCCTAATGTAAGGGTCTGTTTTTAAGAGTTTCAATGATGATACTTGGTACATGCTTGCAACTAGGAGTGAAATTTTTATGCAGGCATCCATGTTTGTCCTTGACCTAGATTTCATGGTTTGGTGACTTTGCGCCCCCACAGGCGCGACATAGCCTTCGGGGGAATTCTTGTTGTATGTTTTTTAGTCTTTAACAATATTTGTTAAATATTTTGCCATCTAGGGACAAGCAAAGGTTGGGGGCATTGTGTTTTACAAACACCATTTCTAGTTAAATATGAAGTCATTATTTTGTGGTAATGGGGCATGTTATTGGTGCTGCATAAATCTGCCTGACTTAACAATAAATTATTGCACTTGAAGGAACAATGTTTCGTTCTCGTGATTATTTGCAGACTCTTTTCCATACAGGAGCTCACTGGCTGAGTAATGGGAAAGATTAGCTGGCAAATAAGATCTTCGTTCGACTGCGAAACGAGGGCAAATAAACAAGAAGTGATACACACTTCCGAAGCCGCCACATTGACAGGATGGGCTGTCTACTATATTTTTACGGCATAACTCCGAATTGAGAGAACTGCACTGCATTCTCAGCCGTGCATGGAGGATTTGACCTATTCGTGATCCTACGTTATAAAATTTTGGAGGTCTTCTTAAGTTTCTGTTCAGTAGATATTTAAATGATGCTACAGAAGAAGCCTGCTTTGTTGCTTCAGGTAAGTTGTTCCATGCTTGGATGAAAGAGGGAAAGTAGGAAGCTCTGAAGAGGTTCGTGTTAGCCCTAATGCTCTGGAATGTCTGGAAGTGGTCAGCATTTTTAAGATTATAAGATGACGCTTCATGTACAAGTGACGGTAAAAGGTCGACAAGATAGTCGGGGGTTAGGCCATGTAAGATTTTATAAAATATAAGGAGTTTGTGCTTGTTTCTCCTTTCTTGAAGTGACTCCCAACCTAGTTCAGAGTACAATCTGTCAATGCTGCATAATTTTGTAGCACCACTGATTATTCTTGCAGCCTCGTTGTGAATAGCATCTAGTTGTTTTTGTTTGCGTTCGAACAGTTGTCCCAAACGGAATCGCAGTATTCTATCAAAGGTCGTATGTATGCAAAGTACATTTTCTCTAGTGACTTACGGCTTACTCGGAATTTGATAACTCGAAGTAAGTTTAGTCTTGTCCATGCACTTTTGGAAATGTTCTCTATATGATTAGTCCATTCGCAGTTGTTTGAAAATGTAAGTCCTAAATGCTTATGCAGGTTGGTTTCTTTGAGTATTGTATTATTCATCTGGAGAGGAGGATGTATTACGGGATTTCGTTTTCTAGTTATTATAAAGGAGAATGTTTTGTTGGCGTTGAAGTTACCAAGCCAATCCTCTGCCCATTCGGATATGAACTGCAAGTCCGAATTCAAGAGTCTAGCGGCAGTATTGGGACATTCCACGATAATGTAAAGACTGGTATCGTCTGCGAAGAGTCGTATCGAACAGCCTATTCTGGTAACAATATCATTGATGAAAATTAGAAACAGCAGTGGTCCCAAAATAGATCCTTTGGGAACACACGCAAGAACGGGGGCCCATTCTGAGGTCTGGCCATTAAGCACAACACGTTGTCTTCGGTCGGAGAGATAACTAGAAAACTACTTTAAAATAACCTCTGAGCAGCCTATGCCTGAAAGTTTGTGAAAGAGACCTTTGTGCCAGACTCTGTCGAAGGCTTTGCTGATGTTGCAAAACACAGCTGAAACTTCTTTCCCACTATCTACAGCTTTACAGAAATGATGGTAGGTGTGTTTTAGTTGGTATGTTGTAGAATCACCTGGTACAAAACCTGATTGCAGTGGAGTTAGGATTTGGTGATGAGCAATATAATTGTAGAGATGCTTGTGAACACAGCGCTCCATCACTTTTCAATCTGGTTTTTGAGTGACGGTCTCGACCGTGTAAACAGTGTCTGCTATACGACCGTATCTGACACGGTTTTTCAATCTGACACTGTTTTTAAACCACGTGTATGAATAGGATTCTTGGATTAGCAGTAGAGCTCACTCTTTTATGCGTCACTTTTTGTCAAGGCTGGTCTTCCAGAAGCTGAACAGCATTATAGCACCACAGAATGTTTATTGTCAATGACCATAGGTTACACAGCGCAGTAACTTCCCTTGCTGATGCCCAAGCGACTATCACTGATTTCTACAAGATCTAGAAATCAGTTAATTTTAGCCATGCTTGAGGTCAAATTGGTGTGTAGATAGTTGCCTGTGGAATCGATATGGACTGGATTTGGCAAACAGCATAGATCGAGGTCAGACGCCGCAGGAAGCGTCCTCTAATCAGGGTCTACACTGTTAGCTTGATTATAGGCATTTAAGGGTTAAACGAAACAGCCAAAGCCCTAATGTGTCCATTTTCCCAGCCTGCACTCAGAGACGATCTACCTGCAAGTGCCGCAGTGTTTTGATTAAGCGCTCTTATCGTAATGCTATTTTCTTATTCTCTTTTCTAAGTCAGATATTTTTGTGAGCTATGTTTTTATGTGACATAGCCTTTTCCCATACGACATCTAAGATTGAGTACGATCCGCAGTAGTCATTTTAGCACGTGCGGCGTTGTACTTTGTGAACTTTTCCCGCCTTTTACCAGATTTGCGTCATTATAGTAAATACATGGTTGTTTCTTGTGTAAACGAGGCTGTGACGGTTGAGGACTCTGACCAGCCTGCGCAGTTTGATAATAGCATTCGCTGTTCGTAAGGGCCATCTATGACCTCTGAAATATATATTCAAAGAGCAGCAAGCGAAGAATATGACCACAATGATCTGATACTTCTGCAGTAAAACAAAATTCTTTGCTCTGTCTGCGCCGGCTCATATCCATGGACGGCAGTAGAATGCGGTTTTACCTCTTGTATATGAGGCTGTGACCGATGAAGACTCAGATCAGCCTGCATAGTCTCATTAGAACATTTGCTGTTTTTACGACCCCTCTATGGCCTCTTGGATATAGCGATGAAAACGACAGCATTGGCTAGATGCACATTTCTGCGTCCCACGCTGCTAGGTAATGAGTGCTTGGATCATACTGTTCAGCTGTCATTTTATGATGCACAGAATGTTCATGTGCATATAGGAAAGCCACAGATATACCTGTGCATTCGCGTAATGTGATCTGAGTCGTTACTGTTCACAATGTTTCATTTAGTAGAAAGCGAAGAGGCTGATCAGACCGTCCGCATAAGGGGGTTAAACATGGTGTAGCTACACACATGTAAAATTTGTGCTGCATTCTCTATCCTCTCTTTGAACAAGGACAAAAAAGGTCATATGCTTTCAAACATTTTTCAGCAAGATCCATGCGCTCGAGAAACACCATGAACAGCACTTGTACAATTTTTTCTTTCTCCGAGAAAAAGTGATTTTTGCCGAGTTCGCTGCTTTTCCCGGAGAAACTTACCGTCGCAACGTGAGTTTTTACATCTTGGAGAAATTTCTCGCTTGTTCTCCGAGAAAAAAAGGTCTCCACTGTCTTTTCACGAAAAAAATAAAGATTGGGTTTTTAACGCTGGCTGGTCTTTATGAGTTTGAATGCCAATTTAATGGCCAATTTCAGGAAGCCAAACATCGTTTATCACTTTCACCATCGTCCCGGACCATTTAAAACCTGATTCTGTAATTACGTCCCCAACTTCAAAGAAGTTGGAGGGGCATATTGCTTCTGGGTCGTTCGTTCCTCCGCCCTTCCGTTACGCGTTTGATACAAAGCATAACTTAACCCTGTATGCTAGGGTTTTGAAATTTCTAATATGAATTCCTCATGGAAAAATAGCTCTCACCCGGATTTTGCCTGTTCAAGAGTTATTGCCCTTTGAACAAATTTTGATACAATCTTGTCAGCAAAATATCTCCAAAACTATTACAGCTAGAGCCTTGAAAGTTGGTAATAAGATTGGTGGTGATGAGTGGATGACCCAAACAACTTTTGACGAAATTCCAAAAATACTTCTAGGCGAGGTACTTTAATTTTTATGGTCAAACTAATTCCTTGAGAAATTCTTTTAACACCAAAACACAGGGCTATGTTATATTAATTACCAAAAAAAAGTCCTCAAAAAATATCCGTGCCAGTTCTGAGAAAATTAGGATTTAATCCGCAGAAAAAGCATTAAATAAGTAATGGCCAGATAACCGCACCATACACTGTTTTACCGGCTGTAAGTCTCCTCACGCGCAAACAAATGACGTCATCAAAAACAAAACTTACGTCAGAAATAATTATTGAAAGTGCAGTCTTTCTACATTCTATTTTTTTTTAATACATGCCATTAATATTTTCCTTGTATGCTCTTGATAAACAAGATCTATGCTCAAGATGTAAAAATAAACATTTTTTTTTTTTTGGTCGGAAAATACATTTGTCAATGTCTCATGACAAAATTTTAATGTATGGAAGCACATTTGTGCCATCAAAATCAAATGAATCAATATCGTAAATATGTGCCTACGGTGTATTCCGGTAACATGGAGCACGTAAGATTTTGATAGCTATGTGTGACTTCGTGAAAGCAACCACTCAAAAATCACAATCAGAACAATTGCAACACTGCCCTATCTACTTACTGCAATAGAAATTGGCCGCTGACTTTTTAACAGGCAGGAAAAATAATAGGGGTGTACCCCCTTGAAATTGATTTACAAATTGTGTCTCCCAACATTGCGCACAATAACTGTTTTGAGCTGACTGAACACAAAGGTTGACTCAAACAACCTTAAAAGGGGCAAAATCCGGATGAGAAAAAATTCTTTCAGCTAATTTGCCATGAGGAATCCATATATGAAATTTCAAAACCCTGGTATACAAGGTTCTAAAGCATAGGCCTACAATGTACCCAAAGGGCCATTAGCCACAAAGTATTTTTCGGAATTTAGTCAAAAGTTTATCAGGACATCTACTCGTCACCAACTTACAAGGCTCTAGCTCCAGTGGATTTTGAGATGTTTTGCTGACAAGATTTTGTAAAAAAATTCAAAGGGCAATAAATTTTGAAAGGGGTATAATCCGGATAAGAAAAAAATACGCGTTAGCTAATTTTCCATGAAGAATCGATATATGAAATTTCAAAACCCTTACATGCACGTTTCTTGCGTTATGCTATGCATCAAAGGCGTAAAGGAAAGTCGAATGGACGAACCAGAAGCAATATGCCCATACAACTTTTTTAAAGTTGGGGTCATAAAAAACATAACGAAAACGCGCATATTCAAATCTATGGGAAGATTTGATCACCCCTCAAAAAAATCCAGAGAAAGTTCTGAGTTTTTTTCTTATTCATCACGAAACGAGACGTTGCTCCCAAGTTTGTGGGACTTTTACCTGACATTGAGATGAAATGACATCTCAATCCCTGCCGCCCAATGAATCCAAAAGAGTTTACATGCATGGACAGGCTGACTCGCAGCAACTTTTCTGGATATTCTCAGCGCTTTAGCAGTACTCATATGCGGTCGGTTTCAGTTCTGTGCGGAAGCATTAGCAACCCAATCTATTACTCCAAGCCCAGATGGTTGGGGTCAAAAACACGCCTATATTATTTTGACCCCTCGAACCCCACTTTTATATAGTACAGGGATAAATATTAAATTTCATATATCAGCTCTAAAACATAGATTGTGGCCCTTGGGTACTCGGTAGAACCGCCAAGTTCAGGCGGTTCTGTCGAGCTCCGCAATCTACTTATGTTTTGAGCAGAAATAAGAAAACTTTCATTTTTATATCTTAAAATTCCATTTTTGGGCTGAACAATTGACAATGTTTTTGTTTAGGCGTGTTTCGTAATGTCTGCTCAAAAGCATAGATTGTTGGTACTCGATAGAAACCCCCTCCTACTGGAGTTTTAGTTTATACTATTTTATTTTAGTTCGATTGCGATTAACGCCTCAAGCTTAATTAATCGCTCTCGAACACTCATTCCGGATGTTTTCACAAGCACGAGGGTGAGGCAGTTGACTTTAACACCACTGCTACCCATTTACACCTGGGTGGTAGGGGCACTGGGGAGTTTTAGGGGGTGTACATCTACATTATTTTTCTTATTTCTGCTAAAAGAAGCCTCCATGATGTAGTGGATAAGCTACTAGCCTCATAAACCACGAGTCGTGGGTTCGATCCAAGGGCTTCGCCAGACTCTCAGATGAGCCTTTAAACCGAGGTCCGGTCTGCGTATGCAGGGGTTTCATAAATAGACGGGTAGCGGGGATTTTCCCGTTTACTTAGACATTATTCCCCTGCTACGCTTGATAAATTTGTAAGGGCTTTATTCAGATAACATTGAAAATCACACTCCTATCTTTCCTTGAAATCCAGATGCCGAAATGTTTTTGAAACCACTGCATATGACATTTGCTGTTGACGGGATGTAAACCTCAAATACACTCACTCACTTATTTCTGCTTAAAACATAGATGAGGCAGTTCTATTGAGTATCAACAATCTCAGAAGCTATGTTTTTGAGCAGAAAAAAAATAACCCATAAACCCCAAGTTTTTCAAGTATATAGATAAAAGTGGGTTGTTGGGGTAAAAATTATATAGGCATGTTTTCGTGATGTGTTTGATTTTGATTTTCCTCCCCCCTCCCCCCCCCCTTCCCCCTTCCCCCTCCCCCCCCCCAAAAAAAAAAAAAAAAATCTTTTGATGTACCAATAGCTTATCATTTATTTTGGCCCACAGAAACTATCATTGTTTAGTGATATTAATTTTTCTTGTTTTATGCGACTTTCCTTTATTGTCTACGCCCACGGGTGTAGACAATCTTAATGATAGCTTATATATAACATATATTTGCCCTTATCACATATTCAGTACTATATTTAACACGACAACCCATGTTTTGCATGTGTGATAATGCTTGTTTCCATTTCCGGTTATCAGCCCGCCCGGTCTGATAACCGGAAACAGTGTATTTTGAACGGACAGCGGTTATCAGCCCACTCATGACGTAATTGTGGCGTTGCCAATTACATGACGTAACGCGAATAGTTAAGCGTGACGTTACGCGCGGTTTTTTGTTTGAATCACGTTTTTTATCACATTTTTTTTTTCAATTTATGAACGTCAAACACAGTAAGAATAGGATCTGAATATGTGATAAACAAATTATAACATGGGGTTTTGGTTATCGCCCTCTGTATCAACCCTCGACCATTATCTGCCCTCAGGCTAAAGCCTTCGGGCAGATAATGGGGTCTCGGGTTGATACATCGGGCGATAACCAAAATCCCATGTGATAATCTCTAATTATCTAGTTCTTCCCACATCCAATTCTTAATGTTTTCATTTCTAGACGGCAATCTTGGCAGATTGTTTTTTCATGACGTTAACCTAGAATGTAAAATGAAACTTTAAACTAGAATTCGAAATGAAGAAACCGTAAATGCAGGCACGTAGTACAATTAGTTGTGATTGATAGTGAAAAAAAATCGGAAATTTTGTTTTATGTGACATTGGTGATTAGCTTTGGAAATCCTCATTTGATATCTGTGACTTTTTTACACTTTGTGGCAACTGGCACATTATAGTTCTACACAAATTAATGTGTGCTTAGCATAGACTCAAGCTTTTTATAAAAGCTAATACTTGTTTTTCGAAATTTCACACAAAAAAATATACCAAAAAAATTTAAAAGAAACCTTTTATCTTCAGAATTTTTAGCATTTTCCCCAGATAGATCTATTCATTTTGGATGATTTAATGAAGTCAAGTATTAATTGTTTAACATACGCCTGGTTTTTGTGTTTTTAGCTCACCTGACCGAAGGTCATGGTGAGCTTTTGTGACAGTAAGATGTCCGGCGTCGTCGTGCGTCGTGCGTCGTCCGTCGTCCGTCGTCCGTCGTGCGTCGTCCGTGCGTAAACTTTTTCTTGTGAACACACTAGAGGCCACAGTTTTGGTCCAATTATCATCAAACTTGCTCAGAATGATAATCATGACAATATCTCGGTCAAGTTCGAATTTGGGTCATGTCGGGTAAAAAAGTAGGTCAGTAGGTCAAATCATAGAAAAACCTTGTGAACACTCGAGAGGCCACAATTTTGGTCCAATCATCATCAAACTTGCTCAGAATGATCATTGTGACAATATTTTAGTGAAGTTTGAATATGGATCATGTCGGCTTAAAAAGTAGGTCAGCGGGTCAAATCATAGAAAAACCTTGTGAACACCCTAGAGGCCACAATTTTGGTCCAATCATAATCAAACTTGCTCAGAATGATCATCATGACAATATCTTGGTCAAGTTCGAATATGGGTCATGTCCGGTCAAAAAGTAGGTCAGTAGGTCAAATCATAGAAAAACCTTGTGAACACTCTGAAGGCCACTGTTTTGGTCCAATTATCATGAAACTTGCTCAGAATGACCATTGTGACAATATTTCAGTCCAGTTCGAATATGGGTCATATCGGGTTAAAAAGTAGGTCAGCGGGTCAAATCATATAAAAACCTTGTGAACACCCTAGGGGCCACAATTTTGGTCCAATCTTAATCAAACTTGCTCAGAATGATCATCATGACAATATCTCGGTCAAGTTTGAATATGGGTCAAATGGTTCCGGTCCGTTGCACATCTAGGTCACAGGAGCCAAAAACAGATTTTTTTCACCAAAAACTTAAAAAATCTTCTTCTCTGAAACCACAAGGCCCAGGTCTTTGTTATTTGGTATGAAGCTTCATCTAGTGGACCCCTACCAAGTAGAAGTAAAACAAAGATCAGGAATTGATACAATTAACTTACTCCATCCATAAAAGACACCAAAGGGAAAGAAATACAAACATTAAGCGACCAGACCATAATGGAAACCTAAACAAAGGAAGGCCATATGGACAGTTACTTTCCCACAAAATGGCCATATGGCCATCCAAAATTAAAAGACACAAGTGATACATACAGTAAGTAACAAACAACAACATAAATAAATCGCCACAGAAGAGCCGCCTTGGAACGGTCAGTGGAAGATTTCCACTGGGGGGCTTAAATCGATTTTACGTGGCCACAATCCTCGCCCTTACTTCCGTCGCGATTTAGACAAATAATTTGTTCAGTCCGCATGAAGGCCTCCTAACTCATCAGTGCAACATCTCCGTGAACACAGAAATCAAAGAACCACAGAGGTGAGACAACGGTGAGGACTCGACAGCAAGAAACCACTGAAATGCTGGAGCAAAAGAAAACCAACAGTTAGACTCCGATGAGCCCGGCCCGGCAAGATTGTTCAAATTATAGTGCTGGGGCCAAAAATGCCCCCGCACGGGGGCCCTTTGGTTTTACATAGGCTTATATAGGGAAAATCTTTAAAAATCATCTTCTCTGAAACCACAAGGCCCAGGACTTTGATATTTGGTATAAAGCTTCATCTAGTGGACCCCTACCAAGATTGTTCAAATTTGAGTGCTGGGACGAAAAATGCCCCCGCCACGGGGCCCTTTGGTTTTACATTGGCTTATATAGGGAAAATCTTTAAAAATCTTCTTCTCTGAAACCACAAGGCCCAGGTCTTTGATATTTGGTATGAAGCTTCATCTAGTGGACCCCTACCAAGATTGTTCAAATGATAGTGCTGGGGCCAAAAATGCCCCCGCCCCAGGGCCCTTTGGTTTTACATAGGCTTATATAGGGAAAATCTTCAAAAATCTTCTACTCTGAAACCACAAGGCCCAGGACTTTGATATTTGGTATGAAGCTTCATCTAGTGGACCCCTACCAAGATTGTTCAAATTATAGTGCTGGGACAAAAAATGCCCCCGCCACGGGGCCCTTTGGTTTTACATTGGCTTATATAGGGAAAATCTTTAAAAATCTTCTTCTCTGAAACCACAAGGCCCAGGTCTTTGATATTTGGTATGAAGCTTCATCTAGTTGACCCCTACCAAGATTGTTCAAATTACAGTGCTGGGGCCAAAAATGCCCCCGCCCCGGGGCCCTTTGGTTTTACATAGGCTTATATAGGGAAAATCTTAAAAAATCTTCTTCTCTGAAACCACAAGGCCCAGGTCTTTGATATTTGGTATGAAGCTTCATCTAGTGGACCCCTACCAAGATTGTTCAAATTTTAGTGCTGGGACAAAAAATGCCCCCGCCACGGGGCCCTTTGGTTTTACATGGGCTTATATAGGGAAAATCTTTAAAAATTTTCTTTTCTGAAACCACAAGGCCCAGGACTTTGATATTTGGTATGAAGCTTCATCTAGTGGACCCCTACCAAGATTGTTCAAATTTTAGTGCTGGGACAAAAATGCCCCCGCCACGGGGCCCTTTGCTTTTACATTGGCTTATATAGGGAAAATTTTTAAAAATCTTCTTCTCTGAAACCACAAGGCCCAGGTCTTATATATTTGGTATGAAGCTTCATCTAGTGGACCCCTACCAAGATTGTTCAAATTATAGTGCTGGGGCCAAAAATGCCCCCGCCACGGGGCCCTTTGGTTTTACATAGGCTTATATAGGGAAAATCTTTAAAAATTTTCTTCTCTAAAACCACAAGGCCCAGGACTTTGATATTTGGTATGAAGCTTCATCTAGTGGACCCCTACCAAGATTGTTCCAATTTTAGTGCTGGGGCCAAAAATGCCCCTGCCCCGGGGCCCTTTGGTTTTACATAGGCTTATATAGGGAAAATCTTTAAAAATCTTCTTCTCTGAAACCACAAGGCCCAGGACTTTGATATTTGGTATGAAGCTTCGTCTAGTGGACCCCTACCAAGATTGTTCAAATTATAGTGCTGGGACAAAAAATCCCCCCCTGCCACGGGGCCCTTTGGTTTTACATAGGCTTATATAGGGAAAATCTTTAAAAATCTTCTTCTCTGAAACCACAAGGCCCAGAACTTTGATATTTGGTATGAAGCTTCATCTAGTGGACCCCTACCAAGATTGTTCAAACTATAGTGCTGGGGCAAAAAATGCCCCTGTCCCGGGGCCCTTTGATTTTACATAGGCTTATATAGGCAAAATCTTTAAAAATCTTCTTCTCTGAAACCGCTAGGCCCAGGTCTTTGATATTTGATGTGTAGCTTCATCTAGTGGACCTTTGACAAGATTGTTCAAATTTTAGCCTTTGTTGATGTTTGGTATGAAGCTTCACCTTTAAGACCTCCCTCAACATTATGTACATTAAAGCCCTGGGGCCAATAATGGCCCTCTCTGGGGCCCACTTGTTACACTATGGATCAGGTGAGCGATCCAGGGCCATCATGGCCCTCTTGTTTCTTCATTTTTCGTATTTTTTTCACCCCCCAAAAATACCCTTTCCCCTCGGATTTTTTTTGAGGACTTTTTTTCTATAATTCAGGACACCTTCCTGATACTAAAACTGCTGATAACATTTCTCAAGGAATTAGTTGTGGGTCAAGGGTCATTTCAGGCTAAATGTACTGGCCTATTCGTGAGATAAGGCTTTTGCCACTTTGGGTATATTGTACATTGTTGCTTTGTGATGCATAGCATAACTTTAGAACCATGCATGCTAGGGTCTTGAAACTTCATATATGAATACCTCATCGAAAATAGCTGACACGTATTTTTTGTCTCAACCAGATTGTGCCCTTGAAAATTGGTGAATAGATTGGCGGTTGTGAGTAGTTGACCTGATTAACTATTAGTATATTCCGATATATTCCTTCATGAGTTATGGCCCTCTGTCACTGTGGGTATTAGTACATTGTATGCTTTGTGATGCATAGCATAATTTTAAAAATGTGCATGCCGGGGTTTTGAAATTTCATATACGATTTCCTCATGAAAAAACAGGTGAGACGTATTTTTTTCTCATCCGGATTACACCCATTTCAAGAATTATTGCCATTGAACAGATTTTGATAAAATGTTGTCAGCAAACTATCTCAAAACTATTGGAGCGAGAGCCTTGAAAGTTGGCGAAAAGATTGGTGGTGATGAGTAGATGATCTGATAAACTTTTGACTAAATTCCGAAAAATTCTTCATGAGTTATGGCCCTTTGTCACTTTGAGTATTTGTACATTGTATGCTTTGTGATGCATAGCAGCTTTATAGAACCATGTTTGCTAGGGTATGTGTATTCCTCATGGAAAATAGCTGTCACTTATTTTTTTCTCATCCGGATTATGCCCCTTTCAAGTTATTGCCCTTCGAAAAACATTGATAAAATCTTGTCAGCAATATATCTAAAAAACTATTGGCGCAAGGGCCTTGAAAGTTGGTGAATAGATTTGTGGTGATGAGTGGATGACCCAAACAACTTTTGACGAAATTCCAAAAATACTTCATGAGTTATGGCCTTTTGCCTATTTGGGTATTATTTGTACATTATTAGGGTCCCGCACTGAAAGTGTGGGTGCCCTATAGTAATCACTCTGTCTGTCTGTCTGTCCGTCTGTCCGTCTACAAGTTTTTTTATCCTCCATAACTTTCTTATTCCTGGATGGATTTAAATATTACTTGGCAGAAATGTTAACCATAATGTGATGGAGTGTTGCGCGCAAGACTCAGGTCCGTACCTCAAAGGTCAAGGTCTTACTTAGAGATTAAAGGTCAAAAAAGGGTCTTTCCTGTGTCCAATTAATAACTTTGTTATTATTATTCCTGGATGGCAGAAATGTTAACCATAATGTGATGGAGTGTTGCGCGCAAGACTCAGGTCCGTACCTCAAAGGTCAAGGTCATACTTAGAGGTTAAAGGTCAAAAAAGGGTCTTAGGTTAAAGGTCAAAAAAGGGTCTTTCCTGTGTCCAATTAATAACTTTGTTATTATTATTCCTGGATGGCAGAAATGTTAACCATAATGTGATGGAGTGTTGCACGCAAGACTCAGGTCCGTACCTCAAAGGTCAAGGTCATACTTAGAGGTTAAAGGTCAAAAAAGGGTCTTTCCTGTGTCCAATTAATAACTTTGTTATTGTTCCTGGATGGATTTAAATATTACTTGGCAGAAATGTTACCCGCACTGAAAGTGTGGGTGCCCTATAGTAATCACTCTGTCTGTCTGTCCGTCTGTCCGTCCACAAATTTTTTATCCTCCATAACTTTCTTATTCCTGGATGGATTTAAATATTACTTGGCAGAAATGTTAACCATAATGTGATGGAGTGTTGCGCGCAAGACTCAGGTCCGTACCTCAAAGGTCAAGGTCATACTTAGAGGTTAAAGGTCAAAAAGGGTCTTTCCTGTGTCCAATTAATAACTTGTTATTATTATTCCTGGATGGCAGAAATGTTAACCATAATGTGATGGAGTGTTGCGCGCAAGACTCAGGTCCGTACCTCAAAGGTCAAGGTCATACTTAGAGGTTAAAGGTCAAAAAGGGTCTTTACTGTGTCCAGTTAATAACTTTGTTATTATTCCTGGATGGATTTAAATATTACTTGGCAGAAATGTTAACCATAATGTGGCCCCGCACTGAAAGTGTGGGTGCCCTATAGTAATCACTCTGTCCGTCCGTCTGTCTGTCTGTCTGTCCGTCCACAAATTTTTTTATCCTCCATAACTTTCTTATTATTTGCATTGTGATGCACAGCATAAATTTAGAACCATGTGTGCTAGGGTTTTGAAATTTCATAAATGAATACCTCATGGAAAATAGCTGATACGTATTTTTTGTCTCAACCAGATTGTGTCATTTTGTGAGCCCTGATAAAATCTTGTCAGCAAGATATCTCAAAAACTGTTGGAGCTAGAGCCTTGAAATAGAAGTGGAGGCAATGATCAGGAATTGATACAATTAACCCACAGCTCCCATCAGAGACACCAAAGGGAAAGAAACACAAACATGAAGCAACAGACCCAATGGAAACACCAACAGCGGAAAGACAAAGGACAGTTACTTTCCGACAAAACTGGCCTCGATAGCTCAGAATTATTATTGTTACTCAGGTGACAAGTCAAATGACATTCATACACAAGCTCAATAGGTAGAGTGTCCACTCCTGGGAACTGGAGGTCACGGGTTCGATCCCGGGCCGCGACATACCAAAGTCTTTAACAATGGTACTAGCTGCTCCTCGGTTGGCACTCAGATTTACGTGGTAGAGCTAGGACTGGTCGACCCAGTGTCAGGATAATGTGACTGGGTGTGGTTTCATGTAATGTGTCTGGGACATGATACTTCAGTGAGGCAGCACTATACAAGTGAGCATTGAGCTCTCTGTCGCAACCAAGACACATGATACTTCAGTGAGGCAGCACTATACAAGTGAGCATTGAGCTCTCTGTCGCAACCAGACACCGTCGTGATATGACTGAAAAATTGTTGAAAGCGACGTAAAACCTGAATTCACACACACACTTTCCGACAAAATGGCCAAAAGGCTATCCACAATAAAATGATATAAGCGACACAAACACCCAAAGACAAACCATAACAAAAATAAACTGCGACAGAAGAACCGCCTTGGAACGGTCAGCGGAAACGAATTCCACTGGGGGCTTAAATCGATTTTACGTGGCCACAATCCTCTCCCTTACTTCCGTCGCGATAAAGACGAATACTTTATTCAGTTCGCATGAAGGCCGCCTAACTCATCAGTGCAACATCTGAAAGTTGGTGAGTAGATTGGTTGTGATGAGTAGATTACCTGTTTAACTCTTGAATAAATTTCGAAAGTAATTCGTGAGTTATGGCCCTTTGTCACTTTCCATATTTGTACATTGTATGCTTTGTGATGCATATGATAACGTTAGAACCGTGTATACTAGGGTTTTTAAATTTCATATATGAATTCCTCTTGGAAAAATATCTGACATTTATTTTTTTTTCTCATCCGGATTTTGCCCCTTTCAAGAGTAATTGCCCTTTGAAAACTTTTGATAAAATCTTGTCAAAATATCTCAAAAAGTATTGGAGCCAGAGCCTTGAAAGTTTGTGAATAGATTGGTGGTGATGAGTAGATGACCTAACTTTTGTATAAATTCTGAAAAATACTTTGTGAGTTATGGCCCTTTGTCACTTTGGGTAATTGTACATCGTATGCTTTGTGATGCATGGCATAACTTTAGAACCGTAGATGCTAGAGTTTTGAAATTTCATATATGAATTCTTCATGGAAAAATAGCGGATGCATGTCTTTTTTTCTCACCCAGATAATGCAACTTTCAAGAGATATTGCCCCTTTTTTTTTTTTTTATTTTATTTTATTTTTTTTTTTTTTTTTGATAATATCTGGTCAGCAAAATATCTCAAAAACTATAGGCGCTAGAGCCTTGAAAGTTGGTGAATAGATTGGCGGTGATGAAAAAAACTCTAAAAATGTTTCTTTGGTTATGACCCTTTGAAAATTTGGCCATTTAGGGGCAAACATATGGTTGGGGGTAGTGTTTTACGAACACCATTCTAGTTATTTCATGCCGGGTCAGTTGGTCATAATTTATTGAACCATGCATGTTTATTTTTTTACATTAATCAATAATGGCGTTATTATGAGATGGCATAATAAAACGACAAAACTAGAAAACCATTGAGTTAATTTAAAGGCGAGAAAAATTGAAGCCGGAGACTAGCATGGAATTTAAAGGCGAGAAAAGTTAAGGCCGGAGACTAGCATGGACGCATGTAGACATGAGCATGTAGCGTGAAGGCTACCCGTGACTCGCGATTGTTGCAAAACAAAAAAAAGACGAATGTGACGTAAGCGTGGATCAAACGTGGAAATAGCATGGGTTTTGCGAGGGTTTTGCACAAAGTGTAATACTTTTCTCGTTTGCACACGAATGTGAGCGATAATAACGTTTCGACGGCTGTACTGCATAAAGGGAAAACCTTTAATGCACTTGTTGTCAGAAACCAGAAGGCCCAGGCCTTTGATATTTTGAACAAATCTTCGTCTTGTAGAGCTCTGCCAGTATTTTTCAACTTGCACTAAGTTACAGCCCTGGGGCAAAAATGGCCCCTAGCAGGGTTCTACTTGTTTAACATAGACTTATATAGGGAATACCTTTTAAAATGCCGGCCTTGGTAGCTCAGTCAGATGTGTGTCTGAATGGTGATCAGGAGGACGCGGGTTCGATGCCTGCCGGGGTCGGCAACATTCTTTCTTTGAGATTGATCATGAGATCTTTTCTATGGTCATTCTCTCCCTTCCGCTGATTCAAGAAGGGCAGTTGTCTTTTGCTGGCGAAAGAATGTGCACTGTGTTGGTTAGCCGCTTACACATGAGCCTGCCTAGACTAAGTGTGGATAGGTAAACCGACCGGCTAACAATGACCTAAATAGTGTTGACTGTGCCGTTAAACTTGAAAACAAACAAAACAGAACCTTTTACAATCTTCTTGACTGAAACCAGAAAGGCCAGGCGTTTGATAGTTGGTTCACATCTTCAACTAGTGGACCTCTGTCAGGATCGTTCAAATTGTAGCCATGGAGCCTAAAATGGACTCGCCCAAGGGTCCAATTATTTTTCATTGACTTATATAGGGAAAACCTTAAAACACTTCCTTGTCTGAGACCAGAAGGACGAGGCCTTTGATATTTGGTTCACAGCTTTGTCTAGTTTCTCAAAATTTGGGGGTTCACAACATTCCATTTTGTGTCCTATGGCATATCGGTGAGGAGTCTGGCTGCTTAGCGTAGTATCTGTTCTAAGCACGTCTGACTGAGAAGCTAGAGGTTGTGGATTTTAGACCCAATCCGACTGCATACGTGTACTTCCATGGAAATTAATCATGGAATATTTTCTACTATCGTTCTCTCACTTCTTTTTCAAGAAGGGCAGTTGCCAGTAACTGGCGAAAGTATGTGTACTTATTACTGGTTAACCACTTTGTTCTAAGTCTGCCTAGGTTAACTGACCGCAGCTGACATAATCCTAATCGGTTGAAAGGCCCGAAATCTGCCAATCACCATAACATTCATACCAAGGCATGTATAACACAGTTCGTTACCCCCAGTATGTCATCCCAAAACATCTATTTTCATTAAATTTTATCCATTAATAGTCATATGAAGAGAAAGTCCTATAGAGAGACACTTAGGTGAGCGAATTAGGGACCTCTTGTTTTATTACAGCCTTTACAATCTATCGTAATGATCCTAAGTATTGGGACAGATAGGCCTGAGTAAACAGTGCAAACCCCGACCAGACTCCTGAAGGAGCAGTCTGATCAGAGTCTACACTGTCATTCCGTCTGCCATTTGTTAAAACGTTTTGGAGACTTACAGCAAGTTCTCAAGGCATCCAAATGTTGGTTTAAGCTAATCTCATCACAAAGTGCTCAAGGTGAGCTATTGTGATCACCCTTTGTCCGTCGTACGTCTGCCGTGCTTCGAGCGTCGTGCGGTGTGCGTCGTTTGTCACCAGCATTTACGTTGTTCACCCTGTAGTGGTCACAAACATGAAACTACCAGACTGTTTATCTTGATTATAACTCGGTCAAGTTTGAATACGGGTCATGTGGGATCAAAACCTAGGTCACTAGGTCAAATTACTTTAAAACCTTGTTACCCTGTAGAGGCCACAGTTTGGCTTTGATCGTCATAAAACTTTACCAGAGTGTTTGTCTTGATGTTGGTCAACTTCATATATGGGTCATGTAGGATCAAAAACTTAGGCACTAGGTAAAATGTCTTTAATACCTTGTTTACCCTTTAGAGGCCACAGATTTGCTTCTGCCTTCATGAAACAAAACCAGAATGTTTGATTTGAGAATATCGGGGTCATTTTCAAATATGGTTTATATCGGGTCAAAAACTAGGTCACTAGGTCAAATTTCATGTAAACCTTGTTCACCCTCTAAGTCTTGCTTCAATCTTCATAAAACTTTATTAGAATGTTTGTCTAAAGATATCGTAATCAGGTTCGAATATGGGTCATGTAAGTCAAAAACTAGGTCGCTAGGTCAATTTTTTTTAAAATAGAAGTGAAAGCAATGATCAGGAATCTATACAATTAACCCACAGCTCCAATCAGAGACACCAAAGGGAAAGCAACACAGACATGAAACAGCAGACCCTAATGGAAACATCAATAGCAGAAAGCGAAAAAGGACAGTTGCTTTCCCACAAAATGGCCAATTGGCTATCCAAAACAAAATAATATAAGCGATACAAACACTCAAAGACAAACCATAACAAAAGAACCGCTTAGGAACTGTAAGTGAAACGAATATCACTGGGGGCGGGTGTGTGTGTGTGTGGGGGGGGGGAGATTGGGGGGGGGGGGGCTTAAATCGATTTTACCTTGCCACAATCCTCGCCCTTACTTCCGTCGCGATTTAGACAAATAATTTGTTCAGTCCGTAACTCATCAGTGCAGCATCTCCGTGAACACAAAAATCAAACAATCACAGAGATTAACCAACGGTAAGAAACCTCTGAAATGCTGGAGCAAAAGAAAACCAACAGTGGAATCCATGATCCCAAAGGACAAGAACATACAAACTACACTATGGTGTAGGACAGGGAGACGTTTTTTCGGCCGCCAAACCTTGTTAACACTTCAGAGGTTACAGTTTTGAAGTAATCATCACGAATCTTTCCCAATATGTTTGTCTTCATGATTTCTAGGTCAAGTGCGAAACTAGATCACCAGGCCAAATGAAGAGGAAACCTTGTTAACACTCTAGACATAATATATATGGATGATTTCTTAGTGAATCTTGGTCGGACTGTTTTAAGTAGAAGTAAAACAAAGATCAGGAATCGATATAATTAACTTACTCCACCCATCGAAGACACCAAATGGATTGAAACACAAACATGAAGCGACCAGACCATAATGGAAACTTATACAAAGGAAGGCCATATGGACAGTTATTTTCCCACAAAATGGCCAAATGGCCATCCAAAATAAAAAGATACACACAGTAAATAACAAACAATAACATAAATAAATCGCCACAGAAGAACCGCCTTGGAACGGTCAGTGGAAAGAATTCTACTGGGGGTGGGACTTAAAACGATTTTACCTGGCCATAATCCTCGCCCTTATCTCTGTCGCGGTATACACTAATTTTGTTTAGGCCGCATGAAGGTTTCCTAACTCATCAGTGTAACATCTCAGTGAACATACAAATAAGAAAACTACAGAGATAAAAGTCCAATTCTCCTTAAGTGCTTTGATACGTCTCTGAGCGATACAGGGCCATGAGTATATACATGATCTTACATGAGTGCTCATTTCATATGAAAGTTATGAAGTGAGACTCCAGTGAGTTTTATAAATTTTCTGTGAAATGACCATGTGTGTAATATCCTGTTTATCATATTTTCATGTTTATTTATACCGTATTCGCCCTATCTACTGCCCATGCTCCTATTAGCGCACATCCAATCTATTTTGGGGAAAAAAATGCACAAGCGCTCACTTTACAGTAGCCTCCCCACATTTTCATACTGAGTTTTGGTGCATCTTGACCCAGACAATCATATGAATATGTGGTGGACCCCTCTGCTAAAACTCAACTCGATCAGACTCTGTTATGTGTCCTAGCTAAGTGCATGGTGCGGTAAATGGGTAGAATACCGTATTCTAAATCGGATTGTATTGCCAAAGAAGTTCAAAAGAAAAGTGTTATACAGAGATTCTTGTGTTCTTGGTATAGACAGAGGTAGTCGGATGCAGTCAGAGTTTATCATAGTGTTGGGTAAGGTGTCTTATTGGGGATAATGTAGGGATCGTTTTCATCTTTTATTAAACAAAGGTACATGTATGTTGTGTCTGTTCGTTATCATCATCATCATTAGACACGTTCTAATGTTCATATAACACATATTTCCAAGATAAAATAAGACTCCCCCCTACATTTGACCTAAACATCTGTTACTTACATGTATATGGAGCAATATTTGAGAAAAAATACTTAGAGACTCAAGAATGTGGGTACTTCTTGATAGAACTATCTCAGTGAAGCAGTCTAACGAGCACCCCTAACCTATGTTTGGAGTATGAATGCATCACCAATTTTCATCAGAAAAAATAACAGTGTTGTTGTAAGATGAAGTACATTATTTCAGATCTCCTTAATTAAATAAGCCGGGGCACAGCATTTCCTACAATTTACATATGCGCCCAACGAAGTTTTCAGCCTGATCATCCGCGCAGTCTGATCGGTCTTCGTTGTGCGCTCTAAGGATAACTAAGGGTCCAGTGTTCCTTCATGCAGCAAGAGAAGTCTTTGGTCAGACTATATGGATGCGCAGGTTGATCTGATTCTTCGCTGAGCACACATGTAAATTGTAGGAAATGCTGTGCCCCGGCTCTTAATTAAAGAGATCTGAAACAATGTACTTCATCTTACAACAATACTGTTAATTAGCGGATAAAGTCATGTCATATAAACCACACATTTAATAACACAAGACTCCTGGCGCATAACTTCATGATGCCATCCATGACAACATGTTTTATATTGAAAGTGTCTTAAACTTGGCAATCCAGTTTTAACCCATTTTGTACCGGAAACCCCAAAACGGGTACCCTTGCAAACAGTGCAGTGCTACACTGTTTTTAAAACGTTCAGCCAGTTTCCAAATAGATTTTGAAGAAAACACAAGCTGACACACCTAAATTTTGATATTGACTCATGCTATATATAAGGAGGAAGATTCAATTTGGTACAGAAAGGGTTAAATCATTATAAAATAAATAGATACTTCCTCTCCTGGTAATTTCATATGAAATTTATGTATCGAGACAGACAGTCTTAAGCCAGCAGTGCAAACCCAGCTCATACTATAGACTCATCAGGGTCTACACTGTTTGCCAACAGTGCAAAACCAGATCAGACTGAGGAGTAGCCTTATCAAGGTCTACCCTGTTTGCCATTCCGTTGTGCTCTTTTGGACTCCTTGCAGGATGGTGATTTTTTTGACGATTATCGACAGTTCTCAAGGTGTCCAAATTTTTTTAGGATTTTTACGGTAAAGTTTATATTTATTATATCCGCGGCATTTATGTTGAGGGTATATAGTTTTCACCTTTCCATTTGTCTGTTCGTTCGTATGTATGTACATTGGTTCGTTCATTCGTCTTTCCGTCATGTTCATGGAACAAGGGTAAAAGTTTTTAAGTTAATTAGACCTTATAATTTCGAGACCCTTACATGGGTTTCTTTTATATTTTGCATGATGATTGTTATAGGTCTAAAGTTTTAACTATTTAACTACCGCCATCCATGTCAGTGGGTGTGACCTCAAGGTCAAGGTCGCAGGCCTAGAACATTGTTACAAGGTTAGAGTTTTGTGTTAAAGTTAATAAGACCTTACAATTTGAAGACTGTTTGGCAGATTTCATTTATATTTGGCAGTATGGTAGATATAGGTCTAAAGTTTTAATTGCCACCATCCCTATTGGGAAGCGTGACCTTGAGGTTAAGGTCAGAGACATGATTCACAGCAAATATGAGCCTTCAATCTTAACTTCATGTTCCTGCTTGACATGCTGACTCAGTATACATCTTGACTCAATGACGTTGACCTTTATTTTCCGCTCCATTGACTTTGCTAGATTTCACGCTCCAGTGATTTTAACTTATATCTTGAAGACTATTTGGTGATTTGTTTGTTTTGTTTGAGGTTTTACGTCCCCGTCAACACTGTATAGGTCATTTTGGAGTCGTTTCAAATTTTGTGGGACTTTTAACCGACATTGAGATGAAATGACATCTCAAGCCCTGTCGCCCAATGAAACCAATAGGGTTTGTAAGCATGGGCGGTCCGACTCGCACCGCTTTGCCTGGGCAGGCTTATATCCTCTGAGTGGTTTACCAGATCTCGGGTGCAGTCAGTTTCAGCTCTGCGTGGAAGCATCCTGCAACCCATCATTTCTTCAAGCCCCGATGGGTGGGTACTATTTGGTGAAGAAATATCATACCTGGGATATTAATTCCATGTGGTATTATCATTGACCTCAACATATATCTAGGTCAGTGTGACCTATATTTCATGGTTCAGTGATTTTGCCTTATATCTTGAATACCCCATTCTGGAAAATTCCTGCGTTGCCTGGCTGCACATGCACTGAGAAAGCGAAATTGAGCTTGACAATATTGTTTCAAATGAAGCAGTCTGGTCTATCTTGGATTATTTTGCCACTTTTATTTGTTTTTTAATAGATCTGTCAATAAGAAAATGGTTTTCAGCCAATCTTTATATGTGATACTAAAAGTTTCAGTGTTGGCAAATATTCGTGAGACAATTACAGCTTTTATTTTTGCGGATATAAACAGCCACGACAATTAAAAACCGCGAATATTTATCCTCATTTTAGGCAAATCCGCAAAAAAATGACATAAGGATATGCATGTATCTAGGATTATTTTCCGATGTGACCCGATGATTAAAATAAGGATATATCTAGGTCCCTGTGACCTATATTTCATGGTTCAATGGGTTTGCTTTTTAACTCGAAAACTATTAGATGGAGAAATGTCATAACTGGGAAATAAGTTCCTTGCAACTAGACAATTGACCTTAAGATACGTCTCAGTCAGTGCGACCTACATTTCATAGTTCAGTGATTTTGCCTTATATCTTGAATACTATTTGATGGAGAAACTTAAATTATTGATTATATATATAAATTTTATGTGACCTGCTGACAAAAAAATATATGTAGGTCAGTGTGACCTCTATTTCATGGTTCAATTATTTTGCCTTATAACTTGAAGACTATTTGACAGGGAAATGTCATAGCTTGGATATCATCCATGTTACCCAATGATTAACCTTAAAACACATCCAGGTTTCATGGTTCAGTGAATTTTCCTTATATTTTGAAAACTTTTTGATAGAGAAACTTAATACATTGATTATTAATTCCATTTGACCTGATGATTGACATAAAATATATATCTAGGTCAGTGAGATCTATATTTCATGGTTCGGTGATTTTGCCTCATAATTTGGACACTATTACACGGAGAAATGTAATATCAGGATTGTTAGTTCCATGCAGCCAGATGATTGACCCTAAAAATACATCTAGCCCAGGGTGACCCATGTTTCATGGTTCAGTGGTTTTGCTATATATCTTGAATACTATTTGATGGAGAATGTTAATCACTTGATTATAAATTTATTGCGACGCATTTGTTGACATGAAAATATATCTAGGTCAATGTTACGTATATATTTCATGGTTCAATGATTTTGCCTCATAACTTAAGCCTATTTGATGGAGAAAATCTCATACCTTGGGTATCTTAATTCATTTTTGATGGATTGTGGAATAAAACCTATAAAAATACTTACTGTAAGAGCTGTTTAAAAAACAAACTTTCTCATATTTATGTGAAACCATACATAGACAAGGCACGAAACAGGTGAGCTATGCTTACCCAGCATTCTTTGTTCTCAGTGGATTGTATATGGAAATAAGCTATAGACATTGCCATTTGCAGCAGAGGCGGTGGCACTGGCCGGGGTTATATGTGCCCCACTGAGCAGTTTGTCTTGTTATTACTGCAAACATGGGTTGTGGGTGCTCGTTAGAGCTGCCTGATTGATGCGGTTCTAACGAGTACCCAGAACTTATGTCTTAGAACAGAAATAAGAAAAAATAATATTTGCCCCAGATCAGTCATGGCAAATGAGCCAGCGGTGTTTAAGGCACTGATATTTCACTGTACAATGTATTTCTTTTCAGCTTCTTGTGGCGGCTATTTGGTACTGCCTGAAAGAGGATCAGAAAAAAGTTCAGAGGCTTGAAGATGCTCTGAAAATACAAAACGATGCTCCACCTGTACAAATTATATCAACAGAAGGTCCTGCTAAAGAACCAAGAAGAGATAGAGTTCAGAAAAGGTTGAATGCACCTTTAAATGGTAGTAAGAATGCGTCTTCTACTGGTATTTCTTCTTCTTCTAAAACCATCTCTAGTCCAAGAACTGCCAACAATAAAGGTGTAAACAAAGGCAAACCTAGTGCTGTTAATGAGGGTAGAAAAAACAATAGTGATTCAGATATATGTATTATAGAAATTGATGATGATGATGATGATGATGACGATAGGAACAAAAAGACAGAATCTGAATCTGAGAAAAGAATGTCTCAATCAAATGCAGTTAACATACAAAATGAGAATACTGATAAAACACTAACAAAGCCTTTAAAGACACTACCAGCACCAGTACAATACAAAAAAGATCAAAATAAGCAGGCTGCTAAGACCAAAAATTTACCAGGTAGTAAAGGTAGAATAGAAAAAGAGCAGAAAATGGAAATAAAGACAGTTAAAACATCAGAGCATGAAGAACTATTTGATATGGATTGTGAAGAAATACAAGATGAACCAGAACCATTGTGTAATATTAATTCTACAAAAAAGCCCGACAAAATTATTAAGCCATCAGATAAAGTCAGTGCCGTAAAGAAAGGAATTACTATAATTTCTGATGAAGATGATGCAGTTAATAGTGAAGAGGAGAAAACTGAAAACCCCGGTAAGACTAAAAGCAAAACAGAATTGAAGAAAAAGAAAGCCACTGTTAAAAAAGACAAAAAGGAAAATAACACAGATGAAGAAAATTTTGGAGAAATCAGAGTTATACTGAATGATGAAGCAGATGTTCAAGGTAGTCCAACTAAATCTAATTCAAACACTTGCACTGGTGCTAAGACTCCATCAGAAATTGTTGCTAGTGACAAAACTGGCCAGAATACTGATAATACTGAACAGATACCCTTTCCCACGGCCCTTACACAAAATATAGCAAATCAGACATCTATTACTGTTCCAGACGCTAATGAAACAGCGATAAATCAAGTAGATAGTAATGTTGAAATGCATAATTCACAAAAGTTTACAGCTCTCTCTCAAGATCAAGTTTTCCAAGATACAAATGTCAATATGAATTCAAACATAAATTCTGACCAGTATACAGTGATTTCCCAGAATACAGTAAATCCAGATGGGGTCCATATTTCTGGACCAGCTAATGATGGTGGTCCATTTATTTGCCCAAATTCTGGCATTATGAACAATATGCATGGAAGCAAAGAGCAGTATTTTCATCATCCGCAGAATGATACTACTGCACTGGCAGAAGTTAAAACAGAAATTGATCCTGATTCTGTGCAAAATACATGCATTGCCCCACCTCCAACCCAGGGAATGATTCCTATTCAGGGAACGCATGAATTGATATCTGCAGTCGACCACCAAGGAATTCATGCCATAGCCTCCCACTCAGCATTGCACCCAGGCCTTCAAGGCATGGCACCCTCTGGACATGCAGTTATGGCTGTTCCCCAAAGGGTTCACAGCATTGTTCCTCCACAAGTAGTACCTCAGCCAGTTCAGGGCATGGCTTCTCAAAGTTATTTGTTAAGTGCTGATGCGTCAGGATCTTTAAGATATATGGATCCATCATTTTCAAGGCAGCCATATGTATCAGTGAATACTGACCAAGTATCGTTGTCATCTCTAACAACAGGTGCTCTGACATACCCATACAGGTCTACAGAAACAACACCTTGTTTATATGGTCCTAGACAGTTACAAGGTGAGTGTATGTACCTGTTTAGGCTAGGAGGCAAATGTGTTTTATATATAATTCAGTGGGGAGGAGGAATGTTTTTTATGTCTTCTGTCTCTTCACTTCCATTTAATTTCCTCTTTCTTTATCTTCTCCACTATCTCTTCAATCACAACTTTTTGCATTTTGGACGGTTATTTTTTTTTTAAATCCGTCCTTTAGAATAGTGATGTCTGGGTGGGCGGGCGTCGCCCGAGGATTATTACTTTTTGGTTAACCTTTTTTCAAAGTATTATATTACCTTTATTATTATACCCCCGGCATACGAAGTATGTAAGGGGGTATATAGTTTTCGTCTTTCCGTCGGTTCGTTGGTTTGATCATTCGTTTGTTCGTTCGTACTTCCGTCTGTCCCGCTGTTCGCCAACCTTTACGTCAAAGTTTTATGTTAAACCTTTTTGACAGCTCATATCTCTGTAACCACATGTTCAATGCTCTTCATATTTAGTAAAGGATATCTCTATACCATTACCTTTCAAATGGTATATCTAAGACCGTGGGTCAAGCCCCTAGGTGGGCTGTCTGTCTGTCCATCTGTCTGTTCATCTGCTTTTACGTCAACGTTTTGTGTTAAACCTTTTTCATTGCTGATCTCTCTGTAACCACATGTTAGCTTCTCTTCATGTTTGGTAAAGGATATCTCTATAGCATTACCTTTTATTTGAAATATCTAAGCCCATGGGTCAAGCCCCTGGGTGGGCTGTCTGTCTGTCTGTTCATCTTCTTTTACATCAAAGTTTTGTGTTAAACCTTTTTCATTGCTGGTATCTCTGTAACCACATGCTAGATTCTCTTCATGTTTGGTAAAGAATATCTCTATAGCATTACCTTTCATGTGGAAAATCTAAGGCCCCGGGTAAAGCCCCTAGGTGGGCTGTCCGTTTGTTTGTCAACTTTGACATCAAAGTTTTGTGTTAACCCTTTTTGATTGCTTATATCTCTGAAACCACATGTTAGATTCTCCACATATTTTGTAAAAGATATCTCTATAGCATTATCTTTAATATGGAATATCTAAGCCCCTGGGTCAAGCCCCCGGGTGGGCTGTCTGTCCGTTTGTCAATTTTTACGTCAAAGTTTTGTGTTAAACCTTTTTGATTGCTCATATCTCTGTAACCTCATGTTAGATTCTCTTCAGTCATGGTACAGAATATAGCTGTAGTATTAACTTTCATATGGAATATCTAAGCTCCTGGGTCATTCCCCAGGGTGGAGCTAGGGGTCAATAATTAAGACTTATGCATTTTGATTACGTCCAAGTTTTGTGTTAACTGCTTTCATTATACCCCTTGTTAGCTCACCAGAACCGAAGGCTGTGGGTAGCTTATAGGATGGACATTGTCCGTCGTCGTCGTCTGCGTCTGTGTCTGCGTCTGCGTCTGCATCTGCGTCGTCGTTAACACTATCAAACGACATCTCCTCTGAAGCCACTGGGCCGATTGGGCCCAAATTTTATCTGTAGCATCCTTGGGCTGGGGGATTGAAAGTGTGTTTTTTTATCAAAATTGGCTCATTATTTTGGTTGCTATGGCAACTTGTTGTTTCCATAGACTTATAATGGGGAAAATTGAAAAATGGCATTTACTGCCAGGCCTCTGCAGATATTTTGACAAAACTTTCATAGAAATGTTCCTTAGGCAATCTACTATCTGCCTTATGATTTTAGGCCTTCTGCCCATTTTTATTGGTTGCCATGGAAACCAAAATGCAGAAAATAGACAAAAAATATTTAAAAAATCATCTCCTCAGAAACCATATGCTGTAGGAGGCTGAGACTTTATGAAAAAATTCACCATATTTGCCTTTACAGGTTTTGTGTTTTTTTATGAAATTTGGCCTTTCAGTTTTGTTGCTATGGCAACTTAGAGTTTCCATTGACTTATAATGGGGAAAACTGAAAAATGGCATTTACTGCCAAGTCATTGCAGATATATTGACAAAATTTACATAAACATGTTCCTTGAGTAAACTTCTCTCAGTCATATGCTTTTATGTCAACCTGGGGGTCCCCTAGGTTGTGCCGGGGCCTTGCCCCGCCCCCTCCACTTTATAAAATGCCTTATATCTCAGAAACCTTACAGATCCCAACACCTAAACCATATATATTCTTGTTCCTTATGATAAGATGCATTAAGTGACACCAACCTGGGGGTCCCCCGGGATGTGCTGGGGACATGCCCTGCCCCCTCTATTTCATAAAATGCCATTTATCTCAGAAACCATTCACATCCCCACCCCTAAACTATATATATTCTTGTTCCTTATGCTAAGATGCATTAAGTGATACCAACTTGGGGGTCCCCCGGGATGTACCTGGGACATGCCCCACCCCCTCCACTTCATAAAATGCCATTTATCTCAGAAACCATTGAGATCCCCACCCCTAAACCATATATATTCTTGTTTCTTATGATAAGATAGACTCAGTGACACCAACCTGGGGGTCCCCCGGGATGTGCCCGGGCCATGCCCCACCACCTCCACTTCATAAAAGGCCCAATATCCCAGTAACCTTACACATCCCCACCCCTAAACCATATATATTCTCGTTCATTATGATAAGACGCATTCAGTGACACCAACCTGGGGGTCCTCAGGGATGTTCTGGGGCCATGCCCCAACCCCTCCAAATCATAATATCACAATATCTTGGAAACCTTACAGATCCCCACCCCTAAACCATATATATGCTTGTTCCTTATGATAAGACACATTCATTGACACCAACCTCGGGGTCTCCCAGGGCCTTGTCCCACCCCTGCACTTCAGAAAAGGTCTTATATCTCAGAAACTGGTCAGAGCCCCACCCCTAAACCATATATATTCATCTTCCTTATGATTAGACGCATTCAGTGACACCAGCTTGTGAGTCCCTGGGGCATGCCTGGGCCATGCCCCACCGCTTGACTTCATTAAAAGCCATATATCTCAGAAATCGTTCAGCTCCCCACCCCTAAACCATATATACTCTTGTTCCTTATGATAATACTCGTTCAGTCAAACCAACTTGGGGGTCTCTTTTTGCTGAGGCAATGTGCCCCACACTTCCACTTTATAAAAGGCCATATATTTCAGAAACCATTCAAATCCCCACCCCATAATCATATATGTTTTTGTTCCTTATTATTAGCACACCTACTGTAGGGGTGTCCGCAGGGGCCTTTCCACTTCATAAAAGGGCCTCATATCTCGGAAACCGTTCAGATTCCCACCCCTAATCCATATATATACTTGGTCCTTACGATAAGACACATTTAGGGACAACAATCTTGGGCTTTCCTGGGAAACAGGGCATGCTCCAACCCCTCCACTGTTTAAGAGGCCTTATATATCCAGCCATACAGATCCCCACTGCTAAACCATCCTAGTGTGATAAGACACATTTAGTGATAACCAACCAGGGCTCCATTGGGTCCATGCTCCACCCCTCTACTTCATAAAAGGCCTAATGTTTCATATGCTGAATCCACATGGGCGCTCATTTGGATATGGGGGTTCTCTTGGCAGATTAAAATGATATCATGTTAAAATACATGGCTGCAATTGGGCAGTGCCCACCTGAGCTCTGGTGAGCATAGTGGCCCATGGGCCTCTTGTTGTTGAAATGCAATAGTTATTCTCAGTGGACTAAATTGTTATATGGAAAGGTTCAATGCTACAGACAAATTGTTATTTCCACTAAAAGGGGATGGCACTGGCCGGGGGTATACGTGCCCCACTGGACATTTTCTCTAGTTCTTCAATGGATTGTTTTCATATCAGGACTGTTGCTTCATAGATAGTACCTCTTTCATATGCAATCCATTAATGGCACCAAGGACCAAAGTTTTGTTGAAAATTGCCATTTTTCGAACTTAAGTTTATTTAAGAAGTTTTACTCTGTATTACCTCCCTTACTTCCCTTGCAGGCTTGATAGTGCTTGACTCTGAACCAGAGGGTCCTGGGTTCAATTCCAGGTGGAGGAATGTTTTTTATTTTCCTTTTTTTCTTTTCTTTTTCTTTCTTTAAAACACATAAAGGTTATTATTACTTGCAAGTTTGTAAAATTTCTTCTTTTTTTTATGGCAAATGTATAAATTTCATTTTGTACAATGCAAAGGCTTGAAAATTTCTTGTTCATTTTTCTTAGGTGTACGTTTTGGTTCTCTTTCAATTGCTGCAGTCTGTTTAAATCTTTTACGTAAGAAAATGGCTTGCTTTTGAACGGGTTTTTGGATGGTATGCAAACATGTACGCATGCATACATGCACACATGCATGCATGCTCACACTCAGGCATGCGTGCACATACACATGCATGCACACACACACACTTGCCTACACACATGCATGTATGCGCTCATGCATGCATACACACACATATACATGCATGCAGATGCACACATGCATGCATGCACCCATGCACACTTGCCTGCACACATGCATGCATGCATACACACACATACATGCATGCATATTGCATGCACTCACACAAGTGACGCTTGCACTCATCAATACATGTACGCATTTACAAATGCATGCACACATATGCATGCACTCATGCATGCTTGCACCCATGCATGCATGCATGCACACACACAAACATCAACTCATGCATGCATGCACACACGCACATGCATGCACACGCATGTGCATGCACTCAAGCACTCAAGTATGCATGCACACACACATGCATAAATGCGCCCAACCACGCAAGCACACATTCATGCGCACACGCACACACACATGTATGCACACCCACAGTCATGCAGACATGCAGGCACACACACGCATGCATGCACTCACACATGTATACATGAACTCCCACATTCATGCATTCATGCATGCTTTCACAAACACGCACATACATGCAAGCATGTATGCATGCCATACACACATGCATGCATACATGGACTCATGCATGCATACACACATGCATGCATGCACTCATGCGTGCATGCATGCACTTACGCATGCATGCATGCACACACTCACTCAAATGTTGGGTATAAAAATTATCTCAATAGCGACTTTAAGGGTCCTGAGCTCAAGTTCAAGGTCACTGTCTATTTTTAGAAAACCTTTGTCAGCGCTGTAGTGCTCAACTTAAATGTTGGGTATGAATTGCTGCAGTCTGTTGAACTCTTTTACAAAACAAGATTTCATTTTTGGGAAAACAACCTGCATAATTGAAACTTTATTTGGATAACTTGTTCATCTTAGGTCCCTTTAGGCGAGTTATGCTGCCTTCTGCCAACTCTTACTACATATGCAGGTTGCAGTTTTGCTGACGCCAAAACTGTACTGAAAAACCCGTCCATAATGCCGTTAGGCATTTTTCTTGTAAAATTCATGAACAGGACAAGAAGCATTCTGTACTACTCTTACCAAGAAAATTGCCTCATTTTGTTTGTATTTAATTAACCCTTATCTTGCTGAATATTCATTTAAGCCACACCCATTTCTGTCTATCATCCAATCAAATTACTTGATGTAATTTATTGCTACAAATTTATAAACTGAATGCCAAACAGTGTAGATCCTGATCAGATGGCTTCTTCAGAAGCCATCTGATCTGGATCTACACTGTTTGCAAAGGTAGGGGTTGTCGTGAACAGCAAGATAAGGGTTAATATTTATGAGCATTTAAAATATGCTCAACTGTTTAGAATGCGAAACTTGTATATCCTTTGGGGGTAGGAGTCAGGAACTTGCAAACTTTGATCTGGAACTTAAGATGTTATTGCTTGGAAGGCAGGACCTTAACCCTTGTCCTGCTGAATATTCATATATGCCACACCCACTACCGATTATCAACCAATCAGATTGCCTGTAGCAAATTATTACATCAAATTCACAATCTGAATGACAAACAATGTAGATCCTGATCAGATGGCTTCTGTAGAAGCCATCTGATCTGGATCTACATTGTTTCAAAGAAAAGACATATCCGGGCTCAGCAGAACAAGGGTTAAGTATAAGTATCACATGCACATGTTTGCTGCCTTTTTATATGCCCTTTTGATAAAAAGGCTCATATTATGTTTTGCTTCTCGTCATCAAGACGTCTGTAAATTCTTTGTTTCCAGATAACTCCGCCTACATTTTACATCAGATCAAACTGATTCTTAATATATAGTTCGGCCATGATGTGAATGTCTGGATAGGTAAATTGACCAGCTCAAAAATGACCTTAATAGTGTTGACTGGGCCATTAAAATCCAATACAAACTAACATAAAACCTTGATGTGGACAGCCCATATTGTTTGGGGTTATGGTCCACCAAATATAAATAGTTTGTTTGTTTGTTTGATTTGAGGTTTAACGTCCCCGTCAACACTGTAAAGGTCATTTTGGAGACATTGCTTCCAATTTTGTGGGACTTTTACCCGGCATTGAGATGAAATGACATCTCAAGCCCTGTCGCCCAAGGAAACCAATAGGGCTTATAAGCATGGGTGGTCCAACTCATGCGCACCGCTTTGCATGGGCAGGAGGATTATGGCCATGTAAAATCGATTTAAGCCCCTAGTGGAATTCTTTCCACTGACCATTCCAAGGCGGTTCTTTTGTGGCGGTTTATTTATGTTGTTGTTTGTTACTTACTGTGTGTTCACTTGTGTCTTTTTATTTTGGATGGCCATTTTGTGTGAAAGTAACTGTCCTTATGGCCTTCTTTTGTTTAGGTTTCCATTATGGTCTGGTCGCTTCATGTTTGTGTGTCTTTCCCTTTGGTGTCTTTGATGGGTGGAGTAAGTTTATTGTATCGATTCCTGATCTTTGTTTTACTTCTACTTAGATCCTCTAAGCGGTTTACCATTACTCGTGTGCAGGTTGGATTCAGCGCTGCGTGGAAGCATCATGCAGCCCATATATTTCTTCAAGCCCCGATGGGCGGGAGCGGTCAAATATTAATAGAGGCATGTTCCTTTGAAAATTTCTGTAAACTTTTTGTTTCTGGCTAACTCCTACAATTTAGTTCCGATCAAGCTGAAACTTTTTTCGTTTCTGGCTAACTCCTCCTACAGTTGCTCATACATTTAACATTTGATCAAGCTGGCACTTGATATATAGTTAGACCATGAAGTTGAGCAGCATATGCATGTATTATTTCAAAGTTATGGTCCACCAAATATTTTAGAGTTATGCCCCATTGAAAATTTCTGAAAACATTTAGTTTCCGGAAATGTCCTCCTGCAGTTTAGATCCGATCAAGCTGAAACTTGATATATAGACAGACCATGATGTAGAGCAAAGCATGTTTCTACATTACAGTCTACCAAATTAGCAGAAATATGCCCATTTGAAAATTGATGTCAACTTTTCATTTCAAGCTAGCCCCCTCCTACAGTTTACATCCCATCCAGCTGAAACTTGATTTACAGTTAGACCATAGTGTGAAGCAGTGCATATAGACACATCCAAACACTACGTCATCACTCAATAATACTATTTGCCGGAACTTACCGGTGGTGGGCAAAACACGTCTTTGGCCATTTGTCGCCATTGTAAATGCGATGTTATTTTCTGTAAAATTGTATTTTGTTTGGAATCGAAACGATAAAACTGACCTTTAAACTTTTAAAATAGACATTTCTTAGCTAGTAATTATTTGTTTCTAGAATATTTGAGGATGTTTTGATGATAATTACCTGTTAAATTTAGGCAGGTAATGAGGCGGGATGTTCTTAATAATTTGTAATAAAAATGCGCAAAACGAATGACTAAATATGCGGAAGATGCCGGAATGAAATCTAGAATATGTTTATCTACTCATTTAAAGTGTTATTCGACCGATTTCTGTAACAGTCAACTAAAATTTGCCCGTAATATTAAACCTGTTTACAATGTGTTTATATGGAACCAGCGGCTTTTTGCCAACCATGAAAGATCGTTATCAAAAGGTAAAGTGGTTTTGCGCATGCGCAGTGACAAGTAAACAATGTCACATGTATAAACATTGGATCCGTCTATTGTTTAAAGTATGCAGTTATGCTCACCAAATATCATTTGAAAACTTCTGTGAACCTTTCATTTCCAGCTAACACTTCCTATAATTTAAATCTGATCAAGCTGAAACTTCTTGATTTATAGTTACACATATTATTTTGAGGTTACAGTCCATCAAATATCTGAAAATTTTGTAATCGAAAACTTCCTATAGCTTACATTAGATCAAGTTGAAACATTCATGAAACTTCACTTGAATATTTGACTTGATGATATCTCAGTCAAGTTCGAATATGGGTCATGTCGGATCAAAAACTGGGTCACTATGTCAGATTTCGTTCAAACCTTATGTGCACCCTTGAGGCCTCAGTTTTACTTTAATCTTCATGAAACTTCACCTGAATGTTTTGCTTGATGATATCTCGATCAGGTTCGAATATGGGTCATGTCTGATCAAAAACTAGGTCACTAGGTCAAATTTCGTTAAAACCTTATGTGCCCCCTATAGACCGCAGTCTTGCTTCGGTATTCATGAAACTTCACTGGAATGTTTGACTTGATGATATATTGATCAAATTTGAATATGGATCATGTCTGATAAAAAACTAGGTCACTAGGTCAGATTTTGTTAAAACCTTGTGTGTACGCTAGAGGCAACAGCTTTGCTTCAATCTTCATGAAACTTAACCTGAATGTTTGAGTTGATGATATCTCAGTCCTGTTCGAATATGGGTCATGTCAGATAAAAACAAGGTAATTGGGTCAAATTTCGTTTAAACCTTGTGTGCCTTTTGGAGGCAACAGTTTTGCTTTATTCTTCATGACACTTCACCTGAATGTTTGACTTGATGGTATCTAGTTCAAGTTTGAATATGGGTCATGTCTGATTAAAAACTAGGTCAGTAGGTAAAATTTCATAAAAAAACATTGTGTACATCCCAGAGACCACAGTTTTGCTTCAATCCTCATGAAACCTCAGAATGTTTGACTTAATGATATCACAATCAAGTTTCAAAAAGGGGCATGTCAGATCAAAAATTAGGTCACCAGATCAGATTTGGTTGAAACCTTGTGTGCTTCAATATTCTAAAAAGCTTGACATGCTGCTATCTCAGTCAAGTTTAACTATGGGTGATTTCAGATCAAAAACTAGGTCAGATTTTGTTAAATCTTCTGTGCACCCTGGACACCACAATGTTTCTTCAATTTTCTTCAGTTTTCATAACCCTTTACAAAAATGTTTGACCTGATTATATCTCTTTCAAGTAAGAATGTAGGTCATATTGGATCAAAACCAAGGCCAAATTTTGTTAAAACCTTGTCTTCATGATTCTCTGTCAGATTCAAATACTGGTTATATGGGGTCAAAACAACAAAACAATGTCATGATGTCAGATTTTTGTCTCTAGAGGCTACAAATTTGTATTAATCTTCATAACAGTCACCAAAACATGTTGCGGTTACTCGGAAGTGACTCGCTGTGAATAATATGTGGATACCCCCTCTAATCTGGGGCTATGAATACATGTTATGGACTGGCCTTAAGATGTATCCTTTTCTTGTGAATTTGGAAGTTTAAATTCACACCAGGTTAATTTAAGAAATAGATCAGCTCTAGCAGTGAACTGTTGAGTAATATATCACTGTTTGGTTTTCAGTTGAAAGGTAGATCAAATCACGAGCACATAGCACAAGTATTTAGCTATTTACAACTTATGGACAAACTGCCATATAAATCAATAAATCACGCAATAGAGCTGATCTACATGTATTTTGATTCCATACACTGAATGTCGACTAAATGCTGTTGTTTCCCTCAAATTCTGTCAACATCCTGCTATTGTTCAACATGTTTGACTGTAACACATGCAGTTACCTGTTTTTGTAACATACTTGATGCGTGAATAAGATGTCTCACATCAAGGAAACGATCAATGACGTCACAAAACATCATAAAACAGTGACTCTTCACATCACTCATTTTGTCACTCAATATATCACTGGATTTAACCATTGGCCATATATGAGCCTCGCCAAGCGAGTTTGTGTCTTCGAGCATTCCGTCATGACACATTTTAACTGCGCTTGCCCAGCCATTCAGAGGGACCAGGGATATGGCTTTCTGTCTAAAGGTTCCTCTTGATTCACTGCTTGTATGAGCGAGCAGCGAAGGTTGCGCAGGCTCGCCTGAACCTTCGCTGCTCGCATAGGCGATAAGTACCAAAATCGCTTGACGGGCGGGGCCCATATGGTGTTAGAATAGTATTTTGATTACACCACAACTTCTTTATAACACTGTTGTATTAGTTAAACAACCATGTTATATCCAAACAAAAATGTATAGATTATATATAAAATGCCCATTTGTGGGCCTTTTTCTTATCTATATGATCTATACATTTTTGGGATCCATCTTGAAACCGTGTTATATCCAAAATTGTGTTTCAACAGTGTTATAATGAGGTGGTGGTGTGTATTAATTACATTTGTAAACAGGCCAGCCTGGATATTTTGACCCAGCGTTACAACAGCAGTTGACTGTTCAGCATATCCCGCAGCTGGATGCTGCAGATCAAGGCAGAAAAAGAGGGAAGCCTGGGGATTCTATTTCACCACCAACAAAGAAACGCCTGCTGGACTTTGACAGGAAGTGGCATGAAGGACCATCAAGCAGCAAAGGACAGGAAAGGGTAAGAAAGGCTCGTGATGCCGGACAGTGACCCTCTGGACGGATTTTTCCATCCACCACTCACACCCATATAAGATTCTTATAATCTTACATGCATGTAACTCCAGATAAGGAGAAGTAACAAGGGTAGTTAATGGGTAGGGATACACCTTCAGGGGAGGTAACTCCTGCAAAAGTATTTTTAGCTCACCAGTGCCGAAGGCTCCGGGGGAGCTTATAGGATAGGCAGTTGTCCATCGTCTGCGTCCGTCAACACTTTGAAACGACATCTTCTCTGAAGCCAGTGGGCCAAATTTTATCTGCAGCATCCTTGGGCTGGGGGATTGAAAGTTTGTATTTTTTATGAAAATCGGTTCATCAGTTTGGTTGCTATGGTAACTTATAGTTGCCATAGACTTACAATGGGGAAAATTGAAAAATGGCATTTACTGCCAAGCCTCTGAAATTTTGACAAAACTGTAATAGAAATGTTCCTTAGGCAATCGACTATCTGCCATATGCTTTTAGGACTACTGCTCATTTTCGTTGGTTGCCATGGAAACCAAAATGCAAAAAAAAAAATAGAAAAAAAAAAAAATACTTAAAAAAAAAAAGAAACCATAAGCTCTAGGAGGTGGAGACTTTATGAAAATATTCACCATATTTGCCTTTACAGGTTTTGTGTTGTTTTTTTATGAAATTTGGCCTTTTAGTTTTGTTGCTATGGCAAATTAGAGTTTCCATTTACTTATAATGGGGAAAACTGAAAAATGGCATTTTCTGCCAAGTCATTGTAGATATTTTGACAAAACTTAGATAGAAATGTTCCTTGAGTAAACTTCTCTTAGCCCTATACATTTTTTTCAACCTGGGGATCCCCTAGGTTGTGCCGGGGCCATGCCCCGCCCCCTCCACTTCATAAAATGCCTTATATGTCAGAAACCATACAGATCCCCACCCCTAAACCATATATATTCTTGTTCCTTATGATAAGATGCATTAAGTGACACCAACCTGGAGGTCCCCCGGGATATCCCAGGGACATGCTCTGACCCCTCCACTTCATAAAAGGCCATTTATCTTAGAAACCATTCAGATTCCCACCCCTACACCATATATATTCTTGTTCCTTATGATAAGACACATTAAGTGACACAAACCTGTGGGTACCCCGGGATGTGCCGGGGACATGCCTCACCCTCTCCACTTCATTAAATGCCATTTATCTCAGAAACCATTGAGATCTCCGCCCATAAACCATATATATTCTCATTCCTTATGATAAGTTGCATTCAGTGACACCAACTTGGGTGTCCCCCAGGATGTGCCGGGACCATGCCCAACCCCCTCCACTTCATAAAAGGCCAAATATTCCAGAAACCTTACAGATCCCCGCCCCTAAACCATATATATTCTTGTTCCTTATGATAAGACAGATTCAGTGACACCAAAGTAGGGGCCACCCAGGGCACACCCGGGCCATGCTCCTCCCCTTGACTTCACAAAAGACACTATATCTGAGAAACTGTTCAGAGCCCCAACCCTAAACCATATATATTCTTGTTCCTTGTGATAAGACGCAATCAGTGACACCAGCATGGCGGTCCCCCCAGGGTGCCACGGGCCATGCCCCACCCCTTTACTTCATTAAAATCCATATATCTCAGGAACTGTTCAGATCCCCACCCCTTAACCATATATATTCTTGTTCCTTATGATAAGACTCCACTTCATAATAGGCCATATATCTCAGAAACCATTCAATTCCCCATCCTATAATCACATATATTCTTGTTCATTGTTAATAGACACATTCAGCCATCCCCATCTTGTGGGGTCAGCAGGGGCCATTTCTCATCCTGCCACTTCATAAAAGGGCCTCATATCTCAGACACCATCCAGATCCCCACAGTTTAACCATATATACTCTTGGTCCTTATGATAAGACATATTCAGTGACAACAATCTTGGGCTTTTCTGGGATCTGCCATGCCCGAATCCCTCCATTGCTTAAAAGGCCTTGCATCTCAGGAACCATACATATCCCCACTGCTAAACCATATATGTCTCTGTTTCTTTTGATAAGACGCATTTATTGACACCAACCAGGGCTCCATTGGGTCCATGCCCCATCCTCTTTACTTTATAAAACACCTAATATTTCAGATACAGTCCATATGGGTGCTCATTTGGGTGTGGGGTTTGTTTGGGAGACTTTATAATTGGTATATTAAAATCATATCATGTTATAATAGATGTCTGCCATTGGGCAGTGTCCACCTGAGCTCTAGTTTATGAAATTTAGCTCTTTGGTTTGTTTGCTATGCCAAGTTACGAGTTTCCATTGACTTAAAATGGGGAAAATTGAAAAAATGACATTAATGGTCTCAAAATATTTTGCCACACTTTCATAGAAATGTTCCTTTAATTATGTTCCTTTTGGCCTATTTGTTGCCACAGATGGGAAATTGTCCATTGTCATCTGTTGTCAGGCAACAACACATTCAAGCGACATCAGAATCTGAAGGCACTAGGCTGATTGGATCCAAATTTTCTGTAGCATCCTTGGGCACAGGGCTTCCATGGTTAATTAAAATACATTGCTGCCAGTGGGCAGTGGCCCCCTGAGCTCTGGTGAGCATTGTGGCCCATGGGCCTCTTGTTGTCTCCCGTGTCAACAGGGGTCAACTCTTAAAGGAAAGAATTTGCTCCTTAAGAGCAAATTCTTTTTCGTTTTGGAGTTGACCTCTTTTTCCATGAGCAACGCTTATAGAATAGCAAAAGGAATTTCGAAAGTTGTCTCCCTTTGAAAAATGGCAGAAAAATCTGCCAGGTGTTCCCATTCCCCTTAAGGGATAATTTTCTTCGTTTCTTGTCAGAAATGTGTGTTGTGGATACTTGTAAGAATTGCCTGAGTAACCAGTATATTCTGCGATATTCTGTCGGAAACCCAACGTCATCACTTAATATCCCTTTTCAGCAGATGGTTTTACATACATGTAGCTCACAGCACTTGCTGCTTTTGTGCAAAATAGTACAATTTTAACAAAACAACCGAGTAAGTGCATTAGAATGGGGAATACTGTATTCAAAGTTGTCATTTGGGGAGGTAAATTGTCAGTTTTATGGTCGCAATTTACGTTTTATGGCTTCGCTGACGCGTTGCCATAAAAAGCAAATTTCTGATTGTAAAACCTCCGACTGACCTTCCCAAATGATAATTATACCCCCGACATACGAAGTATGTCAGGGGGTATATAGTTTTCGTCTTTCCGTCCGTTCGTTAGTTCGTTCGTTCGTTCGTTAGTTCGTTCGTTCGTTCGTTCGTACTTCCGTCCGTCCCGCCGTTCGTCAACCTTTACGTCAAAGTTTTGCGTTAAACCTTTTTGATAGCTCATATCTCTGTAACCACATGTTAAATTCTCTTCATATTTGGTAAAGGATATCTCTATAGCATTACCTTTCATATGGAATAACTAAGCCCCTGGGTCAAGCCCCTGTGTGGGCTGTCTGTCTGTCCGTCTGTCTGTTCATCTACTTTTACGTCAAAGTTTTGTGTTAAACCTTTTTGATTGCTCATATCTCTGTAACCGCATGTTAGATTCTCTTCATATTTGGTAAAGGATATCTCTATAGCATTTCCTTTCATATGGAATATCCAAGCCCCTCTTAGCTCGCGGGTCAAGCCCCTGGGTGGGCTGTCCACCCGTCAGTCCGTTCATCAATATTTACGTCAATGTTTTGTGTTAAACCTTTTTGATTGCTCATATCTCTGTAACTACATGTTAGATTCTTTTCATATTTGGTAAAGGATATCTCAATAGCATAACCTTTCATATGGAATATCTAAGCCCCTGGGTCAAGCCCCTGGGTGGGCTGTCTGTCAGTTTGTCAACTTTTAAGTCGAAGTTTTGTGTTAAACCTTTTTGATCGCTTATATCTCTGTAACCTCATGTTAGATTCTCTTCATATTTGGTACAGAATATAGCTATAGTATTAACTTTTATATGGAATATCTAAGCTCCTGTGTCAAGCCCCCAGGTGGGGCTATGGGTCAATAATAAGGACTTACACATTTTGATCACGTCCAAGTTTTGTGTTAACTGTTTTGGTTTAAACAATATTTATTAGAATAAATTCACATATATACATCGCATAATAGTATATGGTACAGGATTTGATAACTGTTCTCATTATACTCCTTGCATACAAAGTATATCAAAGGTTATAGTTTTTGTCTTTCCATCTGTTCATTATTAGTTACTTTGTTGTTTCTTGATGCTGTGACCCTTGTCAGATTTGTCAGTTTATACATGTATATTGGTCCTTGTGATCTTAGAAACAACAGCGACTAGAACTGTTAAATTTTGCATAATATTTTCTCTTGAAATGCAGACAATAATAAATGCAAGTAATAATAAAAAATGCATTGCTTTATTATGTCATTATACAGCTACTTTAATTCAGCAAATGTTCTATGACAGCCTATTCTATGTTTGTTTTTTCCAGTTGAAATTGTTCCAAATTGCAACAAACTTTGAATATTTATTATTCAGCAAAGACAAGCAGTCTCATCTTTGGATATGATAAATTATTCTATATTTGTTGAAATGCAATAGTTATTCTCAGTGGACTAAATGGAAAGTTTATATGGAAAGGTTCAATGCTACAAACAAATTTTCATTTCCACTAAAAGGGGATGGCACTGGTCGGGGGTATACGTGCCCCACTGGGCACTTTCTCTAGTTTTGAATACGGTTGTCCCATTCATGACAATTTATTTTCAATATTTTAGCTCACCTGTCACGTAGTGACATGGTGAGCTTTTGTGACCATTCAATGTCCATTGTGTGTCTGTCAAAAATTTACTTAAAAGACATCGCCTAAGCTGATGAATGGATTTTGAAATAATTTTACATAAATGTTCCTCGGTTGACTCTCTACCAAAATTGCCTAAATAGTTCTGGTCTGCAAAACAAGATGGCCACCAGAGCTAAAAATAGAAAAAAAAAATATTCCGCCATCTCCTCATAGGCCACTGGCCCAATTTCAAAATAATTTCACTGGAATATTCCTTGGGTGATCCTCTAACAAAATTGCCCAAACCGTTCTGCTTGGATGAACAAGATGGTCGCTAAAGCTAAAAGTAGAAAACATGTTGTCATCTCCTAAGCTGGTGAACGGATTTGGAAATATGTTTACAGGAATGTTTCTTGGGTAACTCTCTACCAGAATTGCCTAAATGGTTCCGATCCGCTGAACAAGATTGCTGCTGGAGCTAAAAGTAGAAAAAAATAGTGTAAAAAAAAAAAAAACTCCATCTCCTCCTAGGCCTCTGGCCCAATTTCAAATTTATTTCACAAGAATATTCCTAGGGTGACTCTCTACCAAAATTGCCAAAAACCACTCTTACAAAATTGCACAAATACTTTTGCTCCACTGCATGTGATGGCCACCAGAGCTAACAATATAAAATCCTTTAAATGACTTCTTCTCCTTAACAGCTAGACTGATTTTGAAATACACATAATTTCACAGAAAGGTTCCTAGGGTCACCGTCAACCAAAATTGTTCAAACCCTCCAATCTACCTGATATTACCTACAATTTCATCCGCACAATACAGACCTGGTGAGTGATTCAGGGCCATCATGGAGCTCTTGTTATCCATGTTGGGGTTTACAGGATATAGATTATTTTTTAGCTCACTGTCATGTAGTGACGAGGTTAGGGTTTGGGACTTTCAAGCCTCTTGAAAATTTTAACCCATAAGGCGCCAATCAAGACAATTGTCTGCCAGTTACTTCAAAACTCATTTTTTGCAAACAGTGTGGCCCCAGATCAGGAGCAGTTTGATCTGGGCCCATACTGTTTGCCTTTAAGCAAAAATATTTTTTAAAGCATTTGCAAAAAAAAACAGCAGACGACATTTTCCGATTTAGTTTTTTCTCAGCGTCTTAAGGGTTAATAAGGATTCTAGAGGTATAAAGTTGTCCAAACAGTTAAAACTAAGGTGCTGATCAGAAATTGAAGGCTGATCAACACTGTAAGTGTGCAAATAGCAAAAACTAGCTTTCTCATAAGATGGATTATATGTATCTGTTTACCTCGGTAAACTGATCTTTTGTCTCTGTTAATGTACTTGCAGTATATTGCTCCACCATCAAATGCCATGAAAACAGCTCAGTCACCATGGAACGAAGGAGAAACAAAGATTACAGAAATGGAATGGGCATTGAGGTTTAACAGCTATAGGAGCTTGTCAAACAATATTCCTCCGCCACCGTTTGTTGGAGCAGATATCACAGAAAACATTGTTCAGTCTGAAATTGTTGGTGTGTCACTAGATGATATAGGATTTCATGAACCAACAGAAGACAGCAGTGAAAAGGAACATACAGAAGTGACTGACAGACCGAAAAGGGGAAATTCTCGTGGGCGTGGTAGGGCTGCGTTTAAGGGCAGGGGAAGGTGGAGTAGAGCTGGTAGAGGTAGGGGCCAGGTGTTAAAAGGAACAACTAATATAACTGAGAAATTGAACAATTCAGAAGCAACAAGTGCATCAAAAGGATCTTCTAGGAGTTCTCCGGGGCATTCTCCAGGGCAATCTCCTGGGCGAACTCCAGCACGATCCAGGGGATTTTCATTTTTCAGACGTGGAAGGTTAGGGTTTGTACAAACAAGAGCAAGAGCACGAGGTAGGGGACGTGTCAGTACCTCAGTTGCGGAAGCTGTGAAAACCTCGGGTAGACGTCAGCCTGCCGTGCCAAATCCTAAATCTAGAGGTGCTTCAAGAGGAAGAAACGTAAGGTTTGGGAGAAGAGGGTCAAGAGGAAGAGGGGGAAAGACTCGTTCAAGAAGCTAGTCAGAGTTGGTTGTGCTGCGATAAGCATCAATGGACACAGAACTTTTATAGTTCCAGACAAAGAAGAGCAGTGAGGATAATCTTGGAATATTTTTTCTTATTTCTCCATAAAAACGTGTGTGATGAGTTTTTGCTAGTATTGCCTCATTGAGGCCATTCCAACAAGTATCCATTACTTGTGATTCTAACAACAAATCAGTCAAAATCATCCCATAATTGTCCTTATTATGCCTCCTTCTTGAACCTGGAAGAATATGGCCCCCTCCAATTAGGGGTCTTTTTCTCATGAGAAAATAGCTTCCAGGGAGAGTTCCTTCTTGACATGATATTAGATACTAATCATGAGTTTTGTTCAGCAGTAGACCTGCTCCTGAACATGACCTGTTACAGTTAGAAAATTTATAATATAAATATTAGGTGCACACCGATCATCATCATCATTGTTGGTTCAAATACACCCTCATCATCATCATCACCATCATCATCATCATTTCTTCTTATTATTATTATTATCGCTATTATTCTTATTTTTGGTGCTAGTTGGGTTGGTTGGGTAGCAAGGATTTGTGTGTGAACTAAAGCTTTGAAGGAATGTCACTTAGATTATACTGCAAGTAAACACCATGCCTAGCATCCTCATGTTCAAACAACTTCCTCGGGGCCCGACAAATGTTAATGCAATGAAATAACCATGGATGATCGTTGTGTTGTTCTTGCACAACTTATGATTCCAACATTAATTGGTGACGAGAATGCCCAAAAGCTCCATATAAAGTCTTCAAATGCGACTGACATACCAACAAGGCAGCTAATTCAGAATGTTGTTCACAATGACGTTGCTACACAGTGACCCTCCAACGTCATCATAAATTTCTAAAGTGCTTCGTTCAGGGTGATAGCGTTACATTTCTCAAAGTAATGGAAATATAGCAAGGCCCATCTTATGATATAAAATGTTCAAAACCGATGTTCATATAGCATGCAAATTCCATGATTTGAACATTGGTTTTGTTGTCATTACACAAACATGCCTATACAAATACATTGTAAACTTTACCACTGAAAAAGCGAAAATTTTGAGAGGAAAAATTGTGATATTTTTCTTATTACTGCTCAAAATATAGATTCTGGGGACTCGTTAGAACCGCCTCAATGAGGCGGTTCTAACGAGTTCCCACAATCTATATTTAAGAGCAGAAATTAAAAAAATAAGATTTACCCCTGTAAACCCCAGTTTTACTATATACAAATGGGGTTCAAGGGGGCCAAAATTATATAGGCATGTTTTCATGATTTTGAGCACGACTATCAGTATTCTGATTATGATAATGATCCTAAGTATTGGGACAGGCAGACCTAAGCATACAGTGCAGACCCTGAGCAGACTGCTGATCAGGGTTTACGCTATTTGTATTTCTGTCTGCACCTTTTGGACCCCTTGCTGGATTGTGAAACAAATTTTCTTTAAACTTAAGGAGAATTACAGCAAGTCCTTAACGTTTATCTATCTATCTATCTTCTGATACGACTATCAGCTATGTGCATATCCAACCACACTTCATGCACACAGAGAAGACTGTATTCTGACTATGATAATGATCCTATGTATTGGGACAGGCAGACCTACGCATACAGTGCAGACCCTGAGCAGACTGCTGATCAGGGTTTATGCTATTTGTATTTCTGTCTGCACCTTTCGGACCCCTTGCTGGATTGTGAAACAAATTTTCTTTAAACTTATGGATTACAGCAAGTCCTTAATGTGTCTGAATTTTTAGGAGTTTTACAGCAGGTTGATGTGCAGGCTATTTTATGTCTTCACTTTGTGCAAATGTCTATTGATGCATTTTCTCTTTTTGGTGACCCTTTTGAGATTGGAAAATTGTTAAACTTTTTAAATAAAAATGGTTGTTAAGAACTATTATTAAATATGTTCTACGGGAAAGGGTTATCCTTTGGAAGCAAGGAATACACCACAAAACTGAAAAATATGGAGTGTACATGTTTTCTGGGCCAGACTAGCTAGTTTCGGCCAATTAGGCCTAATCAGTGACCCTCAAATATTTTCGAAATTCCACAATGGAATCAATGATCCCAAAGGACAAGAAAATATGAACTACACTAAAGTTGTTAACATATTATTAATACTTTGATTGTTTAATATGGCTTATTCATGTATTGTTATTTTTTTTGTTGAAAACAATGTGAGTAGCAAAAGCTACTCAAATTTTTTCAGCAAAAACACCAAATTACATTGTATTATACTCTTCATTATGCAAACACGCCTATACTAATACATTGCCACCTTTAACGCCGAAAAAATGAAAATTTTATGATGAAAAATTGTGATATTTTTCTTATTTCTGATCGAAATATAGATTGTGGGCACTCGTTAGAACCGCCTCATCGAGTGCCCACAATCTATATTTTAGAGCAGCAATAAGAAAAATAAGGTATACCCCCGGAAACCCCAGTTTTACTATATAAAAGTGGGGTTCAAGGGGGTCAAAATTATATAGGCGTGTTTTTGTGATGTTTTGGTGCAGATCCTGACGGCGTAGCCAGTTTGAAGCACTACATCTCCCAAACCTATGAATGGGTTCTGACCAAATATGCATGGACACATCATTAGGATGGAAAAAAAAACAGTCATTATATCCCCGCAAAGGAAGTTTGAAGGGGCTTGTCGTCTGTCCGTTACAAAAAACTTTAACATTGCTCATAACTTCCTTATTCTTTGACCGATTTCTTTAATATTCACACACCACACACCTTGCCACTAGTACTTAAGATTGATATACACAAACCTGACCTTGACCTTTACGATGACCTTCCTCAAGGTCAAATACTTGTAAAAATGTGTCGTCTGTCGTCGGTCCGTTACAAAAAACTTTAACATTGCTCATAACTTCCTTATTCTTTGACCGATTTCTTTAATATTCACACACCACACACCTTGCCACTAGTACTTAAGATTGATATACACAAACCTGACCTTGACCTTTACGTTGACCTTCCTCAAGGTCAAATACTTGTAAAAATTTGTCGTCTGTCGTCGGTCCGTTACAAAAAACTTTAACATTGCTCATAACTTCCTTATTCTTTGACCGATTTCTTTAATATTCACACACCACACACCTTGCCACTAGTACTTAAGATTGATATACACAAACCTGACCTTGACCTTTACGTTGACCTTCCTCAAGGTCAAATACTTGTAAAAATTTGTCTGACAACGCATGCGAGGGTATAATTGGCGCCCGTTAGGCGGCAGCTCTAGTTAGGTTTTGATGGCCTTGACCTCATTTTCATGGGTACAGGCCCTAAAAACTGTCAATTCGGGAAAATAATGGCTTGTCTGCATTCAGTTTCATGAATAAATTGATGAATTTCAGTCAAACTTGGTACACAATATCACTATTATCTACCAAAGATTTCATTACTTGTAGAATTTGGTGACCTTCACCTTATTTTCTAGGGCACAGGTCCCAAAAACTGTCAATTTTGGCTTGTCTGCACTCTATCTCATGAACAAATTCATGAAATTGGGTAAAACTTGTTATAATATGTCATTGCAAACTACCAAAGACTTGATTAGATATTGGTTACCTTGATCTTATTGTCGAGATCACAGTCTCCCGAAAACTGTAAGTTTTGTGCAAAAATGGCTTATCTACACCCTTGTCTCATTTAATATTTGATGAATGTTGGACAAACTTGATACAATATGACAGTGCAGCCTACCAAAGATTTGATTACATTTTGATCTTAGATTTGCTTTTAGCATCACCTGTCACGTGGTGGCAAGGTGAGCTTTTGTGATCACTTTTTGTATGTCATCTTTCATGCATCCATCCTTCTGTCCATGCTTGCATAAACAATTTCTTCAAAGAACATCTAAACGACTGATCGGATTTTGACCAGACTTCACAGGAATGATCCTTACATGGTCCCCTTTCAAAGTTGCTCAGGCAGTTCCGGTCTGTTGCACATCTAGGTCATGGGAGCCAATAATAGATTTTCAGCTCACCAGAGCCGAAGGATAGGCAGCTGTCCGTCGTCATCTGCGTTGTCTGTCCATCGTCAATGCTTTCAAACAACAGCTCCTCTGAAGCAACTGGGCCGAATGCGAAATTGAAAGTTTTTTTGTTTTTTTCTTTCTTTTTTTATGAAAATCCACTCTCTAGTTTGGTTGCTATAGCAACTTACATTTTCCATAGACTTCTGATGGGAAAAATTGAAAAATGGCATTCACTGTCAAGCCTTTGCAGATAGTTTGACAAAACTTTCATAGAAATGTTCCTTAAGCAATCATCTACATGTATCTGCCATATGATTTTAGGCCTACTGCTCATTTTTAGCTTGCCTGTAGGAAGTACTTGGAGAGCTATTGTTGTCACCTCAGTTGTGCGCGTTTGTGTTCGCGTCACACTGTGTTTAAGTTTTTCAAATGCTTATATTTCAACAGTCACTCGTCACAGAGCACTCATATCTGGAACTTAAGTACCTGGGAGGGTTTTCTGACGTTCAAAGAGAACAGATCCCTTTGTTCATGCCCCGGGGTGGTGCTAGGGGTCAAAACCTAGAACACCTATGTAATACTCTGTTAAAGTTTTTTTAAATGCTTATCTCAACAGTCACTCATCACAAAGCATTCGTATTTACAACATGGATATCGGGGAGTGTCTTCTGAGATTCCAAGACTACACACCCCTGGGTCCATGCCTGGGAGGGGGGATGGGGTGGCGCTAGGGATCAAAATCTAGGACACCTTTGTAATTTGTTATATACCTTTTCATTATGCTAAAAAGTTATAGACACAATTGGTTATACATCAGCCAACCATGTGGCATTGCTTCAAGTGTAAAAAGGTGAAGGTCATGGTGACCTACATTTCACGGTCCAGTGATTTTGCCTTAAATCTTGAATACTTTTTGTTGGAGAAATGTCATACCTGGCATGTGACACCATGATTGACTTCAAAATATATCTAGGCCACTGTGACCTTTTTTCATGGTTCAGTGATTTTGCCTATTATCTTAAATATTTTTTGATGGAGAAATGTCATATCTGGATTATTAGTTCCATGTGACCCGATAATTGACCGCAAACTATATCTAGGTCAGTGTAACCTATATTTCATGGTTCAGTGATTTTGTCTATTATCTTGAATACTATCATACCTGGATTATTACTTCCTTGTGACCCGATAATTGGCTGCAAAATATATCTAGGTCAGTGTGACCGATATTTCATAGTTCCGTGATTTTGCCTATTATCTTGAATACTATTTGGTGGAGAAATGTCATGCCTGGATTATTTATTCCATGTGACCCCATGATAGACTTCAAAATAAATCTTGGTCAGTATAACCTGTATTTCATGGTTCGGTGATTTTGCCTGTTATCTTGAATACTGTTTGATTTTTGTTTGTTTGATTTGAGGTTTAACGTCCCCGTCAACACTGTAAAGGTCATTTTGGAGACGTTGCTTCCAATTTTGTGGGACTTTTACCCGACATTGAGATGAAATGATGTCTCAAGCCCTGTCGCCCAATGAAACCAATAGGGTTTATTAGCATGGACGGTCTGAATACTGTTTGATACCTGGATTATTAGCTCCATGTGAAGGCCCCCGCCCATAGGGGCTTGAAGAAATATATGGGCTGCATGATGCTTCCACGCAGAGCTGAATCCGGCCCGCACACTAGTACTGGTAAACCGCTTAGAGGATCTAAGCCTGTCCAGGAACCGCGGTTCGAGGTGGACCGTCCATGCTAATAAACCCTGTTGGTTTCATTTGGCGACAGGGCTTGAGATGTCATTTCATCACAATGTCGGGTAAAAGTCCCACAAAATTGGAAGCAACGTCTCCAAAATGACCTTTACATTGTTGACGGGGACGTTAAACCTCAAATCAAAAATGTCAAGTCTTGCCCAACTGTTAGCCAATATCAGTTAGATGCCATGGTGATACCTTCGCCTCAACCAACAACCCCATTAGTGATTGTAGAACTGTTGCGTTTTTTTTAAATCAAAACACCTGTTATCTAGTCTGTAAAATAAGTAAGGCTTAGATTTTGCTATATGTTTTGTTATAATAAGTAGACATATCCATAGTTTTGTATTAAGTACACCACAACCTCTTTGTAACACGATTTTGGATAAGATGGATCCAATAAATAATAGATTGTATTTAAAATCAACCATTAATGGTCATTTTTCTATGTAATCTATAACATCATTGTTTGCTCACCTGCCATGTAATGACGAGGTTAGCTTTTGGGATCACTTTTCGTCCGTAGTCCATGCGTCCGTCATCCATCTGTAAACAATTTTTTCAAACGACATCTCCTCCTAAACCACTGATCGGATTTTGACCAAACTTCACAGGAATGATCCTTAGGTGGTCCCCTTTAAAAGTTGTTCAAATGGTTCCAATACATTGCACATCAAGGTCACGGGAGCCAAAATTAGATTGTTTTAATGAAAACTTAAAAAATCTTCTCCTCTGAAACCGCAAGCCCCAGACCTTCGATATTTGGTGTGTAGCTTCAGCTACTGGACCTCTACCAAGGTCATTCAAATTATAGTCCTAGGGCCAAAAATGCCCCTGCCCCGGGGCCCTTTGGTTTTACATAGACTTACATAGGGAAAAGCTTTTAAAATCTTCTTGTCTGAAACCAGAAGGCTCAGGGGTTTGATATTTGGTATGAAGCTTCGTCTTGTGGAACTCCAGATTGTTCAAAGTATAGCCCTGGGGCAAAAAATGACCCCGCCCATGGGCCCCTTGGTTTTACATTGACTTATACAGGAAAAATCTTAAAAAATCTTCTCCTCTGAAACCACAAGGTCCAGGTCTTTGATATTTGGTGTGTAGCTTCATCTACTGAACCTCTACCAAGATTGTTCAAATTATAGCCCTGGGGCCATAAATACCCCCGCCCCGGGCCCTTTGGTTTAACATAGACTTATATGGGGAAACCCTTTAAAAATCTACTTTTTTGAAACCAGAAGGCTCAGGTGTTTGATATTTGGTATGTAGCTTCGTCTTGTGGACTTCTATCAAGATTGTTCAAATTATAGCCCTGGGAACAAAAATGACGCGGCCCGTGGCCCTTTGGTTTTACATTGACTTATATAGGAAAAATCCTAAAAAATCTTCTCCTCTGAAACTGCAAGGCCCAGGTGTTTCATCTACTAAACCTCTACCACGATTGTTCAAATTATAGCCCTAGGGCAAAATATGTCCCTGCCCCGGGGCCCTTTGGTTTTACATTGACTTGTATAGGGAAAACCTTTAAAAATCTTCTTGTCTGAAACCAAAAGGCTCAGGTGTTTGATATTTGGTATGAAGCTTCATCTTGTGGAACTCTATCAAGATTGACTTCAAATTATAGCTCTGGGGACAAAAATGCCCCCACCCCAGGGATCCTTTGGTTTTACATTGACTTAAAATCTTAAAAAAACTTAAAATCTTAATCTTCTCATCTGAAACCGCAAGGCTCAGGTCTTTGATATTTGGTGTGTAGCTTCATCCTCTGGATCTCTACCAAGATTGGTCAAATTATAGCCGTGGGGCCGAAAATGACCCTGCCCCGGGCCCACAGGTTTTATTTAGACTTATAGAAGGAAAACCTTATAAAATCTTTTTGTTTGAAACCAGAAGGCTTAGGTCATTGATATTTGAAGCTTCATTTTTTAGACCTCCCTCAAGATAATGCAAATTATAGTCCTGGGGCCAATAATGGCCCTCCCCAGGGACTCACATTTTATTCAGCAAAAACAGTATATATGCTTTATTTAATGATTAATGTTTTATTCTAACACTGGTCGCCTATAATGGTTAAATCCACAAATATATTGAGTGATAAATCACTATGCGAAAAACCGTGACATGGAGAGCCACCGTTTTATGAGGTTTCAATTGTTTTCTCGATGTTAGACGGAGTAACGTCTTTTTCAGGCATAAAATATGTTGCAAAAACAGGTAACTGTATGACACAATGGCGGCATGTTGAGAGAATATGAAGGAAACAACAGCATTCAGTCAACTGTCGGTGTGTTAGAATTGAAATAGATCAGCTCTATTGCTTGATTTGTTGAGTAATTTGATCTACCTTACAACTGACCTCCAAACAGTGATATATTACTCAACAAATCACGCAATAGAGCTGATCTATTTCTTATGTGATACATTAACTAATGAGTGAGTGAGTGTTTGAGTTTTACGTCCCACCAACAGCTAAGGTCATACGGAGACGGGACCTCGGTTTGAAGACTCATCCGAAAGTCTGGAGAAGCCCGGGATCGATCCTGCGACCCCTGGTTTACAAGGCGAGTAGCGTAACCACTGCACCACGGAGGCTTCTACATTAACTAATGAAGTTGGCTTTGAAAAACTGGGCCTTGATTGGATGTACCTTTTCTGGTTACTCAGTACATTTGGTTATAAGATCTGGGGCCAGTTGTTCAAAACTAACGTCGTCGTTAGTTAACATACTGTTAAAACTTTGATCTTTAAATATGGCACATATGCTAAAGTTTTTGCTGAAAAAATGTGAGCAGCTTTCGCAGATGCAAAAGCTGCTCACATTTTTTCAGCAAAAATACCAAAATTTTCGATATTGTACCTGCTAGAAGAGACAATATGATCACTAATGAGCTTGTTAAGCTAACGATGCTTTGAACAACTGGCCCCTGAATTTTATGGTTTGATGGTGCTTTTGTTTTCGTATGATTTACTTTGTTATGTTGTTATTATAAACAGGGACCAGTATAGTTCCATGTGCACAATAACATAAAAGCAGCAAAACACTTGCTTCAAAATATGTTTTTTGTTTGATTTGAGGTTTAACGTCCCCGTCAACACTGTAAAGGTCATTTTGGAGACATTGCTTCTAATTTTGTGGGACTTTTACCCGACATTGAGATGAAATGACATCTCAAGCCCTGTCGCCCAATGAAACCAATAGGGTGTATTAGCGTGGATTGTCCGCCTCGCACCGTGGTTCCTGGACAGGCTTAGATCCTCTAAGCGGTTTACCAGTACTAGTGTGCGGGCCGGATTCAGCTCTGCGTGGAAGCATCATGCAGCCCATATGTTTCTCCAAGCCCCTATGGGCTGGGGCCATCAAAATATGTGAAAGGCTTTATTAAAATTTCAAGAAAACCTGGTTTAATAGAAAATACAGTTAACCCTCTTTATACCGACATTCAATACAAAACAAAACTTTTTGTTTTACCAACAATTTCAGTGGAACAAATCCATAGCTGAAGAAAAAGAGACAAGCAATTGGAGATAGGGCTGGCTAATCGGAGCTGAAAAGATATTCGATTATCAGTCTTACCATTGCGATCCATAATCGATTAGTAATCGCTAAGGTTTCTGTCATAATTTTACCTGTCTGGCTTTCTGTCTGAGCATGACTCTTACCATATGTTGCACTTTACCATATGTGTATTTGAACAGACAGGCCTGAGCAAACAGTGGAGACCCAGATGAGACGCCACATCATGCAGCGTCTCATCAGGGTCTGCACTGTTTGCCACTCATTCAGCTATTTTAAGCATAACTTTGGGTAGTAAATTGTACCTATCAGGTAATCGATTAAAAGCAAATCAGAAATGATAATGATTCTTGTGAAATTTATCGATCGATTAATCGTGTCAGCCTTAACTGGAGATATTAAAGAGTATTGCATTCAATTATCCAAGATACAAATGTTGTGGTTATTTGTTAGAATCACCTAACTGAGGCAATGCAACATTTCCAAGAAACAAATATTGTGGGTATTTGGTAGAATTGCCTCAGTGAGACAGCTCTAACAAATATCTGCAACATCTGAGGTAAATCTTACAAATATCCATAACATGTGTTTGTTGTAGTAACTAATGGAATGTTGTCATTTATTAGCTTGTCTGTTTTGTAAAAGAAAAACTTTTGAGCTACTGTCATCACTCCGGCGTCATTGTCGTTGTCGTCATGGTTGTCGTTAACATTCAGAAAAACACTTAACCTTGGCTATAACTTCAAAAGTATTTGACATAGCCTCATACAACTTCATACATCTACTCACCATCACAAGAGCTACATTCTGACAAAGGACCATAACTGTATTGTTGATTTTCGAAAAATATGTCAAATTAAAAGGTCAAGGTCACAGTTCAAAAAGTTTTATATCAATGGAAAGGTCTTGCCCCAAGGAAAACACATGTGAATTTTGAAAGCTGAATTGTTTGTGGTATAAAAATGAGAGACCCAAATGTTTTCTTGAAACCAGTGTTTTTGTGTATGTCACAATGGGGGATAACTCAGTCAAATTGCAAAACAGAGTTATGGAACTTGGTAGCTCTTGTGATCATACAGATCTGTGTCAAGTTTCATGAGGCTAGGGCAAATTGTTTTGGAAATATGGCCAAGGTTAAAGTTTTTGGTTATATTTTCGAAAAATAGGTCAATGTTTAATGGTCAAGTTCACACGCTGAAAAGCTTGGTTTTTGTTTGTTTGATTTGAGTATTAAGGTTATTTTGGAGGCAGTGCTTCCAATTTTGTGGGACTTTTACCCGACGATGAGATGAAATGACATCTCACACCCTGTCGCCCAATGAAACCAATAGGGTTTATAACCATGGATGGTCGGACTCGCACTGCTTTGCCTGGATATGCTTAGATACTCTTAAGCAGTTTACCAGTACTCGTGTGTGGTCAATTGCAGCTCTGCATGGAAGCAGGGTGCTGCCCATCTATTTCCTCAAGCACCGATGGGTTGGGGGCGCTGAAATGCTTGGTATCAAAGAAAAGGTCTTGTCCCAAGGAACATCCATGAGAAGGTTGAAGGCTGTATATTGTTGGAGGTATTAAAATAAAAGTCAAAATCATTTTTATGCCCCCGGAATCTAAGAGATTCGGGGGCATATAGTTTTTGGTCTGTCTGTCTGTTTGTCCGTTTGTCTGTTTGTCCGTTTGTCCGTCTACAAAAACCTTAACATTGGGCATAACTTTTGAATGGTAATAGATAGAGCTTTCATATTTCACATGTGTATACCTTATCACAAGACCTTTCCAGTGGTACCATAATTTTTGATCTCGTGACCTTGAACTTGACCTTTGACCTATTTTTTTCAAAATTTTTAAAAACATTAACATTAGCCATAACTTTCGATTAACATGCGCTGTCCGGGGGCATCAGTGTTTCACAAACACATCTTGTTTTAATTGAGAAAAGGGGAGATAATTCAATCAAATTGCAGGATAGAGTTAAGGCACCATGATACCTTGGAAGAATGTAACTCTTGTGATGATATGTGTGTGAAGTTTCATGAAGCTAGACCAAATACTTTTGAAAATTTTTTGGCATTTTTTTTTTACCTGTTACCTTGATATTGTGAACTTTGACCTATTTGTCGAAAATTTAACCAAAAACTTTAACCTTTTTAGCTCACCTGAGCACGAAGTGCTCAAGGTGAGCTTTTGGGATCGGTCTTTGTCCGTCGTCCGTGCGTCGGTCGTCAACTTTTGCTTTAAACAACTTCTTCTCCAAAACTGCTGGACAGATTTTGATCTCATTTCACAGGAATGCTCCTTGGGTGATCCTCTACCAAAATTGCTCAAACTGTTCCACTCGGGTGAACAAGATGGCCGCCAGAGCTAAAAATAGAAAAACCTTTAAACGACTTCTCCTGCTTAACCAGTGGATGGATTTTGAAATTATTTCACAGGAATGTTCCTTGGATGACCTTCTACCAAAATTGCTCAAACCGTTCCGCTCGGGTGAACAAAATGGCCACCAGAGCTAAAAATAGGAAAACCTTTTAAGGACTTCTTCTCCTTAACCAGTGGATGGATTTTCAAATTATTGCACAGGAATGTTCCTTGGGTGACCCTCTACCAAAATTGCTCAAACCGTTCTGCTCAGGTGAACAAGATGGCCGCCAGAGCTAAAAATAGAAAAACCTTTAAACGACTTCTCCTGCTGAACCAGTGGATGGATTTTGAAATTATTCCACAGGAATGTTCCTTGGATGACCTTCTACCAAAATTGCTCAAACCGTTCCGCTCGGATGAACAAAATGGCCGCCAGAGCTAAAAATAGAAAAACCTTTAAAAGACTTCTTCTCCTTAACCAGTGGATGGATTTTGAAATTATTTTACAGGAATGTTCCTTTGGTGCCCCTCTACTAAAATTGCTCAAACCGTTCCGCTCGGGTAAACAAAATGGCCACCAGAGCTAAAAATAGAAAAACCTTTAAAGGACTTATTCTCCTTAACCAGTGGATGGATTTCGAAATTACTTCACAGGAATGTTTCTTGGGTGACCCTCTACCAAAATTGCTCAAACCATTCCGCTCTGGTGAACAAGATGGCCGCCAGAGCTAAAAATAGAAAAACCTTTAAACCACTTCTTCTCCTTAACTAGTGGATGGATTTTGATATAACTTCACAGGAATGTTCCTTGGGTGACCCTCTACCAAAATTGCTCAAACCCTTCTGCTCGGGTGAACAAGATGGCCGCCGGAGCTAAAAATAGATAAACCTTTAAACAACTTTTTCTCCTTAAACAGTGGATGGATTTTGAAATTATTTCTCTGGAATGTTCTTTGGGTGACCCTCTACCAAAATTGCTCAAACCGTTCCGCTCGGGTGAACAAGATGGCCGCCGGAGCTAAAAATAGAAAAACCTTTAAACGACTTTTTCTCCTCAACCAGTGAATGGATTTTGAAATTATTTCACTTGAATGTTCCTTGGGTGACCCTCTACCAAAATTGCTCAAACTGTTCTGCTCGGGTGAACAAAATGGCCGCCAGAGCTAAAAATAGAAAAACCTTTAAATGTTTGTCTCCTTAACCAGTGGATGGATTTTGAAATTATTTCTCTGGAATGTTCCTTGGGTGACCCTCTACCAAAATTGCTCAAACCGTTATGCTCGGGTGAACAAACTGGCCGCCAGAGCTAAAAATAGAAAAAAACCTTTAAACGACTTTTTCTCCTTAACCAGTGGATGGATTTTGAAATTGTTTCACAGGAATGTTCCTTTGGTGAATCTCTACCAAAATTGCTTGTACCGTTCTGCTCGGGTGAACAAAATGGCCGCCAGAGCTAAAAATAGAAAAACCTTTAAACCATTTCTTCTCCTTAACCAGTGGATGGATTTTGAAATTATTTCACAGGAATGTTTGTTTGGTGTCCCTCTACCAAAATTGCTCATACTGTTCAGCTTGGGTGAACAAAATGGCCACCAGAGCTTCTCCTGCTTAACCAGTGGATGGGTTAATAGCCCTGGGGCCAAAAACGGCCCCGCCCCGGGGCCCACTGGTTTTACATAGGCTTATATTGGGAAAACCTTTAAAAATCTTCTTGTCTGAAACCAGAAGGCCAAGGTCTTTGATATTTGGTATGTAGCTTCATCTAGTGGACCGCTGCCAAGATTGTTCAGATTATAGCCCTGGTTCCAAAAACAGCCCCGCCCCGGGGCCCACTGGTTTTACGTAGGCTTATATAAGGAAAGCCTTTAAAATTCTTCTTGTCTGAAACCAGAAGGCCCAGCTCTTTGATATTTGGTATGAAGCTTCATCTAGTGGACCTCTACCAAGATTGTTCAAATTATAGTCCTGGGCCCAAAACTGGCCCCGCCCCGGGGCCCACTGGTTTTACATAGGCTTATATTTGGAAAACCTTTAAAAATCTTCTTGTCTGAAACCAGAAGGCCCATGTCTTTGATATTTGGTAAGTAGCTTCGTCAAGTGGACCGCTACCAAGATTGTTCAAATTATAGCCCTGGGGCCAAAAAATGCCCCCCGCACCAGGTCTCACTGGTTTTATATAGGCTTATATAGGGAAAAACTTTAAAAATCTTCTCGTCTGAAACCAGAAGGCCCAGGTCTTTGATATTTGGTATGAAGCGTCATCTAGTGGATCTCTACCAAGATTGTTCAAATTATAGCCCTGGGTCCAAAAACGTTGTCGCTTAGAGACCCTTTGGTTTTACATAGACTTATAAAGGGAAATTTTTAAAAAATCTTCTTCTCTTAAACTGCTAGGCCCAGGTCTTTGATATTTGGTATGGAGCTTCATCTAGTAGACCTCTACCAAGATTGTTCAAATTATAGCCCTGGGGCCACAAATGACCCCCACCCAGGGGCCCTTTGGTTTTACATAGACTTATATAGCCCTGGTGCATAGGCTTATGTAGGGAATATCTTTATAAAAATCTTCTTCTCTGAAACCGCAAGGCCCAGGTCTTTGATATTTGGTGTGTAGCTTCATCTAGTGGACCTTTGCCAAGATTGTACAAATTATAGCCTTTGTTTTTGTTTGGTATGAAGCTTCACCTTTAAGACCTCCCTCAACATTATGCACATTAAAGCCCTTGGGCCAATAATGGCCCTCCCTGGGGCCCACTTGTTACACTATGGATCAGGTGAGCGATCCAGGGCCATCATGGCCCTCTTGTTTTGGTAAACTGCTTAGAGGGTTTAAGCCTACCCAGGCAAAGTGGCGTGAGTTAGACCATCCATGCTAATAAGCCCTATTGGTTTCTCTTGGAGGCAAGGCTTGAGATGCTATTTAATCACGATGTCAGGTTAAAGTCCAACGAAATTGGAAGCAACATCTCCAATTTGTTTGATTTGAGGTTTAACGTCCCCGTCAACACTGTAAAGGTCATTTTGGAGACGTTGCTTCCAATTTTGTGGGACTTTTACCCGACATTGAGATGAAATGACATCTCAAGCCCGGTCACCCAATGAAACCAAAAGGGTTTGTTAGCATGGACGGTCCGCCTCGCACCGCGGTTCCTGGACAGGCTTAGATCCTCTAAGCGGTTTACCAGAACTAGTGTGCGGACTGGATTCAGCTCTGCGTGGAAGCATCATGCAGCCCATATATTTCTTCAAACCCTTATGGGCGGGGGCCGGAAACATCCTCCAAAATGACCTGAATAGTGTTGATGGGGCATTAATCTCATTTCAAACAAACGTCATGCAAGAGGTTATCTTCCTTTCTCCACAATTTTTCTTCATTCCATTTTATGTTCATAATTCTTCTCTTTCTTATTTCATCTGCTATATCCCTGGGGCCAGTTGTTCAAAACTAACGACGTCTTTAGTTAACGTATCTTTAAAACTTTGATCATTAAATATGGCAAATATGCTGAAATTTTTGCTGAAAAAATGTGAGCAGCTTTTGCGGATGCAAAAGCTGCTCACATTTTTTCAGCAAAAATACCAAAATTTACGATATTGTACTTGCTAGAAGAGTTAACAATATGACCACTAACGAGCTCGTTAAGCTAACGATGCTTTGAACAACTGGGCCCTGATGTTCGTTCTCAGAGAGATAATGAAAAACAGCCATCATGGAATGCCATATTGTTAAAACCTTAACAAGACCAAGATGTGAAGTCTCCTTGTACTGCCTTTGGATTCTAGTTTAAGGGAAATAACCATAATACCGCCAACATCCGAAGTCTCAGTGTATTGCGTTCCATAGAAGCCTTTAAGGGAAATGGATTCACCTTCAGTTTTCAGGGGAGAAAACTTCAAAATTATTTTTGACTCCCTTGTCGATAGGGGTCTACTCTTGAAGAAAAGAAATTGCTCTTGTGGAGAAAATTCTTTCCTTTAAGCGTAGACCCCTTTTCCAGAAGGGACTCATTTTCTATAGTTATTCAAACGTCGAGTTTTCTCCCTTGTGGAAATTGGAGGAAATGTTGGATATATTGCAAGGTGTATCCATTTCTTTAGCCAATTTTGTACTGAATGGAATCTTCTGCCTTACCGGTATATAAAGCACAATTCCTTTACCAAAAGGTGTGTCAGGTTGTGTTTTTTTATGCCCCCCCCCCCCCCCCCCCCCCCCGAGAATCTTTTATTTGGGGGGCATATAGTATTTGGCCTGTCTCTCTGTCTGTTTGTTTGTTTGTCTGTCTGTCCATCACAAAAACTTTAACTTTGATCAAAACTTCAAAAGTATTTGACCTAGCCCCATGAGCGGTCTCACACTGACTCACCATCACAAGGGCTACATTCTGACCAAGGGCCATAACTCTTGCCATTTTTGGCTGAATTATCTCCCTTGAAACTTTGCAAAAACTCAGAAATTGGCTCCCACGGGGGCATTGTTCACCTGTAGTAACAGCTCTTGTTTTCTCAAAATTAATTTGGAAAATGACTGAACTGTTGGCAAACAGAGTAGGTCCTGATCAGATACCACTTTTCGCGGGTCTGATCTGGGCTTACAATGTGTTCCAATTATTCCTTTTGGAATATTCTGTTTGAATGAAAGGGCTAAGTAGCTGTTTGTTGTTATGTATACCTGAATCTTTGTTATGCCGTTGAATGCAAAATGAAATCCTGCAAGCAGCTTCGATTTGATCAGTTTAGCATTATGAAGGCAGAACTCGTGCAGATGCGACAGGTGAAAAATGGAATCTGGCTGCTTGCCTATGCAGCCACATGATTATCCTTACATCCGTCATGTACAATAGATGAGTAACTTGTGACTTACAAAAGCTTTGGTCAGCTTGTACAGATGTGAAGGCAGATGTCACTCCTGACACTTAGTGTCTTTTTGTGTGCATAGGCTTAGTCCTTTATCCTGCTGTTCATGACAAACCATACCTTTGCAAACAGTGTAGATCCAGGTCTGATGGCTTCTGATCAGGATCTATGCAATCTGATCAGAATCTACACTGTCAAGTAGTTTGTGAAATGAACGAATACATTATATTTAGAAATTTGATTGGTTGATAGTCAGAATAAAAATCAGAATTGTTATGGTGACACGTCAGATAACATTCATTCACCGGGACCTGTAGTATGGAAAATTAGTCCCTCGCTGTCACCAAAGAGGTTAACTTAGTTAAACTATCCTTTCAATAGCCAGCAACCATTACGCAAACATGCCTATACAAATACATTGCCACCTTTATTGCTGAAAAAAAGAAAATTTTATGCTGAAAAATTGTGATTTTTTTCCTTATTTCAACTATGCTCCATTGTTCAGTGGTATTACTGACATCCCAGGGATCTCCACTAGTCTCAACGCATTGAGTCTCCATCCTTGCTTCATCACAGTCTTTTTGTTAATTTTAACCCTTTTTCCTACCAAATGGAATCTTCCTCCTTATATATATAGCACGAGTCCATTTCAAAATTCAGGGTGTCAGGTTATGTTTATCTCAAAATTTATTAGGAAAATGGCTGAACCTTTAGCAAACAGTGGAGGCCCTGCACTGTTTGCCAGGGTACCCGTTTAGGGGTTTCTGGTACTAAATGGGTTAATTGTTGTCTGTGCTGATACACTGATGAGCTAGGAGACTGACACATGAGCCGAACATCCATCTAATTATGTAGACCAGGGTGGAAGATGAGGGCGAAGGATGGGGCCCAGTAAAGTGAGTGAGTTTTTTAGTTTTACGTCCCACCAACAGCTAAGGTCAGACGGAGACGGGACCTCGGTTTAAAGACTCATCCGAAAGTCTGGAGAAGCCCAGGATCGATGGGGCCCAGTAAACTGGTAAAAATCCACTGGTTGCGGTTTCATTTGTTTCATGTTTGGTTCTGTTCAATTTTCAAATATAGCACTTCTGTTTGCCGTATTTATTTAGTTAGTTTCAGGGCTTGAGATATAATTTCATCTCAATGTCGGGTAAAAGTCCCACAAAATTGGAAGCAACGTCTCCAAAATGACCTTTACAGTGTTGACGGGGACGTTAAACCTCAAATCAAACAAACAAACAAAAATACTTATTTAGTTCAGTTAAGGTAACTGAGTTGCCGGCTGTGATTTAGTTGCTTGTTAAGACCTGGTTCACCAGGAAATGATGTCCATGTGAAATAATGGCGTCCAACATATTGCCATAAATGACAATATTGGGTAAAAAAAGTAAAATATTTTTTATTCAGTTTTCCACACAGACTGTGGTAACTCGTTAGAAGTGGCTCTATGGGGCGGTTCTAGCGAGTACCCACAACAAATAAAAATCATGTATACCCCCATAAACCCCACTTTTATCAATGTAAATTCGGGTTTAGAGAAGTCTTCATTTGGGCCCCGTCAAGCGATTTTGGTACTTATCGCCTATGCGAGCAGCGAAGGTTCATACAAGCAGTGAATCAAGAGGAACCTTCAGACAGAAAGCCATTTCCCTGGCCCCTCTGAATGGCTGGACATGTGCAGTTAAAATTTGTCCAAGACACAAATTCGCTTGGCGGGGCTCATTTCACATTGTGTCCATATTTCCCTTTTATTTTTGGGACAGGCTTTTGGTTCTGGTCCGATCAGTTCCCGAAGTGTCTTTACTCATTTGCATCTCTGGCTCAGATAAACTTGAACACTCACAATTTATATTTCTTTGTGGCAAAGGATAACTTTTTTGAAGGAATATACAATCCAGCAGGCACACGTCGCTAGGGCAACGTCATATCAACGTCGGTGCAACGTCAAGACGTTGCACCGACGGTGTGACGTTGCGTGAACGCCATGACGTCGCACCGACGTTGATATGACGTCACAATTACGACATGTGCCTGCTGGGAATGCAACCATAAAAGACTCAGCTGAACATGTGCATCAGCGATGTCTTGCCAAAGCCTTTAGAAGAAATCATGAAGTTGCTTCATGGAAGAAGTCATATAACCCGACAGACACACAACGTTAATGCGACATCGGATCATTGTACGTGTAACGTCAAGATATTACTTCTTTGTCATATCAACGATGTGCACAACGTCATGGCATTTGTGGAACGTCACATCTATGTCCGTGCAAAGTTACACCGACGTTGATTTGACGTTGCCCTAGCGACGTGTGCCTATTTGGTTGTTAGCTGTGTACACACATTTGAATGACGTACATTGGAGAGTGCTAATGCTCCTTTTCTCATGCTTAAATGATGTGTTGCCCTAGTGACGTGTGCCTATTTGGTAGTTAGCTGTGTACACACATTTGAATGACGTACATTGAAGAGTGCCAATGCTCCTTTTCTCATGCTTAAATGATGTGTTGCCCTAGCGACGTGTGTTTATTTGGTTGTTAGCTGTGTACACACATTTGATTGACGTACATTAAAGAGTGCTAGTGCTCCTTTTCTCATGCTTAAATGATGTGTTGCCCTTGCGACGTGTGCCTATTTGGTAGTTAGCTGTGTACACAAATTTGAATGACGTACATTGAAGAGTGCTAATGCTCCTTTTCTCATGCTTAAATGATGTGTTGCCCTAGCGACGTGTGCCTATTTGGTAGTTAGCTGTGTACACACATTTGAATGACGTACATTGGAGAGTGCTAATGCTCCTTTTCTCATGCTTAAATGATGTGTTGCCTTAGCGACGTGTGCCTATTTGGTACTGAGTTAGCTGTGTACACACATTTGAATGACGTACATTGAAGAGTGCTAATGCTCCTTTTCTCATGCTTAAATGATGTGTTGCCTTAGCGACGTGTGCCTATTTGGTACTGAGTTAGCTGTGTACACACATTTGAATGACGTACATTGAAGAGTGCTAATGCTCCTTTTCTCATGCTTAAATGATGTGTTGCCTTAGCGACGCGTGCCTATTTGGTGCTGAGTTAGCTGTATACACACATTTGAATGACGTACATTGGAGATAGCTAATGCTCCTTTTCTCATGCTTAAATGATGTGAATGCTTCGTAAGATGGGTATCTCTCCTTGGCTGAACACTGAATAGGCTGATTTTGGTTCGACATTGATGTAGACACAGTAGAGTTCTGGGGCCAATTGTTCAAAACTAACGACGACGTTAGTTAACGTATCGTTAAAATTTTGATCATTTATTATGGCAAATATGCTAATAAGGGGGTCTTTCATTTGTGCCCATGCATGTTTTTTCTTTAAACTTTGTATATTAATAACTCAGCATATACAACCTATAAAAATGTATTTAGTAAATTATATAAATCAAAGTAGGACTCAGGACGCCACTCTAACTGACTCCCTCCATGAGCTGGTGTCTGTCTCTAAATAAGTGCATCTTATATCTTATCTTTTATTTAGTTTCAAGATCTGTGAACTGGATTGAATGCAGAACTCCATAGGCATTCCTTTGATACTAAAAAACTTTTTGAATTAATTAAAGTTTACATTTTCTGATAAAATAATTATCATAAATCTCATTTTTTAATTAAAATTTAAAAAAATTATCAAAATTCAATCCCTCAGATAAATATGTTCTAGTCTTTGTCAAGATTTCATTTTGCTAGGAAATCTTGCCATATGTATCTTCTTTAGCTATGCCAAATTTCATGAAAATCCGAAACCGGTAACACTGTAGTTTTACACCTTTAATGGATGTAAGTCGTTTCTGCAAAATTTACTATTTTATTGAAATCATCCAAGAACCTTACAAAAAGGCAATTCGTAACACTTACGTAATAAAAATGAGATTATACAAATCAAAATGAATACATATTGAGCTGATCTAGCTTCGAAACTATTAAAATATCATGATTTCTGATATTTTCATTTCATTTATACACAATGATCTATCCAAAATAGTAGATAGTAAAACACTAAATCAAAAGATATTCTAAACAACAAATTAGGCTTAACAACATATATTGCTTTTTTATTAGCAGCAAAATTATTGTGAACATGTACAACTTTATTTAATGACTTTGCATAAGTCATGCTACTCAAATAGGTGTAAGGCAAGGAGATCCATTATTTTCATTTCCATACCAAGCTGGTATGCAAGGACGCAATGGTCAGTGTTTTGTTGTTACTAGTAAAAATAGTTATGTTGATAAATTCATGGCCAGATTAAGCCTTAGATATACTCTGTCTTTATGAACGCTGGATTATTATCCTAACAAAAAAGTTACAGTAATTATTGGTTAGTATTTCCAAAAATCGAAATGTCACTGATATTGAGTTTCTGTTGCAAAAGATATCACTGATGGATGACGCGTAGAATATTTGGTGTAAACAAAGCTGTTCCATGACCTGGAGAAATTTTGCTATTAGATAGGGAGAGAAACAGTTTCCTTCCTTATAGTACACTTACATAAATATGTCTCTTTTCTGCATTGGTATTGTTATTGTTGACGTTTCTTTAGTGTCTTATTTTTTCTATTTACTTTGTCAATATAATGGTTAATTTATCGGAAGCGAGCGTTTAGTATTTTTTTCTGGTTGTAAAACTTACAACCACTTCTTGAATGTTTCTGCTGAATGCAGGTTCACTGTTTTTTTAAGCACTGTTCTTGCTTGCTTTTTGTTCATTAATGATTACCAGAACATTTCTGTGCAATGTATCTCTCAGCTTAGAAAGAGCATTGCAGTGTTTGGACAGAAAAAAGCATCACAATGTATTTACTGAAAATAATTTAAAATCCTATAATTAATGTGATAACTACTCACAGATTGAATAATTATTTTCAACAGTTTAAATGCTTCTTGATATCTTACATAATGTGCTTTGTAATTACTGCAACAACTGCTGAGATAGGTAAATGAAGTGAAAGACCTATACAATTATATAGACAACAAAATCATGATCACATAAGTTTTGGAACACTGACAAATGTACGATCATATGAATTCTTAAAGCAAATTCAAATGGCTTTGGAATACAGCTTCAGGAAGCCGTTTGATTTCGTTCATAGGGGCTATACAAAAAAGACAGATTGGCTAGTTCATATGCAGATACAAATTTTGAAAACTTAATGTCCAGGAAAAGTAATCTCAAGTGTGGTTTATTGTCCCTAGAGTAAAATAAAAATCAAAAATGAGTTCCTTTAAAAGCAATGAAAACATTCATAAGAAAGAAGATGGATCATACTACGTAGTTTCGGCTAATAAAGCCTCATCAGTGACCCTGTAATGATCAGGCAAAGAAAGCCAGAGGAAACATTCTGCAATTTTGCGAATTTCGAATAGGCAGTCGATTCAAAGACTGATATAAATCAAAATGGGGTCCGAATAATTAAAAACCTGTCTAAAATATGAGTCTAAACCAATAATTTATTTCCGATTTCTCAGAATATCAGAATATTCATGCTGATCTCAAAGGACCAAAAGTAAAATATAAACTGCACTATGGTTGATGTACGGGGAGACGTTTTACGGCCGCCACACGGCACAACACCAGCTGCAGTGAAGGCAAATAAAAATCAAAAATGAGTTCCTTTAAGAGCAAGGAAAACATTCATAAGAAAGAAGATTGGTCATACTACGTAGTTTCGGCTAATAAAGCCTCATCAGTGACCCTGTAATGATCTGGCAAAGAAAGCCAGAGGAAACATACTCCAATTTTGCGAATTTCGAATAGGCAGTCGATTCAAAGACTGATATAAATCAAAATGGGGTCCAAATAATTAAAAACCTGTCTAGAATATGAGTCTAAACCAATAATTTATTTCCGATTTCTCAGAATATCAGAATATTCATGCTGATCTCAAAGGACCAAAAGTAAAATATAAACTGCACTATGGTTGATGTACGGGGAGACGTTTTACGGCCGCCACACGGCACAACACCAGCTGCAGTGAAGGCAAATAAAAATCAAATGTTCTTTAAATGGGCAGTTAGGGTAAAAAAACAAACAACAGTTTGACTTGAGATTCATTTATCTCGAGTCGGATAACAAATCTCACAAAATCTGAAGCAACATCTAAAGTGACTGGTATGTTGTTGATTTGAATGTTAAATCTAAACATCACCTTAGCACCATTACCAAATTAGACAAGAAAAACTGTGCACATGATTATATTGGTGCGTTTGATGACGTTTGTCATCAAAACCTTTGCGGTATAGTTCTGTAGACAAAATAGTTTGTTCCATAGGGGACAAATTTACCGAAATGGCTGTTTTGAAATAATACTATTTATTATGCTATGAACTACTTACGTAAACCATGCTATATTAAAGCCATCCAAATTGAAAGAACTAGTAAAGTATTATTAAACAGCATGACCAAAACATGATAATCATATATTTTCACATTTTGCTGAATCAGGACTATCAGTATTCAGTCTGTTAAAACACAATGTTACCGGTCCTCAATTTCCATCAAAATTCATCAACATGTTCCTAAGATATGTGGGTAGTTTTATGCTGAAATGGTGTCTTGACAAAAATTGGAACATGGTAAAAATGCATATATAATTTTAATGAATACAAAAATAGGAGCTGAAATATGGGTACTCCATCAAAGAAAACTGAATGCCCAGCCACTATTACTAGACATATGAGGCCATTCATAGTATCAACTAACTCACCAATTATGGCTTTAATTCATAAAACATAGCAGCATTAGATATATGAAACTCTGAATACTGTAGACAAGTTTATATGAGAGTACTCTCTGTTGTGATAGAGACTTCATAAAATATGCAATAAATTTACTACGGAAATAAGATTTAAAAGTGAATGCATCGTAATTATAATGGTTATTCCCAAGGCAATTATTGTGCATAATTTCATCAAAATCAAAGCATGGGCAGAAACCAATGCAAATTTCCTATACCTTGAAAGACCCCCTTTTGCTGAAAAAATGTGAGCAGCTTTTGCAAAAGCTGCTCACATTTTTTCAGCAAAAATACCAAAATTTTACATATTAAACTTGCGAGAACAGTTAACAATACGACCACTCACGAGCTCTTTAAGCTAACTATGCTTTGAACAACTGGCCCCTGTTGTGTTTCTTCCGTTCTTTCTTTATGCTTTCTGCACACAGTGTTCTTTAGTACTGTTTGAACAGTGCTAAAGCTGGCATTAAATAGAGTATCTTACATGAGTGTTCATGTATTATTAAATTTATTAAACGAGTCGAGGAAAAGGGATAAAATCTTTTCCGCGACTCGTTAAATAAACTCAATAATACATAAGCACGTATGTAAGATTCTATTTATCATATGACATTTAAAACGCATTTTATTCACGATTGTTTACAAAGAATGTCAAAATTGCGCCGTTAGTAAACGCGACGTCGTTAAGGACGCCGAACATGTAACGTTACGGGACGTATCTAGCTAATTTGCTAATTTAATCCACTACTGCCACTAGTGGATTATCGAAAATATTACATGCTCAGACGCGACGTCATATGATAATATAGCGTATTCAACCTTTACCGCACATGCTCCTTAAGTGCACACCATAGCTATTTTTGAAAAGATAATGCACATGCGCACACTTAACATTAACCACCTCGGCCCCCGCCCATGGGGCTTGAAGCAATATAGGGGCTGCATGATGCTTCCACGCAGAGCTGAATCCCACCCCAAACGTGTACTGGTAAACCGCGTAGAGGATCTAAGCCTGCCCAGGCAAAGCGGTGTGTGTCGGACCGTCCATGCTTATAAACCCTATTGGTTTTGTTGGGCGACAGGGATTGAGATGTCCTTTCATCTCAGTGTCGTGTAAAAGTCCCACAAAATTGGAAGCAACATCTCCAGAATGACCTCTAGAGTGTTGACCGGAACGTTAAACCTCAAATCAAACAAGCAAACATTAACCACCCCTCGAAGCTCTCACAGAAATCTTAAAAAAAAACTTATGTTTTAACAGTGAAAGCAAATCTTCATCTCGGAAGCTTCTTTCAGTTCCGAGTGTGAGCTTATTATTTAGATTTTTCATCACGATTTTTTATACAATTTTGAAAAAAGCTAAGTGCAGAGTGGGGTAAATAGGTCGAACACCATAGGAACATTACTGTACTGTACCCTCGTTATCAGAACGATAAATTATGTGTTTCCTAACAGTTTGTTGTTATAAACAATTTGTCAATCACAATAAGGAGTAGTATAATGGGTAATTAAGGACCCTTCATTACGAAAACACGCCTATACAAATACATTGCAACCTTTATCGCCGAAAAAATGAAAATTTTATGATGAAAAATTGTGATCTTTTTCTTAGGAAAAATAAGGTGTACTCCTGGAAACCCCAGTTTTACTATATAGAGTGTTTTCGTGATGTTTCCCTCATTTATTCGTCTGGGAAAAGAATGTGTATATTACTTATAAAACACTTATGTATAATCCTGACCAGGAAAAGAGTGATTATTTAAACCCACCGGCTTCATTAGTGTTCACTTGCCGTGAAACACAAAAACCGAAAAGCAAACCCTTAATTACTCCAAGGAATACTGTATGATGGAATCACCTTACCGCGATGATTCTGATAAGTTTCCTCGACACTAAGACATGCCTATACAAATACATTGCAAACTTAACCGGCGAAAAAAAGAGGAAAATTTTAACGTGAACAAATGGGATATTTTACTTATTTCCGTTCAAAATATAGGTTGTGGGCACTCGTTAGAACTCATAACGATAACACATCCTTGTGATATAGTGCATTTTTCAAACCTATGCGATATTTTTCTTATTTATACTCCAAACATAGGTTTTGGGTGCTCGTTAGAACCGCCTCATTGAGGCGGTTCTAACGAGTACCCATGACCTATGTCTAGGAGCAGAAATATGGAAAATAATGTTTACCCCCGTAAACCCCAGCTTTTTCTATATAAAGTGGGGTTTAGTGGGGTCTTTATTTCACTGACTTGTTCACGTGATGTACCTCATGGAGGCGGTTCTAATGAGTACCTACAATCTATGTTTTAGAGCAGAAATAAGGAAAATGAGGTTTATACCTGTAAACCCCAGTTATTCTGTATAAAAGTGGTTTTGAATGGGATCAAAATTATATTGGCGTGTTTTGTGATGTTTCGTTGAGTATTAGATACCATATTCTTAAAAATTGTCACTATTCCGCCTCATCTTGAGCTAAGAATTTATTTTGTTGTAGTTGTTGTTTAAGTTTTGCCATTATATCGAAATTGGTATAAAGAGACGTGACTGTAATTGTAGTTATATTACTGACTTTGTCAAGCAATGTTACTGTGTTCTCTGTTTTACTTTAATTATATTAGAAAATTTTATTGCTTCTTTTATGTCCAGCCTCTTTTGTTTTACGTTATAAACTACGCAGATGTATACTCCAAGTGCTCCATCTCCTCAGGATCTACTTATGCCATTCCATCGCGTGAACAAGTCCGTGAAATGAACACCCTCATATACCCCAATTTATATAGAGAAAACTGGGGTTTACATTTTTCTTATTTCTGCTCCAAGATATAGGTTGTGGGTACTCGTTACAAAAGCCTCAATGAGGCGGCTCAAACGAGCACCACAACCTATGTTTCCAGTATAACTATAACTATAAAACGAGACTGCGATTTTTGCTGCAGCAAGCTGCGACATACGCGTGCTATGTTTCGTCCGCCCGTCTGTCAACATTTATTTTGAAGTTGAACTTTTTTGTTGAAGAGGGTTGATTGTTCCATTTCATAAACACTCGTTATTTTTCGTGCTTTGTGTGTGTTTCCTCTTCCTCTTGTTGTCGAGAGTGGACTGTCTTGTGAGTGTGACCTTGGGTCTTTCTTTTAAATTTTTACATCAAAGTTATTATTGTAAACAGCTACAAGACTAAACAACCATCAAACCTTGCATGAATTATTTCCCTGAACTCCTGATTTGACAGGTACATTGAACCGGTGACCTTGACGTATATTTTGTGCTTCACAGACCGTCAGCATTTATATCGACGTTTGACATTTACATCAAAGACTCAAAAGATAGTTTTGTAATCAAGTACAAGACTAAACAACCACCAAACCTTTCACGAAACATCTCCCTGACCTCCTGCCTTGGCAGGTACCTTGTCCCGTTGACCTTGACCTATATTTTGTGTTCCAGTGACTTTGACACAATTTACATCCACGTTCCAGATCTCCTCTAATAAAAGACATACCACTATCAAACCTTGCACATTGCTTCTCCTAGATGTACTGACTAGGCAGGTACATTGACCTTTACTGTTTACACAAGTAGGGGATATTCGGGTTCCTTCGGACCCATCAGCCTAAACATTATGAATAATCAAACATCGAGTAAAGTCAGTATACCATATCAACTGACTATCATGTGTATATATTCTATCGTTGAGCAGTATGGTATTTATGCTCGCATGACGTAGCACGGTGGCATAAATTGTACATGGGATAACACGTGAATTTTAACATTAGTGACAAACCGGTTTATTGATGCGAGATTTCGATAAAACTCTGTATCGCCTGATGAAGAGTTGTATGAAACGATTTCATTAACAGATTTGTTATTAGAACCATGATTCGGCTAACAGAGACTCAACGTTGGACAGCCGTTGGCATGCTCCAGGCCGGAAGTACGCAGTTGCAGACGGCAAATGTTATGAATACGTCACAGTCAGTTGTCAGTCGACTAAGGGCCGCTATTGTAGGTATTGTTGTCGCTTTCCATTGATAACCAATCTGAAATTATTGAAGCTTTTAGCTCCACTTCTAGATATTTAGATGATTTATTAAATATTGATAATACCAATTTCGATGGTTTGATCAACATGGATGTTATACGACAGACTGCATGCATGGTAGTTAACCCAATCACAGTTGGCAACTTTGCTTCCCTCTTTAATTTCACGCCGGTGGGTCGGGCCTCAGATTCTATGACGGCTCCACGTAAAGGCTTATTGAGAATTAGAGAGATCTAATTCTTGGTAATGTTGGTTGGTGCCTGATGCTCTGTCTCTGGTCGGGCCCATCGGAGTCTAACTGTTGGTTTTCTTTTGCTCCAGCATTTCAGTGGTTTCTTGCTGTCGAGTCCTCACCGTTGTCTCACCTCTGTTGTTCTTTGATTTTTTGTGTTCACGGAGATGTTGCACTGATGAGTTAGGAGGCCTTCATGCGGAGTGAACAAATTATTTGTCTAAATCGCGACGGAAGTAAGGGCGAAGACTGTGGCCACGTAAAATCGATTTAAGCCCCCCAGTGGAAATCTTTCCACTAACCGTTCCATGGCGGTTCTTCTGTGGCGGTTTATTTATGTTGTTGTTTGTTACTTACTGTGTGTATCACCTGTGTCTTTTTATTTTGGATGGCCATATTTAATGTTTGTGTTTCTGTCTCTTTGGTGTCTTTGATGGGTGGAGTTAGTTAATTGTATCGATTCCTGATCTTTGCTTTACTTCTACTTTGACACATTTTACATTGATGCTCAATATCTCCTCAATTATATGGCCTATAACTACCATACATTGCATAGTCTCCTCAATGTATTCCTGATTCTAGGGTACGTAATATAATTTCTAAGGGACCGAAATATGGATTTCCTTCTAAAATTGATTTCAGTAAGTGAAGTCGCTGCTGCCTTGAATGATTTTGGTAATCGGTAGTGTAAACGAGAGTTTGTTGAGCATAAAGCTGTCAAAGAAAGGAAACTAAGCATTCTGCACCTGGTGAACAAACATTTCTTTTTATTCTCAAAATACGAACTTATTACCTCCTAAACCTAAGACGTCTTCACGTCACCTTAAACTAGGTATTCAAGAATTTCATAAGAAGTTTGTTTTGGCTCCAGCAGATAAGGCCTCTAACAATGTGGTCGTTGTTTGACGGCTCCACTTTGTTTACACTCTTCAGCAAGAACTAGGTGGTACTAAGGCCTATGAACTGGGCTGCAGAGAGGGTTTTAGTTGATGAGCACATCTGTCCTTCAGCCGCTTCTTACGTTATGTTGGTTACCTAAACTTCATAAAAGACCATACAAAGCACGGTGTATTGCAAATTCAAGGTCTTGAACCACCACTGAACTCTCCAAATTATCAACTTCATGTTTTACTGACATCAAAAAAGTGATTAAATATTGCGACAAAGGTCAGGGAGAAATCTGTTTCGGGCCATAAAAAATTCTATTCAAGTTTTAAATAAATTGAAATCCAGACGTTTTCGTGCTTCAAGTCTTTCTACTTATGATTTTCCACCCTTTACCCTACCATTCCTCACAATCTTATAAAATAAAAACTTAATGAATTAATTGAAAGGGCATTTCATAGGGAAGACACCCTCTATCTTGCGTGTAATGTAAGAAATATTTTTTTTTTACTTCTGAAGAGTGTAAAAATTATACTTTATGGTCATGTCAGAAAGTGTGAGAAGCTCTCGCCTTTCTACGTGACAATATTTACGTAAGATTTAGTCTAAGATTTTTTAGGCAAGTTGTGGGTTTTCCGATGGGTACAAATTGCGCATCACTTGTGGCTGATCTGTTCTTGTTTTGTTATGAAAGAGGCTTCATGATGTCCCTTTCGGTTGAAAACCAATATGAAATCATTGAAGCCTTTAGCTCGACTTCTACATATTCCGATTATTTATTAAATATTGACAATACCTATTTCGATGGTTTGATCAGTCACATTTAACCGCCCCCCCCCCACCCCCTGAACTTCAGTTAAATAAAGCAAATTCTTCTGATGCCGAGGCCCCGTTTTTTGGATTTGCATCTATCTATTGTAGATGGATTTGTTCATTGCAAAATTTATGAGGCCTACAGCCACCAAACCTGGCATAGTGCTTATCCTCGATGTAGTTACTCGGCAGGTACCTTGACCTATATTTTGCACTTCAGTGACTGACACCTTTTACATCGCGGTTTGATATCTCCTCACATATATAAGCCTACAACCACCAAACATTGCACAGTGCTTGACTCGGCATGTTATGTGCACCGATGATTTTAACCTATCTTTCGCGCTGCAGTGTCCTTGACATATTTCATATCTTCTCTGCTATAAGACATACAACCACCAAACCTCGCATGCTGCTTCTCGATGTACTGACGTGGCAGATAGCTCGACTCGACGACCTTTACATTTAACATCTTTTACGTCGACGTTAATCCTTAATACAAACAAACAAGCAGTTAAAATTATCACATCATTTTATGTATTTAATTGACTAGTTATCTCACATTATTAATGGGCTATATAATATGAAATGTCAGTGCTGGAGACATAGCCATTAGAGGGAATGACACTGGCCGGGGGTATATGTGCTCCAATGAGCACTTTGTCTACATTTTCGTTTAATTCAGTTTTCCATCTAACTACTGGTAACAATGTAATAAACTTATTTAAATCCACGTTCTGATTATGGCCCCTGTGACTTTTGTCCCAGCAGATGCGACATCGCCTTGTGCGGAAGTCTTGTTAACTCTAATTAGTGTTCATTTTTTTTCAAATGCTTGTTTTCTTCATTGTATCTTTTGAACCAGTTTCAGCCATCTGTAATGTGCACAATCAAGACAAAGTTTGTTAAAATGGCAACTGTCTGCCAGCAAATACAGTAATGTGAGAGTTAGAAAATAATGGTGTAGATCTTGTTTGAAGGTATCATAATTATCAGAATCAATGGTGGTTGCCATCCTGTTTATGGTTTGACTAAAGCCACCACTTCATAGAATGTTGTTTGCCATCATATCGATGGTTTAACTATAGAATGTTGTTTGCCATCCTGTTAATGATTTGACTAAAGCATCATTTCTTTGAATGTTGTTTGTCATCCTGTTAATGATTTTACTAAACCTCCATTTCCAAGAATGTTGTTTGCCATCCTGTTGATGATTTGACTAAAGCCCCAATTCCCGAGAATGTTGTTTGTCATCCTGTTGAAGATTTGACTAAAGCCCCCATTTCCGAGAATGCTATTTGCCATCCTGTTGATGATTTGACTAAAGCCCCAATTTCAAAGAGTGTTGTTTGCCCTCCTGTTGATGATTTTACTAAAGCCGCCATTTCCAAGAATGTTGATTGCCATCCTGTTGATGATTTGACTAAAGCCCCCATTTCCAATTAAAAATCTAAAATGAGATCCTTTAAGAGCAATGAAAACATTCATAAAAAAAGAAGATGGGTCATACTACGTAGTTTCGGCTAATAAAGCCTCATCAGTGACCCTGTAATGATCCGGCAAAGAAAGCCAGAGGAAACATACTGCAATTTTGCGATTTCGAATAGGCAGTCGATTCAAAGACTGATATAAATCAAAATTGGGTCCAAATTATTAAAAACCTGTCTAGAATATGAGTCTAAACCAATAATTTATTTCTGATTTCTCAGAATGTTCACGCTGATCTCAAAGGACCAAAAGTAAAATATAAACTGCACTATGGTTGCACTGTACGGGGAGACGTTTTACGGCCGCCACACGGCACAACACCAGCTGCAGTGAAGGCAAATAAAAATCTAAAATGAGATCCTTTAAGAGCAATGAAAACATTCATAAAAAAGAAGATGGGTCATACTACGTATTATTTGCCATACTGTTGATGATTTGACTAAAGTCCCCATTTCCAAAGATGTTGTTTGCCATCCTGTTAATGATTTGACTAAAGCCCCTGTTTCATAGACTGTTGTTTGCCATCATGTCGATGATTTGACTAAAGCCTCCATAATGCTGTTTGCCATCATGTCGATGATTTGACTAAAGTCCCCATTCGCGCAAATGGACGTCTTAAATTCAGATCTGGAAGAGTCCACTTCAGAAACAAAGAAGAAAAGGCCTTTTGAGATGACGATAGATGTGATGGTGCCTACCAACTCTTTGTTTCAATGGAGGGATAAGGCGAGAGGAGCTAATAAGGGCTGATATAATACAAACAGGTATTAACTCTTTTATACCGGGCTCTTCTATTTCTGAAATTGAATAGGTCTATTATTGCTAATCGGCCCAACGACGAAATGTAGGTACTGTCAACATCATGATATTGCCTCAACATTGAAACAAGGTCTTCATGATGATGGCTCGTTTTGTTTGTTTGTTTGATTTGAGGTTTGACGCCCCCGTCAACACTGTAAAGGTAATTTTGGAGACGTTGCTTCCAATTGTGTGGGACTTTTACCCGACATTGAGATGAAATGACACCTCAAACCCTGTCGACCAATGAAACCAATATGGTTTATAAGCATGGACGTTCCGGCTCACACTGTCTGCCGAGGCAGGTTTAGATCCACTAAGCGGTTTACCAGTACTCATGTGCGGTCGGTTTCATCTGTGCATGGAAGCATCATGCAGCCCATCTATTTTTCTTCAAGCCCCGATGGGCGGGGGCTTCATGATGACTCGTAGTTGATGCGACGATGAATAAATGTGCCCATTGGGTGTGCAGAGGACCCGCGTTATAATGACAGTATTTGTTCCTTATTATTGCGGGGTTATAATGAATTGCCGTTATAAAGAATCCCAGTTAGGAGTATGCTCTGTTCCACATCATTACTCCAAGAAACAAAAGTTATAGGCATTTGTTAGAATCGCGTGATTCTAACAAATATCTATAGCATTTTTTCTTGGAGTATTAAATTACAAGAATCTACATGACGATGGATTCGATTTAGGCATTTCCAACCCGATGGAAGCCCACGTAGCTCATAAATCGAGGCTAAGCCTTGAGGTAAGAATTTCTTCCATTGAAATTGTCGTTATAACGAGTTTTGCCGTTATAACGAATGTCGGTATAAAGAGAGTTGACTGTATAAGTTAATAACAAAAGTGTAGATCCTGATTAGGCCATCTCATCAAAAAAATACGCTGCACGAGACATCTCATCAGGATCTACACTGCTGTCATGGGTATCTATGTTTGTGTAACTACCAGGGCAAATAAGTCTGTGTAAGAAAAATAATATTGGGTCCAGAGCCGATGATGGAAATTAGTTAAAACTTTCAACACTCGTAATAAATTGCTAAATGCTGAATCAGGATTATCGGTATCATAAACTACGAAAAGCCTTTTTTAAGTTTACCAGACACCATTCCAATTTAGTTTCTAAACTCAATGATGGACTTGAACCTCTTCTGCAACACGGCCGATCGGAACTCTAATTCTATGGTGACATAGTGTATTAATTCAGAAAAAAAGCATATACCGACTATGGTTTCAGTAGCCAATTTCGTAAAAGCATTTTTGATTTAATATGACTGGGTACAATATAAATGTTCTGCGACAGACTGCATGCATAGTAGTTAACCCAATCACGAATGATAACTTTGCCTCCCTCTTTGCTTGCACACCGGCGGTGCAGACTTCAGTACAGCGTTCAGGCTAACTTAAAATTCTTATTTAATAAATAATGGTTTGTACATGATGCTCTGTCTTTGGTGGATCCACCGAAGTCAAACTGTTGAGTTATTTCAGCTAGTTCATGCTGCCGAGTCATCAGCGTTATTACATCTCTGTAGTTGTTTGAATTTTATGTTCTCGGTGATGTACGAGGGCGAGTCAATAAAAACAGCTTAACTTATTTTTGGTTGAAATTGATCTCTTCTATTTCGATGTAATTGCCCTCAAGAATGGTACACGTGGACCAACGCTGTTCCAGTGCCATCAGCCCAGAACTGAAGAAGCCATGGTTCTTGTATCCGACCCACTCTTCAACCGCCGCCGCGACTTTTTCGTTAAACCGGAAATTACGTCCACGGATATCCTTTTGAAGTTTGGGAACATGAAATAGTCGGTAGGAGCTAAGTGCGGAGAATAGGCGCGGTGCGGTAACAGCATCCGTTGCAATTTTGCAAGTTTGGACTCTTGTATTGCCCTGTTGGAGCAGAAAACCTTTGGAGCGTTTACATGTACAGTAACTAAAGTTAACTACCACGTTAACAAAAGCGAGAAATAGAGTTGACTAGTAGTTAACTTCATGTCTGAATGTAGCTGACTCGTAGTGAACTAGACTGTCAAGAATCGTCTGAACGGTACTGTACCTCGGCGTTTTTCACGGAACGCAGTTCTCAGTTGGTCGAGCAAATTTGCATAATACGCACCTGTTATTGTACTTTTCTTTGCTATAAAGCTCAACAGAATAACGCCTTGTGCGTCCCAAAATACAGTTGCCATCACCTTGCCTGCAGTGGATTGCGTTTTGAACTTCTTTGGTCTCATGACCCCGGCCCTAACCACTGGGGACTTAAAGTTTTATTCTCTGGCTCATAATAACGGATCCAGGTCCCATCTACAGTCACCAGACGTGAACAACATCTCCGCTTCAACAATGCGCTGCATACTGATGCTCTGGTTGCCCTTTGCTTGTCGCTAAGGGATTTTGGGACACAGCGGGCTGTAGGCTAACGCATACCCAAGCGATCATAATTGTTGAAAAGCTACCATTTGAAATGAGCGCCGGCCTCGGCAGCTCAGTCGGATGCGCGTCTGACTGGTGATCAGGAGGACGCGGGTTCGGTACCTGCCGGGGTCGGCGACATTCTTTCGTGGAGATTGATCATGAAATCTTTTCTACGGTCATTCTCTCCCTTCCGCTGATTCAAGAAGGACAGTTGTGAATTTCTGGCGAAAGAATGTGCACTGTACTGGTTAACCGCTTACGTATAAGCCTGCCCAGGACAAGTGTGGATAGGTAAACTGACCGGCTCAAAAATGACCTAAAATATTGTTGACTGGACCGTTAAACTCCAAAACAAACAAACAAACAAAAACCATGTGAAATGTGTAATGCATTAGCTATTTCTTCCACCTTAATTCGCCTATCAGAGAACATCAGATCCCATACTTTGTTGCACATTTCTTCATCAGTGCCATCTGATGGGCGTCCAGACCTGGATTCGTCTTCTTAAGACGTTCTATCGCGTTTGAATTCCCAACCCAGAGTTTAACTTGTGCATTCGATGGTGCAGAAGACCCATAAACATTGGTCAACTCACATGTATTTTCTGACCTGTTTTTCCTTTCATATACAAGTACCGAATTACAGCTCTGTATTCATCCTTTGATGAAAAGCTTGCTTTTGCATCACTAACCATGTTTGACGTCCAATTTCTTTTGAGTGAATGACAAGATAAGGGTGCAATTTTGCCATCATGCCTAAAACATGTATTGAAACAAGGCATAAAAATCTTGGTTGTCTCGGTCAACTGGAAATGGGATAGGCTGCTTACTTATTGACTTGCCCTACTAGTACTGATGTGTTAGAAAGCTTTCATGTGGACTGAACCAATTAATGTCTAAACCGCGACAGAACTAAGGACGAGGATTATGACCATGGATATTAGATTTAAGCTTTCAGTGAAATTCATTTTGCTGACAGTTCTAAGGGGGTTCTTCTTTCATGGTTTATTATTTATTATAGTTTGTCTTTGCATGTATGTTTTGCTTATATTTTTTATTTTGGATAGTCGTTTTGCCATTTTGTGAGAAAATAACTGTTCTTTTGACTACCCGCTAGTGATCGATGTTTTCATTACGGTTTAGTTACTTCATGGTCGTGTTTGCTCATCTTTGGTGTCTCTGATGGGAGGTGTGAGGTAATTATATCGATTCCTGATCATTGCCTTCACTTTTTTTTAAGGTGGTGTAGGGCCTTCCTCTCCAAAAGGATTGCTAGCCTCTGCAAAATCTAACTGCTTGTAGGACATTAACTAGAGCCCAGCAACAATTACCCATCGAACATTTTGTAATGGAAACATTAAAGCTAGGAATTTCAGTTAAGCTTTTCAAACCTTAAGGTACTGATACCCATGCAAGCAGTGTAGATCCACATAAGATGGCTCATAGCATCAGGATCTTTCCTGCGATTGTGTTGATGATTTTGATTATACCACGTATTTATAAAAATGGATGTAATCAAATGTAAAAAGGAAATGATCCACATCAGAAGCTCAAAGATGAAAGGGACGGCCCCCGCCCATAGGGGCTTGAAGAAATATATGGGCTGCATGATGCTTCCACGCAGAGCTGAATCCGGCCCGCACACTAGTACTGGTAAACCGCTTAGAAGATCTAAGCCTGTCCAGGAACCGACAAGCAGAAAGCCAAAAGGGCAATTACATTCCTACGAAATGACTAAACGGCTATCCAAAATAAAAATGTATTAGCAATACAAACATGTAAAGATGAACTGTAACAATAATAACGACACTAGAAGAACTGCCTTGGACGGTCAGTAAAGTAGAAGTAAAACAAAGATCAGGAATCTATACAATTAACTTACTCCACCCATCAAAGACACCAAAGGGAAAGAAACACAAACATGAAGCGATAAGACCATAATGGAAACCTAAACAAAGGAAGGCCATAAGGACAGTTACTTTCCCAAAAAATGGCCAAATGGCCATCCAAAACAAAAAGACACAAGTGATACACACAGTAAGTAACAAACAACAACATAAACAAGGCATCGCATGCGATACAAATCCCCTCGCACAAGACAACTTTGTGTGTGGAAAACACTGCAATGGCATAAGTCCAACTTGCTTGAGATATTATCATATGCAACATTTGTGTAAAGTTTGTTTAAAAATCCATCAATAAATATAGGTTCTAGAGTGATGACAATGTTTCTCTAAAAATAACCATAGTGACCTTGACTTGAGGCCATATCCGCGAAAGTAGATCTTGCTCAAGATATTATAATAAGCATCTTTTGTGTGAAGTTAAATTAAAATCTGTCAATAAATGTAGGCGGCAGAGTGTTGACCTTCAGGTCATGACCTTGAAAGTCAAAGCAACTCGAGATATTATCATAAGAAACATTTGTGCGAAGTTCTATTAAAATCCATCAATAAATGTAGGTGCTAGAGCAATGACAAAGTTTTTCTAAAAATAGCCACAGTGACTTTGAAAGTCGAAATAGCTTGAGATATTGTCATAAGGAACATTTGTGTGAAGTTATATTGAAATTGGTGAAAAAATGTAAGCGCTAGAGCAATGACAATTTTTTTTTCTAAAAATAGCCACAGTGACCTTGACCTTGAAAGTCAAACTCGCTTGAGGTATTGTCATAAGGAACATTTGTGTGAAGTAATATTGAAATCAGTGAAGAAATGTAGTCGCTAGAGCGATGACAAAGTTTTCTAAAAATAGCCACAGTGACCTTGACCTTGACAGTCGAACTCGCTCGAGATATTGTCATAAGGAACATTTGTGTGAAGTTATATTGAAATCGGGGAAGAAATGTAAGCGCTAGAGCCATGACAAAGTTTTTCTAAAAATAGCCACAGTGACCTTCACCTTGAAAGTGGAACTCGCTAGAGATATTGTCATAAGGAACATTTGTGTGAAGTAATATTGAAATTGGTGGAAAAATGTAAGCGCTAGAGCAATGAGAAAGTTTTTCTAAAAATAGCCACAGTGACCTTGACCTTGAAAGTCGAACTCGTTCGAGATATTGTCATAAGGAACATTTGTGTGAAGTTATATTGAAATCAGTGAAGAAATGTAGGCGCTGGAGCGATGACAAAGTTTTTCTAAAAATAGCCATAGTGACCTTGAAAGTCGAAATGGCTCGAGATATTGTCAAAAGGAACATTTGTGTGAAGTAATATTGAAACCGATGAAGAAATGTAAGCGCTAGAGCGATGACAAAGTTTTTCATAAAATAGCCACAGTGACCTTGACCTTGAAATTGGAACTCGCTAGAGATAATGTCATAAGGAACATTTGTGTGAAGTTATATTGAAATCGGTGAAGAAATGTAGGCGCTAGAGCGATGACAAATTTTTTCTAAAAATAGCTACAGTGACCTTGACCTTGAGGTCATAACCTTGAAAGTCGAACTTTCTCGAGATATTGTCATAAGGGACATTTGTGTGTAGTGATATTGAAATCAGTGAAGAAATGTAGGCGCTACAGCGATGACAAAGTTTTTCTAAAAATAGCCACAGTGACCTTGACCTTGAGGCCATGACCTTGAAAGTCGAACTCGGTCGAGATATTTTTATAAGTAACATTTGTGTGAAGTTACATTGAAATTTGTGGAGAAATGTAGGTGCTACAGCGATGACAAAGTTTTTCTGCAAATGGCCACAGTGACCTTGACCTTGAGTCATGACTGAAAGTCGAACTCGCTCGAGATATTGTCATAAGGAACATTTGTGTGAAGTTATATTGAAATCAGTGAAGAAATGTAGGCGCTAGAGCGATGACAAAGGTTTTCTTAAAATAGCCACAGTGACCTTGACCTTGAGATCATGACCTTGAAAGTCAAACTCGCTCGAGATATTTTTATAAGGAAGATTTGTGTGTAGTTGTATTGAAATTGGTGAAGAATTGTAGGCGCTAGAGCGATGGCAATGTTTTTCTTAAAATAGCCTTGAGGTCATGACCTTGAAAGTCGAACTCGCTCGAGATATTGTCATAAGGAACAATTGTGTGAAGTTATATTAAAATCGGTCAAGAATTGTAGGCGCTAGAGCGCTGACAAAAGTACGTATGTACGGGACAAATGCTATATCCCCCCTCACAACTATGTTGTGCGAGGGGATAATAAACCGCCACAGAAGAACCGCCTTGGAACGGTCAGTGGAACTTAAAACTTTTTTTAACTGGGGGCTTAAATCGATTATACGTGCCACAATCCTCACTCTTGAGTCTGTTGTAGTTTAGACAGTTCGCATGGAGGATTTCTAACTCATCAGTGCAATCTATCCGAGAACATAAAACAAACGGATACAGAGATTAACCATCAGTATGAAATAACTGAAATGCTGCACCAAATGAACACCAGAGTGCCCAACCAAAAACAGAGCATCAGGCACGAACCGACATCACTTAACCCATTCAGTACCAGGAACCCCTAAAGGAGTACCTTGGCAAATAGTGCAGGCCCAGATCAGACGCCGCAGAACGCGGCGTCTGATCAGGGCCTACACTGTTTGCAAAATGTTCAGTCATTTTCCGAATAGATTTTGAAGAAAACGCAACCTGGCACTCCTAAATTTTGCAATGGACTCCGAGGAAGATTCTATTTGGTACAAAAAGGGCTAAAGTAAGTCTTTAGGCGGTAGCCATCATAAGCCTGAGAACCGACCTGCCGGTGTGCAATTATAGAGGGATTCAAAGTTATAAACCGTGATTGAGATAACTACCTTGCATGCAGTGTGACGTTTTTATATCGAAGGTACTGAAATAATTGCCAACATATGTTGTTCTGAATTTGTATGCATAAAATGCAGGTTCTGATAGGCCTTGTTGCAGAAGGGATTTAAGTCAAACATTGAATTTTGAAACTTAATCGAAACGGAAATAAAGAAAATGTCAAAACTGTAGAACATTTAGCTTAATCTTTGGCATGTTGCACAGACATGACATCAAAATTTATTCAAACTTTCCAATCCTGTAGACTGGAGATACTTATTCAAACATTGTAGATCCAGATAAGACTCATAATAGGATCTACAATGTTTCATCCTATTCAATAGTTTGACCGAAATGCATTTAAAAGAATGGATCATCATGCAAATCTGATTTGTATGTGATGTACACTCTCTGTGTCCACGTTAGGGTTAAGGCCTAAAGTAAGACCGAAAGATAATGGACGGGTGGCTGGAAGATGCAACAATGAACAGAGCTTTCTGGTTAATTTTAAATCTCTAAAACTGAAAAAGACAAATACTTCAGCCTATAATATCTGGCATAGTACAGGTATTGCAGGTGTTGCGGCAATAAGTGGCTATGTTTGCATCATTGCAATGACCTCCGGATTTGATCTTGACACATTCCATTCCCAGTACATCCATACAAAAGGATGGTATTGCAGTTTTATTTCCACGGGATAATGTTGTAGTTGTGTCTGTAATATTCAAATATATACCATTCTTAAGGAGAATGGATGTTCTTTTATGGTTGGTAACTTTTAAAAATATTTTATGATCTTTTATCTACTCTAAAAGAAAAAGAATTTGCTCTAACAATAGATATCTTTTTCTTTAAGAGTACACCCATTTTCAGCAGGCTCATTTTAGAGAAAGTCCGTCAGGCAGGCAATAGAAGTTGCCTCTTAGAACAATGCTGGTGCACGCATCAAGTGTATAAATTATCCTTAATTAGAACTGGTTATAATAATTAAATATCTGGCTACAATACTTTAAAGTATGAATGAAATGTAAAAGGTTAAGAGGGAAATGATTTCATCCATATTCTTTCTTTTTTCTGTATCACTGGTGCATATACTTTTCTTTAAGATAAAAGGTTTTGTGTTCGTCTTGTTTATTCCAGAGACGTGGATATAGAACTTTTTTGTTTGTACATTGTTTTATATATAACATTACATATATGTGAGTACCTAAACCTACTGTATTAATTACACTTATTAATTCATACAGCAAGTCATAAAGACAACACACTCACATGACATAGTGAATATCTTCATGGCTCAAAAATGACATTTTCATGATGAAAAAATCCGATATTTTTTTTTTTTACTTCAGCACCAAACATTTACTTTGGTGCTCATTAGAACCCCCACTCAATCCCATTTTGATGCGGTTTAACGAGTACTCACAATCTTGGTTTAAAGCAAAAATAAGGAACATAATTATGACGCTGTCAATCACTTTTCTCTATACAAACTAAGTATGGTTTTCGCTGTGCACTATATGGGTGTTCACCATCACAAACTTTCTCCAAGCAAGCATAGAATGCAGTTTTATGTTGGTGTCCCTTCGGTGTCTTGCATCTTGCATGGGAGATATAAGGTAGTTGTATTGATTTCTGATCATTGCATTCACTTCTATTTTGCAGCTCAAGTATTGTTCTGATGGTTTTGTTTCATTTGAAAAGTTCAATCATATTTTCAGTTAAAAATTCATAAGACTGCTTACATTGCCAAGAAAAATGTTGAATAAAATGAAATAGCTTACCTCGAACATTTAAAGCTAGATCAGTAAAAATATATCCATGTATATTTGTAACATTGCACTGAATATTCATCTGGTCCACCAAAGTAACGTTGTGTATAGTGAGAATGGACGGTTCCGATGAGAGTTGTTCGATGTTATTAATGATGGTAGCAATTTTCAGAACTGAAATAAAAGTATAAACACGCCTATCAACTGATATGATGCTTATTAAAACTGGTGGTCAAACATCATATTGTTTGGAAGGTACGATATTGGTCACCTTCGAAAACAGATAGAAAAGAGGAGTCTAGACTTTTTTTAAAACATTCAGCAAGAAATACAAAAATCGAGGCAGTATAAAATTATTTGACAGCCACCATCAGAAAATATAGTATTAACAGGTATATCAATCTGAAATGAAACTGAACTGAACCGGTATATCAGTTTAAACTGATCTTTGGATAGATGCAACAATGATCAGATGACAAAGCATACACCAAGAGCCACGGTTTTGAAGCACGCATACGTGTTGCGTGTATAAAACCGTTCGGTTTCATTTGGCGTAGGGCTCTAAGTTGTCATTTCATTTCAATGTCGTAAAAAAGTCATACAAAATTGGAAGCAACGTCTCCAAAATGACCTATATAGTGTTGAGGGGGACGTTTAAACTATAAATTCTAATGCAATTGCGTATGTAACGGGACGTCTGATTGGATAACATCAAAATTTGCGACAGTATATCCTGCGATATATTGTCGGAAACCCGACGTCATCATGTAACATCGCTTTTCATTGGATAACATTGGTTTTACGCAGTTCACAACGGTTGCCGTCTTGTGCAAAATAGTACAGTTTTTATGCCCCAGCCTTTCGAATAATGGTGGAAAGGGCATAAAGCGTTGCCCCTGTCCGTCCGTCCGTCCGTCCGTTCGTCCGTCCGAAACTTAAACGCGGTCAATAACTTCCTTATTTCTTGATGAATTTTAAAATTACTCAGCAGAAATGTTAACCATCATGAGACGAGGTGTCACGTGCAAAACCCAGGTCCGTACCTCTAAGGTCAAGGTCATACTTAGAGGTCAAAGGTCAATAAAAGGGTCCGAAACTTAAACGCAGTCAATAACTTTCTTATTTCTGGATGGATTTTGAAATTACTTTGTAGAAATGTTAACCATCATAAGACGATGTGTCACATGCAAAACCCAGGTCCATACCTCCAAGGTCAAGGTCATACTTAGATATCAAAGGTAAAAAAAAGGGTCCGAAACTTAAACGCAGTCAATAACGTACTAATTTCTAAATGGATTTTGAAATTACTTTGAAGAAATGTTAACCATTATGATACGATGTATCACGTGCAAACCCAGGTCCGTACCTCCAAGGTCAAGGTCATACTTAGAGGTCAAACGTCAAAAAATTGGTCCGAAACTTGAACGCAGTCAATAACTTTCTTATCTCTGGATGGATTTTGAAATTACTTAGCAGACATGTTGGCCATCATGAGACAGTCTGCCTCACACAAAACCAAGGTCCTTACGTCCAAGGTCAAGGTCATGCTTAAAGGTCAAATGTGAAAACAATGGTCCAAAACTTAAACACGGTCAATAACTTTCTATGGATGAATACGAACATAGACATATTTTCAGGTCCTATGGACGCATTTCTAGTTTACATAACAACCGAATAATTGCATTAATAGAATGGAGATAACTGTATTGAAAATTGTCATTCGGGGAGGTAAATCGTTCGTTTTACGTTCGCAATTTCCGTTTTACGACTCCGCTAGCGCGTCGCCGTAAAACAAAGGACGGGTTACAGTATAGCCATATTTGTGCCTACGATGGATCTAGATGAAACTTATATGTCATATAGTCTAACATATGCGCGTTCATATGACAACAATATTTAATTAACCATGACATGTGCAGTCATGTGACTTCCGTTTTTCTACAAGTGGGGTAATTGTCAGTATTTGGTGATTTGCCGAAGTAATTTGACATTTTTCAACAATTAACCACATTAAAGCGTGTTAATTTATAGGTCCATATCATAATCTATGTTTCTTGTATCCCGTGACGCAATATTATGTGCATAAGAAATTTATATTGTTTTGAAGTTATATGTATTCAGTATAATATGTTAGAATTGCTTAATAATACGGAATGTATTTCGATTCTGAAATATATATTTGAAATGTTGGCAGAAAGAAAACAACAGGTCAATATATCATTACAAAATACAACAGATTTGATTGGATTTTGGTGACCTTGATCTCATTTTCAAGGTCACAGCAACCCAAAACAGTAATTTTTAGGTCAAAAATGGCTTGTCTGTACTCTATCTCAATAACGAATTAATTAATTTTAATCAAACTTGGAACAATATAACATTACAACATACCTGGAATTTGATTAGATTTTGGTGACCTTGACATTTTTTTCAAGGTCACAGGCCCCCCCCCCAAAACCGTCAAATTTGGGCAAACAAAGGCTTGTCTGCACTCTATCTCATTAAAGAATGACCAATTTTCGTCAAACATGGTACAATATATCAATATAACATACCGCAGATCGGGTTAGATTTTGGTGACCTTGACCTTTTTCAAGGTCACAGGCCCTCAAAGACAATCAATTTTGGGCCAAAAATGGCTTGTCTTTACTCTATCTCATTAATAAATCGCTTAATTTTAGTCAAACTTAGTACAATATAACATTACAATATGCCGCAGATTTGATTATATTTTGTCGACCATGACCTTTTTTTCAAGGTCACAGGCTCCCAAAAAAGATGATTTGGGGACAAAAATGGGCGTCACTGCACAATTTCTCATAAACAAATTGATAAATTGCATTCAAACTTGGTAAAATATACCATTGCAACATACCTCAGATTTGATTAGGTTTAGGTGACCTTGACTTTTTTCAAGGTCACAACCACCCCCCCCCCCCCCCACCCCCAAAAAAAACAGTCAGTTTTGGGCAAAAAATGGCTAAGGATAACCCTTTCTACAACTTATTTAACGTCACTGCAGCTGGTTTCTCGGAATGTGTGGCGGCCGTAAAAGTCTCCCTGCCCTACATCATAGTGTAGTTTACATTTTCTTGTCAATTTTGGGATCACTGATTCCATTGTTGAATTTTGAAAATATTTTAGGGTCACTGATGAAGCCCAATTGGCCAAAACTAGCTAGTGTGACCCAGAAAACATGTACACTCCATATTTTCCAGTTCTGTTGTGTATTCCTTGCTTCCAAAGGATAGCCCTGTCTGCAACTTATTGTCTGCACTCTAAAGCCAAGGTCTCCCGAAACCTGTTCTTTTAGGGCCAATAATGGCTTATCTGTAACCTATATCATTTAAGAATTCATGAATGTTGGTCAAAATCGGTACAATATTTAATTGCAGTATACCAAATTTGTCTGGTGATCTGAGCTTTTTAATGACTGTTTGTTTTTTAAGGTCATTGGCTTCCACAAAAACTGTCAGCTTTTGACCAAAAGTGGCTGGTTTGCAGCTTACATTTTGTTGACGTTAATCTAGTTATTAAAGTCAAATGGGTGTTTAAGATACATTTATGGTGAGGAGACATTGTTTTCCTCTGAAAACATTTTATTTATATCAGCATTCAGGGTAAATCTGCAGAAAATATGAAATGTTACATACCCTGTAAAAAATAAGACAGAAACTGGTAATGGAAGGTAAACATGAATGTATGTTATACAAGTAACATGCACAGCATGTGACAGCAGTTACATGATAGTCCTTTAATTCATCAATGAATAGCATTCCCGTTTGCCCAGCAAGGAATGATGGTCGTGCTCATACAGATAGCCAGCCGCTGTCCTTCTGTATATGTAGACTATATTGACTTTTTCCTGTGCGAGTATGCACAGTACTTTGATTACATTGAATTTCTCTCCTTATTTTATCGATAAAAGTTTTTTTTTCAACATCCTCCACATCGTTAACCGCCAAAACATCAACATGTTTGAAAACATTATTGTTTCTGAAATAAAGTGGTGTGTAGTTTTTCCTGGTTAACGATGTGGACGACCATGCAATTTTCCTTTGAACACCACAGGGGTCTTCACTTTTTCCATAGGCGCAATGTTACACATGACCAGTAGTGCATGTATTCAACCGGAAATTTTGTTACGAAAACGCATGCGGATTAAAAAGTAAATATTTGTCCAACAAACCAGAGATATTTGGTCACCTTATGAGTGTATTTTGTTCAGTTTTTGTTGACTTCAAGAATTAGCTCTTTCAGTAGGCACTTTGCAATAGAAAACTGTAACCCGTCCTTTCCGACCTTAAAACGACCGATTTACACCACCCCACTCCCCCAATAACAGTTTGAATACAGATATCCCCTAAATCAAACATATACGTTGCAGCAAGAGAAAACTTGTCTTCCGATGACAAGTTTCTCTTGTTGCAACGTGTATATTTGATTCCGACATGTGCACACAACAAAGGTTCAGTTGCGCATCCGCATCTGAGCAGTTATCGCTTAGCATGGCGTAGGCCATGTTTGCTGATGTTGGTTCGGTGGGGGACGCCTATCTGGATCGGGCGTCTCTTGCCTGATGCCTCCAGCTGACATGTTGCATGAGCTACGTCGGTCGGTGTGTGCTCGGAGGGGGGTGTGCTGTGTTTGCCGGGTCTTGTCCATCATCCGTTTCGGTTTCAAAACTTTGGTGTTTAGACACACTGATGAACATTAAATATCAGAAAGGCCTCTGTGTCACAAAATTTGGTATAGTTACACCTTAATTGCAACCGCTGGGTCGGTATCTCTGCTGGTGGATGATTCGCTCGTCCCCGAGGGTATCATCAGCTCAGTATCAGATCCTTAGTACTGAGGTTGATACTGCGGTGTTGACGTCAGCACTCAAGTACTGATTTAAATAACTATATTATATCTTTAATTTTTGCAGTATAAAATTTTAACTTTTGTAAAACTAAGACTGACTTGTCATTTGAGACATGTATCTTAGCGGATTTTGTTGCCACGTTTTGTTATATTTTAAATATTGCAAGTCTCGCTGCTTTGGACATCTCCTTACTGATGCTCGGGACTTCCGTGGAGCGTGGGCCATATTTGCTGATGTTAGCTCGGTGGGGGACGCCTATCTGGGTCGGGCGTCTCTTGCCTGATGCCTCCAGCTGACATGTATCATGAGCTACGTCGGTCGGTGTGTGCTCGGAGGGGGATGTGCTTTGTTTGCCGGGTCTTGTCCATCATCCGTTTCGGTTTCAAAACTTTGGGGTTTAGACAAACTGAAGGAGATTAAATATCAGAAAGGTCCCTGTGTCACTAAATTTGGTATAGTTACACCTTAATTGCAATCACTGGGTCGGTATCTCTGCTGGTGGATGATTCGTTCGTCCCCGAGGGTATCATCAGCTCAGTACCAGTTCCTTAGTGCTGAGGTTGATGCTGCGGTGTTGACGTCAGCACTCAAGTACTGATTTAAATAACTATATTATATCTTTAACTTTTGCAGTATAAAATTTTAACTTTTGTAAAACTAAGACTGACTTGTCAGGTGAGACATGTATCTTAGCGGATTTGGTTGCCACGTTTTGTTATATTTTAAATATTGCAAGTCTCGCTACTTTGGACATCTCCTTCCTGATGCCCGGGACTTCTATGGAGCGTGGGCCATGTTTGCTGATGTTGACTCCGTGGGGGGCTCGCTTGTGGGGGGGGGGGGGGGGCGCATATCTGGATCGGGCGTCTCTTGCCTGATGCCTCCAGCTGACATGTCTCATGATCTACGTCGGTCGATGTGTGCTCGGGGGGGGGGGGATGTGCTGTGTTTGCCGGTTCTTGTCCATCATCCGTTTCGGTTTCAAAACTTTGGGGTTTAGACACACTGATGAAGATTAAATATCAGAAAGGCCTCAGTATCACTAAAGTGTGTATAGTTACACCTTAATTGCAATCACTGGGTCGGTATCTCTGCTGGTGGATGATTCGGTCGTCCCCGAGGGTATGATCAGCTCAGTATCAGTTCCTTAGTGCTGAGGTTGATACTGCGGTGTTGTCGTCAGCACTCAAGTACTGATTTAAATAACTATATTATATCTTCAATTTTTGCAGTATAAATTTCTAACTTTTGTAAAACTAAGACTGACTTGTCAGGTGAGACATGTATCTTAGCGGATTTGGTTGCCACGTTTTGTTATATATTTAATATTGCAAGTCTCGCTACTTTGGACATCTCCTTCCTGATGCCCGGGACTTCCGTGGAGCGTGGGCCATGTTTGCTGATGTTGGCTCGGTGGGGTTCGCCTATCTGGATCGGGCGTCTCTTGTCTGATGCCTCCAGCTAGCATGTCTCATGAGCTACGTCGGTCGGTGTGTGCTCGGAGATCCGTTTCGGTTTCAAAACTTTGGGGTTTAGACACACTAAAGAAGATTAAATATCAGAAAGGCCTCTGTGTCACTAAATTTGGTATAGTTACACCTTAATTGCAACTACTGGGTCGGTATCTCTGCTGGTGGATGATTCGATAGTCCCCGAGGGTATCATCAGCTCAGTATCATTTCCTTAGCGGACAATCTTCACGGATTTGGTTGCCACGTTTTGTTATATTTTAAATATTGCAAGTCTCACTACTTTGGACATCTCCTTCCTGATGCCCGGGACTTCCATGGAGCGTGGGCCATGTTTGCTGATGTTGGCTCCGTGGGGGGGGGGGGGGGGGGGGCTCGGTTGGGGGGGGGGGGGCGCATATATGGATCGGGCGTCTCTTGCTTGATGCCTCCAGCTGACATGCCTCATGATCTACGTCGGTCGGTGTGTGCTCGGAGGGGGATGTGCTGTGTTTGCCGGTTCTTGTCCATCATCCGTTTCGGTTTCAAAACTTTGGGGTTTAGACACACTGATGAAGATTAAATATCAGAAAGGCCTCTGTGTCACTAAATTTGGTATAGTTACACCTTAATTGCAATCACTGGGTCTGTATCTCTGCTGGTGGATGATTCGGTCGTCCCCGAGGGTATCTTCAGCTCAGTATCAGTTCCTTAGTGCTGAGGTTGATACTGCGGTGTTGTCGTCAGCACTCAAGTACTGATTTAAATAACTATATTATATCTTTAATTTTTGCAGTATAAAATTCTAACTTTTCGAAAACTAAGACTGACTTGTCAGGTGAGACGTGTATCTTAGCGGATTTGGTTGCCACGTTTTGTTATATTTTAAATATTGCAAGTCTCGCTACTTTGGACGTCTCCTTCCTGATGCCCGGGACTTACCTGGAGCGTGGGCTATGTTTGCTATTGTTGGCTCGGTGTGGGACGTCTGGCATGTCTCATGCGCTACGTCGGTCGGTGTGTGCTCGGAGGGGTGTGCTGTGTTTGCCGGGTCTTGTCCATCATCCGTTTCGGTTTCAAAACTTTTGGGTTTAGACACACTGATGAAGATTAAATATCAGAAAGGCCTCTGTGTTACTAAATTTGGTATAGTTACACCTTAAATGCAACCACTGGGTCGGTATCTTTGCTGGTGGATGATTCGTTCGTCCCCGAGGGTATCATCAGCTCAGTATCAGTTCCTTAGTACTGAGGTTGATACTGCGGTGTTGACGTCAGCACTCAAGCACTGATTTAAATAACTATATTATATCTTTAATTTTTGCAGTATAAAATTCTACTTTTTCTAAAACTAAGACTGACACTTGTCAGGTGAGACATGTATCTTAGCGGATTTGGTTGCCACGTTTTGTTATATTTTAAATATTGCAAGTCTCGCTGCTTTGGACAACTCCTTCTTGATGCCCGGAACTTCCGTGGAGCGTGGGCCATGTTTGCTGAGTTGGCTAGGTGGGGGACGCCTATCTGGATCGGGCGTCTCTTGCCTGATGCCTCCAGCTGACATGTCTTATGAGCTACGTCGGCCGGTGTGTGCACGGAGTGGGGTGTGCTGTGTTTGCTGTATTTTAAATATTGCAAGTCTCGATACTTTGGACGTCTCGTTCCTGATGCCCGGGACTTACCGCGAGCGTGGGCCATGTTTGCTGATGTTGGCTCGGTGGGGGACGTCTGGCATGTCTCAGGAGCTACGTCGGGACGCTTATATGGATCGGGCGTCTCTTGCCTGATGCCTCCAGCTGACATGTCTCAAGAGCTACGTCGGTCGGTGTGTGCTCGGAGGGGGATGTGCTGTGTTTGCCGAGTCTTGTATACCATCCGTTTCGGTTTCAAAACTTTGTGGTTTAGACACACTGATGAACATTCAATATTTGAAAGGCTCCTGTGTCACTAAATTTGGTATAGTTACACCTTAATTGCAACCACTGAGTCGGTATCTCTGCTGGTGGATGATTCGTTCGTCACCGAGAGTATTATCAGCTCAGTATCAGTTCCTTAGTACTGAGGTTGATACAGCGGTGTTGACGTCAGCACTCAAGTACTGATTTAAATAACTTTATTATATCTTTAATTTTTGCAGTATAAAATTTTAACTTTTCTAAAATTTAGACTGACACTTGTCAGGTGAGTCATGTATCATAGCGGATTTGGTTGGCATTTTTTTATATTTTAAATATTGCAAGTCTCGCTACTTTGGACATCTCCTTCCTGATGCCCGGGACTTCCGTGGAGTGCGGGCCATGTTTGCTGATGTTTACTCAGTGGGGGACGCCTGTCTGGATCTGGCGTCTTTTGCCTGATGCCCCCAGCTGACATGTCTCATGAGCTACGTCGGTCCGTGTGTGCTCGGAGGGGGATGTGCTGTGTTTGCCGGGTTTCGTCCACCATCCGTTTCTCTTTCAAAAAATTTGGGGTTTAGTCTCACTGATGAAGATTTAATATCGGAAAGGCCTCTGTGTCACTAATTTGGTATAGTTACACCTTAATTAACACCGTTTATGAAGCTTTACAGACAGAAAAGTTTGTATTTCGATAGTATGTATATGTAGTGTAATCTGAGTTGTCGCTGATTGCTCATATCCTAGATTTCATATCAAAATAGAAGTAAAGGCAATGATCAGGAATCGATACAATTTACCCACAGCTCCCATCAGAGACACCAATGGGAAAGAAACCCAGACATTAAACAGCTAGACCTTAAACGGAAAGCCAAAAGGACAGTTACTTTCCCACAAAATGGCCAATTGGCTATCCAAAAACAAAATAATATAAGCGAAAAAATAAACTGCGACAGAAGTACCGCCTTGGAACGGTCAGTGAAACGAATTCCACTGTGGTGCTTAAATCGATTTAACGTGGCCTCAATCCTCGCCCTTACTTCCGTCGTGATGTAGACAAATAATTTGTTCAGTAAGCATGAAGGCCTCCTAACTCATAAGTACAACATCTGCGTGAACACAAAAATCAAACAACCACAGAGATGAAACAATGGTGAGGACTCGACAGCAAGAAACCACTGAAATGCTGGTGCAAAAGAAAACTAACAGTTAGACTCCGATGGGCCCGACCAGAGACAGAGCATCAGGCACCAACCAACATTACATTAGATATTTTGATGAGAACCCTATTGTTATCACGATATTCAAAAATCTCAATCGGTTTACAGCTCTACTCCGTTAATTTAGATATTTGACACTTTGCGAAATTTGCTCGCCGAAAATGTTGCTACCGCCGATATGTTACTACCGCCGATAAACTCGGTAAAATATGGAATAAACATTTACCGGAGATATCCACACCATTAATAAACCATCTGTAGTTAGGAGCTGGTACACCATGTGCTGTACAGTTGATAGTCACCGTCTCAGATGGTCGAGCCTCTATATCTCTTGGTTTACTAATCCATACAGGCCTTGCTATAAAGAGATAACGATTTTTCATTTGGGAAGCCGCAAAAATCACCAAAAACATATAACGAATAAAATTAACTTCGATGAATAAACAGGCAAACTGACAATTCTCACACACACGCCTTCTTTTGGATTTAAATACTATTTAACTACATTGTAGTGGTTACCAAATTTTTAACTTTGCAGACTCTTTTGTCATGGTCTGTAGATGTGCATGTGATTTTGCATTATCATCCGTTTAATTTGTTTCACATTTTTTTTTACTCTTGAACATAGCGGCCATATGACGAGCAGCAATAAAACTACTGTGTTGCTTTTTGCGGGGCGGGGGGGGGGGGGGTCAACCCTGACGTTTACGAATTCAACACCAGCTATTGACTGCAGCACAGCATCATACAAAATAACAACAACAAATGGAACTGCATAGTGTCTTGCTTGTCAAAACAAAACATCCTGCATCCAGACACCCTTTAATTGAAAATGAGCTTTGTGAGCTAGATCGACATTAAATGTTAAACAGAACGAACACAAAATCTGCTACATATTTATCAGCATTGGATCAGCCTATGCAACAAGGCTGTTCATCTTTCGCAGTCAACAGTATGAATATTCAGTTTGCTTTACTTCAGGTATTTTATAAGGGTGTAATGTGCTCTTTGTGTGGGCTATTTATGACCTGACAGCTCTCATTTATTGTCTCCATCCACGTTATTATACCTGCACCCGTCTTCTCCGTCCTAATGCCCCTTTCCCCACCATCGAATTGCCTTTACTTACGTAAGAGGACCGCGAGACATGAACATACTACCTTCGTTCTCATTAGGTCATTATTAGATATAAGGGCATTCCTGAACCTGTTGTATATTTCCTAACTGGTTAAGCAGTCAAAGTACCAGATGTCCACTTGCTTCTATGGGCATGCTATTTGCTTATTAATCTAACCAACTCTTTGCAGTTATAATCAGGGTCACAAGTGCCCACCCAGTAAGCATTCTACATAAATCTACAGCGGGCCGTTAGCGGCCCGTCAGGGTAGCTGACGGGCCGCTAACGGCCCGCTGTAGATTTATGTAGAATGCTAGCAGGGCACGAAGGTAGATTTGACAATGTGGAAGCAAACCTTAATCTCAATGTTACTGTCACTCAATATAATTTACGATTTATTAACCCATTCAGTGCCAGAAACCCCTAAAGGGGTACATTGGCAAACAGCGCAGCCCCGATCAGACGCCGCAGAACGCTGCGTCTGATTGGGGCCTACACTGTTTGCGAAAAGTTCAGCCATTTTCAAAACCAATTTCGAAGATAACACAAGCTGACACCCTTTAATTTTGAAATAGACTCCTGCTATATACATGTATAAGTATAAGCAGGAAGATTCCATTTGGTACACAAAAAAGTTAAATAATTAAGAAAATGATATTTCTGATTGTTTTCAAAGCTGGATTGAACAGCTGTAAAGGTGCATGCTTTGTTTGCAATTGTATCACCAGCAATGTTATAAAATTGAGCTGCGCATGACAAAACCTACAAAAAGACATGTGCGCCCAGCGAAGACTCAGATCAGCATGTGCATCTATACAGTCTAACCAGAGACTTCTCTTGTTGCATGAAGAAGCATTGGGCCCTTAGCTATCCTTAGAGCACACAACGAAGACTCTGATCAGATTGCGTGGATGCGTCTTATTGTAGGTTTTGTCGATCGCTGCCTCAAATTGAAGTGAAGGCAGCTAGCAGGAATCGATGCAATTACACCACATCTCCCATCAGAGACACCAAAGGGAAAGAAACACAAACTAGATAGAATAAAATCGGTATTTCATTCTGACTTCAAGCAATTAACTGTTAAATAGAAAAAATACGAAAATTTCCCAAGCTACACAGATCAATGAGTTGCTATTCAGCTAGGACTGATCATTCAACAAGTCATGCTTAGCCTAAGGGTAAATGAGACAGAGCGCAGAAAATGCAATAGCATATTATTAGAACGAAACATTTTGCTAAAACAGTTTAAGTGATGACTACTGCATCTACGCTACTATGACATTAAAATACAGCTGGATCAGAAGTTGACTTTGAAAACAGAGAACACATAATAGACGGAAAATGGGCGTCTTAGTTTTATGGAGACTTTTAATAACCCATAGTGGAGTTTGCAAAACAGAAGTGAAGGCAGTGATCAGGAATTCGATAAATTAACCCCAGAGCTCCCATCAGAGACACCAAATGGAAAGAAATACAAACATGAAATAACTAGACCCCAATTGAAACATCAATAGCGGAAAGCCAAAAGGACGGACGATCACTTTCCCACAAAACAAAATATAAGCGATACACACACTCAAAGACAAACCATAACAAAAATAAAGCGTGACAGAAGAACCGTCTTGGAACGGTCAGTGAAACGATTTCCACTGGGGGAGGGCTTAAATCGATTTTACGCGGCCGCAATCCTCGCCTTACTTCCGTTGCGATTTAGACAAATAATTTGTTCAGTCCGCATATAGGTTTCTTACGTTGGTAACGTCTGGTTTGGCTCTGCTGCCTCTATTGACATTGTTTGATGGGTAACATTTCTAATTCTTGTTCTCTCGCCGGGAATGTAGCACCAGGGATCAAACTTATGGGGATGCCTACACACAATCTACATACAATTAACGTATATCTTTTCAAGCGTATTAAGATGGGCCGAGTTATTCCAGAGGAAATAAGGAAATTAGATAAACTGTTCTATAATGAGTACGGGGATACGTTCTCACGCCAACATACCACACTGAAATGAAATACAGCTATTAATGGGAAATCGATACACTTTCAGGGGAGGCAACTCTTGAAAGTGAATTCTGTCTCCCATGCCTCTTATAGGAAACAATTAACTCCTGAGGAGCACATTCTTTCCTTTAGAAATTATTGAAACGCCAACAGGGAGTCCCGAAAGTTGTCTCCCTTAGAAATAAATTGCAGAAAAATCTGCCAGGTGTAACCATTTCCCTTAAGTTGCGTTTGGAAAAAACAGACCACATACACAGAAAATGAGAGGCTCGATTTGATTGAGACTCGTCAGAAGCATTATTGTAACTATTGATTTAGTCCTCATATATAGGCTAATCAAGCGCAGGCGTTTGTGAGATAATTTTCCTTGTTTCTTGTTCAAAACGAGCCCCGCCAAGCGAATTTGTGTCTTCGAGCATTCCATCATGACAAATTTTAACTGCGCATGCCCAGCCATTCAGAGGGGCCAGGGGTATGGCTTTCTGTCTGATGGTTCCTCTTGATTCACTGCTTGTATGTGCGAGCAGCGAAGGTTCTGGCGAGACTGCGCGGTTGCGCAGGCTCGCCTGAACCTTCGCTGCTCGCATAGGCGATAAGTACCAAATTCGCTTGACGGGGCCCAAATGTATGTTATTTATCATATGACGTCGTTGATAAGCAGTGGATAACGTCGAGTAATAAAATTCGTATGACCATACGAATAGAATAGAATAGAATAGAATTTATTTTATTGCTCAATTATACCCACAATATGGGTTAAAGGCAAATGACATACACAACAAAAAAGATCATGAAACAGACGTATACATCTAAACACACATACAGACACACAAATCCACAGACATAGACATTAAGGAATTATATATATATATTACAAATATGGTTAGAAACGAATGGTTTGGAATTTAAAACTCATATTATTTGACAATCCTGAATAAATTTTGCCACAGCTTTAATAACACTCATATCTGAATTTTTCATCAAGCCTAAAAAGGTTTCTGCATGATCCCTACTCGGCCTAAAGTCTATTGTTTGTATAGTTTCAAACAGTTGTAATCTTGCCGTCTCATACTTTTTACAGTGACATAAAAAATGAACTTCGTCTTCAATGACATTACAACTCATACATAATCTTTGCTCCGGTGTTTCCCCACAGTATCTACCCCGTTCTATTCTCAGTCTATGGGCACTTATCCTAAATGAAGCCAGACATTTTCTGATACTTTTATCATGTAGATAATCAAGATAAGGCTCAAATCCAAAACTTTGTTTCAGTAATTTGTAAGTCTGCAATTTTTTCATCCCCTCATCCCCTGAAATGCGATTCTTCCAAAATAACTTAAATCTTTCTTTCAGCTTGTGCTTGGCTGCAGCAAGAAGAGAATCAGTGTCAAAAGTGGAGTGATTATTCCACACATGGGAAAATCCCAATTCATGCATAATCTTTTTTATAAACTGTACCCATATACCTTTATCGTTAGAGCTGCTAAATTGCTCCGAGTATGCCTTAAATATTAACGAATCACTGTTTGACTGAATAGTGTGCAGCCAAAAGTTAATACAACTTGTTAGAATAGCTATCAATAAGGGGTACTGGCCAAGTTCGCTGAAGACAGCAAAATTGCAAGCCTTGGATTGAACTCCTAGCACATATTTACAAAACTTAATGAATACTTTATCAAATTCACTGTTACTTTTTAGTGACTGTTCAAACATCTCATCCAATGTTTTGTTTTTATAAGATGGTTTGTAAGCAGCCCATATTTCACTTCCATATAAGGCAATGGGTTTGACAAGAGCCTCAAATATGCTTAACAAAGATGAAGGTTTAATGTTTTTATCAAATATACTCTGTTTGATTGAGAACAGTGCTCTGCTCGCTTTTAAACCAAGTGTTTTCTCTGCTACAGAAAATTTAGCCGTATTGCTTATATTGACTCCAAGATATTTATATTGTTTAACATGTTCAAGCTCGTCTTCACCCACAAAGAATTTAAAGTTATCTTTTAACATTCGACCACCTTTAGAAAATGTCATTATTTTTTATTTGTCCGTGTTTATCTTTAGGCCCCACTTATTACAATATTCATAGAGTTTAACTAAATTCCCTTGTAGTTCCTCTTGTGAGATTGAGAGTAAAACTAAGTCATCTGCATATAAAAAATAATTTACCTTTGAATCGTGCAAAATGGGGGCATCTCTTTCGCTCATTTCAGTACCAACGTCATTGATAAATATATTGAATAAAAGTGGACTAAGAACATTACCTTGATGAACACCCTGTTTAATACTAATAGGTCCCGTCAAGGTATGTTTTTCACCCGTGAATTTGAATATTGATACATAGAGCGAATTAATTCATAAATTTTACCATTTATCCTAGCTTTTTGTAATTTTAACAATAAACCAGCATGCCAAACCGTATCGAATGCCTTTTTCAAATCAATGAAACAACTGAATAATTTATTTTGTTTACTGTTTGTCTTGATGTACTTATCAACAATTGTTTTTAGAATGAATACTTGGTCTGCAGTGCGAAAGTTTTTACGAATTCCGGCTTGCTCCCTTTTAATATATGCTCTCTCCTCCAGGTGTTTAGAAATTCTTTCATAAAGTATATGACAAAATAATTTACCAAAGCAACTGTTTAACGTAATGCCTCGATAGTTATTAGGTTCAGTATCACAGCCTTGCTTGTGAACGGGTACAATGATACCTTCAGTCCAAGACATTGGAAATACACCAGATTTTAGAAGAATATTGAATACTGTAACAAGTCTTGAACTAATAAAAGGGAGAGCTGATTTGATCATTTCATTTTTTTATCAGATCGTAGGCGCTGGATTTATTGTTTTTTAGTTTCTTACATGCATCTGCAATTTCTTTCTCAGTTATTATAAAATCTGAGTTCCCTGATTGTGTAGAGTTTTCATAATATAGAAGTTCATCTTTAACAACTCTCTGCCTTGCTTCATCAATTTTACAGGTGTTATCTTTCAACAAATCTTTAAAATGAGAGTACCATTGAGTCCAACTTATTTTTTCTGCCTTATCAGGGGGTAAAGTCTCATTTTTCAGCTCATTTATGATTTTCCAAGCAGTCTTTGGATCATCATCCATGACCTGGTTTAATGTAACTGTTAAGGAATGTCTGTACCGCCTTCTTCTATGTTTTATTAATTTTTTATATTCATTATATTTCCTGTAATATTGCATACGTAATACATTACTATACGCATTTCTATTAAAAGCATTTTTGGCCGACTTTAAGTCTTTCAGCATAGTTCTGCAATACAAATCATACCATTTCTTACTGGCTTTATGAAATGACTTTCTTTTAGGTTTGAACGATTTTCTAACTAACGATTTATTTCCTGCAAACACCAGAACATCAGTAACCTTTTCAATTATAGACACAATGCCAGCACTGTTTGTTTCAATATGCTCAAGCATTTTATCTATATCATGCTATATTTTATCTATATCATACGTGTAATAATACTTTGGCGGGATTGAGTAACGTCATGACGACGTCCATGTCAACAATACATTTTTTGTGGAAAATTTGTCAAATTAGAAGGCGATGAAATCCAATTTAAAATGGTCATCTGATAAACAGGATCTTACATTCGTGGTCATTTCATATGAAGTTTATAAAACTAGCCGAAGGCTCGTTTAATAAATTTCATTTGAAATGACCTCTCGTGTAAGATCCTCTATATAGAGGATGTTACATGAATGTTCATGTTTTATTGAATTTATTAAACGAATTGAGGAAAAGGGATAAAATGCGACGCTTTGCCGAGCATTTTATCCTTTTTCTACAACGAGTTTAATAAATTCAATTATACATGAGCACGAATGCAAGATTCTGTTTATCATATGACATTTAAAACGCATTTTAATCACGATTGTGTAACAAACATGTCAATATTCCGACATTAGTAAACGTGACGTCGTACATGTAACGTTATGGGGCGTATCTCGGGCGTATCTAACTAATGTGCATATTTAATCCACTAGTGGATTATCGAATTTATGACATGGCGTTTTTACATTCATGTGATAAAAGAACATCCACAGTGGAAAGCGAGGCAACCATCTCTCTCTCTCTCTCTCTCTCTCTCTCTCTCTCTCTCTCTCTCTCTCTCTCTCTCTCTCTAAACCCCACAACTAGAAGCCAAACAACGCAAGATTCAATACAAAATATAATATTTACAGTGCAGGTATAAGCAATTACTAAACAGCACATGTGCTAGTGGGTGTTGGGGTTGAAAACGACACGATAACCCTTGGTGTGTCCAAGAGAAAGGGAGCAATGGTTTGCTGGGATAGCAGAGTCGAGGAGAGAAAGAAACGAACGCGAAGAATAAGGAATGAAAGTGGAGAATATATAGAACATGCCTTCTTAACCCCATCTCATTTGCTGCAAGCATAACAGTCTTATCCAAATGCAACAGTGCAAAGAGAAACTATGCACGTCTGACTGGTACGTCTGACTGGTGATCAGGAGGACGCGGATTCGATACCTGCCGGGGTCGGCAACATTCTTTCGTGGAGATTGATCGTGAAATCTTTTCAACGTTCATTCTGTACCTTTCGCTGATTCAAGAAGGGCAGTTGTCAGTTTCTGGCGAAAGAATGTGCACTGTACTGGTTTACCGCTTACGTTTAATCCTACCTAGCAAAAGTTTGAATAGGTAAACTAACCGGCTCAAAAATGACATAAATAGTGTTGACTGTGCCGTTAAACTCCAATACAAAACAAACAAACGAAGAGACACTACAACGAGACGGCGCAATATAAAGTCAAAATTAGACGACCTGTGAGGAAAGCGCCCTTTGCAACCTCCGATATGTGTTCCTTGAATGGCACCGCTATATGTCTGCGAGCAGCAAAGGCTCTGGTGAGACTGCACTTCTGTGCAGCTTGTCTGGACATTTGCTGGTCGTCCAATTTCCCATGGACTGGTCAAAATATGTTAATATAGTCAAATTCCTATAAAAAGACCACCTCTGGGACTGCTCAAAAGTGGTCTTTAAGATCACTTTTGAAGTGCCCCAAAGGAGGTTCCTGGGTTAACAAAACACAAAACCTTTAACACCTGATTTTAAAGAAGTATACGAGGTCTTAAGCTAATTGTCTTAACAGCAGAATTTAATGTACACGTAATTATATTGATGGTTTTGAAAAAGAAGCAGCTCTTACATTCAACAATAATGTTCATTTGGTGAATGATAGGTGTGGCTGTTTCTGTATTTATTCCAAGGCACTCGTATACGCCCTCGTCTGACGTGTTCACGTTGGGAATTAGTAACTGTTGACCCCAGCTGCTCTGTATCATCTTTGATGACAGCGTGCTAAAATTACCACGTGACCAGTACACGTCTGGTGTTGGACTGAAACACAAACGAACATGAAGTCAGGTGTTCGACCGAAGCAACGGTAAAAACAACAATGAAATACGGAAACTGAAAATCACGTCAAAATATTTCGAACGGACAAAAAGTTTGAAAGTGTCATTATTCTTAAAGGAAACGCTAATATTCTGTAATTCAAATACACAAATAATCCAATGATCAGAATAATACAAAGACGGTACTGTTATATACAAAGCAATATGCCAATTTTCCAGATATATTTTGTTGGTGGTCTATTTGTATTATAAATCCAAAGGACATAAAACGTGTAAAACTAGTGTTAATGTAATTGTATCAAAATAAGACTAGAGCTGTCAGAGGATCTGACTATAGCCCCGCTTCAGCGCTGTCAGAGAAGAAAGTTATTTAAGCTGCAGAGAAAACAGTTATGAACAAGAAATAACTGTTGAAAATTTTACATTATCTGGAAAAACTCTAAGAGTTGTGAGCCCTTGTCCCTCATTTCAATGAGCATGATACATTACCAGAATGTCCATGTTTATACTAAATTTCATCTACGGGCCTCCGTGGCCTAGTGGATAAGAGCGCTGACTCTTAGTCATTAGGTCTCTCACCGCCGTAGGTTCGAGCCTCGCTCGGGCCACGTGTGAGACGCCAAGTTCTGCAACGGAAGGTCAGGTGGTTTTTCTCCGGGTACTCCGGTTTTCGCCCACCTCTGATTAACGATCGGCTCGATATGAGTGAAATAATCTTGAAAGGGCCGTAAAACCCAAACCAAAAAAAAAAAAAAAAAAGAAAAAATTTCATCTTCCATTTTTCAATGTTCAAAGGGTAATAACTCCTAAAGTAGGCAAATCAGAGTCAGGGTTCCTGCGCTCTGCACATTGTCTCATGGTGCTTTACACTTGTGTGAAATGTCATGAAAATATCTCAAATGGTTTGTGAGTTATGGAGCCGACACAGTCAAAATTGCCTTTTTAAATGTTCAAAGGGCAATAACTCCTAAAGTAGGCAAACCAGAGTTATGGTTCCTGCACTCTGCACATCATCTCAAGGTGCTTTTCATTTATTTGAAGTTTCATGAAAATATCAGAAACGGTTATGGAGCGGACATAGTTAAAATTGCCATTTTTTAATATTCAAAAGCCTATAACTGAAAAAGTAGACAATCCAGAGTTTGGGTTCCTGCGCTCTGCACACGTAATATGGTGCTTTACATTTGTGTGAAGTTTCATAAAATTATCTCAAACGGTTTTTGAGTTATCGAGCAAAGACGGCTAAAATTGATATTTTTCAATATTCAAAGGGAAATAACTCAAAAATTAGGCAGTCCAGAGTTATGGTTCCTGCACTCTGCACACCATCTCATGGTGTTTAATGTTTGTGTGAAGTTTCATGAAAATATGTGAATGGGTTTTAAAGTTATGGAGCGGGCACGAAAATTGTTAACAGACACAGACAGGCACACAGACAGACACACAGAAAATACAAAAACCAGAGTTATGGTTCTTGCGCTCTGCACATTGTCTCATAGTGCTTAACATTTGTGTGAAGTTTCATGAAATTATCTCAAACGGTTTTCGAGTTATGAAGCGGACACTGTTAAAATTGCCATTTTTCAATGTTCAAAGGGCAATAACTCCAAAAATAAGCAATGCAGAGTTATGGTTCCTGCGCTCTGCACATCGTCTCATAGTGCTTAACATTTGTGTGAAGTTTCCTAAAAATATCTCAAACGGTTTTCGAGTTATGAAGCGGACACAATTAAAATTGCCATTTTTCAATGTTCAAAGGGCAATAACTCCAAAAGTAGGCAATCCACAGTTATAATTCCTTCGCTCTGCACATTGTCTTATGGTGTTTAACATTTGTGTGAAGTTTCATGAAAATATGTTAAGCAGATACAAAGTTATGGAGCCAACACAAATTAACGGAATCACGGAATGACAGAAGGACATGGCAAATCCAATATAGCCCCACTTTTTCAAAGCGGGGCTATAAAATACGTAAATTAGATTGAAACATGTTACCTATGTGTAACATCCCAATAGGCACATGAGGTGATTGTGACCTCACATCAACGTCGGTAAAACGTCATGACCGTTATGCAACGTCACATCATAACGTTGCACCGACGTTGCTGTGGCGTTGCCCTCGCAACGTGTGCCTACTGGGATGTAACTAGTGTTTTTGTTTCTGAGAAAAAGGTTACTGATACAGCCAATGATAAGGTTTATAACAATATATGAGTACTTGCTTTCCTGAGAAGATGCATTTCAGAGTGGCGTTTCCTCCCTCCAGTATCCGCATGTTAGATGGAGAGGACCATGAAAGGCTCACAGGGAACATGTGTTTGGTCGCTGATAATAAAATGTAAGAAAATACTCAATGTATTACTTCTCATGATTTTATCATGTTTTAAACACCTTTAGAAGATTCATTGCCGACATGGATATTTAGAAGTTTGAACGCATTTAACACTCATCAGAAGCTACCATGTGCCATCTATATGTCAACAAAACCCAATGTATTTTTATCATTTAAATTGTTAAAGTTGTTCAGAATACAGTCAAACGTTGCTAAAATAAAAATGTTACTTACAAAACAACTTTACTCTTGAAATCAATATTCAAATAATTAGGAGTAATAACTTACTTCCATGGATAGTAATCGTATGTCCAGGGCTCTTAACTATCTTTCTCAAGAAGTTGTTGGTTGATACACAGTAGTATACGCTACCATTCTTGTTATCGGGTGCAATTACATTTGAAAAATAAAGGCTGCCTGAAAATAAATACCAATGTGTCAAACATGTGAAAAGCTTGCAAAGTTAAAGATGTATTAACCGTATATGCATAGCTTCCGATTTTGTAGGCACTGCTGAGGCCTCAGCTAGTCTGGCCCAGCAGAACTTTGAACACTTCATAATTTTCAATTCTGTAGTGGATTTCTTGCCTCTAAAGAATTACCTTTATAGAACTGTATAGAACATAAATATAAGCGGTTAACCTCTTTTGACACAAACTTACAGCTGCCCTTCTGAATCAGCAGAAAGGAGCAAATGTCCGTAGAAAAGACTTAAGTTTCAAAATCAATTTCCACAAAAGAATGTTGCCGAACCGCAAGGTATCGAAATTGCAGCCTCCTGCTTACCAGTCAGACGGACGCGCATCCGAATGAGCTACCAAGGCCGAAATTGATATTTTAAAGTACACATGTTTATGTAGTATAGTCATCCTTCTTTTGCACACGTTTTAGTGTTTTGATTTGTTAAACCAATCAAATGGGAGAACAATTAATTTTTGTCTGATATGTCCAAAAACAAGGCTTCAATGAAAAACGTTGGGGGTAATTACAGATATTTAAGGGATAATTGTATTCAAAATTGTCATTTGAGAAGGTAAATTGGCAGTTTTACTGACGGAAACGCCATAAACACGACGATTTACCTCCCCAAATGACAATTTTTAACATAGTTATCCCCATTTTTATGCACTTATTTAGTTGTTTTGCTAAAAATTGTGCGATTTTGCTCAAAAACGGCAAGCTCGACGAGTTGCGTACATCCAAATACATTTACTACCCAATGAAAAGCGACGTTACCTCATAAAGTCTAGTTTCCGACAGTATATGTTAGATTTTATAATTTTCATTCTATTTTGGTAAGCCTGACTGTAATGCTTCCTTAATCAACTTGATGTTTGTAATTTGTCTGAAACTATTTAGTAATAAATGATAGTTATTAATTGTAATTCAAATGAAATGAAATGGGATGAAAAAAATGACGTTAAAATGATTAATCGATGAAACCGTCTTAAGCCAGGTCGTGGGGTAACTAGTTTTGGGATTTGCTAACACCAAAGGGGCAAATCAGCCTCCGCATCCTCGCCCAGTCCATCGGGGCTTGGAGAAATAAATTGGGCTGCATGCGGTGCTTCCACTCAGAGCTGAAACTGAGCACACATGAGTACTGGTAAACCGCTTAGAATGACTAATATGTTCTTTGGAAGCAAAGAATACACCACAGAATCAAACATATGGAGTGTACTTGTTTTCTAGGCCAGACTAGCTAGTTTCGACCAATATGGCCTCATCAGTGACCCTAAAATATTTTTGTAAATTCCACAATAGAATCAATGTTCCCAAAGGACAGGAAAGTATAAACTACACTATGATGTAGGGCAGGGAGACGTTTTACGGCCGCCACACATTCCCAGACACCAGCTGTAGTGACGTTAAATATGTTCTATAAAAAGGTAAGCCTGCTAAGGCAAAATGGTGTGAGTCAGACCGTCCAATGCATATAAGCTTATTTCAGTGGACGACTTGAGATATCATTTCATCTCAAGGTCGGGTAAAAGTCCCACAAAATTGGAAGCAGTGTCTCCAAAAGGGCATTAATAGTGTTGACGGTGACGTTATGCCTCAATTCAAACGAACAAAAGCCTGCGCCATTTAGTGCTCGCTGCTTGCCTCGTATAATACCTCTAGTTTTTTTTCGATAACAAACCCGTGCGCTATAATGGCATCTTAGATATCTCTAGAACTACCATTTTTTTTCAGATGAAAATGTTTGATATTTTTCTTATTTCTAGTCCAAATAAAGGTTGTTGGTGCTCGTTAGAACTGCCTCCACAATCTATGTTTCAGAGCAAAAATAAAACAAATAATGGACATCGCCATAGACCGCAATTTTCTCTATATAAAGTGGGGTTTAGAGGGGTGTTCATTGCCCTTGCTCGTCTGTGTAGCTGAGCAGGGGTGATTTGTGTCTTGACTGGTCGCAAACCTCAAAGACAGGTTTTCTCATGAAGCCGGGACTCAATTGCAGGATCAGTTTAAAAGAGATATAACGATACAAATGCATACCTTCTAAGCTCAAAGAAACTCTTTTGCTGAGTGTTAATGATTTACTCTTGCCGTCAGCGCTCTCTGACTCCCAGTGAACAGTAGCTGGTGGCTGGCTGCTGGGAACTGGACAGTTTATAGTCAAGGGAAAGTCAAGATACACTTGATGTACCTAAAAGTAACGAAAATGGTCTTGCAGCTAAATGTTCCTTTTATTGGTAAACCAGTCAGTGATCAATATAACTTTTCCACATATTCATTTCGACCGGTCAATTTCCATTACATTGGTGGTATGTATTACCAAACTTCCTGTACGTTAAGCAAATGATGCAGACCAGATCAGACGTCGCATTCCTCGGCGTCTAATCTGGGTATACGCTGTTTGCCATTGTCCCGAAAGAAATGGGACGCTGTGCACGTTTGTGATTTAAAGCGCCTTCGTCTGTTGATATGATATTTTTATGTTTAGAAGGAATTGTCGACAATACAATTTGCTAATGACAAGGGCTTTCGCTTCATGGTAATACTTTGCAGCAACAATAGCCTGTTCTGTTCGTAGTTACTGTACGGTAACGCCATCTTGCACATTTTTACGTCGAATAACATAATTTTAGAAGAAACAAAAGGTGTTACAGTACGTTGATTGTCTCATATGGTAACATCACGTTAACAAAACCGTGTATTGAGCCAAGTGCTTCAGTACTTTGATTGTCTCATATGGACAAGTCCGTGTAATGAGTCAAGTGCTTCAGTACTGTGATTGTTTCGTATGGACAAATCCGTGTAATGAGTCAAGTGCTAAAGTACTTTGATTTCTCGTATGGACAAATCCGTGTAATGAGTCACGTGCTACAGTATTTTTGATAGCCTCATATAGTGAGTCGTATGGACAAATCCTTGTAATGAGTCAAGTGCAACAATACTTTGATTGCCTCATATGGACAATTCCATAAATGAGTAAGGTGCTACTGTACTTTGATAGCCTCATATAATGAGTCAGGTGCTACAGTACTTTGAATGCCTAGTAGGGTGACATCCATTAACAAGTCCGTGTTATGAGTCACGCACTACAGTAATTTGTTAGTCTCATATGGTTACAACACGTTAACCAGTCCGTGTAATGAGTCAGGTGCTACAGGACTTTGATTGCCTCATGCGGTAATATCACGTCATCAAGCCCATGTAATGAGTCAGGTGCTACAGGACTTTGATTGCCTCATGCGGTAATATCACGTCATCAAGTCCGTGTAATGAGCCAGGTGCTACAGTAGTTTGATTGCCTCATGTGGTAAAATCGCGTTAATAAGTACGTGTAATGGGTCAGGTGCTACTGTACAGGACTTTGATTGTCTCATATGGTAACATCACGTTAACAAGTTCGTGTAATGAATCAGGAGCTACAGTGCTTTGATTGTCTCATATGGTAACATCGCATTAACAAGTCCGTGTAATGAGCCAGGTGCTATAGTACAGTGAGTGCCTCATAGAGCAACATCACGTTAACAAGTCCGCGTAAAGAGTCAGGTGCTACAGTTCTTTGAGTGTCTCCTAAAATCATATTAACAAATTTGTATGGGTCAGGTGCTACAGTACTGTGATTTTCTCATATGGTAACAACGCGTTAAGAAGGCCATGTAATGAGGCAGCTGCTACAGTACTTTAATTGCCTCGTATGGACAATTCCGTGTAATGAGACAGGTGCTACGGTACTTTGATTGCCTCATATAAGGAACCAGGTGCTACAGTTCTTTGATTGCCTAATATGGTAACACCCATTAACAAGTCCGTGTTATGAGTCACGCACTGCAGTAATTTGATAGCCTCATATGGTTACAACACGTTAACAAGTCCGTGTACAGATGATGCAAGACTCTGAATGCCTCATGTGGTAATATCACGTTAACAAGCTCGTGTAATGAGTCATGTGCTACAGTACTTTGATTATCTCGTACAGTGACATCACATTAACAAATCCGTGTAATGAGTCAAGTGCTACAGGACTTTGATTGCCTCATATGGTAACACCAGGTTAACACTTCCGTGTAATGAGTCAGGTGCTACAGTACTTTGCTTGTCTCATATAGTCACATCACATTAACAAATCCTTGTAAATAGGCAGGTGCTACAGAGCTTTGATTGTCTTATATGGTAACAGCGCGTTAACAAGGCCGTGTAATGCGTCAGTAGCTACAGTAGATTGATTGTCACATATGATAACATCATGTCAACGAATCCCTGTAATGAGTCTGGTGCTACAGTTCTTCGATTGTTTCATATGGTAACCTCACGATAACAAGCCGGGTATTGAGTGCCCCTCTAAATCCCACTTTTTATCGAGAAAAGTAGGATTGGTGGGGATGTTCATTATTTTCCTTAATTTTGCTAAGAAACAAATATTGTGGGTACTCGTTAGAACCGCCTCTATGAGGCGGTTCTAACGAGCACCCGCAATCTATGTTTGAACTAGAAATAGAAGTAAAAAAAACACACACACACACAATTTTTCATCTGAAAAAAATGCTAGTTCTAGAACAAAAGCTGCCATTTCAGCGCACGGGTGAGTTATCGTAATGAAGCAATTGATACTGGGTTGTTTTTACCTCTACAGGTTTATGAATAAGATCGTGAATGTAAGCATTTCTGAGGGCAACAATATCAGACACTGCTGTCCCTATACCGTTGTTCGCATAGCACTGATACGCTCCTTCATCTTTCTCAGTGACACTGAAAGAAAATGAATTTATATCTCGATAGACAAAGTTGGATTCCTTATTTCTACGGTGTTGACGTCTGTACTCAAGTACTGATTTGAATAGCTATATTATATCTTTACCTTTTGCAGTATAAAATTCTAATTTTTCTAAAACTAAGACGTACTTGTCAGGTGAGACATGTAACTTGGCGGATTTGGTTGCCACTTTTTGTTATAATTCAAAGGGGGTCTTTCAAGGTATAGGAAATTTGCATTGGTTTCTGCCCACGCTTGGATTTTGATGAAATTATGCACAATAATTGCCTTGGGTATAACCATTATAATTACGATGCATTCACTTTTAAATCTTATTTCCGTAGTAAATTTATTGCATATTTTATGAAGCCTCTATCACAACAGAGAGTACTCTCATATAAACTTGTCTACAGTATTCCGTGTTTCATATATCTAATGCTGCTATGTTTTATGAATTAAATAAAAATCAAAAATTAAAGCCTTAATTGGTGAGTTAGTTGATACTATGAACGACCTCATATGTCTAGGAATAGTGGCTGGGCATTCAGTTTTCTTTGATGGTGTCCCCATATTTCAGCTCCTATTTTTGTATTCATTAAAATTTTATATGCATTTTTACCATGTTCCAAGTTTTGTCAAGACACCATTTCAGCATAAAAACTACCCACATATCTTAGGAACATGTTGATGAATTTTGATGGAAATTGAGGACCGATAACAATGTGTTTTAACAGACTGAATACTGATAGTCCTGATTCAGCAAAATGTGAAATTATATGATTATCATGTTTTGGTCATGCTGTTTAATAATACTTTACTATTGCTTTCAATTTGGATGGCTTTAGTATAGTATGGTTTACGTAAGTAGTTCATAGCATAATAATAAGTATTATTTCAAACATCCATTTCGGTAAATTTGCCCCCTATGGAACAAACTGTTTTGTCTACAGAACTATACCGCAAAGGTTTTGATGACAAACGTCATCAAACGCACCCATGTAATCATGCGCACAGTTTTCTTTCTGTCTTTCTTGTCTAATTTGGTAATGGTACTAAGGTGATGTTAAGATTTAACATTCAAATCAACAACATACCAGTCACTTTAGATGTTGCTTCAGATTTTGTGAGATTTGTTATCCGACTCGAGATAAATGACTCTCAAGTCAAACTGTTGTTTGTTTATTTAACCGTAACTGTCCATTTAAAAAGAAAGGTTTACTCTAGGGAAAATCAACCACACTTGAGATTACTTTTCCTGGACATTAAGTTTTCAGAATTTGTATCTGCATAGGCACTAGCCAATCTATCTTTTTTGTATAGCCCCTATGAACGAAATCAAACGGCTTCCTGAAGCTGTATTCCAAAGCCATTTGAATTTGCTTTTAGAATTCATATGGCCGTACATTTGTCAGTGTTCCAAAACTTATGTGATCATGATTTTGTTGTCTATATATTTGTATAGGTCTTTCACTTCATTTACCTATCTCAGCAGTTGTTGCAGTAATTACAAAGCACATTGTGTAAGATATCAAGAAGCATTTAAACTGTTGATAGTAATTATTCAATCTGTGAGTAGTTATCACATTAATTATAGGATTTTAAATTATTTTCAGTAAATACATTGTGATGCTTTTTTCTGTCCAAACACTGCAATGCTCTTTCTAAGCTGAGAGATACATTGCACTGAAAATGTTCTGGTAATCATTAATGAACAAAAAGCAAGCAAGAACAGTGCTTACAAAAAACAGTGAACTTGCATTCAGCAGAAACATTGAAGAAGTGGTTGAAAGTTTAACAACCAGAAAAAAAATACTAAAAAACTCGCTTTCGATAAATTAACCACTATATTGACAAAGTAAATAGAAAAAAAATAAGACACTAAAGAAACGTCAACAATTACAATACCAATGCAGAAAAGAGACATATTTATGTATGTGTACTATAAGGAAGGAAACTGTTTCTCTCCCTGTCTAATAGCAAAATTTCTCTAGGTCATGGAACAGCTTTGTTTACACCAAATATTCTACGCCTCATCCATCAGTGATATCTTTTGCAACAGAAACTCAATATCAGTGACATTTCGATTTTTGGAAATACTAACCAATAATTACTGTAACTTTTTTGTTAGGATAATAATCAAGCGTTCATAAAGACAGAGTATATCTAAGGCTTAATCTGGCCATGAATTTATCAACAGAACTATTTTTACTAGTAACAACAAACCACTGACCATTGCGTCCTTGCATACCAGCTTGGTATGGAAATGAAAATAATGGATCTCCTTGCCTTACACCTATTTGAGTAGCATAACTTATGCAAAATCATTAAATAAAGTTGCACATGTTCACAATCATTTTGCTGCTAATAAAAAAGCAATATATGTTGTTAAGCCTAATTTGTTGTTTAGAATATCTTTGTTTTACTATCTACTATTTTGGATAGATCATAGTGTATAAATGAAAGGAAAATATCAGAAATTCATGATATTTTAATAGTTTCTAAGCTAGATCAGCTCAATATGTATTCATTTTGATTTGTATAATCTCATTTTTTATTACGTTAGTGCTACGAATTGCCTTTTTGTAAGGTTCTTGGATGATTTCAATAAAATAGTAAATTTTGCAGAAACGACTTACATCCATTAAAGGTGTAAAACTACAGTGTTACCGGTTTCGGATTTTCATGAAATTTGGCATAGCTAAAGAAGATACATATGGCAAGTTTTCCGAGCAAAATGAAATCTTGACAAAGACTAGAACATATTTATCTGAGGGATTGAATTTTGATAATTTTTTAAAATTTTAATTAAAAAATGAGATTTTTGATAATTATTTTATCAGAAAATGTAAGCTTTAATTAATTCAAAAGGTTTTTCAGTATCAAAGGAATGCCTATGGAGTTCTGCATTCAATCCAGTTCACAGATCTTGAAACTAAATAAAACATAAGATTTAAGATGCACTTATTTAGAGACAGACACCAGCTCATGGAGGGAGTCAGTTAGAGTGGCCTCCTGAGTCCTACTTTGATTTATATAATTTACTAAATACATTTTTATAGGTTGTATATGCTGAGTTATTAATATACAAAGTTAAAAGAAAAAAACATGCATGGGCACAAATGAAAGACCCCCTTTTGCAAGTCTCGCTTTTTGGGACATCTCTTTCCTGATGCCCGGGACTTCCGTGGAGCGTGGGCCATGTTTGCTGATGTTGGCTCGGTGTGGGACGCCTATTAGTCCGCGGGTGGGTGTCTCTTGCCTGATGCCTCCAGTTGACCTGTCTCATGAGCTACGTCGGTCGGTGTGTGCTCGGAGGGGGATGTGCTGTGTTTGCCGGGTCCAATCATCCGTTTCGGTTTCATAACTTTGGGGTTGAGACACACTGATGAAGATTAAATATCAGAAAGGCCTCTGTGTCACTAAATTTGGTATAGTTACGCCTTAATTGAAATTACACAGGGCTTACGAAATTAATACTGTGGATCGTAAATCGTCGGTTGTACGATCGCAAAAATCGTTTTACATTGTAATGTCATTTGTACATTTACATTTGCCAATGTAAAATAGATTTTTTATCTTTTTTGTCGCGTTTTTCGGCGATAACTTTTTTATTTTTGATTTTTGATCAATACATTCGGTGAGAAAGTTGTGGAGGAGAGGCTCCGCCAACTTCTCGTTAAGGATTCGGCCTCCTGAATGGTATACGTTTTGCTCTAACACGATTGACTTTTTACAATTTTTGAATTTTTCGTTAATAACTAAGTCCAATTCTGTCACTAACACTATCGAAATGTAAGCAAATGACTGGCCAATGTGTATATATGGATAAACCCCGCGCAGCCAACCTTTACGAAAACACGCCTATATAATTTTGACCCCCTATACCCCACTTTTATATAGTAAAACTGGGGTTTAGGGGGTATACATTATTTTTCTTATTTCTGCTCAAAAACATAGATTGTAGGTACTCGATAGAACCGCCTCGTCAAGGCGGTTCTATCGAGTCCCTGCAATCTATATTTTGAGCAGAAATAAGAAAAAATATCACAATTTTTCATATTGAAATTTCTAATTTTTGGCCCAAAAATTGGTAATGTATTTGTATAGGTGTGTTTTCGTAATGGAGGCGTCCAACTCAAGGGACGCTGCACAAATCATTAGAGTATTGACGGTCAAAAACATGAAAATCGTAGTTATTTGTAAAGGCAATGTAGATCATACGCCTTTGACCTATTTTGTTAAAATATTTAACATTGCGACATTTTGTTTCACTCTGCTTTGCAAACTGGCATGATGTTGCAATGGCCCACATAATTATCCGTCAATCATGCACTGAACAGACGACAAATCGTCGAACCACGCAGTCAATTTGTTTGTTTGTTTGATTTGAGGTTTAACGTCCCCGTCAACACTGTAAAGGTCATTTTGGAGACGTTGCTTCCAATTTTGTGGGACTTTTACCCGACATTGAGATGAAATGACATCTCAAGCCCTGTCGCCCAATGAAACCAATAGGGTTTATTAGCATGGACGTTCCGCCTCACACCGCGGTTCCTGGGCAGGCTTAGATCCTCTAAGCTGTTTACCAGTACTAGTGTGCGGGCCGGATTCAGCTCTGCGCGGAAGCATCGTGCAGCCCATATATTTCTTCAAGCCCCTATGGGCGGGGGCATTCCACGCCGTCAAGGTGGGGCTAGTGGAAACAGAAAGCTTCACGCAAGCCTGAAATTTCGGAAATCTCTATCTGATTACCGCTCTTCACATGTAAAATAGGGGCATGGAACCTTTTTTGAGAAGTTGGCGGAACTTCTCCTCTACAACTTTTCCGCTAGATGCTTCGATCAAAAATCAAAACTAAAAAAGTTATCACCGAAAAATGCGACAAAAAAGATAAATAATCTACTTGAGTTCCCATTGGAAACTAAGATATGGGGAGGTAAATCGCCGGTTTTGCGGTCGCAATTACCGCCAGTATACCTTCCCAATACAGTTAGATGTATCACCAAATTTAGAAGAAAAAAAAGTCATAACGATAACAAAGTCCGTGAGAAATAAGGCTATATAATGTTTTAAGGGGCATTTTCAGACGAAAATTTCAGTTTGTATTTCTTATTTGTTTTTTTTTTAAATACAATAAAAACAAAAACAACAACACATATTGTAGAGCCCCAATTCAGAGCCGCCTCGACAAGGTGGTTGTTTCGAGTACCCAAAATCTGTGTTTCGGAGCTTTTTAAAGCAGATGTAAGAAAAAATGCACGCTCCTGTAAACGCCATATTTCATTATGTGAAACCGGATTTACAGGGGTGATTATAACATTATGTAAAACTCATTTCTCCTAGAAGTCATCATGTTAACAAATCCGTGGAATCAACACCCCTCTAAACCCCAGTTTATACAGAGAAAACTGGGGTTTACGGGGGTATACATTATTTTTCTTATTTCTGCTCCAAGACATAGATCGTGGGTACTCGTTAGAACCGCCTCAACGAGGCGGTTCTAACGAGCACCCACAACCTATGTTTGCAGTAAAAATACGAAAAATACCGTGGATTTTCACCAGAAAATTAGCCATTTTGGAGCTATGATAAAATGCATTATTTCGCACGGGTGTGTTATCGTAATGAAAATGCTTCGTATGGATACGTTATTCTTTCTTAAAATCTTTATATTTACAGACATAAAAACATGATAATAATTTTACATCACGAAATAACTCCCTTATAATTTTGACTTCCTTAAACCTATAGTAAAACTGGGGTTTACGGGGGTATACATTTTTTTTGTTATTTCTGTTCAAAACAAACGTAGATTATGGGTACTTAATGAATACCCGCAATCTCTGTTTTGAGCATAAATATTAAAAAAATATCAGATTTTTTATCTGTTTTTTTTTTTTCAATTTTTTGAATGTAAAATTTTCAGTATATTTGAATAGGCGTGTTTTCATCATGTGAACAAACTGTTCTACCTCAATAAATAGACTGACGAACGCGACTAGATGACTCAATAAACTATGGTTCTCTCCATTATGATTGGGAGATGGCGACATTCTGACGTCAATGGCGACGTTCCACCATCAATAAGAAATTCTAATGCACTTACGTATGTAACGCGACGTCTGATTGGATAACGTCAAAAATTTGCGACAGTATATTCCACGATATACTGTCGGAAATCCGACGTCACCACGTAACGTCGTTTTTCATTGGCTTACATTTGATTTTACGCAGCTAACAACGCCTGCCGCTTTGTGCAAAATAGTACAATTTTTAACAAAACAACCGAATAAGAGCATTAGAATGGGGATAACTGTATTGAAAATTGTCATTTGGGGAGGTAAATCGGTGGTTTTACGGTCGCAAATTACGTTTTACGGCTCCGCTGACGCGTCGCCGTAAAACGAAATTTCCGACCGTAAAACCACCGATTTACCTCCCCAAATGACAATTTTGAATACAGTTATCCCCTAAATGTACGTATTCAGGGGCTATCTGTATTCAAAATTGTCATTTGGCGAGGTAAATCGGCGGAGCCGTAAAACGGAATTTGCGACCGTAAAACCGGCGATATACCTCCCCAAAATGTCAATTTTCAAAACAGTTATCCCCATTCCAATGCATTTATTCTATTGTTTTCTGAGAAAAAGTGTGCTATTTTGCTCAAAGCATATAAAGGTATCTTAAGTATTTGAACAGCATTTGATCACCAGAAAAATTACGCGTGTTCTCGTAAACTTTTAGGTGATAACTGTACTGAAAATTGTCATTTGGGGAGGTAAATCGGAGGTTTTACGGTCGGAAATTTCGTTTTACGGCGACGCGTTAGCGGATCCGTAAAACGTAATTTGCGACCGTAAAACCGACAATTTACCTCCACAAATGACAATTTTGAATACAGTTAGCCCCATTTAAATGCACTTATTCGGTATAAAAATTGTAAATTTTACACAAGGCGGCAAGCGCGGTGAGCTGCGTAAAACCAAATGCCAGCCAATGAAAACGCGGCGAAGTTTCGTGATGACGTCGGGTTTCCGACAGTATATCGCAGAATATACTGCCGCAATTTTTTGACGTTATCCAATCAGACGTCGCGTTACATACGCAAGTGCACTAGAATGCTCGTTATACTCTAATGGACATTAAAATACATTCATTATCTTTTTTAAAAATGTATTGACTCCCTTGGCATCACATGATCATTAACTGCCGTCAAATATGATTGGCCGATGACGCCGTTCTGACTGTTAACAGAAAGAATGCGAGGAACTGTCTTCTGATGATAATTTTAGCCCTCAAACCAGACTTTTTTGTCAAATAATGGATGGAAAAACGTATAATTGTAAGTGTTATAAAAGTTATTGCTTTTTATCACATGACGTCGCGTCTGAGAATGTAATAACACCATGTAATAAACTCGGTAATCCACTTGTGGATTAAATATGCAAATTAGCTAGATATGCCTCTTGGCGTTACACGTAGGGCGTCCTTAACGACGTCGCGTTTAGTAATGACAGATGATTGTCATTTTTGCATAAAAAGGCGTGAACAAAATGCGTTTTAAATGTCATATGAAAAATAAAATCTTGCATTCGTGCTGATGTATTATTAAATTTATTAAACGAGGTGAGGAAAAGGAATAAAATACGAGGATCCTCTATAACATTCATTTAAGTATGAATTGTGCCGATAACCATTTATTTATTAGTGCAAACCTCTGGAAGAGCAAGGTCCCTACTCCATTCTTCATCTTTACTCTATCGTTGTTCCCAAGTGGATTAAGAATTACACCATTTAGGGTCCAGTGGTACCTTTAATGAGAAAAATGTCACCCAATGAAGGAGAAGGGGCCGAAAGAAATGACCATGATTTCATCCTTCTATCCGTGTCCTAAATGTGACAATTCCTGCAACTTTTGACGGGCTTTTCAATATGAATCGCTGGCTGCTTCCTTGCAATATTGGAAGGTTGTGCATTCTCTCTCTCTCTCTCTCTCTCTCTCTCTCTCTCTCTCTCTCTCTCTCTCTCTCTCTCTCTCTCTCTCTCTCTCTCTCTCTCTCTCTCTCTCTCTCTCTCTCTCTCTCTCTCTCTCACACACACACACACACACACACACACACACACACACACACACACACACATTCCTCGCCTTACTTCCGTCGCGATTTAGACAAATGATTTGTTCAGTCCGCATGAAGGCACGTGAACACAAAAAATCAAACAACCGCAGTGATGAAACAACGGTGAGGACTCGACAGCAAGAAACCACTGAAATGCTACAGCAAAAGAAAACCAACAGTTAGACTCCGATATTAAATGCCCTTTAAAAAATCAATTTGCAAATACTGAAAACATTACGAAAACACGCCTTTGCAAAAACATTGCCAATTTTACCGCAAAAAAAAAAACAAAAAAAAACACAAAACATTTTCAGATGAAAAATTGTGATATTTTTTTCTTATTTCTGCTCTAAATATAGAGCAGAAACAAGAAAAAAGGTTTACCCCTGTAAAACCTAGTTTTACCTACTAAAACGGGGTTCAATGGGGTCAAAATTATAAATGCGTGTTTTCGTGATGATTAGGTTTTAGGCTTGAACTGTGATTTCTTTGTTTACCATTACGATAACACACCTATGCCACATAGTGATTTTTTTCACATGTCCAAAATGGCTACTTTTCTGATGAAAATCTGTGATATTTTTTTGAAATTTCTGCAAACATAGGTCGTGGGTGCTCGTTAGAACCGCCTCAAATTGAGGCGGTTCTAACGAGTACCCACAACCTATGTCTTGGAGCAAAAATAAGAAAAATAATGTATACCCCCGTAAACCCCATGTTTCTCTATATAAAGTTGTGTATAGGGGGTCTTTATTTCACGGACGTGTTCACGTGATGCCGAGTTTATTCACTGATGAGTTAGAAAATATTCATGCGCACCAATCAAATACTTTTCTGAACCACAGTGAAAGTGAGGGTGAGTGTTGGGAACACCTTACCACCAGTAAGTTTTACTGACCGTTCCAAGTCGGTGCTTTTGCTGTGGTTCCTTCATGTTTTGTGTTGATTATTCTGATTCTTCCCCCTTTTGGGTTGTTCATTTTTAGTTACCTTTGTCCTTCAAATTTAATGTTTGTCATTTTTAATTAGGTTTGGATATTCTGAGTCACCACCTGTTTGAGAAAGAGCTGCTGGCTCGGTTTATCTGTGGCCAGTTTGTTTACCGTCGTCTCGCCATGCCTAGTGATATTGTATCTGATTTTACCAGTTTGCTTAATTTACAAGCGCATATGCCGTTTTCTTTCAGTTTGCTAAATGTTTGAATATAGATTGTGGGTGAGAGCGATTACAAATCAGAAGCCACAATCAATCTTTGCAGCATGAAGACGAATATTAAAAAGTTTCAAACCCACTACTCTATACCTTGGGAGCGGCGTACCATAAGCGACACATGGGATTTCTAGCTGTTGCCCATTAGTAAAGTACACTGTACTGTCTGAGGACTGTGATAAAATCTTTGGTGGTCTGCTTGCGGCCAACACTGGAAATAATAATAATAATAATAATAATAATAATAATAATAATAATAATAATAATAATAAACACCTTCAACTGAATGGAATCTTCGTCACTACGTAAAACAGGAATCTATGTCGAAATTGAAGATTGTCAGGGGAGTAAGTTTCAGAAATACAAATTGAAAATGGCGGAGTTTTTTTTTTTTTTTTTTTTTGCAAGCTGTGACGTTTGAGCAAGGCCCTCGCCGTTTGTCAGCGTGCCAAAGGTTTTTTTTTTTTTTTTGATGTTTCCATATTTATTCATTTCAAAAGACACATACAACATATATATATATATATATATATAGATGAGTTTGACAGCATCACTCTTTACCTTGTAGCAAGTTTTCATACAGAGTTTCTTGCATTACTAGATCTATTATACGATCGAGGGTAGGACACACCATGCAAGGTTTTGTCCAGCATTTTATGCCCTCCCCCCGTCGAACTAAAAAAAAAAACCAACAATACATAAACATGAATGCAAAATCTATCTACCCTATGACGTTTGAAACGCACTCTATTCACGTTTTCTACAGACAATGCCAACACCTCGCGACGTCATTATAGAGACGTCGTATGTGTAACCTTACAGTTTCGTACATCCGATTCACACCCTCGGATTCGACGTCATACGATAAATAGAGGATATCTGATTTTTTTTTTTTTTTTTTCAGTATAAGATCGAATTCCATCTCACCGAATGAACACCGAAACGGATACCTTCACGTGTGGCGTAGCCTCAAGTGAAAATATCCGTTTCGGCGCTCATGAGTGAAACAAAAACTCGATCCCGAACCGAAAAAGAGAAGTCAGATTTTCTGTTTCCTACATGCTTCAAAAAATGCAGTATTTAGTTTCTCTAATGGCGTTCCTGGTCGTTTCGCGCCAATCCAGAGGTGTCCAGCAGCGTGCCAAAGGTTAAAGAGATGTTCGGCGATTCAAATTACGTTAACAAGTCCGTGTAATGAACACCCCTCTGAACCCCACTTCATATTGATAAAAACTGGGGTTTACAGGGGTTTACATTATTTTTGTCATTTCGCCTCAAAGACATAGGGTGTGGCTACTCGTAAGAACCGCCTCAATGAGACAGTTCTAACAAGCGCCCACAACCTATGTTTAGATAAGAAAGATATCACAAATTTTCATCAGAAAAATGACCGTTTTTGAGGTATGAAATAATGCAATAATTCATACGGATGTCTTATCGTAATGAATGGTAACATTTCGAAAACACGGCTACACAAATACATTGTAATTGTAATTTCGATATTTTTCTTATTTCTGCTTAAAAACATACATTGAGGGTACTCGTTAGAACCGCCTCGTTTTTCTTATTTCTGCTCAAAACATAGATTGTTGATACTCGTTAGAACCGCCTCAACGAGGCGGTTCTAACGAATACCCTCAATGTATGTTTTTAAGCAGAAATAAGAAAAATAAAGTATTCCCCTGCAAACCCAGTTTTACTACATAAAAGATGAAAAATTGTGATTTTTTTATTATTTCTGCTCAAATAATAGGTTGTATCGAGGCGGTTCTAACGAGTACCTACAATCTATATTTTAGAGCATAAATAAGAAAAATAAGGTTTACCCCTGCAAACCCCATGCAGTTTTACAATATAAAAGTGGGATTTAAGGGGGTCAAATTTATATAGGCGTGTTTTCGTGATGAAATACATAAAAGAAAAAAATAATTAATGGATTAGTCCCCTGGTCTTGCTGCCTCTAGATTAATTTGATTGATCTGAGGTTAAATGTCCCTGTCAACACTGTATAGGTTATTTTGGAGACGTTGCTTCCAATTTTGTGGGACTTTTACACGACATTGAGATGAAACGACACCTCAAACCCTGCTGCCCAATGAAACTAATAGGGTTTATAAGCATGGACGGACAGGGCCGACTCGCACCGCTTTGCCTGGGCAGGCTTAGATCCTCTGAGCGGTTTACCAGTAGTTGTGTGGGGTCGGTTTAAGCTCTTTGTGGAAGCATCATGCAGCCCATTTATTTCTTCGAGCCCCAATGGGCAGGAGCCGAAAGATTGTCGGAAAAATGAAAAATATCAGATGAAAAATTTTGAACAGAAATAAGAAAAATAATGCATACCCCTGCAAACCCCAGTTTTACTATATAAAAGTGGTGTTTCAGGGGGTCAGATTTATATAGGCGTGTTTTTCATGATGAAATACTCAAGAAAAGAAAGAAAGAAAGAAAGAATTAATGGATTAGTATCCTGGTCTTGCTGCCTCTAGAAAGCCTCCTTACCCTTCCAAACTATGAGGAATAAGAAACCACGATAGGGCTTTAATCTTCCCATTTTTTCCACGAAATACTGCGAATGTAAGTTAAATATATCCAAATACATGTATATATTTCAATAGTTCTTCATTAAAAGTTTAGATAAACATTATACTGACGTCATCTCGTGGTTTTACTGTGCCTTACATGACCTAAATTGCAACAGATTGTTGGTTTCTATAAGCGTAGATAAGATGTATGTTCAACTTTCATTTCGAAAGCACGCCTGTACAGATACATTGTAAATTCTATCGCCGAAAAAAATGAAAATTTTAAGATTAAAAATTGTGATATTTATCTTATTTCTGCTCAAAGGATAGATTGTGGATACCCGTTAGAACCGCCTCACCAATCTATATTTTAAGCAGAAAATAGAAAAGAAAAAAAATAGAATGTATACCCCTGCAAACCCCAGTTTTACTACATGAAAGTGGGGTTTACGGGTTTCAAAATTATACAGACGTGTTTTCGTATCGTAAGGTCCACGTTCATATCAGTTCAAGCATGTGCATTTGCAGAATCGTCGTTTGCTAGAAAAAAAAATCCGGCTATCGGGTGCCATAGACCGCCTGTGAATTCAAATTTTCCCCTTCTTTAAAGCCCTGAGAAACGTTCAAGGCTCAAGGCTCGTAGTTTCCTGTTGATGCGACTTTATAAAATGTAATGAAATGTAAGCCATTAGGTGTGAGTGAAATGAATAATTTCATTGGAATTGTGCGGCCCGTCAATATTTGGCGATAAGGCCAATTTTATTTAAGTCCTCTATAACCAAGCCTACTTTTTATCGCTATTGAAGAAACGCTTAGTTTTTGGTCAATTCTATGTATGTGCTAGGATCGCGGTCGTGCATAGCTGCAAAACATTACGAAAACGCACCTATTCAAATATATTGGTAAAATTTTACCACCAAAAATGATATTTTTCAGACAAAAATCCTGATATTTTTCATATTTCTGCTTAAAACATAGATTGTGGGTACTGTGGTTAGAACCGCCTCGGCGAGACGGTTCTATCGAGTACCCACAATCTATATCTTAGAGCAGAAATAAGGAAAATAAGGTTTACCCCTGTAAAACCCAGTTTTACTGTATAAAAGTGGGGTTCAGGGGGTTCAAAACTATAAAGGCATGTTTGCGTGATGAGCTGGTTCAGGAAATTTCTAATTTTGGCAACTTTTGTCCATCAGTTCAAAAGTTGAAATAAAATGAAGAAAAATAATAATGAATAAATAAATAATACAAATAATTAAGGCTGTTGTACCAAACAAAATGCCACAACAACACAAAAATATTATGACACAAGAAAGCCCATCGATATCACCACGAATGTCCTTCATCTGACTTTTGTTTACGAAAATATTTATTCAGGAAATAATTTTGACATTTGGACATTTCCCGTATCAAAACTACTATTAAGACCATATCTCCTTACGGAAATGAAAGTCAGCTTTTAAACACAGTATAAATTTAAAGCAGAGAGAGATGTAATTATAACCCCTTTCATATGGGAACGCCCAAAACGGGTCATTGGCAAACAGAACAGGCTAGCGTCTGACCACGACCTTAACTGTTTGCATCTTCCATTGCTACATGTTGGAGCGAGTCTATATCGGCAATGGAAAGGAACTGTGATTTATTCTGCAACAAATCACTTAGCGGATTTGATGTTTGAATTGGCCGGGGTTTCACGTCCCCGTCAACACTATTAAGGTCATTTTGGAGACGTTGCTTCCAATTTTCTAGGACTTTTACCAGACATTGAGATGAAATGACATCCAAAGCCCTGCCGCCCTATGAAACCAGACGGCTTATATGCATTTCACTATCTGACACACACCGCTTTGCTAGGCAGGCTTAGTCCTTCTAACCGATTTACCAGTACTCGTGTTGGTCAGATTCAGCTCTGCGTGGAAGCACCATGCAGCCCAATCTATTTCTCTATGCCCCGATGTGCGGGGGCGAGACAAAAAAGGCGCAGGGGCGAGTTTTACTATGTCACTAGAAGATTTATGTTGTTAGACGGTAAAACGTTATATTCTCCCATCAAAACATTGCAAATGGACATATATATGTGTGATACAGTCAATACGGTCTTATAATACTTCGGGTGGTTGGGAGAATTTCAGGGAAACAACACAACCAGAGGGCCATGAGGGCCCTGGATCTCTCACCTGATCCACACGTTAGCAATGAAATGGTAGGTATTATAGTAAGGTGCCTTGTCAGAAGGAAAATACATGACAAATATGAAGGTTCTATCTCAAATGGTTAAAAAATTACGATAAAGTAGGTCAAAGGTCCAGGTCACAAGTCAAACTTTTTGTATGGATGTGAAGCCATTGTCACAAGGAATATACATGCCAAATACGAAGGCTGTATCTCAAATGGTTCCAAAGTTATGATTAAGTAGGTCACAGATCAAGGTCAAGGTCACAGGTCAAATTTTTTTGCATGAGTGGGTAGACCTTGTCACAAGGAACATACCTGCCAAATATGAAGGCTCTACCATAATGGTTCAAAAGTTATGACAAAAACGATCAAAAGTCAAGGTCGCAGGCAAAAATTCTGCATGGTTGGGAAGCCCCTGTCACAAGGACCCTACATGCCAAATATGAAGGCTCTATCTTAAATGGTTCAAAAGTTATGAGAAAGAAGGTCAAAGGTCAAGGTCACAGGTAAAAAATTTTGTATGGGTGAAAGTCGTTGCCACAAGGAACATACATGCCAAATATGAAGGCTCTACCTCAAATGTTACAAAACTTATGATAAAGTAGGTCACATGTCAAGGTCACTAGCCATTTTTGTATGACACAAGGAAACTACATGCCAAATATGAAGGCTCTATCTCAAATGCATCAAAATTTATGACAAAGTAGGTCAAAGGTCAAGGTCATAAGACACATCTTTTGTATGGGTGGGAAGACCTTATCACAAGGAATATACATGCCAAATATGAAGGCACTATCTCAAATGGTTCAAAAGTTATGACAAAAACGATCAAAGGTCAATGTCACAGGTCAAAAATTTTGCATGGTTGGGAAGCCCTTGTCACAAGGACCCTACATGCCAAATATGAAGGCTCTATCTTAAATGGTTCAAAAGTTATGAGAAAGAAGGTCAAAGGTCAAGGTCACAAGTCAAAATTTTTGTATGGGTGAAAGTCGTTGCAAAAAGGAGCATACATGTCAAATATGGAGGATCTACCTCAAATGGTTCAAAAGTTATTAGAAAGAAGGACAAAGGTCAATGTCACAGGTCAAATATTTGTATGGGTGAAAGTCGTTGACACAAGGAACATACATGCCAAATATGAAGGCTCCACCTCAATTGGTTCAAAACTTATGATAAAGTAGGTCACATACTTGTCAAGGTCGAAAGTCATTTTTGTATGACATAAGGAAACTACATGCCAAATATGAAGGCTCTATCTCAAACGCTTCAACACTTATGACATAGTAGGTCAAAGGCCAAGATCATAATACAAAATTTTTTGTATGGATGGGAAGACCATTTGACAGGGAACGTACTTGCCAAATATGAAGGCACTATCTCAAATGGTTCAAAAGTTATGATAAAGTAGGTCATATGTCAAGGTATAGGTCACAGATCATTTTATGTATGAATAAGAACCCTTGTCGCAAGGAACCTACATGCCAAATATGAAGGCTGTATCTCAAATGCTTAAAAAGTTATGACAAAGTAGGTCAAAGGTCAAGGTAATGGGTCAAAATTTCTGAATGGTTAGGAAAACCTTGTCACAAGGAACATACATCCCAAATATGAAGGCTCTATCTTATATGGTTCAAAAGTTATAATAAAGAAGGTCACAGGTCAAGGTCACAGGTCAAATATTTTGTATGAGTGAGAAGCCTTTGTCACAAGGAACCTACATGTCAAATATGAAGGCTCTATCTCAAACGGAATAAAAGTTATGACAAAATAACCTACTGATCTATTTTTTGATTTGACATGACTCATATTCGAATTAAACTGAGATATTGTCCAGATGATCATTCTGAGCAAGTTTTATGATGATTGGACTAAAACTGTGGCCTCTTAGAGTGTTCACAACGTTTTTCTATGATTTGACCTGCTGACCTACTTTTTGACCCGACATGACCCATATTCAAACTTGACCCACTTATTACCAAGGTGATCATTCTGAGCAAGTTTGATGATGATCGGATCAAAACTTGGGCCTCTAGTGTGTTTACAAGTTTTATCTATGATCTGACCTACTGACCTACTTACTGACCAGACATGAGCCATATTCGAAATTAACCGAGATATTGTCAAATGATCATTCTGAGCAAGTTTGATCACATTGGACCAAAACTCTGGCCTAGTGTTCATAAGGTTTTTCTATGTTTTGACCTACTGACCTACTTTTTGAACCAACATGACCCATATTCGAACTTGTCTGAGATATTGTCAAGATGATCATTCTGGGCAAGTTTGATGATGATCGGACCAAAACTGTGGCCCTAGTGTGTTCACAAGGTTTTTCTATAATTTGACCTACTGACCTACTTTTTGACCGACATGACCCATATTCGAACTTGATCGGAATATTGTCAAGATGATCATTCTTGGCAAGCTTGATGATGATCGGACCAAACCTGTGGCCTCTAGTGTGTTCACAAGGTTTTTCTATGATTTAACCTACTGATCTTCTTTTTGATCCCACATGACCCATATTCAAACTTGACCTAGATATTGTAGAGATGATCATTCTGAGCAAGTTTGACGGTGACTCGACCAAAACTGTGGCCTCTAGATTGTTAACAAGGTTTTTCATTGATTTGACCTACTGACCTACTTTTTGACCTGACATGACACATATTCGAACTTAACCTAGATATTGTCAGGATGATCATTCTGGACAAGTTTGAGGATGCTTGGACCAAAACTGTTGCCTCTAGAGTGTTAACAAGGTTTTTCTTTGGTTTGACCTACTTTCCTACTTTTTGACCCACATGGCCCATATTCGAACTTGACCGAGGTATTGTAGAGATGATCATTCTGAGCAAGTTTGAAGAAGACTAGACCAAAACTGGGGCCTCTAGAGTGTTAACAAGGTTTATCTTATGATTTGACCTGGTGACCTACTTTTTGACCCGACATGATCCATATTCGAACCTGTCCGAGATATTGTCAGGATGATCATTCTAAGCAAGTTTGAGGATGATTGGATCAAATCTGTGGCCCTTAGAGTGTTAACAAGGTTTTTCTATGATTTGCCCTACTGACCTACCTTTTGACCCGACATGACCCATATTCGAACTTGACCGAGATATTGTCAGGACGATCATTCTGAGTAAGTTTGAAGATGATTGGGCCAAAACTGTGGCCTCTAGAGTGTTAACAAGGTTTTTCTATGGTTTGAGCTACTGACATACTTTTTGACCCTACATGACCCATACTCAAGCTTGACCTAGATATTGTAGAGATGATCATTCTGAGCATGTTTGATGTTGACTCGACCAAAACTGTGGCCTCTAGAGTGTTAACAAGGTTTTTCTTTGATTTGACCTACTTTTTGACTCCACATGACCCATATTCGAACTTGACTGAGATACTGCCAGGATGATTATCCTGAGCAAGATTGAGGATGATTGGACCAAAACTGTGGCCTCTAGAGTGTTAACAAGGTTTTCCTTTGATTTGACCTGGTGACCTATTTTTGACCCAACATGACCCATATTCGAACTTGATCGAGATATTGTTAGGATGATCATTCTGGCCAAGTTTGATGATGATTGGATCAAAACTGTGGCCTCTAGAGTGTTAACAAGAAAGGTTTTTGCCCGCACGACGCACGACGAACGACGACGCCGGACATCTCACAGTCACAAAAGCTCACCATGACCTTCGGTCAGGTGAGCTAATTATTGGCGATTTGTAATGTGTTAGAATCGACATAGATGAGTGTGATTTGTTGAGTAATAAATCACAGTTTGTCGGTGAATTGCTAACAGATACATCAAAGCCAAACGGTCATGATTTAATCTACATTGTCTCTGACCTCCAAACTATAATTTATTACTCAATAAATCAAAGATAGAGCTGATCTATTTCTTTAATATCAAATGAAGTGATCACTCATGTAAGATTTTATTTATTTATCTTATTTTGCGGTAGAAATATTTGTATAACTAGTAAACGGGATAGGACATGTTTAAACGAAAGAAAAGAGATCCTTTGAAATCATCACGAAAACACACCTATAAAATTATGACCCCCTTGCAACCCACTTTTATATAGTAAAACTGGGGTGTATAGGGGTAAACCTTATTTTTGTTATTTCTGCGCTAAAATATAGATTGTAGGTAGTCGTTAAAACCGCCTCGATGTGTGCCCACAATCTATATTTTGAGCAGAAATAAGAAAAATGTCACAATTTTTCAATCTTAAAATTTTCGTTTGTCCGCGAAAAAATTATAGTGTATTTGTATAGCGTGTTTTCGTAATGTGTGGCAGTCAAAACAGCAGACTGGTTCAGGGCAGATTCGACAACCCTCATGCTGTTCAGTAATCGCGAGCATAAACCAAAGCTCTTAAGCGGAATGGGAACACCTTCAGGAGAGGCAACTCCTGCAAAAACATTTTTTGTCTCCCATGTCAATAGGGGTCAACTCTTAAAGGAAATAATTTGCTCCTGAGGAGCAAATTCTTTCCTTTTAGAGTAGACCCCTTTTTCATCGGGACTGAGCCTAAAGAAAAGCGAACAGGAAGTCCCGAAAGTTGTCTCCCTTTGAAAAAAATGGCGGAAAATGTGCCAAGTGTTCCCATTCCCCTTAAAGGCAATGAGCAGACTACATTTAAACTTCGGTGGCTCGAACCACTTTGGAAACATAAAAAATTGTTCGAGACAAGGGTAGTTCGGGCCACTGAGGGTTACTCAATTTTACTATTAGTACCTGTTCTATAGTATAAATGTATGGTGTGTACTCATTAGAATCGCCGATTAGGCGATTCTAATGAGTACACACAGCATACATTTGCAAGATAAAAAGAAAATCTCCCTAAACTATGTTTTTTTCGTATTTGGAGGAATTCCTTTCGGACTGAATAACGGGTTCGACTCAACCATGGTAAACGAGCCATCGGTGTTCGAGTCACCGAAATTTTACTGTATTTGATACAGAATGTCTACAATTATAAAAACAGCTATTTGACAACATCAAGAGCAGTAGCAGTAGCAATTACAATAAAAATACAGCTAAAATGTAAAAACAAAATGTCTTCATGACGGAGAGGGAGCCGCCAGCTATTCTATTAATTAATCAGAGAAATAAAAGACTACGTTCATCCGTCATTTTTTGTCATGTTTGTGAATATTTTATTAATATTAATTTAACATATTTTGTACTGACTGGAATTTTCCGCCTTAAATATATAACAGGAGCCAGCGCACGACAAAATGGGGACCATTCTTACAGGAAAGAATTTTTATTCCTGTAAGTGCGGTCCCCGTGGCAAAGGATAAATAGTGTTCCGTATATCCTAGACACATACAGTTCTTCTTCTTTTTCTTCTTTTTCTTCTACGTCTATCTTTAATGTCATTTACCCAATAACTGACCGTTTATCACATAATGCCATATTTTAGAAAGTTCTCACGGATAGTCTTCCCATTCATACCTGAAGCATTGGTGTAAAACACAGATGCTTGGCGCCAGGTAGGTCACTTGATAACGTATTTTTCTTGTTTCAAGTTATTTTTTGCATGTTGCTATAATTGGAACACTTACCATCATTATAAAACTTGTTTAGAAACTTCTAGACAGAGTTAGAAAAAAAAAAAAAACGTTTTTTTATACTATCAAGGCTCAAATTATGTGCGATTCCAGCCCTGATTGCTCACCATGTCATTTTAAGTTTTTTATGTTCACTGCCATACGTCAGAAAACATTCATATTGTGGTCACCTGTTCGCTGGAGAGCCGGCTTTCTAGACCCCCAGGTTTGATGTCCCGGGATGGGACTGGACATCAAAATCTTTTTGACTATTTTCAGGATATAAGGTAAAATCACTGGACCATGAAATATAGGTCACAGTACTAGTGTGACGCATTTATATTTAGGTCAAATGTCGAGTCATACTTACTGATTATCCTGAAGTCATAGTGACCTGCAATTATTTTGAGGCAAAATGCTATGTCATACTAACTCGTAATCCTGAAGTATGGTGTTCATATATCAGAAAATCAGAAAGATTTTGATATCTAGCCCCATTCCAGGACATCAAACATGGGGGCAGCAGTCATGGCATGAAATGACTGCTTTCTGAAGAGTGCAGTCGACATACAAAAATGTTGAAAAAAAAAAAGCACATTGAAGGTATATAATTTCTAGGTTAAAATGACATGGTGTACAATAACTGTTGGGATCGCACAAATCATCGACAGTGTTCATATGAACACGACAGTGTTCATATGAACACTAAGCGTCGGGTGGACAAAGCACTCCCTGCTTGGGGAGCCGCAGTGAGCTGTGTTGTCGATCCGGTCAAGTTAGTCAGGAACACATTTAGAGGTAATTTTTATCCCTCGACCGAATAGGTTCGGGAGATATAGCGATCACCTGGCGTCCGTACGTCTGTCCGTCCGTCCGGTCGTCCGGACGCAACATTGTGATTCCCATATCTCCAATACCCTTTACGATTCATTGATGGCTCTTGGCACAATCGTTCACAAGACTGAGACGGCGTGTCATGCGCAAGAGAACCAGAACTCTACCTGGCATAGTTTCTTAGTTATCTTCCCTTTTAATAAAATGGTATGACTACCTTGTGATGATCATAACTCCAATACCCTTTGAGATATACAGTCGAACTTCAATGGCTCGAACACCTTTGGGACCTTGAAAATCTGTTCGAGACTGGGGAAGTTCGAGCCACTGAGGGCTAATGCCAGGAGGCGTAGCGACATACTTAAGGACATCTTTTCGGTGTTCTATAATGAAAACTGTATGCTGTGTGTACTCATTAGAATCGCCTCATCGAGGCGATTCTAATGAGTACACACAGCATACATTTGCAAGATAAAAGGCGAAAATATCCTCAATCTTTCTCTCCCTATTTCTTATGCAGAGAAATTCCATAGGGACTCAAGAACGGGTTCGACTGAGCCATGGTAAACGAGCCATCGGTGTTCGAGCCATCGAAGTTCTACTGTATTGATGGTACCTGGCACAATTGTTCACAAGGATGAGACGACATGTCATGCGCAAGAACCAGAACTCTGGCTGTCGTGGTTTTTGAGTTATCTCACCTTCTAATAAAATAGAGTAACTATCTTGTGATGGCCATAACTCCAATACCCTTTAAGATATATTGATGGTACCTGGCACAGTTGTTAATAAGGCTGAGACGGCGTGTCATGCGCAAGAACCACAACTCTTGGTGCCAAGGTGTTTTATTATCTCCCTTCCAATAAAATAGAATCACTACCTTGTGATGGAGATATCTCCAATACTCTTTGAGATATATTGATAGTACTTGGTACAGGTGTACATGACGTTAAGCAGGCGTGCCGTGTGCAAGAACCACCAGTCGGGGTGCCCTGGTTTATTAATTATCTCCCCTGACAATAATATGAAATAAAGGCACTGCCTTTTGAGCAAACCCACTCAGATATAGAGGAGCGTGATAGCTCAGTGGTTAGTGCACTTGCCTCTGATGCTAGAGGCACCCGGTTCGATCCCCGGAGGCGGTGATTATTTCGGTCAGAATCAGAATTGTTACTGGTGACACGTCAAATGACATTCATACACCAGGTTCGGTGTCCGAACACACTCCATTGGCATCAATTGCAGGGATGCATTACAAAAAGTGCACCATCCTTCGGATCGGGACGTTAACTGGAGGCCCCCTGTGCAGGGCGAGTCATCTCCTGTGCAGGTTAAAGACCCCTACCATAATTACATGGTCACTGTGTAGGCTTTCAACCCTGCAACCTGGAGTGTATCAATGTACACCTGCGAGTAATGGTCAAATGTGACCGATCGCAGTGACCGATCGCAGTATAAGTAGAAAGACAGAAAGAAATTATACCCCGTAAGTAGCAAATGGTGGTGTAGGACATCAAAAACATCGATACTGCTAGTATTGTAGCTAAGTGGTTAGTGCACTTGCCTCTGATGCTAGAGCCCCCGGTTCGACCCCACCCCACCCCACCCCCAACAACAGCGACATTAAAGGCTGGTATTTGAACATGTTCCATTGGCATCATTTGTAGGGGTAAATGTCACAAAGTGCACGATTTCCCCAGCTGTATCCAATATTCCTCAAAGTGGCATGCTCAGACATTTGTTGTTCTGCCCATACATAAATGACCTATCACAGAAGGTCAGCCCCATTTTGGTGTATCTGAACAAAGGCAAAAAGCAGCCTGGTGTTTCTTTGGAAGGAAGATAATCAGCTGGTCTGAAGATGTTAAAACATGATGGCAGAGACCATGATTAGACTTATCCTGGATTATCCCACGCCACTATTGGACCCACATATTGTATCAAGATGGTGCAACGGCAAGCAACACGGTTTGTCAGAGGTGACTACCACACAATCAGCAGTACCTCCCGAGTGATGCAACACCTTGGCAGGCAAACTTACCAGCATTGACATCAAGATATCTCTGGGCCAAGTGGATATTCATGGTTGCGGTTGCAGTTTCTCCGACCCGCAAGCAGCGAACAGTTGGGGATACCCCCGGGGTATACGGTACGACAACATCAGGGATCCTTGAGGGCTTCAAGAGGGATCCCAAAACTACGTAAAACTGTTTTTCAAAGTTTTAATTTGTTCTGTTGTGACACAAAGGTGACGTGTATTTTGCATCACTGGGGAGTTTGATTTGATTTAAACATATTTTATTGCTTATAACATAAGATACAAGCAAATGGGTTGGGCCACAAGTTCTAGCAACATTAGTTACGGCCCTTCCCAAGTACAAAATACAGTTTTAAGCAATTCACAAATGACAAATCAAACATAACCACACGAGTATGGGGACTATCAATAGAGTAGAGAAATATCCAAGAAATAAGGAGAAAGGATAGATATAGGTAGAACGTCTTGAAATATATCTTCAAAATGCAGAAATAACCGGAACACAATTAGCAGCAACATTTCTCTCAACCTCTCGGAAGTTACTCTATACGAATCAATACGTAAACACACCTAATCAAATATACCGGTAAATTTTTACCACTGAAAGTGATTTTTCCAAGTAAAATTCCAGATACTCCCCATATCCACGCCCATAACACAGACTGCGGGTATCCGCTAGAACCGCCCCTGAGGCAGTCCAAACGAGCACCCACACTCCATGCTCTAGGACAAGAACAAGATAAATACTGTCTACACCTGGAGGTCTCAATTTCTACTATATAAAGTGGAGTTCAAGGAAATCGAATTTATATAGGCGTGTTTTCCTAATGAGTGTTTGTAATGCCTAAAAGCGGTTGGTATCCTTTATGTATTCCTGTACACTATGAAATATCGTTGAGTTTTCTTCGAAAGAAAGTGACTCTCTGCCATTTAGTAGAGTATTTATATTTAGTGGATGGAATCTGTGGGTATTGTGAAAGAGTTTTCGCCGTTCGTTTGTATATCTATAACATTGAAAGAAATAATGTTCTGCGTCTTCTATACTTGTTCCACATTCACATTGTGCATTTTCTCTTAATCTGTTTCTAAATAAGTCATTGTGTAAGTTGCTGCAATTATTTCTAATACATGCGTGTACTACTGATAATTTTCTGTTACCATACAAGAAATATTGTGGTACTTTTGGTGCAATAAACAGATCACTGAGTAAAGCGCTTTTAAAACTTGATAATGTGGGTTTGTTTCGAATTTCTTGAGGTAGTTGGTTCCATAAACTTGTAGAAGATGGGATGAAGGATCTAGAGAAAACTTGCGTTCTTTGGTTTTGAATAACAAAGTCGTCGCTGTTTCGTAAAGTATAATGAGATGTCATACCCACAATTGGAGGAAAAAGATTAGTTAGAAACTCTGGTAACATGGCATTCTTGGATTTAAACACAAGAACTAACTTCTGATAGCTTCGCCGGTCAGCTAATGAAAGCCATCCAATTTCAGAATATAATTTGGCAATAGAAACTGATCTAGTTAAACCACTAACAATCCTTGCAGCTTCATGTTGTATTTTTTCGAGACTATCTTTTTCATACATTGTACAACCATCCCATACTGCAGATGCGTATTCGAGAATCGGTCTCAAAAACGATAAATAAATCTGATTTAGTGCTTTTCTGTGAAGTTTATATTTTAATTTACGCATCATACCTAGACTTTTTGCAGCGGAGGTTAAAATATTATTGATATGTTCGTGCCATTTGGCATCGTGGCTAAATGAAATTCCTAAATGTTTGTGCTGGTCTACAAATTTTACTTGTGTGTCATCAAACATTAATACAGGTGGATTTATGTCCTTTTCCAGTGTAAATAACATTGCTTCTGTTTTTGCTGGGTTAAAGTCAACTAACCATTGTTTTGCCCAAATTGAAATGACCTGCAGGTCATGGTTTAAGATACCTTCCAAATCTGCCAAATTGGAAGAAGAAAAAGCCAAAGATGTATCATCAGCAAACAGTCGAGTGATACTTAATAAATTATCAATGATATCGTTCACGTAAATAAGGAAAAACAGAGGCCCAAGAACAGAGCCTTGGGGTACGCCTGCTGATGTATGTTTAACGTTTGACATGGAAGAACCAAGAAAAACTTTTTGCTGTCTGTTTGATAAATAACTAATAATCCAATCTAATAACTTCCCTGATATACCGTTTTGTTGTAATTTGAACAGTAAGCCACGATGCCATACTCGATCAAAGGCTTTAGATATGTCGCAAAATACCATGCAAGTATAAACTTTAGAGTCTATGCCTTGACAGATCTGATGGTAAATATCAATAAGCTGATGTACAGTGGAATGGCCGGACAAGAATCCCGACTGTTTTTTATATACAAGATTATTTGAAATAAGATGATTATATATACTTTTATAAATTAATCTTTCCATTAGTTTTCCAATACAGCTCAGTAGCGAAATAGGTCTATAATTTGATGAAATATCTTTGAGTCCTTTTTTATATAATGGCATAATAATAGATGATTTCCACAGAGATGGGAAGACACCAGACATTAATGATTTATTAAATAACATGCATAACGGCTTTGCTATCGACATTTTAGTTGCTTTTAATACTTTGTGACTGATTTGATCCTCACCAACAGCTTTGTTAGAATTAAGTGTTTCAATTGTTTCAATTATTTCAGTTTCCGAAATTTCTATATTTGATAGGTTATTTAAATGTCTTTGGTACAAAATTTGGAAGCGAAACATTTGAATCGTTTATAGTGGAAATTGAGGCGAAGAAATCATTTAAACAGTTTGCCTTTTCTTGATCAGAAAAATGATAGCTTTCTTCTCCATTTTGAACAGTTTTTAAAGGAGGGATCGTGTCAATTCCTTTATTTTCTTTAATTAATTGTTTTAAAATCTTCCAGTATAATTTCGGATTAGATTTGTCAGCATCAGTAATTACATTTTCTAAGTTATTAAAATATTGTTCTTTTGCATGTTTTTTCATATTATTTACTTTATTTCTTAATTGTTTGTACTTGGTCCAATCATTAGGGTTTTTTGTTTTGGCTGCTTTAGTTTTTTGTCTATCTCGACGTCTTCTAGCATTTCGAATTTCCGAGTCAAACCACGGTTTATCATCGGGCCTTATTACAACTTCCTTATTTGGTATACAAACGTGCATTAGTTCAAGTAATTTTTCAGTAAAAGTTTTGCAGGCTTCGTCGATAGGCAAATCATTAATAAAATTCCAGTTTTCATGTGTTATCATTTCGTTCAAATTTTCAAAATTAGCTCTTTTGTACAACCAGACTTTACGCTTATATGTAGTTGAACTCTTATGAATGAATGAGATAAAGACATAAGTAGCACGATGATCGCTAATTATATCTGGTACAACTAAGACACCAGAATCTAGCGGCTGAATTTGTTGGGATAATAAAACTGGATCTATAAGTGTAGATGTGGTAGCAGTTATCCTAGTCGGATCCGTAATGATATTTTTTATATTATTTAAGAGCTGGATATCTTTTAAGTGACGATTGTTAACGTTGAGTTGATCTTCGTTGATGTCCCCTACTATAACTATATTGTCCATTGTAGCTAGTGCTTGTTCTAAAGTTATGTTTAAATCTTGCCAAAAGGCAACAGGTGTATTAGGTGGGCGATAAATATTTGATAATAGAAGAAGAGATTCCTTATATTTAATTTCAATCCAAATAGTATTGTCTACTTGAGTCTCTAATTCAGGTTTGCGAGTTGCAATTAATTTATCAGATACATAAATAAGTAGACCACCTGAATAAGCTGAGTTATCTTTCCTAAAGGGCTCAGTGAACCCTTCTAATCTGATAAAGTCATCGGTTATATCGTGTGTCAAATGCGTTTCTGTAAAACAGAGAACATCAAAGTCTAAAAAGTTATCTTTTATGTAATCTAATTTATGCCTTATACTACGAATATTTAAATGAAGTATCGATAAACAATTCGCGTCTTCCGAATTTCCCAGAATCGGTCCTGGGTTTGTTTCAACATCCCCCGATAATAAAATTGACATTGACAGGAATACAACAGGGATACCATTATTTGTAAAGCAGGAAATCAAATATGACATGAAAAAACAGCATTTGAAAAAAGCATAAATAGATAATCCAGAGAAGGCACAGACCCTGTATTTTGCAGCCACGACGCCATTCAAAATACTCTTTATACCTTTATTTAATTTGGAAAATATACCAATTCAAGATGTTCAAAGAATGGCGTTCGTTGCTGGAAAAAACAGCACACAACAAACCACCTGAGGTTCATGAGAAATGATATTGCTGCTCGTGTATTCGGTAGTTCGACGTAGATATGACTAGCAAAGACAAAGATAACAGATAGAAAAGAAGCAAAGATAGCATGAGGAAAAGGATTGAATTCAACAACTACTGTACAGTGATAGTCCATGAAAGTTGGATCAAACCGGATCATTTTACCCTCAACTATTTACAACTTTATACAGGCTAGTAATAAATACCTATTTAAACTCAATATTCTGTTTGAGAATGTGCATCGACAGTGTGGGGAGTTTAAATGATATTGACTCAGAGGCAAGGGCCGTTGTCCTAACCGCAGGTAGGGGTAGAGGCGCGCGCGCGCGCGTGTGTGTGTGTGTGTGGGGGGGGGGGGGTCTTATTTCTTCTGTTTCTGCACTTTTATTCATTTTCCCCCTTTCTCCCCTGTCCCGCCCTCTCTTATCCATTTCTACCTCTTCTATCTCTTTTTGTCCCTTTCTCTGGGAGATGACACACAATGAAGCACCAGGGTTTACGTGTCGTTAAACCCAAAACAATTTTTTAAGATTCACCTCCGCCTTGCACATAGTCTTAGTATGACAATGCTCCAGTGTTTGTCCTGGGTGTACTTCATGGGAAGAATTAAAATTAGATAGAGTGACTCACAGTTACTTTGCAGCATGGACACTTTAAAGTATCTATCTATCTATCTATCTATCTATCTATCTATCTATCTATCTATCTATCTATCTATCTATCTATCTATCTATCTATCTATCTATCTATCTATTTTATCTATCTATCTATCTATCTATCTATCTATCTATCTATCTATCTATCTATCTATCTATCTATCTATCTATCTATCTATCTATCTTCTTATATATCTGGCCATTATCTCCCCCGGTCATATCTGGCCATTACCTCAGTTGATTGGGTGGCTAAATTTAGAATTTAGCTGAAAAAAAGGGAGAGGCACTGGATGCGTCCTTAAAACCATTTACAATCTGCATAACAGAGGTATTCTAAAACGCATACTTCTGAGTCCCAATCTTACACCGCGCTGCCCCCCCCCCCCCCCCCCTGCGGATCTGGTATTCACCACAGAGGAGGGAAGACCACCCCACTGGGGAACAGCCCCAGGAAAGAACGAGCCCTTCAGGGCACCACCATAGGACCGGTATCTACGATATTGTGAGTCGTCCACCCCCGATGCCCCTGCTCGGGCCGACACCACTACAGGGGTCAAGTACCTATCTTTATCAATAGACACTGAATCAGAGAGTACCTTGTAGAAGAAGGTTAAAGAGGACCCTCACGACGGGCCCCCAGGGACGGCCACTCTAGCTCATCAAGCACGCCACCGACGCCACTTCTATTTCGCCATCGCCCACAGGCCCACCTAGCAGCCGTCCTCCGCACCCTCCGCACCCTCCCCACCCGCTGAGTCCGAGCTTCAACACAGGGATGCCAAATGGGTGACGCATATCCAAGCTGAGGACGAACCAATGCCCCTCACGCAACATCCCTTGTCCGCCCAGGTGCTAAAGCCAAGTTCCGTCCAAGGAATCCCAAAGTCCCAGTTGCTTTAGATGTAATCTCAGAGATATGTCGACCCCAACCAAGATCCTCAGCGACGGCGACACCAAGATATTTGGCGGATTGAACATGCCCCAAAACCTGCTGGCGAAGAGTACAGCCAAACTCAATTCGCTTGTCCGGAGGGCGTCGCGACACCCACATTGAGCGACATTCGGCCACACTGAACCCCACCCGCCAATCGGCCTCCCACCGCGCAAGCTGATCCAGGTCATCTTGCAAAACAAGACAGCCAGAAGGAGAATATATGCTCCCATACAGGACACTATCATCAGCAAACAAACGGACCGATGACCTGATATTATCGGGGAGATCATTAATGAAAACCAAGAAAAGGACCGGCCCAAGGACCGAACCCTGGGGGACCCCAGAAAAAACAGGGACCGGACTAGACGCCCGGCCACCAAGCACAACCCGCCGCGAGCGCCCAGAGAGCCATGAGCTAACCCACCCATGTGTGGATCCCCTTATCCCATAGTACTCCAGTTTATGTAATAGCCCTCTGTGAGGTACCTTGCCAAAGGCACTAGCAAAGTCCATGATGACCAAGTCAGTCCGCCTGTGGCCACTGTTTATGGCCCCACCCAGATTGCTCACAATGTCATCGCAAAACCGAACAAGCTGCGCCTCGCAAGACCTTTGAAGCACTAGCGAATTGCTATGGGATTTGGGGGCCCATCATCACTTTGTAAATTTTAGGAAGGAAGAAATCCAACAGGTAGCCAGATAGCCCATTATGTCTCTTAATATTCCAAGGGCTTTATTTTATTACTCCGGAGTAATAGTTTGTGAAAAATTTTAATTTCTTGGTCAGACGAGAAGAGCTTTCCACCCTACCGAGAAGCTCAGGTAAATTCTCCGGTAACTCGTTGGTCAAAACGCGATGCATGGTTTTACCGGCCAAACTTTTCGGCTCAGTGCGGTACGTTTCATTTCATTTAAACCCGTGACGAAGTTTCGAAACTTTCCCGCGATCAAACTTCAGCGTTGATGGAACAGTCTTCGAAAAGAGCTTTTTAAAATTATTTCGACGCTTTTTGTGTTTCTGTTTAAATGGGACTTGACTCCGTTTAGTTTTGAGGAGCAATTTTTGGATGTGAATACAATTCTCATGAACTCTGTAAAGATGGCGGATTATCGCCAGAAACTGAACGAGATTCAAGGCGAGATTTGGGTGCCTAAGTATATTGTTCCAGCCTCTCTACAGTAAAGCAAACACTTCGTGTGTTTGCTATAACTTTGTGATGGCCATAACTCCAATACCCTTCAAGATTCATTGATGGTTCTTGGCACAATTGTTCACAAGGCTAAGACGGCGTGTCATGCGCAAGAACCAGAACTCTGGCTGCCATAGTTTTTGAGTTATCTCCCCTTTTAATAAAATGGAATGACTGCCTTGTGATGGTTATACTCCAATACGTTTGAGATATATTGACGGTACCTGGCACAATTGTTCACAAGGCTGAGACGACGTGTCATGCACGAGAACCACAACTCTGGCTGCCATGGTTTTGGAGTTATCTCCACTTCCAATAAAATAGAGTGACTATCTTGTGATGGCCATAACTCCAATAACATTTGAGATATGTTGATGGTATCTGGCACAGTTGTTCACAAGGCTGAGACGGCGTGTCATGCCAAGAACCACAACTCTGGGCGCCATGGTTTTTTGTTATCTCCCCTTCGAATAAAATAGAATCACTACCTTCTGATGGCGATATCCCCAATACTCTTTGAGATATATTGATGTTTTATTTATTGATATTGATTTAAGTACAGGTGTACATGATGTTAAGCAGGCGGGTCGTGTTCAAGAACCACGAGTCGGTGTGCCCTGTTTTTTTTAATTATCTCCCCTGACAATATAACCTTGTGATGGCCATAGCTCCAATACCTTTTGAAATATATTGCTGGTACTTGGTACAATTGTGGACAAGCTTGAGACGGCATGCCTAAGAACCACAACTATGGGTGCTTTGGTATTTGACTTATCTCCCCTTCCAATATAATCGTATGACCACCTTGTGATCGAACTCCAATACCCTTTGAGATATATTGAAGGAACTTGGCACAATTTAATACAATGTATAGAAGGCATGTCATGTACAAGAATCACAACTCTTGGTGCTGTGGTATTTGAGCTATCTCTCCTTTCAATATAACAGTACGACCACCTTGTAATCAAAAAATCTCAAATACCCTTTGAGACATATTGCTGGTACTTGGTACAGGTATACATGAAGTAAGCAGGCGCGTCATGCACAAGAACCACAATTCCGAGTGCGTTGGTTTAAGAGTTATCTCCCCTGACAGTATAATCTTGTGATGGCTATAACTCCAATACCTTTGAGATATATTGCTGGTACTTGCCACAATTGTACATGTATATACAAGGATGAAAAGGCATTTCTTGTGCAAGAACCACAACTCAGTATACCTGTACTTTGTGCATTGGAAATCTTGGATATTCATCATGTTGCGAAGCGATCCTTTGTCTCGTATCATTTAATAGTCGAATAACAGTACATACAAATATACTATGGGCTTACCAGTGTGTTTTGATTCCGATATACTTTCTATTTTTGAACAGGCTTTTGGTCGGGGGTTTTGCCATCTCCTCTGATGGCTATTTTGGAAATTAAAATGGAAAGATCTGATCACAGAGCCCCGAGGGATACTAGTAACCGTCACAATGTGGAAATTAGTTGGTTCAATGAGGGAGCATCGTGGAACACTAGACGATACCCAGCAGGCACTCAACGTCAAATCAACGTCGAAATAACACTGAAAACATTGTTTCAACGTCGATTCAATACAGAGTCAACACCGCGCGCCCATGAGGTAGTTTTGAACTTGAAAAATGCCCACCATTTTGGTATGTAAACACCAGTGTTTAATGTTATAATCGTCGGGGTGGTGGGGGGGGGGGGGTGCGTCTGTATTTCGACGTTAAACAGATATCTGTATTTAATCATGTAATTTAGAACACCAGGGTAAAATGAAGATATCTGAATCTAAATAGAGATATCTGCATTTAGATACAGATATCTGTATTTAAAATCAGATATCTCTATTTAAAATTAAGAAATTGTATTTGAAATGTGGGTGACTCTATTCTGTTATCAAATAGAGATATCTGAATTTCAATTATAGATATCTGTATTTGAATTACAGATATCTATATTTAACCTTAAACAGAGATATGCGTAATTGAAATGCAGATATCTTTATTGGAAATGCAGATATCTGTATTTATGAGCCTTGTTGATTTCGACTTTTATTTTCAACAAATAATCAATTCACCCTTGCTCAAGAATGTTTTAGTAATATTAGCATACTGAACATCTTTTGCTTTGATAAAGCCATATTACTGTAGAAATGGAACAGAAAATATTAACGCAAAAAAACACAAAAAAACAACAACAACAACAACAACAAAAAAAAACATAAAGGTATAATACATTTAAAACGTAAGAATATTAGAAGGTGTGTGTGTGTGTGTGTGTGTGTGTGTGTGTGTGTGTGTGTGTGTGTGTGTGTGTGTGTGTGTGTGTGTGTGTGTGTGTGTGTGTGTGTGTGTGTTTGACGTCCCACCAACGGCTAAGGCCATAAGGAGACGGGACCTCGGTTTAATGACATCTGAAAATCTGGAGAAGCACGGGATGGAACCTACGACCCCTGGTTTATGGGACGAGTAGCATAACCACTACACCACGGGGGTCGCCCCCGCCCATCGGGACTTGGAGAAAAAGATGGGACTGCATGGTGCTTCCACGCAGAGCTGAATCTGACCACACACGAGTACTGATATACTGCTAAGACGGACTAAGTCTGCCCCGGCAAAGCGGTGTGAGTCAGAACGTCCAATGCATATAAGCCTTCTGGTTTCATTGGACGGCATGTCTTAGTGTGTCATTTCACCGCAATGTCGGGTAAAAGTTCCACAAAATTGGAAGCAACGTCTCCAAAATGACCTAATTAGTGTTGACTGGGACGTTAAACCCCAATTCAAACAAACAAAAACATCACGGGGGATCCTTTAATACTAGAAAGAATAACTAAAGCTGTCTACATAAAAACTGCAGGAAAAAAACTTTGGTTGTAATGGATTTTTCAACCCTGATAATAGCACCCCCGGGGTCCCAATATTGGTAGCGAAGTACAAGCACTTCTTGTTAGGTGAGCCGTATTGAGCTGTGTTGTGGTGCGGTAAAGTTAGTTAGGAACACATCACATCACGAAAACACACCTATATAATTTTGACCCCCTTGAGCCCCACTTTTATATAGTAAAACCGGGGTTTCCGGGGGTTTACCTTATTTTTCTTATTTCTGCTCTAAAATATAGATTGTGGGTACTCGTTAGAACCGCCTCGATGAGGCGGTTCTAACGAGTGCCCACAATCTATATTTTGAGCAGAAATAAGAAAAATATCACATTTTTCATCTTAAAATTTTCATTTTTTCGGCGATAAAGGTGGCAATGTATTTGTATAGGCGTGTTTGCGTAATGAAGGTAATTTTTTGGAAATTCAAAGGGAAGGGTCTGATCAAAGAGTCCTGAGGGACACTAGAAACCTTGGGTGCAGGCTCACTATATGGCAATTAAAATGAATTGGTTCAATGAGGGATTACTGAAGGACACAAGTCACTCAGCGCCAAATCAACGCCCAAAGAACGCTGAAAACATTGTTTCAACACTGAGTCAACGCAGAGTGCCAGTGAGGTAGTTTTGAATTTGAATATGCCCAACATATAGTCGGCGAGAGAGGCATCAGTTTTCCATAAGTGCAGTAAATAAAGATATCTGTGCTTCAATGTTATATACAGATACCTGTAACTGAAATGCAAATATATGTAATAGAAATGCAGATATCTGTATTTAATCCTTTTATTCAGATATCTGCAATTCAAATACAGGTATCTGCATTTCGAATACAGTTATTTCTAATTACATGGAAAACAGATATCTTTATCTAAAATGCAGATATCTGCATTTAATAGATTTAAACACAAACCGGACACCACAGTATTTGGGTACTCTTGAAGAAGTTGCGATTTGATCAAAATTCGATCTAGCGGTTTTAACCAGATTGGAAGTAGTTATTGAAAGGTTTTTTTGTTTTTTTTTTTTTTTTTCATTGTTGCTGTTTCTTGTTTTTTGTTGTTGTTTTTTTGTGTGTGTTTGTTTTGTTTTATGGAATGGAAAAATGGATTGAATACAGTCCGAGATATGCAATATTAAATTAATCTTACTTGCATAATTTATGCAAATTTATGCAAATTATTAACTATATTATATAAGGCATAATATAATTGACATCCGCTAAACCGATTTCCGAGAAAAAAAAGTTATAGAATACTTGGTTTGCCCACTTTAATTTTAACATATACACAAATGCACGCTAATAATAAAAGCGAAATGCTTCGAAATTTTGAACGTATATTTGTATAATTTTTGTGCAAATGACATGGCTCGTCACATTTTATGCATTTAGTGCGCTGTCTCGCATTTCCTACCAAATTTTATCTAAATGACGCCTCCAAACACTTTCTGACACCAAGAAGGCCATTTATCCCTCAAAAACCACATTTTTGTCTTATTCTTTTATGGATTCACCCTTTTTATACCAAATGGAATCTTCCTCATTATATATAGCAGGTGTCCATTTCAAAATTTAGGGGTGTCAGGTTGTGTTTTTTTTTCAAAATCTAGCAGGGAAATGGCTGAACTTTTTGCAAACAGTGTAGGCCCTGATCAGACGCCGCGTTCTGCGGCATCTGATCTGGGCCTGCACTGTTTGCCACGGTACCCGTTTAGGGGTTTCCAGTCTGAAATGGGTTAAATCAATATTTTTTGCTTACAGATATGCTTTCAGTATCAGCTGCAACTATAATTAATCAGAAAATTCACGGATACGAAAAGATATTAACAAAATATTAGCAGACTAATGCAGATGAGATTAGTTCGTGATTAGTTTATGATTAGGCTAAACCTTAAAGGGACAAGCAAACGTTCAAAGCAGATGACATGACGGCATTCTGTTTTATTTATTTATTTTTCAGTTTATCAGAGAATCATGATTAGGCTCGACATTTGATTCAGAAGAACTGCTAAGCCCGATCTTTTCTTGAATAGAAAGAGCTGTTTAAAACGTGCCACCTGTTAAAACCATGATGGGCGCATTAAGGGTTAATAATAACTCATTATACCCCAGTCTTAATAAAACCAGAAACAACGCCTTTAGCTTCCTTGAGTGCAAGTGAATCCGAAAATAGCGTTAATTCTCAGATCTGTATGATGCGTGGTTTGTGTATACGAATATGAGGCTAGGTCTATAGAGTTTTCATTGATATTTTTTTTTATTCAAACAGAATACCCAGGGAAGGGGTGTATTCTGAATTGTTCTTGCCACACAGGCGGTCGTTTGCCCCCATTCCCATACAGATAGCTAGTGGGACAGGTTGCCCTCAACTTCCCATCCCCACGAAAAAGTCCAGGAATACCAGGCATAACCCCTCCCACTCCAACTCCAACCCTCTAATCGCACACACACTCACACGCGCGCCCACGCACTCGCGTACACACGCGGGGTAAATAGTGAAATTCAAAATTCTGAACCCACAAAAGTAGGCATCACTTGTTACTCGAAAGTATCAGAGTGCTCACCCAGCCTCGAGACACATCACGTGAACAAGTCCGTGAAATAAACATCCCCTAAACCCCACTCGATACAGAGAAAACTGGGGATTACGGGGATAAACATTATTTTTCTTATTTCTGCCTCAACACATAGCTTGTTGGTACTCGTTAGAACTGACTCAATGAGGCGATTCTAACGAGCACCCACAACCTATGTTCAGAGCATAAATCAGAAAAAATATCACGGATTTTCATCGGAAAAGTAGCCATTTTGGAGATATGAAAGAATGCAGTATGTCGTACGGATGTGTTATCGTAATGTGAGAATTCATAGCTTGAAACAAGAAGGAATAATTATGGAAAATGGATAAGAGAGAGAGAGAGAGAGAGAGAGAGAGAGAGAGAGAGAGAGAGAGAGAGAGAGAGAGAGAGAGAGAGAGAGAGAGAGAGTGAGAGAGGGAGAAAGAGAGTGTGAATTGGAACCTTTTACTAACAATACTTGACGTGTGATCTGAGAGAGAGAGAGAGAGAGAGAGAGAGAGAGAGAGAGAGAGAGAGAGAGAGAGAGAGAGAGAGAGAGAGAGAGAGACTTTGTATGTCTTCCTGGTGTTTTGAAACGTTTACGTTCAAGTACAGTGAAATTCCCCTATTAAAACCACCTAAAATTAAGACTAATTCTCCTTTAAAAGCTTCCCAAAGGTGGTCTTAATATAGGAATTATACTCTATATACTTTTGAACGCAAGGAGGTTTTGGATATTGGCCTGATTGTCTTTAACTATTATCACCGAATAAAATTGATTCTAGATTTGGAGTACAAAAAAGGCCTAGTATATTCAATAAGATATTCAAGTTCTCTCGTCGTTGAAACGTTGGCATTCCAAGAAAAAATGTTTTGTTGTTTCAATGGCTCCACATATGCAGTTTGGGTCATCGATGATATATTCGAAAACAGATGGTGTTGTAAAATTCTTAGTGTACTATGTTGTATTTGTAAACTCCTTTTACCCGTGTGATAATACTTAGGCGGGTTAGTGACTGGATTTCAAACTGAAGATGATTCTGTGTCACAGCCTGAGGTTTTTTCTTTGCGACATATATGAATTAGGAAAAATTAAAGGCAAACTTAACTTTTCGGAACATTTCAGAAAATTATCAAACGTTACAAGCGCACAGATTACAATATAAATGCTATGAAACAGTCTGCTGTGTTTGACCCAATCACGCTCAAACATTATGCTTTCCTCTTTGATTTCGCGCCGGTGGGTCGTGGTTCAAACTCCGTGATGACTCTGGCTTAAGCTATTTATTAATTGTTCGGAGCCGGAACTTTTATGTCTGTTGCTTTGTCCAACGGGCTTCAACTCTTGGTTTTCTTTTGCTCCAGTGTTCCAGTGGCATTGTTTGTTTGTTTGATTTGAGGTGTAATGTCCCCGTCAACACTGTATAATTCATTTTGGAGACGTTGCTTCCAGTTTTATGGGACTTTTACCCAACATTAAGATGAAATGACAACTCAAGCCAATGAAACCAATAGGGCTTATAAGCTTGGGCAGGCTTAGATCCTCTAAGCGGTTTACCAGTACTCGTGTGCGGTCGGTTTCAGCTCTGCGTGGAAGCATCATACAGCCCATCTATTTCTTCAAGCCCAGATGGGCGGGGGCAGTGACATTGTGTTCAGCACCGGATGGCTCAACGCGTTTACCTGTCGAGTCCTCATCCTTGGGTCAACTTGGCTTCAATTGTGACTGCTTTGTTATCCGAACTGATTCGTTGATGAGCGCGGACCGAACAAATGTATGTTTGTTGAACCACAGTGAAATCCATCAGTAATTTTTACTGACCGTTCCAAGTCGGTTTGCTGTGGTTTATTTCTGTTTAATGTTTGTTATGTCGGTGATTCTTATTCTTTCCCCTGTTTTGTACGTTGTTCCTTTTTAATTGCGTTTGGATTATCCAAGTCCGCACCTGTTTGGGAAAGAGCTTCTGACTCGAGTTGCTATTGTCGGAACTCCATGTTTCGACTTCTTTCCATGACACTAGTTTAAAGGTATTTTATTGCATCAGTACATTTCAAAACAGGCATGCAATGGGGTTGGGTCACAAGTTCCCACAGCATTAGTTACGACCCTTCCCCTACATAGTGACATCAACAGGATTACAGTCACATGATATGACAAACACATTCATTATTAACATCTATACTTTAGCAGTATTTGGTAAAATAACTAACTAAAATAAATAAATAAAGTGTGCGTCTATACATAATGGTTGTGGTTTGGCGATTCAGCGGTATAATAAAGACCATCACGCATAAATGATTCGATGCATAATTTTAGAAATTATTAGAAAATCTACCAGTGTTCTTGATGTATGTATGTATAGCATTGAAAATAACCATGTTCTCCTCGAATGGTAGCTGTGTAATACCAAAAAGTAAAACATCTCAATTAAGAGGATGAAAGTTTCGAGTTTCGGTAAACAGAGTTACTCGCTGATTTACATATTTCGGACAACGAAAATAGTAGTGCTCAGCATCCTAATTTTCTAAGTTATATTCACATACAGGATTAATTAATAAATGGTTAGTGTATAAGTCACTGAACAAGTTACTACATTTGTTACGTATTCTAGCATGCATTACAGATAAAAATCTGTCACGTTGAATGTAATATTTTGGTACTCCCTCTGTAAATGAATAATGACTTTTTATTGCATAATTATTTAAAAGAGAAGAACTATTGCGCAAATTCTCATCCAAGTCATTCCATAATGAAAGAGACGATGGTATACAAGAATTTCGAAATAGCTCTGTTCTGCAGAAAGGAACAGAGATGTTATTACGGTTTCTGAGTGGATAATTAGTGGTTTCTCTTATGGCAGGAGGAATGAGATCAACAATATACGAGGGGACTTGCCCATTAATCGATCGGTACATGAAATATAGTTTCTGTTTTTAACGTCTCTCCGATAAAGGAGTCCACCCACATTCTTTGTATAATAATTCGAGTCAGTCCAGTTACAATTCTGGCCGCTTCATTTTGTATTTTTTCCTAAGCATTACAATCTTGCTCTGTGCAACCATCCCATACTAAAGAGGAGTATTCAAGTATCGGTAGTAGTTATGAGTTATAAATCGCCTTCATTTTCTTCAATACTTCATTAAGAAGGCGATTTATAACTCATAACTACTACCGATACTTGAATACTCCTCTTTAGTATTGAACAAAATAGAAAATTTTCTAGCGCACTGGTCTAAAAGAAAGTTAACTCTGCTTGGATGAATTACTGTCATTAAATCATTAGCCCTGTCTAAGTTCACCCATCTATTTTTGGCTCTACCTAATCCACCGGGAAACCTCATAAAACGACTAGAGAGGCTATTTTATAAGTTTCTGTGGAATTCTGTTCCAGACAGGATAAAAAGAAGTGTTATTATAAAAAACATGAATGTTGGGGGACTGAGAATGATACACATTCAATACTTTATAAAAGCTCTAAAAATAACATGGTTTCGGAGAATCATTCACAATGATAAAAATTCCTCGTTGCATTCACTATCAAATATTGAATTTGGAACTTTTTTCAATATCGGATCAGGATATACAGCACAAATAATGGATCGTATAAGTAATCCGTTTTGGAAAGAAGTATTGCAAAGTTGGAAAGAATTTTGTGATCTAGTAAAATCGAGACAGTCTGCCGAATTTTAAACTCTCCATTGTGGTATAATAAGAATTTAAGACACGGAGCAAATTATTTTATTAAAAATTGTTATAAGGCATAAGGCTAGTTTCTGACCTACTGGACCAAAATGGTAATTTTTACAATTTTGATGGTTTAAAAACAACATATGGGATAGGGGGAACTTTTTTGGATTATCAAAGACTCTTATTTAAAATACCAGAAGAATGGAAAAACACTAAGAACAAACAGTAATGTACACAGAATGAATATATTTAATGTAACAAGTAGTGTATACACAAGTTTTTTGTTCAAAGATAAAAAAGGATGTAGAAGATTCTATGATATAATGATCAGAGCAAATGAAATGACTTTTGAAAACAAATGGGTAAGAGAAATTGGGATACTAAATGAACAAGATTTTAATAATACTAATAGAGCAATGAAAGATTTAAAGGAGGTAATATTAAAAAAAAATCAGTTAAAAATAAATAATAAAATTTTGGTTACAAAATCTTTTCTGTATCGTAAAGGAAAGGCAGAAAATAGCCTCTGTTCATATTGTAATCGTGATATCGAATCTATTTACCATCTTTTTGTGGAATGCGATAAAGTCAAACATTTCTGGGTGGAACTTAGGCAGTGGCTGCTTTCAGTATCAAATGTTACATTAGTTTTGGACGGGAAAAATATTTTATTTTCCTCCCAAGGCAGAGACCAGCTTGCGAACTATATTTTTACAACAGCTAAATACAGTAAAATTCCTCTATTCAGACCACCTTTGGAACTGTTCAAAAGTGGTCTTTAAGACCACTTTTAAACAGTCCCAAAGGTGGTCTCTGACCAGAGGACCCTGTGGCCAGAAAACATAAAGAAATATTAAGTGCACCCTTCAAAATAAGCTTTTAAAAGCAGAATTAGTCTGAATTTTAGGTGATCTTAATAGCGGAATTTCACTGTACTACATATATAAAACTAAGTTATTTTGCTCATGAACACTATGTAAATAAAAATAAAAAATGAGTAAATACCTTTATAGCAATTTTAAAAGATAGATTTCGATGTGAAAAAAACATAGCATACTTAAATAATAGCTTAGCAAAGTTTTTGTCGAAATAGGGTTCTTTTAATAATATTTTAAGTTAATACAATGGGGCATTTTGCGAGAGGCTCTTCTTTATCTTTTCTTTTTAAAATGATAGCTTCGGAGCACTCTGGGAATAACAATATCAAGCTTCAGCGGCACCACAGGGCAGGCGGATATATGGCAGAAAGTATGTTAAGAAGTAAAATTATCTCTTTCACCTTGGAGGTATGTTAAAAAGAAAAACGCTATGCGAAAGTGATATTACCTTTATATCTACAGTAGTGCTCCTTAATTTTCGGAGCAATAGGGCGGAACTAATAGTGCAGAGCCAGGCGAGACTCCGAAGGCAGTTTGATTAGCAATATTTGTGTAACACATGCACCCTTCGGACATAGATCTGCAATATATAATGACATAATAATAGCAACATTTCCTTGTTATTTTTATACTCTTCTTCCAATGCCTGAAACTCTGGGATCTCTACAGTGGATACCTCCATACTGTATTGTGGAGTAAACAATAAAAATAAGATTTAGAATTAGTGACCATTTTACACTAGATATACATATACATTAATGTTTTGAAAATTGAATGTAAACAGTTTACATTTTGAAAAATAAAATTACCAAAAAAAGTTATAAATCGCCTCATCGAGGTGGTTCTAACGAGTGCTCACAATCTATATTTTAGAGCAGAAATAAGAAAAAAATAAGGTTCACCCTGTAAACGCCAGTTTTACTATATAAAAGTTGGGTCCAATAGGGCACGTTTTCGTGATGTTGTGGTTTTAATATTACGAGGGCTTATTGATATATTGTGAGCCTCGTATTGAAGGAGGGACGCAGGGATGTTCTTTTCAAGTCCTACTATTATCTGACTATATACGGCCGTGCACCGAAAGGCTTATCTCATTTGGTCAGGTAGCACTCTAACTTAAACAAGACAAGCAGCGTTTGCAAAATGGACAAAAACGGTGAAAGAGCAGTGGTCCAATATATTGGCATAAAGAGGTTTAACACCTAAGGATATCCATAATGATATGGTAGCAACACTAGGGAAAGTTGCCTCTTAATATGCTACAGTGAAAAGGTGGATGGTGGAATTTAAGCGCGACAGACAGAGCCTCGAGGATGCCCCCCCCCCCCCCACACACACACACACACACCCCTGTCCTGGAAGGCATGTCAGTTTTGCAACCCCAGAAATGGTCAATAAAGTCCGTGATACTGTTTTGACTGACAAACGAGTCACAGAAAGATATATAGCCAGTAGAGTTGGAATTTCACAGGAAAGAGTAGAGTGCATTCTGACAGAGGATCTTGCAATGAGACAGCTTTCGGTCCGATGGTTACCAAGACTTCTGACAGTTGATCAGAAACACACAAGGCGCACATTATCGCGTGCTAATCTTAACTTTTTTGAGGAAGATCTTGCCAACAGTCTTCCGAGATTTATCACTATGGATGAAACATGGATCCATCATTTTACTCGGAGGCCAAACAACAATCAAAGCAATGGAAAAACCCTGGCTCACCCCCGCCAAAGAAGGCAAAGCCTGTTCCATTAGCTGGGAAGGTTATGGCCTCGGTTTTCTGGGATGCATATGGCATTCTACTAATAAGGGATAAACAATAAATGGCACATACCATGCCTCACTTCTCACGCAGGGACGGAAAAATAGAAAACTTAAGCGCCGCGGCAGAATCACTAAAGATGTGTTGTTCCATTAGGACAATGCTCCTGTTCTGCCATTGCTTTGGCTACCATTCACGATTGTGGCTTTATAATGATTGAGCCTTATTCACCTGATCTCGCTCCGTCAGACTTTCATCTATTTCAAAAACTGGAAACGGCTATTTCAGGCACCCAGTTTCAGTCCATTGATGACGTCATATATGCAGGGGGTGACTTTCTGAACAGCCAAGAAAAGGAGTTCTATAAAAGTGGCATTGAGGCCCTTAAACACCACTGGCAAAAGTGTATACATTCTGAAGGGGGTTATGTTGAAACATAATACACTATGTTCGACAAAATTCAAATGCTTCAATATGAGGCTCACAACATATCAATCAGCCATTTTATATCATTGCAAGTATGCCCAGATAAGATAGCCGTTTGGCCATTCTAATACTTGTTTTTGCCTTGGTTTAGTTTTATTATCATTGATTTTTGTGAGCGATGAGATAATATTTTATCGATTCCTGAACATTGCCTCTTCTTATAGTTTATTAGGTGTGCCTGCGGTTATTAGGGTGTCTAAATTAATCAAAATGTGAAACCGTAATTTAAAACTGATTTTATAAACAGCTATATACAGACGTGCTAATGAAAACACCATATTACGTAGTCGCTAATACAGCTCAATAGACGCTATGAGGATGGTAATAATAATAGCCAGTGCAATGAGCAAAAGCTCTGATCTGCGTCCTTGATTGACTTCACATGTCTATCATATATCTATTATTGTGTGACTGTAATGCTTTTGGCGATACCTTATCGCTAATATAACTTTTTATTGGAAATAATGTGTGTGTGTGTGTGTGTGTGTGTGTGTGTGTGTGTGTGTGTGTGTGTGTGTGTGTGTGTGTGTGTGTGAATTCGGGTTTAACGTCGCTTTCAACAATTTTTCAGTCATATCACGACGGTGTCTGGTTGCGACAGGGAGCTCAATGCTCACTTTTATAGTGCTGCCTCACTGAAGTATCATGTCCCAGACACATTACATGATACCACACCCAGTCACATTATCCTGACACTGGGTCGACCAGTCCTAGCTCTACCCCGTAAATCTGAGTGCCAAGCGAGGAGCAGCTAGTACCATTGTTAACGACTTTGGTATGTCGCGGCCCGGGAACGAACCCGTGACCTCCCGTTTCCCGGAGCGGACACTCTACCAACTGAGCTATCGGGGCCGGTTTGGAAATAATGTGTGTGCATGGTACGCGTTCAGATGACTTATAAATAGGGATATACACTAAAATTCCGCTATTAAGACCACCTGAACTTAACACTAATTTTGCTTCAAACTCTTTTTCAGTAGGCTTCAGTCATTCTTTCTTTGCGTTTTCTGAATACAGTGTCCTCTGGTCAGAGACCATCTTGGGGACTGTTCAAAAGTGGTCTTAAACCACTTTTGTTCAAAAGTGGTCTTAAAGACCACTTTTGAACAGTCTCAAAGGTGGTCTTAATATAGAAATTTTACTGTACATTTAAGAGTTAATCACACACACACGCGCACGCACGCACAATAGAATCTTTGCAGTCGCCTAAATTATGAATATCTTTCTTAAAGGAATCCTCCCGTTTTCGCACCTCGAATTGTAATTTGCAAAAACAATGCTGATGAACGTTTTTCTTTGCGGTCACTTGAACAACCGATATCAAGAACAGACAACGTTCTAAGCCAGTTTATTCATAGCTGAAGATATTGTTAGTTAACGTATAACGTAAAAAATTTGATCATAGGTATGGCAGATATGCCAATCTTTTTTCAAGAAATAAAAGTGTGTAGGCTCACATTTTTTCATCAAAAATCCTTCTGTATCCAATATTGATCTTGTTAGAACAGTTAATATTTTGACCACGTGCAAGCTCGTTAAACTACCATGGCTTAGGATTACTGTGTGCATGCTTGTATCCTGGTGATTCAAGACAAGCCGTTTTGTTGGAAATTCCATGAGTCGACTCACATTTCAGATTATTCCGCCGGACAACTGCGACCAGTATCACATCTCGAGATGGATGCTATAGGAATTCGTAGAAAACATTTCTTCAAAGAAATCCTTTCAAAGGTAATTCTTTCAATCTACATATTTATTTATTTATTTATTTATTTATTTATTTATTTATTTATTTATAATAATTCGTCATTATATATACTTTATTTGTTGTAACATTCCAACATGTAATAGTTCTTAGCCATTTCGAAAACACGCCTATACACATGCATTGAAAACCATATCGCCGAAAATGAAAATTTTTAGATGAAAAGTTGTGATATTTTTTCTTATTTCTGATCAACATATAGATTGTGGGTACACGTTAGAACCGTCTCATCGAGGCGGTTCTATCAGTTACCCACAATCTACATTTTAGAGCAGAAATAATTAAAATAAGGTTAACCCCTGTTAACCCCAGTTTTACTATATATAAGAGGGGTTCAAGGGGCTCAAAATTATATAGGCGTGTTTACGTGATGACAAATAACTGTACAGCAGCACTCAACTGGACTGTGCATCAAATTATCAGCACCCAGCGCTTGACACAAGAATACTCGAAGTTTATGTTTCTTTACTGAGCACTACAGAAATCAATTAATGCTCACTATTACTGAGCATAATATCCATCAAATTCTTGCTCACTACATTATCACAGGTAAGAGGCAATTGAACAGACCACGCCTTTGCGCTACCTCTCTGGTCAGCCGCCATTTACAGGAAACATAACAAACTCTATTTCATATCATTCTCCGCGACACGGCTAACAAATATAGCTATTCACAAATTCATTTAAGAAATGAAATTTATTTTTCTGCAGTTCATGGAAGTATGAACGCAGTGGGTCGCGTGCAAAGTAAATGAACCCCGAAGGGGTTCATGTAAACTTTGCTAGCGACCCACTGTCGTTCATACTTTCATGAAAAGCAGAAAAATTAAGTTTATTTTTTATATTTACATTATTTGCCCCTCATCACTGGGCGAAAAAAATGCTTGTAGGGCAAACTTTTAAAGCTGAAAAACATTTACACGCTGTTTTTCTACAAAGAGCGGAGCAGCGTTGACGTCATCAACTCCCGTAGAGAACAATGGTTTAGAATGACGTCATTTAACGTCACTGAAAATCATGTGATTCGATGCGTTCATTGACGTATGAACGCAATTGTTTTCTATAGGTTTACATTAGACTTTACACTGGAAATGTAAATATTACATTAACAACAGATAGAAACTACAAACAGGAAGATTTTCATCTATTCTCCACAACATTTGTTAGTGTCTCATAAGGACCAACACTGTTTGCCGTAAATTCTTTCTGTATTTGGTAGGCACCACGTCACAACCATCCTCGTGACGCTGATGACGCAGCTGACGTCATCCACGCCTCTCAGGCCGTTATGACGTGTGGCGACCAAATACTCTCACTTATCATCATCACGTTCTTTTTATGTACATACATGCACAAACCGAGTTCTCAAACAAAAACGGCATCATTACAAAATGAACTCGTAATTCTTCTTGAACAAAATTATTTCTACTCAACATGAATATGCTTGTAAAATCAAATTCATCACGGTTCGTCATCACGGACAACCCGACAGGCTCTTGTAAGAGTTTGCCCTGATGATGAAGATATGGTTAAACCCGTCTTAATTTTACGTCTCCTCTACACCTAATATCATATAGAGACGGAACAGCGGTTTTCTAACCACTGCTAGTCAAAAGTTATGGATCGAACAAGTGACCCGACGTTTATTAATTATATTCTACAAAAGGGGTCTATAAAAGCCTAAATGAATCTAGAATGAGCGGGTGTCCAAACTTTATGTCTCACCAACATCTAGGGTCAGAATGAGACAGGACCTAGCTTAAAAGACTCGTTCTACTTCTGGAGAAGCCTGGGATCGATCCTGCGACCTTTAGATGGCAAAGCTAGTAGCCTAATCACTTCACCGCAGAGGCTTCAAAAGTGAATTCAGATTAGGCTTCAGAAAGTTGGGGTATACTAGAAGTAAACCCCTCCAAAACCTACAAGCATGTTCATACAAAAAATAATACTAAACATAGATTTAACATACCTTTCAATATACTTTCGTTGTCTCGTCACGATGTTGTGTTCAATCGTTAGAACTTGACCTGCTGCTGAATAGTGTTCGTTTTTCAGGGTTTTTATATCTATGAATACTACCGAAAAATCATACTCATATTAGCTCGCTAAAATCGTGGCGAAGTGAAGATACCGTCCACAATCACAGCCAGATAGCAAAAATCGAGTAGATAATGGATTTGCGTTCAAAAAGTATTTCCCCTAGGGAAAAAAGATGAAACGTCCCTACAAATCAATGGTATGACTCCCGTCAAAAAGAACACTCGCAACACCGTGACCGGTCTGAAAATTATATATGGCACAATTTGGCGGTTGGCAAATTAAGGCAAATTTTATAGAAATCCGCCTTATAGCGGCCAAATGTATGGTAAAAAAAATCTCCACAAACCACTCATGCATACATCGTATGATATGTGCATGACTTGTGCATGGAGCAGCACATTTTTGCCTACCGCATTTCACCCAAAATATTTCACTCGCACCGCCTTGCCATATACCTACTAAAATAATTTAGATGTGCATAAGCACCAGAGAGGCTTCCTATTCCATCTCGTATCAGATTTTAAGATGAAAATGTGATATTTTTGCTATTTCTGCTCCAAATATAGATTGTGGATATCCGTTAGAACCGCCTCATTGAGGCGGTTCTAACGAGTACACACAATCTATATTTTAGAGCAGAAATAAGAAAAATAAGTCTTTAAACGAGGTCCCGTCTCCGTATGACCTTAGCTGTTGGTGGGACGTAAAACTCAAAGCACTCACTCATTCACTCACGTCTGACTGGTGATCAGGAGGACGCGGGTTCGATACCTGCCGGGTCGGCAACATTCTTTCGTGGAGATTGATCATGAAATCTTTTCTACGGTCATTCTCTCCCTTCCGCTGATTCAAGAAGGGCAGTTGTCAGTTTCTGGGGAAAGAATGTTCACTGTCTGTACTGGTTAACCGCTTACATATAAGCCTGCCCAGAAAAGGATGGAAATGAACTCTATAATCTCTAAGCTTTCGTTGTCATCCTATGAAGTATTATTGTATATGTATATATGAAGTGCATGTCACTGAAATTGTGAAATAAATATGTTTAAACTAAAGACTCATCCGAAAGTCTGGAGAAGCCCGGGATCGATCCTGCGACCCCTGGTTTACAAGGCGAGTAGCGTAACCACTACACCACTGAGGCTTCTACCAGTCAGACGAATTATAGGGTTATACCCAGGTGCTTGGATTTCTCATCTAATTGCGCGATGTGACCCTCGCCAATCGGGGCTTGGAGAAATATGTAGGGCTACATAACTCTTCCAACCACAGCTGAATTCGATCGCACATGAGAACTGGTAAGCCGCTTAGATGGTTTAATACTGCTCAGGCATAGTGGTGCGAGTCGACCCGTCCCTGTATATAAATCCTATTGGTTTACCCTTACGCTTGAGATGTCATTTCATCTCAAAATCGGGTAAAACACCCACAAAATTGGCTGCAACGTCTCCAAATTGTGCTAAATAGTGATGACGGGACGTAAAATCTCAATTAACTGCGCAATGTGCAGGCTATCAGCCCGAGCCTTGTCGATCATCCATGTCATTTGCATGTTGCAGTCCAACACCAATAGCTCGACTGTGTTCAATGAGTGGTTCTCTGTTTGAACACTTAATCAGAGGTGGGCGAAAAACGGAAATCCCAGAGAAAACCTACCTGACCTTCCGTTGCAGAACTTGGCAGCTCACATGTCACCTGAGCCAGGCTCGAACCACAGGGGCGAGAGACCTAATGATTCATTTAGAGTCAGTTCTTTCATTTGTAGCCTATAATATTGGTTTATTTTGTAGCCTATATATTAGTATACTAATCAAAGTTTGATAGGGATCATTTTTCATATACAAAATTTTGCACTGAAAATTTAAAATTTCTTGACAGAACTTGTACTAGGTATATTGCTAAATATTTTAAGCAGATGCAGTTCAGTACTCATAAAAGTGCACACTTCTCACACTTCGCAAATGAATTCATGCACCCCCAAAATCTTGCGTAGCACTGCTTTCCAACAGACAAATCAAACTTGTCAGTGTTCCTTTACCAAGCGTAAAAAGGACAAAGGACTTCATTTGATTTGTGAAACACTAAAAAGCCTAGGGGACAATTAAGAAACCGTCTGAGCCCCGAAGAAATGAATCGTGGCGTCGGAATGTTGGAATCTGGCGTCTCTCAACGTCATGTTGCTGGGATTCTGAATGTGTCTCAGAGCATGGTTTCCCGAATGTGGAGTCGGCATCTTACCCACGGAAATCCTTCACACAGACACGGCGGGGTCGAGAAAGGGCTACAACTCCAACGTCATGGCCGTTTCTTGTTGATTCAGTCTCGACGTCAACGGTTCCTGAACACTACGCGTTTGCATAACGAGCTTAGGAACGGAACTAGAGTACGAATTTCTTCACAAACTGTCAGAAACGGGCTCCACGAGTTCGGACTTAATGCCATGAGGCCTGCTGTACGTGTTCCATTGACGAGACAGCACGTGCTAGACCGGTTGGACTTTACCAGAACTCGCGTCAGGTGGACGGTTCGTGACTTGACGCCAGTACTGTTTACTGAGGAGTCCAGATTCTGTCTAGACTTCACTTATAAACGTCAATTAGTGTGGCGAATGTCTAAAGAGCGAGTCGATGACTTGAATGTGGCAGAGCACGATCGCTATGGAAAGGGGCCAGTCGTGGTTTGGGCTGGGATAAGCGTGAACGGTAAACTGACTTGTGTGTCGTTGTAAACGGAACGTTAATGGCAGTGAGGTACTGTAATGATATTCTTGTTGTGTTTGTGAGACCATATGCAGATGCTATCGGCCCGGACTTTATTCTGATGGGCGATAATGCCCGTCCCAACCGTGCCAACGTCACTGATTCCTATCTGGAACGTGAGACAATCGTTCATATGGACTGGCCTGCTCGGTCGCCGGACTTAAATCCGATTGAGCATGCGCGGGACATGCTACAGTGTGCTGTTTCAGCCCGACCTGTGCATCCTAGGACTTTACAGGAGCTCAAAGATGCATCGGTTGCTGAATGAAAGCTGATTCCACAAAACCGGATACAGACTCGGATTACGGGCATGCGCAGGCGATGTCGTACTGTAATTGACGCCCGTGGACGCCATACACGTTATCAGGCACGTTTGTCTAAACAAATTCGGAAATTTGTGAAAAAATCAGTTGTCCAAACCCCTTCGTGTTACGGCAAATTTTGGGGGTGCCAAGACGGTTGCTGTTGTCACGCTTGAAGGCAGTGCCAGTTGACAAAATTAATCACTAGGTTTTGTGAAGGATAGGTTTTCTATCATTATGTATCGAATTTGGATTCAAGTGATTAATTCATCCAAAACTTATTTAGCATTAAAAAGTGAACCCTATCAAACTTTGAGTAGTATATTTCATTTGTATCTTATAACGTTTGTCAGTCAAGTTAAGTAATTTGCGGGAAAAGATTCTATTCAAAGATAATTCCTCAGAAATGTTCTACTTTCTGTTTTTATCTAATGTCACATTAAGATGCATAGGTACGAACAAATACGAATCACTCGACTTTTAAAAAGGGTACTCATCATGAAAACTCGCCTATATAAGTTTGACCCCCTTGAACCCCACTTTTATATAGTAAAACTGGGGTTTCCGGGGGTATACCTTATTTTTCTTATTTCTGCTCTAAAATATAGATTGTGGGTACTCGTTAGAACTGCCTCGGTGAGGCGGTTCTAACGAGTGCCCACAATCTATATTTTGAGCAGAAATAAGAAAAATGTCACAATTTTTCATCATGAAATTTTCATTTTTTCGGCGATAAAGGCGGCAATGTATTTGTATAGGCGTGTTTGGGTAATGCATAGTAATAGAATGTGTCTTTCTAGTACCTTCTAGTACCTACAGATGAAGGGAAAAATTAATCGAGCAATATAGTTCCCGATGAGAAGAGCTGCAGATATCTTCATGGCAGTTATTTCCCCTAAATACGTATTTGTATCCCTTAAAATTGCTTGTTAAACTTATCTGCTACGTTTGTGTCTCATTAATCATGTTTCGTTTATCTCTTCCACAGGAAGAATGAATACATTTTAAAGGGAGACAACTTGTTAAAATATATTGCCCCCACCCGTAGCCCTTATCATACGGACCTGCAAATATACCACCCCTCTCCCCTCCCTCGTTCCCACCCTTGCCAACATTACGATAACACATCCGTGCGACATTATCTCAAAAATGGGGACTTTTATGATGCAAAGTTATACTTTTCTTATTTGTACTCCAGACATAGGTTGTGGGTGCTTGTTAGAACCGCCTCACTGAGGCGGTTCTAACGAGCACACACAACCCATGATTCAGAACAGAAATGAGAAAAGAAATTTATACCCCTGTAAACTCCCATTTTACTCTATAAAAACTGGGGTTTAGTGGGATGTTCATTGATAACATGAAGAATATGGACTTACTCTTAAAAGAAAAAAAAATGTACAAATTAATGAATAAATGTTTTCTTTTAGAGTAGGTTCGATTCCTTTTGCAGAGGGCTACGGTGTGTCTTTATGTCGTCTGCAGGATCTTCTTGCAAATGTTTTTAAAACTATTTTTGCATACTGACAAACAGTGTGAACCCAGATTACACTGTTCCTAGAGGAGAAGTCTGATCTTGGTCCACACTATTTGCAAACATGACTTTCAAAGTTACCAGCAGACGACACAGCAGACAACAATTGTTGTGATTGGCAACTTATGGGTTAAGAGTTAACGTACCATTATGAAACAACTTCGTTATATTGAAATCACAGCGTCTTGGCCCAGTTGCTCAAAGCATCGTTCGCTTAACGAGCCCTTTAGTGGTCATATTGTTTACTGTTCTAGCAAGTACAATATCTAAAATTTTGATATTTTTGCTGAAAAAAAATGTGAGCAGCTTTTGCATTTGCAAAAGCTGCTCACATTTTTTCGGCAAAAATATAAGCATATTTGCCATATTCAAAGATCAAAGTTTTAACGGTATGGTAACTAACGACATCGTTAGTTTTGAACAACTGGGCAATGATAGTTATGTTATCAATTTGTTATTTTCTCTGTCCCTTCGTAGACCGGAACAGACACCTACGCAAACAGGGTAGATCAAGATGAGATTTGTTTGATTTGAGGTTTAACGTCCCCGTCAACACTGTATATCCCTTATGCACCTAATACCGGTGTATACTAATTACCGGTGTATTCCGTTTTACCCGAATTACTATCGCGTGCGTTGTTGTCATTCGGAATTTCCCCCTTCATTGCTAACAAGATGTTTTTCTCTCTGTCTGTTAAGGAAAACAATTACAACAGAATGGTCCGTTTCTCAGGTTAAGTGACTTCTTTTATCTGTGGTCATAGTTAATCACGATGTAGTTTCACTGTTATTGCATAAAACATAAAAAAATCGTTATCTATCCTTCATCTAAATATTAGGAGCATACGAAACAAAATTGCCTATATACAAGATCATCTTTCGGATTTTAACATCTTATGCTTCTCTGAGACGCATCTCGACGCCAACGTATCCTCTGAACTACTTACTATTTCAAATTATTTTAGTGAACCGTATAGGAAAGACAGGAATATGTATGGTGGTGGATTGCTCTTGTATATAAGTTCTAGCCCCAGGCACCGATTTAGAAATATTCTGTGCTGAATCAATTTGGACAGAAGTCGATCTTAATCAGGATAGTTTATTGATAGGTTTATTCTATAGTCCAGCCACTGCAGATAGTAATTTCTTTAATAACTTTAATGTAAATATCGAAAAAGCCTCGGAAATTAGTAAAAAACCTATACTTATAGGAGATTTAAATGAAGATTTGCTTAACATGAACTATCGTAACCTGCGTGATATTTTATTAATTAACTCTATGGAGAATGTTATAAACGTTCCAACAAGGCAAAATGCGATTCTTGATCCGATCATAATTTATGATGATATGTCCTATACAGATTCCGGAGTAATAGACACACCGAATCATATTTCTGATCACAAAGCAACTTACTTAATTATTCCTTTTCACTATGAAATTCACGCAGCATACACAAGGCAAGTCTGGTTCTATAAAAGAGCGAATTTTGACAGTCTTAAGCATCAAGTTGGAAATTATGATTGGAGTTGTTTGAATGAGGGTTCCTTGGACGAAGCCTGCGTCAAATTCACAAATATTTTTCTTGATATGGTAAAATCGTGCATACCTTCAAAAACAGTAGTAGTAAGACCGAATGATAAACCATGGTATGATCATGAAATTAGACATTTTTCTACTAAACGCGATAGAGTGAAAAAGAAACTTAATACATCAGACAGTCGCTACCTGAGAGAACAATACAAAAAACTACGTAATAAAGTAAATAACTTGAAAAAGCATGCTAAAGAAAAATTTTATAACAATCTAGAATCTTCCATAAGTGACTTTTATAGTAATGATAAAAAACAATTTTGGAATATTATTCGCCACTTTGTTAAGAACAATTGCAATACTAGCTCAATACCTCCTTTGAAAACTAATCAAAATACTTACTGTTAATCTGAGCAAGAAAAAACTGAATGTTTAAATGAATTCTTCACATCCATCTCTACAATTCAGGATGATAACTGCGACTTGCCTGCTTTTGAGATGAAATGCCAAAATAAGTTATTAACTATAGAGTGTTCTCCTGATGAAATAAAGTCATTAATAGAAATCTTGAACCCAAACAAAGCCAGTGGACCTGATGGAATAAATAATAAGATGTTAAAACCTGTTGCTAAAGAGGTGGCGGTGCCTTTGAGTATTTTATTCAATAGGTCATTTAGGGAGGGTAAATTTGCAGAAAGTTGGAAATATTCAAATGTTATTCCATTACCGAAAAAAGGTAATAGTTCTGATCCATCAGATTTTAGACCAGTATCTCTTTTATGTGGACCAGGAAAATTGCAAGAACGAATCGTGTTTAAACATATTCATAATTTTATAGATGAAAATGATCTTATTTATAAATACCAGTCTGGATTTTTACCAAATCATTCTACCACTTTTCAGTTAATTGATATTTACCACAGTATTTGCCAAGCTATTGATAATAATCAATTTGCTTGCATGGTATTCTGTGATGTGTCGAAAGCATTCGACAGAGTTTGGCACAAGGGACTCATTTTTAAACTTAAACAATTTGGAGTAGATGGGGAAGTGCTTAAATGGATTTCAAATTATTTAGATAATAGACAACAACGAGTAGTTATTAAATCGTCTAGGTCAGGCTTTAGAAATACTAATGCTGGAGTCCCACAGGGATCGGTATTAGGTCCATTGTTATTTTTAGTCTACGTAAATGACATCGCTGAATCTCTATTAAGTTTAACGAGACTATTTGCAGATGACAGTTCCTTGTTTTGTTCTGCTTCTGACATTCGTGATATCGAAGGAATTATTAACCATTACCTCCAAATACTAGTTGCGTGGGCTAAATGTTGGCTAATAAACTTCAATCCGGCGAAAACAGAAGCAATCCTCTTTACGCTTAAACAGGTGGGGCAATTTCCCAACTTGATGTTTAATAATGTCCAAATACCGTTCGTGGAATTTCATAAACATCTTGGATTGGCTTTAAGTAAAAACGGACAACGGCATGAGCACATTCAAAACATATTAACAAGTGCTGCAAAGATTGTAGGTATAATGAGAAAATTAAAATTTACGCTCACTAGAACTGCGCTAAACCAAATATATCTTTCATATGTACTACCTATTCTTGAGTACTCTTCAGTCGTCTGGGATGGATGTTCTCTCCAAGACTCAAATGCTCTCGAAAAGCTTCAAAATGAGGCTGCTAGAATAGTAACTGGTCTCACGAGATCGGTTTCTTTGGTTAATTTGTACAGGGAATGTGGCTGGCCATCATTAGCAGATAGACGCAAACAACAAAAAATGAATTTTATGTACAGATCAACGAATGAGTTAGTTCCCAGCTACATAACTGATTTAATTCCTCCTGTTATAAGGGAAACTACCAATTATCCTCTGAGAAATCAAAATAATATTACTCAACCGTTTTGTCGTACTGAACTATTCAGGAAATCTTGTATACCGTCAGGAATAACGTTGTGGAATTCTCTGGATGAAAACTTACGCAACAGCCCCTCCTTAAATTCATTTAAATATCAGACAAAAAGACACCATCTAGATGTTCAAAAAGTACCGCCTCACTATATTAATGGTGACAGATATTTGTCAGTTATGCATTCTAGAATTCGAAACAATTGTAGTAACTTATCAAATGATTTGTATATTAATCACTTAACAATGAATCCACTTTGTATATGTAACCAAGAAATAGAAACCGCAGAACATTATTTCTTCCGATGCTCTAAATATGAAAACGAACGGTTGAGATTTTTCCATGAAACGCGCGAGTTACACCCCTTGAATATCAACCTGATTTTATTTGGAGATGACCGCATATCCCTCGAAAGTAATACTACACTTTTTAGAGCTGTCAGAAGTTACATTAAAAATACGAAACGATTTTCTGATTAGTATTTTAGTAGGCGCCAATCACTCCATGCTCACCCGAGAAGGCGCACACTATCTATTTATTTATTTATTTATTTATTTATTTATTTAGTTATTATTTATTAGTTCGTTCATATCATTATCACGTGACTATAATTTATTGATGTCATTTTGTAGGGGAAGGGTTGTAACTAATGTTGAGAGAACTTGTGACCCAACCCCATTGCACACATATATATGTAATACTTGCAATAAAATATGTTTATACTAAAAAATCGTTTAAAGTAGTTTATAAAGCGTGTCTGCTCGTATCGCACTTTTTGACAGTCTAGTTCTCGATGTATAGATAAAAACAATGACGTCAAACCTTTTGTATTTACACGTAAGTCACATGATACCCAAATATGGACGAAGGGTGTAGATACACAAAAAAAAAATAAAAAAATCCACTTGCATTTTATCTCGTTACTTTCTCGCCTTTCTGGTACTACCTCTTGAAGGATAAAACATAATATGTGATATGTATTCTGTGATATAATACATAGTTGTTGTTATATCCCTTCCATAAATGCAATTTTAATAATAAAAAAGATAATAATAACTAGATCTAATTGTGACACTTGATTTTCTTTTAAAAATCTAGAATGTTATGTTCTGTCATGTGCAGTTAATAAAAGGGTACACTTCATAAAATGGTGTAGAAACAGAAGAAAAAAGAATCCAAACAGACCGTTTTTGCTTTAATTTTGAAGGCCAATAACTATTTCATTACAGAACCTCACCACATGTAAGTTCTTATACCTAAATACTTTTCTACATGATTTGTTTACATATACACCGGTCATTATACCACCGGACATTCCAAATGGTGACAGGGGTAGTCCAATATAAATAAAGTATATAGCGGGTTGAAGTTTATTTTGAAAACAAATATTGTTTATCTCTTTTGGAGGAAAGAAACAATAGTTTGACTAGACACAATTTATCAGAATCGGTAGAACAGTTTGTTTTATATACTGACTTGAACAGTTAATACACCGGTAACACCAGTATAAGTCATTTTGGAGACGTTGCTTCCAATTTTGTGGGACTTTTACTCGACATTGAGGTGGAATGGCATCTCAAGCCCTGTCGCCAAATGAAACCAATAGGGTTTATAAGCATGGATGGTAGGACTCGAACCGTTTTGCCTGGACAGGCTTAGATCCTCTAAGCGGTTTACCAGTACTATATATATTGTGCGGTGTGTTTCAGCTCTGCGTGGAAGCCAGTGGTGGAAGCATCATGCAGCCCATCTCTTTCTTCAAGCCCCTATGGGCGGGGGCGGATCAAGATGAGATATCTTATATTCTTGCACACCGGACAAGTAAATCCGCGATTTTACCCTGGGATAGAAATTTATGTTCTGACCCTGGTGTTCCGATCCTAGATCGAATATAATCGCGTGTTTAATAAGTGCACTGGTTGATTACGACCTCTTATGCGACATCGTTAAGGTTGACGTCACAGTACGTTACTTGACGTCACTAAACAGTCCTGTAGTGTCATCACAATATGGCGGACGTCGGTAACCGAAGTGACTGCGGCATTAAAATCCGCGCTAAGAAATGGAAGGTCTGCAAGAAAAAGAATCCTATATGGGTGTGAGGGGTGGATAGAAAAATCCGTCCCTCGGGATCACTCTCCGGCACCACTCGGCAAGCCTCGTGATGCCGGACAGTGACCCTCGGGACGGATTTTTTTCATCCACCCCTCACACCCACATAAGATTCTTATAAGGACCCGTCTTATCAAGATCTACGTTATTTGTCATCCTGTAAATGGTTATGTCTAAACTCCGAATTTACAAGAATGTATGTGTCCTGGCGCCAATTGTTCAAAGCCAACGATGTCGTTAGTTAACATATCGTTCAAACATTGATCATTTAATATGATAAAATGCTGATATTTTTTGCAGAAAAAAAAATTCAGCAAAAATAACACTGTATTCGAAATTGTTCTTACTAGAACTGTTAACAATCTGACTACTAACGAGCTCGTTAAGCTAACGTTGTTTTGTACAAATGGGTCCAGATTAAAAAATGGAAGAGACCACTTCAGAAACACAGGGGTGAAAGAGTTGGAGACCGAATATTCGTACTTGGCCTCGTTCTATCTTTTTATAAAACGGAGATAATTTTAAAAGTCCATCTGGTTACTTTCCCGTGAAATAAACCCCATTGATAAAGGGATCTACTCTAAAAAAATGAAATGGGCTCTCGAGGAGAAAGTTCTTTCTTCGAAGAGGTGGCCACCTATTGAGAGTAAAGAAAAACATATTTTACACGGCTAACGCCCCTGAAAGTGTAACCGCACTCCATAAAGAAACTTTAGTGAAGTTTAATTACTTTGAGTTCCAAGGGAATCAATTATTTCCAGAATTAGTTTTTCTTTCTCTTGTCAATATGTGGGTCTACTCTTTGGAAGGGCGTTCATTTAATATTGTCATTGGGGTTCTACAGGGCGCATTGTTAATCCCACTCACATTTCGGTTACTTCAACCCTTCCAATTATTCTCCCTTGACGGGATCACACTTTTCAACTCTCGAAATCCAATCTGTAAAAGCAAAGAAGAAGGCCTCATCACGTGAACAAGTCCGTGAAATGAACACTCCCTTAAACCCCACTTTATATAGAGAAACTGGGATTTACGGGGGTATGAATTATTTTTCTTATTTCTGCTCCAGGACATAGGTTGTGGGTACTCGTTAGAACCGCCTCAATGAGGCGGTTCTAAGGAGCACCCACAACCTATGTTTGCAGGATATATAAGAAAAATAGCCATTTTGGAGATGTGCAAAAATGCATTATGTCCCACGGCTGTGTTATCGTAATGTTTTGGCAAATTGCACTACCAAGTCGGGATTCATAACGACGAACAGAAAGGTTTTCTTGGATAAAGGAAACAGGAAAAAGTCTCTGCTATTAAGGTAGATGCGGGAGCCGAACTTCCTTTTCTTCTTTTTAAGAAATCGTGGACAAGAACACACTTGTGAGCAGGTGCGTCGTCATGGATAAGGAGCAGACCTCTTAAACCGATTGCAGGTCTACGTTTTTCATTGTGGATCTTTACTTTTGACAACACACCATTCTTAGTTCGTCTTGGCTTGGTACGGGAATTTGAACAATGAGTCCATCGCAACTGAAAAAATACCGCATACAAAACTTTCGCCGCGTTTTTTAATCCTTCTGGAAATGGTCGACCTTGTCTGGTCTTTTCGCAGCCACTTCTTGTTACTGATGCGTCTCTGCAGCTCAAAATCATCACCTGTATACGGCTCCGAAATTCTAGGTGTGTCATTTTTTGTACTATTTCAAAAGATTTTTCGCCATGTTACACGGGTGGTCTTTTTTTTCTTTGGTCAAGAGATGCGGGACCCATCGTGCACAAACCTTTCTAAGTTTCAACTCTTGAGCCAATATCTTATGAACTGTTCCCCCATGATACACCGACACTATCAGCAATTTCTTTAGCCGTGAACCTTGCAGCTTGTTTAACCATATCTGTAACAGCAGGAACATTAGCTTTTCTTTGTTTGTAGCAGTTTTCTTGGCTGATCGGGACGGGGCTCATCTTTTAGGTTAGTTTTTTACCACCTTTAAACTGTAATTTGACCTTTTAGAGACAACAGATGTCTCATGTATCTGACACAATTCACTTTACGTCTGTGAAACTGCAACATTCAGACCAACGCGATCTTTAATGTGGGCCCTAATTTCAAAGCTTGTTATGCCCCCGCCATTCGAAGAATGGTGGAAAGGGCATATAGCGTTGCCCCTGTCCGTCCATCCGGCCGTTCGTCCGTGCGTCCGAAACTTAAACGCGGTCAATAACTTCTTTATTTCTTGATGGATTTTAAAATTACTCGGCATAATTGTTAACCATCATGAGTCTACGTGCCACGTGCAAAACCCAGGTCCGTACCTCCAAGGTCAAGGTCATACTTAGAGGTCAAAGGTCAAAAAAAGGGTCCGAAACTTAAACGCAGTCAATAACTTTCTTATTTCTGGATGGATTTTGAAATTCCTTTGTAGAAATGTTAACCATCATGAGACGATGTGTCACATGCAAAACCCAGGTCCGTACCTCCAAGGTCAAGGTCATACTTAGAGGTCAAAAGTCAAAAAAAGGGTCCGAAACTTAAACGCAGTCAATAACTTTCTTATTTCTGGATGGATTTTTAAATTACTTTGAAGAAATGTTAACCATCATGAGACGATGTGTTACATGCAAAACCCAGGTCCGCACCTCCAAGGTCAAAGTCATACTTAGAGGTCATAGGTCAAAAAAGGGTCCGAAACTTAAACGCAGCCAATAACTTACTTATTTCTGGATGGATTTTGAAATTATTTTGAAGAAATCTTAACCATCATGAGACAATGTGTCACGTGCAAACCCAGATCCGTACCTCCAAGGTCAAGGTCATACTTAGAGGTCAAATGGCATAAAAAGGGTCCAAAACTTAAACACGGTCAATAACTTTCTATGGATGACTACGAACATAGACATATTTCAGGCGGGGGCATCCATGTCCTATGGACGCATTTCTAGTTTTTATTTTTATTTTGCATACAGTAAGGGTTGAGTGTATATGACGGAAGCAACTTGGACTTTCAATAACGTTTGAAAGACTGGACGGATTGGACCGAAATTTCATCCAATTAGAGAAAATCACTCCCGTTTCCGTGGGCCATTAGTGACAAAATGAAGTGAACGTCCCTCCCCTGCAGGCACAAAACGTTGACTCAACGTTGAACTAACGTTGAAACAACGTTTTCAACGTTGTTTCAACGTTAGTTCAACGTTGAGTGCCTGCTGGGTCGTAAAGGGAAGAATTTTGGAGCAAATTATTCCCTTACAGAACATGCCCTTTTCCGGGCGAAAACCGGCATATCGGGAGAAACAACTTCTGACCACCCGTTGCCGAACTCGACGTCTCACAACAATAAAGTCACGTAAGATGTGTGCCTGGTAAAATGGCGGGAAAATTGTCAGGTATATTCATTGCCCTAATCTGTGAACAACGAAATCGTTTCGAATTCAACGGGAGACAACTCCGAAGATAAGATTCTGAAAGTATACGTTACTCTAATGAAAGGTAATATTTGATTTTGGTGTACTCTGTTGCCTCCCAGACATGTTTATGAATACAGTTGAGCCGAAACAAGCGTGAATGCGTCTTCAAGCACTGTGCTCAGGGAAAACTCGGATTATCCTACATGCCCAGTCAGCCAGAATACATACAAGACGGTTCTTCTGTCGCGGTTTATTTTTGTTATAGTTTGTCTTTGGCCATATTCGACTGGGAAGTTTCGTGAAATTTTCGTGAAATTCCACGCAGGAGTGCGGTGTTATCTTGTAATAGCCGATCACATGGTCCAATCAAATATGAGTTATTTTTCAAATACGTAAGCGATCGTGGAGCACGATTCTATTCGAAGGAAAAGTCGAACCTTTCGTGCACCACGGTCGCTTATGAGCTATACGCAAATAAAATATTTGATTGGACAATGTGACCAGCTATTACAACTAGGAACCACACTCCTACGTGGAATTTCACGGAAATTTCACGAAACCTACCAGTCGAATACCGCCTTTGAGTGTGTGTATAGTCGTTCAAAACGCAGTGAGACGTGACTGCACTTTTAATTTTGGACTAGTCCGCGTTTTAGGTAAATCGCCTTCAGTTGGGATTTTATATATGGCAATATAGTTTTACTGATCATTTTACCACTTGGCCACGACTTCTACATAATGGCATTATAAAAAAAAACTTATTTATAATTTTAAAATCCTGTGAAAAAAAAATCCGAGAGCTGCTTCCCTTAAAACATGGAATAGTCTTGTCACGCTTGAACGTTGAACTCTCAAAGGTCGTTGATAAACTATATCGCTTATATATTTTTGCTTTGGATAACCAGTTGGCCATTTTGTGGGAAAGCAATCTGATTAAAATCCGATCTTGTCGGCGTACATAGTTCAGCTTAGATCGGGTTTTAATCAGATTGGTGGGAAAGTAACTGCCCTTTTGACTTTCTGCTATTGATGTTCCCGTTAGCGTCTTGTGTTTCTTTCCGTTTTGGTGTCTCTGATGGGAGCTGTGAGTTAATTGTATCGATTCCTGATCATTGCCTTCACTTCTGTTTTCCCTGAGTGTGTGAAGAAGTTTTGAATCAACGGGCGCCCATACCTTTAAAGCGCATGGCGAAGACTCTGTCTTCGCAATGCCCATGTGTCTGACTATAACTTTTCGTTCAGCGAGGCTAGCTTTATATAATATCATATTTATATATAGTTAGATGTTTTTCTTTAAGGAAATTTTGACAAACTCTACTTAAAGAATAGTGAATGCATTGGCAAGATCAATGTGAACATGCGCCGTCTGATCAGGGTCTACGCCAATTTCTTAAAATATAGGTATTTTGTAAAAAAAGAACAAAAACAATAATAATAATAATAATAATAATAATAATAATAATAAATAATAATAAATACATAAAAAGCGTTGTCGTCACAGCAATGCACGCCCTGCGATAAATCAACATAGCTGTAGATCTTACTGCCCAGCAGGCACACGGCGTTTAGGCAACGTCATATCAAAGTCGATGCATTGACGTTGATGCGACATTTCCTTAAATGTCATATGCCCAGTGGAATGAGTAACACGCACTGGACACACAACGCTTAGGCCACTACCTGCCAATGTCGGTACAACGTCATGGCGCTGCACTGCCGTTGATGAAACGTTGCTTTTATATCATGTGCCCAGTGGGCTCAGTAACACTGTGGAAAATGATCATTCTTTTCTTCTTTGATTATGGGAATTCTAGCCCGTATATGAAGACTGATATATGAATGTGTTACCATAAACCCCACTTTATATAGAGAAAACTGGGTTTACCGGAGTATTCAATATTTTTCTTATTTCTGCTCCAAGACATAAGTGGTGGGTACTCGTTAGAACGCGGTTCAAACGAGCACCCACGACCTATTATAGCAGTAAAAATAAGAAAAATACCACGCATTTTCATCAGAAAAGTAGCAATTTTGGAGATGTGAAAAATGTACTGTGTCGCACGGGTGTGTTAGGGAAATGAGATATTAAATATTCATAAAATAAATAAATCATCACGAAAACACGCCTATATAATTTTGACCCCTACAACTCCACTTTCATATGTAGTAAAACCGATGTTTACAAGGGTATACCTTATTTTTCTTATTTATGCTCTAAAATATAGATTGTGGGTATTCGTTAGAACCGCCTGATGAGACGGTTCTTATGAGTACCCACAATCTATATCTGTATGTTGAAAAGACTATCGGGTCGGCCTCGGCAGCTCAGTCGGATGCGCGTCTGACTGGTGATCAGGAGGACGCGGGTTCGATACCTGCCGGGGTTGGCAACATTCTTTCGTGGAGACTGATCATGAAATCTTTTCTACGGTCATTCTCTCCCTTACGCTGGTTCAAGAAGGGCTGTTGTCAGTTTCTGGCGAAAGAACATGTCGAACTTTAACGGACATCCAGGTAACTGCTGTTGGTTAAAGTTAATACATAGATTTATATAGGAACTTGATAAGTATTCCCCCATAAAATAAAAACTTTTAGGAATATCTTTTCTGTGCAAGGGGCTCGTGATTTTACATTCTTTTTCGAATATCCACATATATTTTTAATGCAATTTTATGAACAACTTTTTAGTCCTTTTTACGTATATTTGGAAGCACCCTCTAAATGTATAGAATATATAGTAAAACTACCGAATACAGCCACAAAAACTGATGAATTTATTTTCATAACGTTTTTGAAAATTGTTTTTTCTTTTCTGTGCCAGCGGGAGTAAAATTGCAAATTTATTGTGAACACATCCATGTAAATTTTGTGAAATAAAAATAATTTGGTCCTTTTTGAAAATGAAATACACTACCCCCTTTTTTCTATTTCCAGTTTACCTTCGCAATCAGCGGGCAGCGGTTGTCACTACGGTAAACAATAACAAAGGCTATGTTACGCCTTCGATGTAATAATTGATACATTTGAAATTTGTAATTAATATTCCATTATGTAAATTATTCTTTATTCAGTCTCTTTCTTTCTTTTTTTTTTTTTTTTTTTTTTGTCGACTCGCACCGCTTTTCCTGGGCAGGCTTAGATCCTCTAAGCGGTTTACCCGTACTCGTGTGACGGTCGGATTCAGCTCTGCGTGGAAGCACCATGCAGCCTATCTATTTCTTCAAGCCCCGAAGTCCGAGGGGGGATCGGGGTGGGGGGGGGGGGATTATCTCTACTTTCATGTATTAGAAATGTGACCTATAAAATACATATAAAGCGGTCCCCAGACTTCATACTGATGCCGCAAAATCGTTCGGATGTCACCTAGGTAACCATGAGGCCTTGGGGAGATAACCATTTATTTTCTGTGTTGTACGCGTTAGTTCCCTTGATTATCAGCACAGATAGCAGTCATGTCCGTATAAGTCCGGTATGATGTGCACTGTACTGGTTAACTGCTTACGTATAAGCCTGCCCAGGAAAATTGACCGGCTCAAAAATGACCTAAATAGTGTTGATTGGGCCTTTAAACTCCAAAACAACCAAAACAAAAGACTATCGGTCTCTTCCTTCCTTCGTCTTTACGTCTCTCTCTCTCTCTCTCTCTCTCTCTCTCTCTCTCTCTCTCTCTCTCTCTCTCTCTCTCTGCGACTTTTGTTATGTCTCTCTCGGCCTTTTGATTGCAGATCAAAAGAAATACCTTCGCAGACAAACTGCGTACAGGTAGATTATAATCCGATGGACATCATTACTTAACTGGATTAAAGATGTAGTTAAGTTCTTTACAACTGAAAAAGAGAGACCTTCTAAGAAACACAAATTAAAGGTACATACCACTCTCCTTTGTCTTCAAAAGATAAATGAGCAATTTTATTGTATATTTTGTGAGGTTAGTCTCTCTCTCTCTCTCTCTCTCTCTCTCTCTCTCTCTCTCTCTCTCTCTCTCTCTCTCTCTCTCTCTCTCTCTCTCTCAGAAAATAAAAAAATGATATTTGCCGAGTTTCTTCGCGGCGAGTTAGTTCTAACGAGTATCCACAACCTATTTCTTTGCACAGAAATAAACATAATGTATACCCCTATACCAGTTTATGGAAGGCGTGTTTTCGCGATGTAAGTACTCTTTAGAATCCACTAATTAAGGCGGAATTAACGAGTACCCTTCACTTCGCGAATTGTATATTTCGAGAAGTTAGTCTCTCTCTGTCCAGTCCTCGTATTTCAGTCATTTCATATAGTTGTGTATGTTTAATTCTCTCTCTCTCTCTCTCTGACTATACTATCTGTCTCGCCCCCGCCCAACCATTATAAACGACTCACTGAGGCGGTTTTAACGAGTACACACACCATCTCTTATAAATAAAAGGTGTTTGGCGCAGGACCAGGAACGATTAGATGGATATGTACTCGTATTTATGTAGATGCTAGATTTTTTACATAGCGACACACACCAGTGTAACATGCTTCCATATTCTAAATAGTAGGGTTGGCTAATCGGAGCTGAAAGGGTGATCGATTGTCAGTCCTGTCATTGCAATCGATAATCGATCAGTAATCGCTAAGGTTTTTGTCATTATTTTACCTGTCTGGCTTTCTGCCTAAGCATGGCTCTTACCATATGTTGGTCTTTGCCATATGTATATTTGAACAGACAGGTCTGAGCAAACAGTGTAGACCCAGATGTGACGCCGCATAATGCAGCGTATCATCGGGGTGTGCACTGTTTGCCACTCATCCAGCTATTGTAGGCATAAGTTTTGGTAGTAAATTGTACCTGTCGGGTAATCGATTAAAAGCAAATCAGAAATGATTATCATTTTTGTGGAATTTGTCGATCGATTAATCGATTGTGCGGTTGATCGCGTCGGCCTTACTAAATAGGTCACTTTTCTGATAAAAAAAAATATGATATTTTTCTTTTCAAATCGTAGCATGGGTTTTGGGAGCTCGCCAGAGCCGCCTCATTAAGGCGGTCCTGGCGGGTACCCCCAACCTGTGTCTTGGAGTGGAAATAAGCAAAGTAATGCACGTCCTTGTAAACCCCAGTTTTCTCTATTTAAGGTGGGGTTTGGAGGTGCGTTCATTATAAGAATAGTTAATATTATGATCTGATAATTGTTTATACACCTTCTCCGCTTTCAATCTTTAGAGAAATAATATTTCGGAGTCATTTGCCAAATTATTATCAGTTTTATAAATTTTGATTGTAGTAGATTATCCACAACACTGTCATATATGCCACTATGTATATATTTTGTATCCTCATGGGCATTTGTGCCTACTGGAAATTTAAATAAAATCTTCTTCTTCTTCTTCATCTCGGATAAGAAGAAAACTGTATTCATATCTTTGTCTGTCTGTCTGTCTGTCTGTCTGTCTGTCTGTCTGTCTGTCTGTCTGTCTCTCTCTCTCTCTCTCTCTCTCTCTCTCTAATTTTACTATCTGTCCCGCCTCCGCCCATCGGGACTTGGAAAAAAGGATTGAGCTGTTTTAACGAGTACCCACAACAGCTTGGATAAGACGAAAAATAATGTACACATATCTGTCTTTCTGTCTGTCTGTCTGTCTGTCTGTCTGTCTGTCTGTCTGTCTGTCTGTCTGTCTGTCTGTCTGTCTGTCTGTGTCTGTCTGTCTGTCTGTCTGTCTGTCTGTCTGTCTGTCTTTCAGAACACTTTTTGTTTTGTTATGGTTTCTTTCTTTTTCTTTCTCTTTATCACGAAAACACACCTATATACTTTTGACCCCCTTGAACTGCACTATTATATATTAAAACCGAGGTTTACAGGGGTAAACCTTAATTTTCTTATTTCTGCTCCAAAATATAGATTGTGGGTACTCGTTAGAAGCGCCTCGATGAGGAAGTTGCTCCAAAATATAGATTGTGGGTACTCGTTAGAAGCGTTTCCATGAGGCAGTTCTAACGAGTATCCACAATATATATACTGAGCAGAAATAAGATTTAGAGCAGAAATAAGAAAAAAATTCACATTTTTTTCAAAATGATTTCTTATATTAAATTAGAATTAAAGTGCATAGGCGGTGGTTAAAGTACATTTTTTTTTCAAAATGATTTCTTATATTAAATCAGAATTATATTGCATAGGCGGTGGTTAAAGTAAGATAGTCATTAATGTCAACAGCTTTATTAATACGATTTTGATGACGCGTGCCGTATGGAATAATCCGTTATTACAGGTAAAAAAACTTATAGCAGAAAGCATACCGGAAAGAAACCATACGCGTGCCTAGGAAAAGTGTGTGTAGGTAAATTGATATTATATTGCATAGGCGGCGGTTAAAGTAAGATAGTCATTAATGTCAACAGCTTTATTAATACAATTTTGATGACACGTGCCGACTCCTAAACACAGCAAAACTTCTATGGCCAGATGTGACGCGGCCATTAAACTCCAAAATACAGCAAAACTTATAAGGCTAGAGTTCAGATTGCTCATTTACCATGTGTGCGTCGAAACATATATTAGTCCCTGTGGAATTCTTTCAGATGGATAGGTTGATGGATATTACAGAACACTGAAAAGATTTCCCAAAATTATCCACATTATGCTTTCTGTGTGGCACTATTAGTAACCCTCAGTGGGGCGAACTACCCTTCTCTCAAACAAATTTTATTGTTCCAAAAGGGTTCGACCCATGGAAGTTCGACTATAAACAAAAAAAAAACAAACATTATTTTCCTTTTCATGTTCCAGATATGCGCCCGGTGGTGTCTTGTTTTTTGGTTGACAAGTCCTAGCCACACCTCCACGTGTCACACACTAAAAAAAATGTGCGATGCCAGCTGGAAACACATGTAAATTTTTTATCCTCTGGTTGGAGACGTGGCAGGGCGAAAAATCAAACTCCTTTTCACTAAATTGACAGACTTTTTCAATGCAATGACTCCTTTTCGTATAAAAAAAAAGTCCTTTTCGCATTTTAGGGTAAGTCCTTTTCGCGAAAAGGACACCTTTTCGCGAAAAGGACTCCTTTTCGCATTTTAGGGTAACCCATTCGGGAAGGGCATTCCAATCTCTAATGGTTCTGGGGAAGAACGACTCTTTATAAATGTCAGTTCTTGCGCTAAGGGTCTGAAACGCCAACGAATGGTGATTTCTACAGTGTCTAGCTGGGGGAACAAGGTCATCTGTTGGTATGCTGGCAGCACCCTTTAGACCTTGGTATAAAAGGATTAGCCTACTGTACTGTACCAGTAACCCTGGTAATCCCAAACCTTTCTTTCTTTTCTTTCTTTCTTTATATACTGCCATACGCCCTCGCGGACATTCTAGGCAGGTGTATATTACATACACTCCAGTTTTTGCAGGATGAAAGCCTACACAGTAATCATGCAATTATGGTAGGGTTCTTTAACATGCACAGGGGATGTTTCTCCCTGCACAGGGGGCCGTCAGTTAACGTCCCGATCCGAAGGACGATGCACTTCATGACATTCATCCCTGCAAATGATGCCAATGGAGCGTGTTCGGACACCGAAATTTTATCGCCGCTGCCGGGGATCGAACCCGGGACCTCTAGCAGCAGAGGCAAGTGCACTACTAACCACTGAGCTATCACGCTCCACTCCAACCTTACAGATATGACTTCAACAACAACCCCTCCCCCCACCCCCGCATTCCTTAGTAGACCGTAACCAACCCTAAGAATGTTTTAATGATGGTTTTTGGTGTGTTTTGGGGGTGATTTTAGGTGTTTCTATGGACCGGTCATATTCAAGGTAACGTGATATATTGCACGATAACTATCTTATTAGCCTACTTTCGGTTTCGTACTCACGTGATCAAAATATTGACAACGCATGCGTTGATCAATAGTTGTCAAGTTTGAACGGGACAAATGGTCTAATTGTATTTATTTTTCGTAAGTTTGCAAATAGTAGTAGAAACGTCTTTATATGTGATCATTTGCGGAATTCACAACCTCTCCTTTTTGCCACTTAGATGTCGTTTTCAGCATTCAAATATACTGTGGCATCAGTGCCAATGTCGCGGTTGCTTTACATTCTTGTTCAGACAAGTCTTTTTAGCCATGTGGGTGGGGTATTGTTCTGCTGATTTATGGACATCTCGGCCCCTAACAAACTCGGCCCCTGGCAAACTCGGCCCCTGACAGACTCGGCCCCTAGCAAACTCGGCCCCCATTCAACTCCGCCCCTAAAACTCAGTCCCTAGCAGCATTTAGGTCCTAAAATACTATGTTTTTGTTTCCGATAATCAATTTGGAATGTGGATAGATAGTTTCACAGAAAGTTTGAGCAAATTTATCGTTTTTAATACGAGACCTTATCCACGATAAAAGATTGCGGAAACCGATGCTGTAAATGGGACGGTATTACAATTAAGTGACATCACGAAAACATGCCTATATAATTTTGACCACCTGCAACCACACTTTTATACAGAAAAACTTGGCTTTACAAGGGTTTATATTAACTTTTTATATTTTTTCTTCTCAAAAACATAGATTGTTGGTTCTTGTAAGGACCGCGTCGTCGATGCAATCTGTTTGCTCAAAAACACAGATTGTTGGTACTTGTTAGAATCGCCTTGTCAATAGGTTCTAGCAAGTAACAACAATCTATGTTTATAGCAGAAATAAGAAAAATATGTTTATGTTTCATCTGAAATTTTTCATATTTGGGGGGTGAAAAATCATCACGAAAACATGCCTATATAATGTTGATCCACTTGAACTGGGGTTTACTAGGGTAAACCTTATTTTTCCAAATTCTGCTATAGAATATAGATTGTGGGTACTCGTTAGAACCGCCTCGAAGCGGTTCTAACGAGTCCCACCAATCTATAAGTCCCCAAAATCTATATTTTGAGCAGAAATAAGAAAAAATATCACAATTTTTCATTTTAAAATGTTCGTTTTTCGGCGGTAAAGTTAACAATATATTTGTGTAGGCGTGTTTTCGTAATGTCAATATTTTAGAATATGCGTGTTTTTGTGATATTTACATTTCCCGTGTAAAAACAAATGTAAACCTATAGAAAACAATATAGTTCATGGTGTACATAGTTCTCCACGATCTGATTGTGCGTTGGCGATGTTCATTACGAAAACACTCCTATACAAATACATTATCAATTGTTTGGCCAGAAACGGAAATTTGAAGATGAATTATTGTGATATGTTTCTTAGTTTTGCTCGAAACATAGATTACGAGGGCTCGATAGGACCGCCTCGATGCTACTATCGAGTTCTCACAATCTGTTTTGAGCAGATATAAGAAAAATAATGTTACCCCTGTATACCCCAGTTTTAAGAAAGAAACTTAATTTTTCTGCCGTTCATGAAAGTATGAATGACAGCGTAGCCATTCCGGACTTATACGGACACGACCTTTCTCAGCTGGGCTGATAAGGCCAAAACAAATTATATGTGTGGTTCCTATTACATGGTTTTCAAAAATAGGGTAGGTAGGTAGGAAAATTATTTTATTTTTTATTTTTATTTTTGTTTTTCTCACCTTCTATACTATGCTACACACTGCACTTCTTTTTGTTATATTGTTTTGCTTTTGTTGTATAATTGTACTTGAAAACATTGTAAACAAATAAAAGTATAATAAATAATGCTTAGTTTTCATCCATATTGTCCTAATTGTTATAAAAATAAGGGTGTTCTTCAGTCAGAACAAAGTATTTTAATTGGACATCCTGTGTATGTGTTTGCCTTTTACAAAAGGTCAGCCTTTGGGACTTGCTGTTCTAGTAAAGGTTGCTTTATCTTGAATAGTGTTGTAACTGTTATTGTACCATATATACATTGAAGATAAATGTAAAAGTGCAAAAGATCAAGATGAAATGACAGAGTAAACGGATATCAGAAAGTTTCTTATAACGGCTTAATGCTGCAAATTAAACATCCAGCAATAAGCACCAGCAGAAACTATTTCATATAGTCTATTCAAATCGTAGTCCTTGCGCCATTTGTATCTGTCTTACTTGGTCTTAAAGCTGAACACGATAGATAGATAGATAGATAGATAGATAGATAGATAGATAGATAGATAGATAGATAGATAGATAGCTAGATAGATCTCACAATGATTCTGAAAACAGGATTCCAAAATCCTTCATTTTGAAAAGTTAAGTTCCTGATCTTGATTGCACAAAAAAACATAAACAACATTTCTACACACATGTGTGCACTGCATCATAGTTGCATGTTTCCCTCACTGCCTCTTTCATGACTTCAATCCAAACTTGTACAGTGTGGAAACTCAATAGAACCATGCCATTGAGGTGGTTGTAATAAGAAACCACAATGTACATGTATGTTCTGGAGCAGAGAATGGGAAAAAATATATCCCCAGTTAAGTCTGCTTTCCCCTTTAACTAGGGGCATGCAAGGGTGTGCAGGGATAAATAAGTTCTGAATAGTTAGATCCTCCGGAAGCAAAGAATACACCAAATAAACGAAAATAGCAGACTCGGTTTTATTGAGTCTGTTCATCTCAATGTTGGGTAAAAGTTCTACAGCATTGGAAGCAACGTCTCTAAAATGACCTTTACAGTGTTACAGTGTTAACGGGAACGTTAAACCTCAAATCTAATGACCAAAATATAACGTCATGCCTGTTTAAAGAATGGATATTTTGGACACTTTTTTAGCAATAGATTGTTGCCTGTTTGATGGTTTACCGCTAATCCCGCTGTTTATTGTTCCAAATTATCTCACTTTAAGAGTTGATGACCAGTGTACATGTAAGTGATACCAGTTAAACGATTAGGTGTGAAAGGTTACCTGACCAGTGTTATCATGTGCATATGCGGCCAGTCTGATCGGCGAGTGTCTAAACTGTCCGAGAAATGAAACCTTGTGAACAATAAACTCATATCAGACTGTGCAGAACTTCCAGCTGATCTGAGTCTTTTCTGTGCGCGCATACGCATTCACTGCATTTCACAGAAAGCATTTCTGGTGTCACCACCATATGACATCCTAGCTCATTTACTACCGTTTTTGTCGGACATATATTACAACAGGTTAAACTGCTTCCTGCACTCACGAAAAAAAATTTCTTTTAACGTAAGATTAGCCTGTACATCGAGCTCTTCGTTTGCTGCTCTCTGCATATCCCAGAAGCCATCGATACTATAACAGGTTTGAACAAAGAGCAAAGACTGATAAGACTGCGCAGGCTGATCTGTGACTTCACCTGTCGCACAGTTTTACTGTCATGTTTTCCAAAAATTGGATGCGAAGACCGTGTGTGCAAACTATCGATGACGTGTTATTGAAAAACGTGGGAAATTTTCCGACTGCAACAAATGCACGTTCAAAATGACGGCGGGAAATTAAGCGCGGCATGACAAAAACTATATATGTGTGACCAGCGAAGACTACGACCATCCTGCGCATCTGTGGAGGCTTAGCTTTCTGTTCATGGAGATAGTGAAAATACTTGAGAGATTTACACAAGCTGTCTGCATTATTTATGTTTGTTGAAGCGTGCACACTTGTCTGATTATCGCTACAGGTGGTAAAACATGATTTCGATAATTTTTATTGTCACAAAAGTAATCTGATTATTGAGAGGGGTCATACCGTCACGGTCTGCATACCGCAAGAAATGTGCCCCATTGTCCTTTTTTATGCGTCCGAGACATGGGTTTTATGCATCTTGCGCTTCCGAAAACAAATTGCATTCAAAATTTGTGGGTTCCGACCGCTTCCTAATTTTGCCTCTCTTACCGGTACAGGGAAAATACCTGTTGATCACAGGAAACAACAGACGTTTTACCCTCTGGTAGTAGTTTTTTCTTATTTATTTTGTTTCCGGTGGTGGTTCTATTGGCTTGCAAGAACGGTCTTGAATGTGCTAAGTACTGGAGATTTTGGATTATAATTATGGGTTACTTCAAAGCGTCGGCTTCTTCAGAAGTAGCCACGTGCCATATCCCTGACCCATTTGAACAGTAACTGGCTAATTGTTATTGATTAGCACAGGCCACTGACCGTTAACTGACAGCTCGCGGCAATTGATAAAAAACAGCTTTTAAATAGCGATACTTACGAATTGCATTTTTATTCTAGGCTCACAGTTATTTAGAGACAAACACGGATGTTTTTTATGTTTTTTTTGTTGTTGTTTTTTGGCAGACGCACACCATTTTCATGCGTTAATACGACCAGATTGTCCTTTAATGAAAGCGCTTTTTAATGAATATGTACTTAAATACTTTAACCATGAAAAATTGAAAGACCGTTGTTGCACATAAAATGTTTGGAATATTCATGATAGAAAAAATAATTAGGGTCGGCGGGAAAAAGCTAGGCACGGTCGGGTAACCGGAACCACACATATATTTTGTTTTGGCCTAATCAAGGGAATTAACGCGTACAACACAGAAAATAAATGGTTATCTCCACCTAGCCAAGGTTACCTGGGTGACATCTGATCCAAAGAAAAAGAAAAATAGAAAAAAGTGGATAGTGTATTTCATTTTCAAAAAAGGAACCAAATTATTTTCATTTTTATTTTACAAAATTTATATGGACGTGTTCACAATAAATTTCCTGGCACAGAAAAGAAATAACAATTTCCAAAAAAGTTATAAAAATAAATTCATCAGTTTTTGTCGCTTCATTCAGTAGTTTTACTATATATTCGATACATTAATTTCGCCCCCGCCCCGCCCATCGGGGCTCGAAGAAAAAAATGGGCTGCATGATGCTTCCACGCAGAGCTGAAACCGACCCGCACACGAGTACTGGTAAACCGCTTAGAGGATCTAAGCCTGCCCAGGCAAAGCGGTGCGAGTCGGCCCGTACATGCTTATAAACCCTATTGGTGTCATTGGGCGGCAGGGCTTGAGATGTCATTTCATCTCAATGTTGGGTTAAAGATCCCACAAAATTGGTAGCAACGCCTCCAAAATGACCTTTACAGTATTGACGGGGACGTTAAACCTCAAATTAAACAAAACAAACAAACAAACTATACATTTAGAGTGTGCTTCCAAATATATGTAAAAAGGACCAAAAAGTTGTTCATAAAAGTTCATTGTGAATATTCAAAAAAAGAATGAAAAATCATAAGCCGCTGGCACAGAAAAGATATTTTTATTAGTTGTTATTTTATGGGAAAATAATTATCAAGTTCCATGTATTAACTTTAACCAACTGCAGTAAGTTCGACATGGCTAGCAAAGTTTACATGAACCCCCTTAAGGTCAAGTTTCTTTGCAGGCGAACTGCTGCTTTCATACTTTCATGAACAGCAGAAAAATAAAATTCATCTCTTAAATGCAGCACATGTAAGACAAAACAAACAATGCACATGTTTCATGATAACATATCAGCATAGTGCGTACACACCAATGGAAAAGTTTCGACATTGAACAAAACTGACACAACATTTTGCGTGCTTGTAGGTTGATACAGAGTCGGTAGAAAACTTTTTAGCATATTGATTTCCATCCAGTACACTTTCAAAGCTTTGCTAGCACAGTATATCATCATGAAATCATGCCTGTATAATCATGCCCTGTAAAACTGGGGTTAACTTCGGTTTAGATTATGTATCAACATCAAAACAGTTTGTGTGTTTTGTTAGAACTACCTCCTTCGCTAAGACTATCAAACAATGACAAACAGTTTAGATCCTGATCAGATGGCTCATTAAGAAAACTCGCCTATTCAAATATATTGGAAAAATGCCAAAAATGAAAATAATTAGGCATATTTACATTAAAATATGTGTAATAGTTTGATAATAAGTCAATTCCAACATTAATATATACTTATTCTAATTTTGGGGGCCGAGTTTGTCAGGGGCCGAGTTTGCTAGGGGCCGAGTTTGTCAGGGGCCGAGTTTGTTAGGGGCCGAGATGTCCTGTCACCGTTCTGCTTACAGTTTATTTCTTCGCTAAGTATCACGTTTAAAACAATAATAATTTCCCGTTGTATGAATGTCGTTTGAAGTGCCACACCCTTTGTAGGAGCGGTGATAGCTCAGTGGTTAGTGCACTTGCCTCTGATGCCCCTGGTTTGATCCCGAGGCGGTGATTATTTCGGTGTCCGAACATGCTCCATTTGCAGGGATGCCTGCCAAAATGTGCACCGTCCTTCGTATCGGGATATTAACTGAAGGCCCCCTGAGCAGGAAGAGTCATCGGATTTGTGATCAAGAGGTTGCGGGTTTGAGCCTCACGCTGACCAAAGTGTTGTGCTCTTGGGCGTGGTAACGGGACAACTCGGCACATAGCCAACTCGGCACATAACAAACTCGGCACATACAAACTCGGCACATAGCAAACTTGGCCCACAATAGTTATACTGCATATTAACTGTACATTTATACTTTACTCTGTTTTATTATTATTATTATTATTATTATTTTATAATATTTATAAATATGCATATTAAATAAAATAGTTTATAGTTTATTATTTTTTTTTCTTTTTGCATTTTCAAATCATCTTAATAGGCTCTGAATATGGCTTCATTGCTACACTTATTATCTGATTAATCCGAAGATTACTGGAAGTTAATTCATAAAAGCTGTGAATATGATGTTTGGGACACATTGCCACCCATGATTGCCCAGCCGAGCTGAACACATATTTTTACACAGGTGTTTCAACGTAATGTGAAGCTGCAGTAGGCACGCCACAACAGACCAACCGGTAAACGGTTGCTGATACAACAAACTAGAAAAAAAAAACAGTATCGTATTCTCCAGTAACAGGAAAATGCTGATAAATTAATTAGACATTTTTTAAAGTAGAAGTAAAACAAAGATCAGGAATCGATACAATTAACTTACTGCACCCATCAAAGACACCAATTTTCGCTGGTCAATTTAAGAAACAACTTAAATACACTGAAAAAAGCTTCGATATACTCCAATAAATATTGATATAAAATTTGTCTTATTAAGTCTTATAGCCCTATTTAGTTGGTCCCTATTTCATAGGTAATTTTAATTTGATTGATTGTTTGGTTATGCAATTATCATAACAATAGATAATTGGTCTAATCAGCTAATTATGTGTCGAGTTTGTATAGGCCGAGTTGGTCAGGTGCCGAGTTTGCTATGTGCCGAGTTTGCTATGTGCCGAGTTGTCCCACAACCCTTGAGCGTGATAGCTCAGTGGTTAGTGCACTTTCCTCTGATGCTAGAGGTCCCGGGTTCGATCCCCGGCAGGGGCGATAAAATTTCGGTGTCCGAACACGCTCCATTGGCATCATTTGCAGGGATGAATGTCATAAAGTGCACCGCCCTTCGGATCGGGACGTTAACTGGAGGCCCCTACCGTAATTACATGATTACTGTGTAGATTTTCATCCTGCAAAACCTGAAGTGTATGTAATTTACACCTGCAGTAATGGTCAAATGTGACCTACGCAGTATCAGTAGATAGATAGCTAGATAGAAAGGCACTTCATCCACTTTGCTTAAAAAAAAAGTACTGGTTACTACCCAGGAAATCTTGCTCGTAATGCTCAGATGTGAGCGAGCAGCAGTAATAGGAGAAAAAGAAAGACCCCTACTACTGTGTTGGCTTTCAACCCTGCAACCCTGGAGTGTATGTAATGTACACCTGCGAGTAATGGTCAAATATGACCTATTTGTTTTTTGTAGTTGTGCATGTGAAGAATTACAAAAAGATAAATATCAGCATATAAATGTAAGATATGAACATCTGAAATGCAGAACTCTCACGTATGGGAGTTACGATAGGGTCCATAGAAATACCAAAATGCACTTGTATTTACCAAAGTACACTGCCAATACAGGAATTTGATGAACAATGGTATGCTTTTAATAATGTGAACCTTTTATCTTAAACTTTGATACTCAAATGGAGCATGGTAACTCAGTGGTTAGTGCACTTGCCATTGATGCTTGAGGCCCCCGGTTCAATTCCCGACAGCGGTAATAAAATTGCGTTTTCTGAACATGCTTCACTGGTATCATTTGTAGGGACGAATGCCATGAAGTGCACCATCCTTCGGATAGGGACGTTAACTGGTTAACTGGGGACCCCAAGTGCAGGGAGAACCAGCCCCTGTGCAGGTTAAAATAAAGATACCTACGCTAATTACATGATTGCTGTGTAGGCTTTCATCCTGCAAACCTGGACTGCATGTTATGAACACCTGCGAGTAATGGTAAAATGTGACAGATCGCAGTATCAGGATGTTCATTAATGGTTGTAGTTTAGGTCGAAGTACCAAAGCGTTAATCCAAAATCATTCATCCATAGACACATGGCAAATATCAATGTTCAGATCAGATCAACAGACATGGACTCCAGAAGAGTGAAATCAGGCGTAGATAATGTATCTATAATGCACATAAACCAATGTTTATAGGGGGTATTGGTAATTGATTAGCGCATTGCACTTTTAATTGAATGGTGTAAAGATGTTAGTGCAATAGCAACAAAGACATCTCGTTGAATTGCAGATTCCACAAGGGATTTCTGCCATACTGGCTGTGGCAGGGTCTAAGCGAAAGCAAAGAAAATTTTGACTTGGTGATTTTCGTAAAAAGATATTTTAACGAAAAGTAGGATGGATGCTTTCAAAAACATGTGACAAGCAACATCTTTGACGGTTTAGCAGTCAGTAACATTAAAAGCTATTCTCCTTAATGGTGGCAGGCCGACTAGCTTAATTAAATTGTTTGTTTGTATAGGATTTTAATGGCCCAGTCAACACTATTTTAGGTCATTTTTGAGCAGGTCAGTTTACCTATCCACACATTTCCTGGACATGGTTAAACATAAGCGCTTTACCAGTACAGAGCACATTCTTTCGCCAGAAACTGAAAACTGCCCTTCTTGAATCAGTGGTAGGGAGAGAATGACCGTAGAAAAGATTTCAAGATCAATCTCCACGAAAGGATGTTGCTGACCCCGGCAGGCATCGAATCTGCGTCCTCCTGATCATCAGTCAGACGCGCATCCAACTGAGCTACCGAGGCCGGCCAGCTTAATTAAAATTAATGCAAAAATGTTCTTTAATGTCTTTAATTTAGGTCTTGTTTTTAGAGAGATATAGAGAGGGGAGAGTTACATGATGACAAAAAAACTATGCAATAATTAAAAATGTCTTGCAAAATTTCATCACCATTTGACCTCTTTACACTGCCCAAAATAAAACCAATAAGCTGTATAATAATACAGAACAATATTAAGCCGGCATGACATCTGTTTTAATAATGGGCCATAAACCACAAAACAACATCAGATGGGGGCAAACGTAAAAGTTTAATTTGTAGGTCCAATGTGGTCCCCTGCCTTATAAGAAGGTGAATCACACCAAATAAGGTCTTAAAACAAACTTCAATATCTCATCTCTAATATCACAAAGAAAAATGATAGCCTAGGCCGAAGGATGGTTGGCTAGGATCGGATGAACTGAGGTAGGGTATGGAAATTTTTCCGCTTCTGCTCCGCCATTTTGCTTTCTAGTGCAAGGGGGTAGCAACTGTTTTTCTCTAATTTGCATGACTTGGCAACTATATTTCATTGTGATTTCAAATTTATCTTTAACCAAATACTTAACTAGAGATACTGTTCATCTGATGATGACGGTAAATTCTTTAAAATGTCTACATTTTACAATCTAATGCAAAATTTAGCTCTCTGGGCGTTACGAACATGCAAGCGTCCACTAACTTGGATCAAAGAGACAACGTGACCTTTCATTCATAAATTTTTGAAGGGTGCTGTAAGCATTCTAAAGCACAACAAGATTTTTAGCTTCCACCAATGGGATTTCTGGATTCATTTTAGAGGGATGCGCAGTTATATCCTAATTAACATACAGAATAATTGGGCCCTAATCATTATCAAAATTAGATTCATTCCGTGTAATGTAGCGTGTCTAATAATTATAGGGATCAACTTAAGTTTTTTTAATGGGTGACCAAATTATTAAGACCACAATCCTTCAGCCCAGGCTTTTTTCTTCTCCATGAATTTATCATTAGCCTAAATATTGTGGTCTCGCCCCGGCCAAGGCTTTTTGTACATGTTATTTAGGGTGAGACCACATTTTCTGTTCTATATAGGGAGTGAGACCACATTTTTTAGATTTGCCATGAATTTATCATTTTCCTTAATAATGTGGTCTCATCCCTATATAGATATGAGACCACATTCCTTCAGCCCAGACTTTTAGTATGTTATTTGAGGTGAGACCAGATTTTCTTCTCTATATAGGAGTGAGACCACATTTTTTAGATTTGCCATGAATTTATCATTTTCCTGAATAATGTGGTCTCATCCCTATAAAGAGATGAGACCACATTCCTTCAGCCCAGGATTTTAGTATGTGATTTAAGGTGAGACCACATTTTCTTCTCTATATAGAAGTGATACCACATTTTTTAGATTTGCCATGAATTTATCATTTTCCTTAATAATGTGGTCTCATCCCTATATAGAGATGAGACCACATTCCTTCAGCCCAGACTTTTAGTATGTTATTTGAGGTGAGACCAGATTTTCTTCTCTATATAGGAGTGAGACCACATTTTTTAGATTTGCCATGAATTTATCATTTTCCTGAATAATGTGGTTTCATCCCTATTCAGAGATGAGACCAGTGTTCCAGCAAGCAGTTATTCTGTCATTCTTTCAGCCTGGGCTAAATTGGATATTTTTGCATTTGAGGCCGCATTTTTGTCACATTATAGACATAGGTCCATTAGAGAGCATTAACGGAATAAATCGAATGTAGTAATATTTTTACACACTCCAAACAGTATCCAAATACCCCCAATGGAGCCTCTTTTTTGTTGTTGTCTTCCTCGTGATTTACCATTGGTTATTTATTAAAATAAAGATGTAAGATGCAACTAAATATGACTCCTAAGTTAATGTTTGAAAAATAATAAAATACAAAATATTAAACAGAAAAATGAACGTTTGTGGAATTTCTTGGCTGAATATAGTTTTAGCATGCGGTATGCAAATGAGTAAGTTACTGTAAGCATTCTCAAAATGATACACCGCCGTCCTTCTTACAATCGACCAAAAACCAGTCGATCCTGACAATCCTGCAAAGGTAAAAAAATCTGTATTCATCGGAAGCTAATAACAATTTACTATAATAAGTGACGGAAAAAATTTGGATGCTCTTATCTCGCGCATTCAGAAGATTTTACAGTCTTCTCTAGAATAGAACGAAGAACAAAAATCATCGTTTTACGTAGTTACGTCCCTTAATTTTCGCGCCTTTATCAGAGGTCGCTTTAATTTTGGCACGTCATTCCACGTCATTGAGGCGCTTTATGTAAACAAGTCACCAAGTGCGTGAAAATGGCTGTCGTTCTACTGAAGTCTAGAAATCACAGTTTTATGATATGAGTTTGCAATGTATGTTGGTAAGAAAGCAATTTTATGACAGTCAAATGATTACTCCTCATAACTGAAGCCGGGTTTTCACTCTCCGTATCTGTGGCACAGTGAACGAAGTCAGAAACTGCTAAAATATATCGCGATCCAGATAGATCAAAATGTGACTGACCCTAGTGGCATTTGAGTTGCCCTGGTGCAAAAAGTACATGGTTTAGAAAAGGATACTAGGTCTCATTATGGAGATAAGATGCCCATGTTTATTTTGATACCAATTTTATCTACTTTGGACCACTATAAAGGTACGAAGACCACATTGGACCTACAAATTAAACTTATGCCAACGTTTGCAGGGATAAGATAAGATAAGATAATTTTATTGTCTCCTGTCCAATACAAGTTAAGACATGACAAATTATGTACGCACAAGCAAGTTCACTAACACAAACCTATTACTCCCATCATAGTAGAGCGTATAAGATGCTTATCTGCAGCTCATAAGTTGCTCACATGCAGGTACAAGATGCATAATGAATTGCAAGTTGTGTAGATCTTAGTGAGACTGCTCGTAAGGAGCACCTGAAAGCAGTCTAACCAAGATATACACGCCGTGACGGGAGTCAGAGACCCTCACACCCATAAGTGACACAGTTAGAAACCCTATATAATAATATAAAAGCTTTAAAAATGTGACCCAGATACAAGGTCACCTAATCTGGACTACATTAATATGTTTTTTCTAAGTTCAAAAGCATCAAACACATACTTCATAAACAACCGTGTAAAGTCAGTATCGAAAGTAGCAAAAAGTTTTAAAAAAGTGTTTTCTTGCCATAAGGATTCACCCGTTACTTCCATTATCTTCATATTTAAATTTTGCCTCAACCCATCATATAATTTGCAATGAAACAAGAAGTGTTTTTCATCTTCAATTACACCTTTACATGAAAAACAAAACCGTTCTTCTTTGGGTAATTTAGGTCTATTATAACGCCCAGTTTCCACACATAAACTGTGTGAACTTATTCGTAGCTGTGTAAATCTACTCTTTACTTTAGAATCCATTGGCAAAAGTAAATACTTTTCCAAAGAAAATTCATGCTTAACAGAGTTATAGAATTCTAATTTGCCACCTTCGGATGCTTTTGATTTCCACCAAATTCTATACATTGTTTCTAACTTACTTTTTAAAGCTGAAGCCAATTTCTCAATACTGAAAGTACATTTATTGTTCCAAACATGCTGGAAACCACTTATGTTTAAAATTTTTTTAATAATTAGTATCCAATTAGAATCTTCCCTTTGCATCTGCTCACTTAAACATTTATACGCTAATGAATTCTTATCACAAAGCAACAATCTAAGCCAGTACTTAACTAGATTAACCATTAAATATATATCCAGTGGATAAGCCCCGAGTTCGCCCCTAACGGCCAAGTTTGTACTGTTCTTGTGTACACGTAAAAGATATTTATAATGTCTCATAGCCAAGGAATCATAACAATTCTTACCATAACCGGATTCCAAATCATTCTGATCAATCTTGTTTATTTTAATATGTGATGTAGCCCAAATTTCAGCACCATATGTTATAATTGGTCTTATCATAGAATCAAAAAGCTTCATGCCCACCTGTACATTAATTTCTCTTGATGATAGTTTCTGTTTCATGGCAAACAGTGCTTTCATACCTTTGTGAGATAAAGTTTTGATGTCTATAATTCCAGAAGCTTTAATAATTATACCTAAATATCGATATTCATTGACTAATTCTAGAACTTGACCATTAAACAAGAATTGAAATTGACGAAGCTTGCGACCGGACTTATTAAAAATGATAATTTTACTTTTGGAGACATTTAAGTCTAACTTCCACTTAGACAAATATGCTTGCAATTTGTCCAATGATACCTGAAGTCCTTTAGCTGATGACGACAGTAATACTATATCGTCTGCATACATAAGGCAACTAAGCTTGTAATCAGCAATGTTTACCTGGTCACAAGAATCATCAAAGACGTTTGGCAGATCATTAACATATATATTAAACAGTTTTGGGCTTAGAATACAGCCTTGTTTAACACCGACAGATGTGGAGAATGACTCTGTATAACCATCCTCAAGTTTTATACTATAATTAACTTCTCTGTACATGTCTGCTATAACCTTAAAAAATTTCCCCCTGATTCCGTACATTTTTAATTTAAAAAACAATCCGTCTCTCCAAACTGTATCAAATGCCTTTTTTAGGTCAATGAAGCATGCAAAAAGGTACTTCTTCTTTGAAAGAAACTTATTGATTATGGAAGTGAGAACAAAGATGTGGTCAGATGTACGAGATTTAGGCCGAAAACCTATTTGGCACCTGTTTATAATATCATACTCCTCTAGATAAGCCTGTAACCTGCCATCCATAATTTTGCAAAACAGTTTGCTTAAACAACTGGACATGGCAATGCCACGATAATTAGATGGATTACTTCGATCTCCCCCTTTATGCAGGGGTTTAATCAAATTATTTCGCCAGGAGACAGGAAACTGGCCTTTTACCAAGATAAGATTAAACAATTTACAATAACACTGTAACAACTCCGGCATTGATGATTTAATTACCTCATTTGTAATGCCATCTAGGCCACTGGCTTTCTTATTTTTAAGCGACGAAGCTGCTTTCATGATCTCAGCAGTAGAAATCTCTGCATCAAGCTTATCCTGCGAGTATGAGTTATGATCAGGTGTACAACATGGTATCTGACAATTTTCAACATTTTTACACATGAGTTCTTGGAAGTATGACAACCATTCTGCGGGACTCAAGGCATCATTATTCTCCTTAGGTTCTAAATTAATGTCTTTGATTTCATCTAAAGTCTTCCAAAAGGCTTGAGGATTACTACTTTCTAAGGTATTCAAGCTATCAATAAGTCTATTTTTATACAATAGTTGCTTTCTTTTAACACATTTCTTAAATTTTTTACGAGCAGCATAAAATCGCTGCACACTATTGATACTACCATTTTGAGACTTAATCAACCGTGCTTGCCTTTGCATGCAGCGCTTCAATTCAAGACACTCATCGTCAAACCATATCTTATGCCTTTTTTTACTTTTTTTACTTGCATTCTTTCTTACAGTTTTGTTACATGATGCAAGACCATCATACAATATTTCTGTTAGAAGTTTTGCAGATTCATCTGCATTATCATTCAGGTTTTGTGTAAATAACTTTATTTTACTTTGTATGTTCTCAGAAGACAATGATGTCTCGAACTGTAGCGCAATTTTATCATTCCATCTGATTTTCCTTGGCAAGGGAAATAATTTAGCCTTATAGTCCTCATGAACAATACCAGCACTGCATGCCCTTATCCCAACTGTTATTGGACAATGATCAGACAATGTTAAAAAATCATTAACTTTGAAATATATAACAGAATCTAAAAACTCTGAGCTCACTAAACACCAGTCAACTGTAGACGACCCATTGTAATGGTGACAAGTCATTCTGCCCTGGGTATCCCCGAGTGTTCTTCCATTCAATATTCGCATGCGAGTTCCAATACAAAAATCTACCATTTGTTTCCCCTGTTCATTTGTATACCCTTTATCTAAGGAATTTCTGTTATAATATACATTATCAGTTATATAATATCGTGGCAAAGGATTATGGGAAAACTCGTCATGTTGTATATAATCTTTGTCTTTTACATTCACTCGTGCATTGAGATCCCCGAGCAGAACGACTCTCCCCTTACGACTATATTTACTTATTTCTTCCTCTAAAACACCAAAAAGATTTACATTCAGATCTTTATGACTATAAGACGAATTTATTGGAGGGAGATAAACTGCACAAACATATACATCCTCAGGCATTTTGAAAAATTTCTTGCAAAGTTTAAAAAAGATGAAATCACTTCTGATCACCTTTTCAAATTTGATACCTGGTCTTATTTGTTTCTTCACTAAAACTGCCAATCCCCCAGATCCTTTATTCTTTGCATCAGGCCGGCATACAGAAAATGAGGTGTAGCCTTTCAACTGTATATCTTCTGAGTTTTGGGATTTACAATGTGTTTCTCCCAAACAAATAATATCACTATTGATATTAGCCATAAATTCTTGACTAGTCAACTTATTACTTCTTATTCCATTTATTCGAGAATGCAATCCATTGATGTTATAGTAGGTAATGCTTACAGTAGAACTTAACATGGCAGCTAGCAATGTCAGTCATATAATCACAATAACCGAAAGAATCAGTAACTAACCAGAAAAATTTGAAATATAACTGATTTTCTCTATTAATGAGTTTAAGGGCAAATATTGCCTCATTATGTGGCAAGTGGCTTCCGAAGCAATACTATATCTTAAAATAAAAACCCAACTTAATGACAAGTGCTCTCTTGCCATGTACTGCCATACAATTTATATACTAAAGGCCTCAGTAATATGGTACACTGCAACCGGCCTATGAAACACTCCTTTAGTATAACACGGACACTTAAATATCACAATTTCTTGCTTAGGTTCCAAACACTGTGTTGAAAATAGGTTGCTATGTACTTAACTGGCTACCACATCCCAACCACATAATGAAACGCTATCTTACCTTAAAATAATCACAAACAAGTGAACTAGTATAACATATTTACAACTTTCACTTCACTCAACAAATTTCAAGCACCAGCCAAGCATGTCATATTACAAAGATTCCCCCAAAAATTGTACATTCAAAAACCTTATAGCTGAATGACTTTTATACTATAAAGATGTAAAAAATATTACATCAAGATAATAAAGGTGAAGTGCCATATTGTGTAGATCCCAACCAGACTGCTTGTCTATTAACAGTCTGATCAGGGTCCACACAGCCACCAGACCTATCAAAAAAAAAAAAAAAAAAAAAAATGATTGCCACGAAGTGCACCGTCCTTCGGATAGGGACGTTAAGGACTATACAAAATGGCTGACAACCTGTATTGAAAATTTGACAAGTGTGAAGATGAAAATTGTTTTAAAAAGAAATTATGACTAATATGATTTTTTTTGTGATTAATTCCATGAAAGCATAACATTTTGGCTTTATATAGCTCTATTGCTACTAACATTTATTTTTCAAAAGGCAAAAACAATCAGGATGAAAATTGTCAAATTTCAAACGTCACTGCAGAGCTGTCATTTCATCCAATGTTTCTTTTTAGCACAAATCAGTCCTTTGTATAACCTCTCCTAACAAAACCTACCAATGATTTTCAAAAATTCTTTCCCATTATAAAATTGACCAAATTTTCATCTTGCCACCTCCATGCACTTGAAGTTGAAGAAACATGGCTGCTCTTGAGCACATGGTGAAAACATGTAAACAAAAAGAAAGTAGTTCCTTCTATTTACCATGGTCTGAATTGGTCATAACCTCTTGAGAGTTTGTTTGAACTGAAGTTTAATGCCCCATCAGCACTATTGAGGTTATTTTGGGGATGATGCTTCCAATTTTGCGGGAGTTTACCCGACATTTGAGATGAAATGACATCTCAAGCCCTGCCACCCAATGAAACCAAACTGTTATATTCATTGGAGGGTTTGACTTACACCACTTTGCCTGTGCAGGCTTTGTTCTTCTAAGTGGTATCAGTACTCGTACAATGTATGGTCAGCGTTATCCCTGCGTGGAAGCACCATGCAGCCTGATGTATAAATCCAAGCCCCTATCGCCGGGGCCCCAACCTCTTGAGAGTAAAAAATGTACTGTTTTCATTCTTTACCTATTGTATACAAAATCGAATCTTCCACTTCACAAGCACTTTTTTCAAAGAGAGAAAAAATCTACCCTCTACCTTCTTAAGGTAGAGGGTAGATTCTTTTCTCTTAAACAAGTGCCTGTCTCAAGGTAGAGGGTAGATTTTTTCCTCTATGAAACAAGTGCCTGTGTTCCACTTTATATAATAGCGCAAGTCCATTTTTTAAAATTTAGGAATGCCAGGTTGTGTTTCTCTTCAAAATGTATTTAAAAAATGGCTTAACTTTATGCAAACAGTGTAGGCCCTGATCAGATGCTGCATTATGCTCTCCTTCTTTTATGTGATGTGAGTTTCCACACTGTCACTGTCTTTATCCAGTGGATCAAAAACAAACTTTCATGGAGACTGACTGAATTTTTTCTACTCTCATTCTATCACTTCATCCGATTCAAGAAGGGCAGTTGTCATTTTCTTTCATAAAATTACTTTGCACTGATTAACAGCTTATGTACAAGCCAGCTCAGAAAAAGTTAACGTCCCCCATCCGAAGTATTTGGATGCTGCCTCTGGTGCAAGAAACCCCCATCCCTGGTTTGATCCCCAAAAGCGGTCATTTTCGTGTCCAATCATGCTCCACTGGCATCATTAGCAGGGATGAATGCCACATAGTGCACTGTCCTTCGGGTCGGAATGTTAACTGGAAGACCTCTATGCAAGAACCCCCGTGCAGGTTAAAAAATCCCTACAGTAATTACATGACTGTGTACGCTTTCATCCTGCAAACCTGGAATGTATTTAATGTACATGTGCAAATCTGCTGCGAGTAATGGTGAAAGATGAAAGACTGATCACATTATCAGTAGAAAGATAACAGTTTACCATGACACAATGCAACCACCATACATAATAATAAATTTCCTTGTTCAAGAACCGTGGCTAATTTTCATAGGAACTTTTCCAGAAAGAGTTGAAATAAATTAATATTCCCGTCTGCAAAATATATCGATAAATGTTGTTTTTATCTGTTTTAATGTTGCTTTTCATTTTCATAAAATTTGTCACGTGACAACAAATCTTCAGTTTCTGTTTACACTGCTAAAATACGCGGTTTCCATCTTCATTTCCAAAACCCACAGTGTGTGACATGGCTACCGGTGTGGAATTCGAAAAACTAAAATGATATCCCTATTACCGCAAAACTGATTTCATGATCAATGCCAAAAACACTTACAAATACGAAGAAAATGTTATTGCTTCTGTCTGCTACATGTGTGTTTTTTTCGCCATTTATATTCTGCTGGATCCCGGGTGCTTTAATTCAACCCGTTTTATGACAATGGCGCTTTCTAGTGCCGAAAACCAGTCCGAGAGAAAGCGAATACAACCGAATTACCATTTAATGGAAGGTACATATGCAAAAAAGTAAAACATAAAAACAGTCATAATGCCTGAAAAGGTGGTCGTAACTCATTTTGCTAAAACAGAACTTAAAGAGCTTTATTAAATTGTAATTATTGTATGATATTCATCAAGTTTTATCCCGTTTGTTAATACATGCGCAATAACACAAATCAGCTGAAACAGTGATGAGGTCGTCAAAAAATTTGACAGATTTCTCTATGGTAAACAAACCGAAGTCAGAATTTTGAAAGACGTTTAAAACACCTGAAGCAAAATGACATGAAGATCAGGTCGATGATTCAGCAAAGCCATTGATTAAGCAATTGCAAGAGGTAACTGTCATCATCCGATCTCGACTGACAGGGAAATACTTGGGGTTTGAATTTCACTATATCCAGGGTAAGAATTTTGTCGAAATCCAAGATGGCGATGAAATTTACCATGTGGTATTCGGTGAAATTTTCACAAAAGTGCTTAAAAATGTAGAAAGTAAGAAAATTATGCCTCGTCTTTGCTACTTAAGAGTACATAACAACTGAAAATGATAATATTTTAAAGATGAGTGCTCCTGCCTTGTCGGTATCCTTGTTTGAAAATTTAGGGGATTTTGCCTCATTTTGGACAATAAATCTTCATCTAGTGGTCTTATAGGACCCTTATTTGGTCTTAAACTGTAGTTTTTGAATTTACTTTACATAATGTATTTGCTTTTTGAACTTATATTGCAACCCACAGTGCTGGGTAACAATTTGGAAAATCTTAGTTTATTTTGCATTGCAGTCTAGATGTGTGATTACTATATACCTTAAGGTTCCTCAATACATTTGCTCAAGAAAAATATAGGTGTGAGATTTGCATGTTATTTTTTCCCAAAATATGACCCTGATTTCCTTTTAAAGTGCCTGTCCTAGAAGAAAAAGGTCTGGAGACACCAACGATTATTACAGCAAGTACTTTCTTGCATTAGCTACATCTCTGTGCCTTTGAAAATAAATGCAATTCTGTATTTTCACTTTTACCAGGAAAAAAATGAAACTGCTTTCTAGCCTTTTTACAAGTTACTAAAACAGCTGCAGATCAATAGTTCACATCAAATACTAGTGACTCGGACCAAGCTTTCTATCAAAAAGCCTACCTAAATTGAAAACCAGAAAAAAAACTTTGACATGTTTTTCTTCATGGGCGCCGCCATCTTCTTTTTTTGTGGTAAATTTGAATGCTCAGAATGCTCATCATTTATGCATTCCACATTTAATTTTGCCCATCATCAATGAATATACCTTGAAAATTCAGCTATGTAACCTTCTCCCTGCATACAGCATTATGACATCGCCTATCTTGGAAGCCTGTCATCACTGATAAATTATTGTAGCTGTCAAATTGAGGAATTATCCATCTTGCCAACTAAAATTGTATTCATACGCCTTGGAACTAATTTCCCAAAATAACAATGGTACACCATTGTTTTTTTATTTAAAACGTAATATTCAAATTTGAAACTGTCTTGCAACAAATTTCAGATACTTTCTAACATAATTTGTTTGTTACTTTATGAAAAGTATGCATTCATTCTGCAAACTATATTTTGGTGTAACATCGTCCTGATTGTGTTGTTCGGTCCAGCTGCAAGTAAACACATTGAAAAAAATAAAATTTTCAAGCTTTTTTCATCAAAACATATTACATGCATTGGGCTTCTGTGAGTTTTAACCAGCCTACACATTGGTAAGTAGGTGACACAACAGATCATTTAATAGATTAGATAAATATAACCTTTGTGTTGTCCAGAAGTTCACCTGTCAAAAAATCACTGATTTGTTTATGGTGGCTCATGTGAACCAAAGTAACAAACCAATGGGTAAAAATCATTTCTATACCATTGCAGATATTGGCAGTTGCACAAAGTTTCTGGTGCTGAACAGGCTGCTTTCAGTCCTTCAGTTCAAATATGGGGATAGACTGTTGGCTTCTCTTAATTTCAATTTTTTGTTTTTGATTTATCAAGTATCAAATCACCCATCCTGTAAACACAATCAGTAACACAGGGAAACTTTGGTGCAGTGATTGCATGAATTGTTATAAATTGCACGACTGAAATATATAAAATGAATAACTGAAAGCACCAAAGAAGGGCAATCATTTTACAAGCTAAATGCAAGAGATTTCAACACCTCAACCCAATCAATGAGATTGTTGCCAAATTGGTAGAACTGATCATTTTTGGCTACCATACACTGAATTTAAAATAGTACCAGGTGAGATAATTACATTTTTTTAATTTTTGGGAATCATTAATTTTCAGTACTATTTAGGTATTTTACTTGAAATTCCTCTGTTGCAGTACCTTAAGGCAACCTTGATCCACATTTCTATGATAGTATTTTACACATTGTGGTTCTGTGGATTGAGATATCATTTTTTTGCAAAACCAAGAAAAAAAGCAATAAATTACAAAAATGGTGACTTTCGAATAAAAATCTTTGGCTTCCATATTCTTACATTTACATGGACTACCATCTGATGAAAAATCTTTTTGGGTAATTATTTGCAAATATGATTTTTTAGTACCTCAAATATAGCTAAGTAACTGTATTGAGGAACCTTAACTGGGGGCCCTTGTGCAGGGAGAACCATCCCCTGTGCAGGTTAAAATAAAGATACCTACCGTAATTACATGATTGCTGTGTAGGCTTTCATCCTGCAAACCTGGACAGCATGTAATGTACACCTGCGAGTAATGGTAAACTGTGATGGATTGCAGTATCAGTAGAAAGAAAGATGTTCATTATTAGTTGTAGTAGTTTAGGTCGAAGTACCAAAGCGTTAATCCAAAATCATTCATCCATAGACACATGGCAAATATCAATGTTCAGATCAGATCAACAGACATGGACTCAAGAAGAGTGAAATCAGGCGTAGATAATGAATCTACATGTATAATGCACATAAACCGATGTTTATAGTGGGTTTTGGTAATTGATTAGGGCATTGCACTTTTAATTGAATGGTGTAAAGACGTTAGTGCAATAGCAACAAAGACATCTCGTCGAATTGCAGATTCCACGTGGGAGGGCTATCATACTGACAGGGTCTCAGAGAATTTTGCCATAATGATTTTCGTAAAAAGATATTTTTACAAAAAGCAGGACAGGTGCTTTAAAAAACATGTGACAAACAACATCTTTGATGGTTTAGCCGTCAGTTTTGATTGTTTGTTTGATTTGAGGTTTAACGTCCCCGTCAACACTGTAAAGGTCATTTTGGAGATGTTGCTTCCAATTTTGTGGGACTTTTACCCGACATTGAGATGAAATGACATCTCAAGCCCTGTCACCCAATGAAACCAATAGGGTTTATTAGCATGGACGGTCCGCCTCGCACCGCGTTTCCTGGACAGGCTTAGATACTCTAAGCGGTTTTCCAGTACTAGTGTGCAGGCCGGATTCAGCTCTGTGTGGAAGCATCATGCAGCCCATATATTTCTTCAAGCTCCTATGGGCAGGGGCCGTTGGTAACATAAAAAAGCTATTCTCGTGAATGGCGGCAAGCAGACCAGCTTGATTAAATTGTTTGTTTGTATTTGAGTTTAACGGCCAAGTCAACACTATTTTAGGTCATTTTTGAGCCGGTCAGTTTACCTATCCACCTTTTTCTGGGCAGGCCCATACATACATGTAAGCCCCTAACCCCATATTTATAGCCCCGCTTTGAAAAAGTGGGGCTATATTGGATTTGCCATGTCCTTCTGTCATTCCGTGATTCCGTTAATTTGTGTTGGCTCCATAACTTTGTATCTGCTTAACATATTTTCATGAAACTTCACACAAATGTTAAACACCATAAGACTATGTGCAGAGCGAAGGAATTATAACTGTGGATTGCCTACTTTTGGAGTTATTGCCCTTTGAACATTTTCCGTAATTCCGTAATTCCGTAATTCCGTAATTCCGTGATTCCGTTAATTTGTGTTGGCTCCATAACTTTGTATCTGCTTAACATATTTTCATGAAACTTCACACAAATGTTAAACACCATAAGACAATGTGCAGAGCGAAGGAATTATAACTGTGGATTGCCTACTTTTGGAGTTATTGCCCTTTGAACATTGAAAAATGGCAATTTTAATTGTGTCCGCTTCATAACTCGAAAACCGTTTGAGATATTTTTAGGAAACTTCACACAAATGTTAAGCACTATGAGACGATGTGCAGAGCGCAGGAACCATAACTCTGCATTGCTTATTTTTGGAGTTATTGCCCTTTGAACATTGAAAAATGGCAATTTTAACAGTGTCCGCTTCATAACTCGAAAACCGTTTGAGATAATTTCATGAAACTTCACACAAATGTTAAGCACTATGAGACAATGTGCAGAGCGCAAGAACCATAACTCTGGTTTTCGTATTTTCTGTGTGTCTGTCTGTGTGTCTGTCTGTGTCTATTAACAATTTTCGTGTCCGCTCCATAACTTTAAAACCCATTCACATATTTTCATGAAACTTCACACAAACATTAAACACCATGAGATGGTGTGCAGAGTGCAGGAACCATAACTCTGGATTGCCTAATTTTTGAGTTATTTCCCTTTGAATATTGAAAAATATCAATTTTAGCCGTCTTTGCTCGATAACTCAAAAACCGTTTGAGATAATTTTATGAAACTTCACACAAATGTAAAGCACCATATTACGTGTGCAGAGCGCAGGAACCCAAACTCTGGATTGTCTACTTTTTCAGTTATAGGCTTTTGAATATTAAAAAATGGCAATTTTAACTATGTCCGCTCCATAACCGTTTCTGATATTTTCATGAAACTTCAAATAAATGAAAAGCACCTTGAGATGATGTGCAGAGTGCAGGAACCATAACTCTGGTTTGCCTACTTTAGGAGTTATTGCCCTTTGAACATTTAAAAAGGCAATTTTGACTGTGTCGGCTCCATAACTCACAAACCATTTGAGATATTTTCATGACACTTCACACAAGTGTAAAGCACCATGAGACAATGTGCAGAGCGCAGGAACCCTGACTCTGATTTGCCTACTTTAGGAGTTATTACCCTTTGAACATTGAAAAATGGAAGATGAAATTTAGTATAAACATGGACATTCTGGTAATGTATCATGCTCATTGAAATGAGGGACAAGGGCTCACAACTCTTAGAGTTTTTCCAGATAATGTAAAATTTTCAACAGTTATTTCTTGTTCATAACTGTTTTCTCTGCAGCTTAAATAACTTTCTTCTCTGACAGCGCTGAAGCGGGGCTATAGTCAGATCCTCTGACAGCTCTAGTTGACCTTGACCTAAATTTCATGGTTCACTGACTTTGTAAAATATAGCGATCACCCTAGCATTCACCCTAATGGTCAAGTTAATTTCTTCAGAACTATAAGAGCTTCATTAATGATTCTTGGTACAAACTTGAATCTCGGGATGGCAACCAAATGCAAGCATCCAGACCAGCAGGGAGCGACATTGACTTTAAACATCTTTGTTGCTTTCTTGATCATCCCAAAACAATCAAACAGAAAAAGATATGGTCTAAAACAAGTGATAATGCTTGTCCTTTGTTATCACAGTAAGGACACATTGAACGTAACAACTGCACATGCTCAGTATTAATTAGTTTGCATTGTAAGGCGATAATTTTAACCACAAAAATAGCATGGTAGATTTCATTAACCCTTTTCTTGCTGAATATTCAGTTTAGCCACATCCATTTCTGACCAATCAGATAACTTGATGTAATTTACTCCTACAAATTCATTAACTGAATGTCAAACAGTGTAGATCCCGATCAGATGGCTTCTTCACATCTGGGGCCCGTTTCACTAAACTTCTTAAATCTACGAAGTTCGTAGTTTAAGAAGTGCACTTACGAACTTTCTTAAGAAAATCGTATGCGCGTTTCACCAACCTCTTCGTAAGAAAAGAACTTAAGAATTTCGTAGCTAAGAATTCGTAGCTAAGAATTCGTAGCTACTCTCTGATGCTGAAGATATGTATTTTACGCACGGAAGATGAGATTGCGGGAATTTATTGTATTTAAAACACGTTTTAGACATGAGACATTACATGTTTTGTTTGGGACCGATTGCGAGGAGCAGAAAAAGATCAATTTTGAATGTGCAGGGGTGTAAAATTCCACTCGCCCACTCGCATTTGCGAGTAAGTTTTAAGGCAGGGCGAGTAAGATTTTCAAAACTGTCCTTACTTTTTCTTCATTTTTAGCACCTAAATGAAAAATTTAGCTGATAAGGGCAAGTAAGTTTGAGGGAAATTTTACACCTCTGATGTGAAAGCGAATGAGCTATTTAACCTGTTGGATCAAAGCTGTGCCAAATCACGCTATCAATGTTGTCAAACCGGATTGCTGTGAAGAGGGAATGGAAGGCCCAAGTTGTCATGTCTCTTTCATACACATACACACTGTGTTGTCATTATTGATGTTTACGTAGTTACCGATGACGTCATAAATCCTAATAAACAGGGGAGCTTACTCCGACTCATTATGAAGGTCGGGTATACAAGATACAAGAATTTATTTCGAATTTTCGGCCCACGTAGGAGCACATAAAGAGGCATATTATAATCTATAAACCAAGTAGTCAGTCAAGGACAGAATTCCAAACGACAGAGGCACGAAACCAAACAAAAAAACAAAAAAAAAACTGGAATACCCAGTAAAAGATATCTGGGTGATATCATCAAAATCCTAAGTATTGGGACAGACAGTCCTAACCAAACAGTGTAGACCCAGTTCAGGAGCAATCTGATCAGGGTCCTCACTGTCTGCCACTCCTAACTGTGTCATGAAACTTTGTCATAGCCTATATCAGTAGCATGTCCTTTTGTCCCGAGCTCCCAAGCTGTAGGCCTAACCCCTAGTTCGTCATTAAACTTTCAGAGTACTCTACTCTACAGCAAAGACCGAGCGGTCACTGTTTGGTACTAGTTCTATCTTGATCGCATGTGTTTGACTTCGACACAAGCACTTTTGTAACTGATTTTTTCTATCATTTTGCCTTCACTCAGCCCTTCTCTCTCACGATCCTTGCCTCATAACCCATACTTTTTCTTTATTTACATCCATTTCCAGTTCAAAATCAGAGCAGAATGTCTCTTTTTCAGTTACATAATCATTTTTACAAAAACGTGCCTATTCAAATATATTGAATTTTTTCCACCATAAAATGAACAAGAGGGCCATGATGGTCCTGGGTCGCTCACCTGAGTCCAAGATGTTTCATAGCTTATGGAAAACATGTCCAAATGCCGAGGTCATTTTTTTTTAATTTGATTGCAGGTCAAGGTTAAAGTCAGAAGTAAAATGGTGTGTGAGTGGGAAGCCGTTGTCACAAGACAGCTACATGTACATGCAAAATATGAAGGCTCTATTAGAAGCCTCCGTGGTGTAGTGGTTACGCTACTCGCTCTGTAAACTGTGGTCCCGTCTCCATATGACTTTAGCTGTGGCTGGGACTTAAAACTCAAACACTCACTCACTCATTTCACTCACTCGCCACTCACTCACTCACTCATGAAGGCTCTATCTCAAACAGTTCTAAGGATAAAGTAGGACACCGGTCAGTTAATATTGTTGTATGAGTAGGAAGCCCTTATCACAAGAAACATACATGCCAGATAGGAAGGCTCTATATCAAACGATTCACATTACTGACTAAGTATGTCACCAGTCAAAATCTTATACTAGTGAGAAGTCCTTGTAACAATGAAATTACATGCCAAATATGAAGGCTCTATCTCATAAGGTTTAAAAGCAATGATAAAGTAAGTCACATGTTAAGGTCAAGGTCACAGGTCAAGTTTTTTGTATGCGTGGTAAGCCATTGTCACAATGAACCTTCATACCAAATATGAATGGTTTATCTCAATTAATTTAAAAAAAAATGATAAAGTATGTCACAGGTCAAAAGCAAGGTACAACTGTCTCAGGGCCATGCCTCTGGGCGGGCCTGGGTATCAGATACAATTGCCCCAGAGTCCTAACCAGAGTCTAACAAATGTCAAAATTTACGTTCGCATTTTTCATGGAGCCAATAACTTCAGTATATGTTATGCTACAAAGTTTGAATTTGGTATGACACTTACTCTGCCCAAGACCTTTCAGATCATGATACAAATATCCAGCGCACTTGACCACCAGGCCCATTAGTCATAGGTAAAGAAACTATTTAAATAAACTGGGTGAAACCATAGAAATACATCGAATCAGGCCCCAGTCATCCTTTGAATGTTTCGTTTTATTTTAGGGCACTATCTCTATGTCGAATGAACTAGTCCTTGTCGAGAAGACTAGATCGGACAGTAATTTCATCATAAGTCCCAAGTTACGTAATCACGGCCAAAATGTTTTGCTTATTTCAAACTTTCCATGTTTCATTTCACCGGGGATGTTGCTTCTGGGGGTATGAAGGGCGTACTTTTGACGGAAAATGAAAATTCGTCTGCCAAAATCTCCGTGTTGACATAAATTGAAAATTTTCAGGTCCGTTTTAGACAGATAGACAGACAAGACAAGATAGACAGACAAACAAACAGACAGACAGACAACACAGACAGACATACATACATACATACAGTCAGACAAGACAGAGGCAGACAGACGAAGGGAGGGACGGTCTAGTGGGAGGGCGGACGGATGGACTTTCCGACAGACAAGACAACAGAGAGAGAGAGAGAGAGAGAGAGAGAGAGAAAGAGAGAGAGAGAGAGAGAGAGAGAGAGAGGGGGGGAGAGAGAGAGAGCGGGCACAATAAGACACATGGGAGTTACCACACGCCGTGTTTTACCATGAGTATTCAGCAAGAAAGACAGACAATACAAGACAGACAGACATACAGACAACACAGACAGACAGATACACAGAATCCGGGACGTTTCGGTCCTGAGTCGTTTCGGCCGGGTCGTTTCGGCCTGGGTCGTTTCGGTCCGATTTTATTAGATAGCATTTTGTTCTGTATAAAACATATTGAACAGTAAATATTATTTTAATAGGGAATATTATTTCAACGACCTGTCACGTTAGCCATGGTTATGATAGCCCAAATAAAGTGTTTTAAAAGTTATATCCATAGCCATGTTTCCAGTTAGCACCAACGAGGAGATGTGACTAGGACTTCATTATCGTCTGAGAATGATCAGTATTAACAGTAAAATTCCGCTATTAAGATTTCTGCTATTATTCTAGACTTCTAAAAAGTGGTCTTATTAGCCGGGTGGTCTCTTATAATGGAATTGGTGAAAAAATATTGCTGGCAAGACTGATTTAAATACTTTTTATGTGCACTGTGCCTATTTTATTGCTGTCTTTAACTTCACTGTTCTTTTCCTCATTATATGTAATTATAGGCAATATTACACCGATAAAAATCACATTAATGATAACAATTGTTCCACAATAATCTTCTTTCTGAAGAATACAGAGCTGCACATTACCAAAATTATTAAAATTATTTATTCACCTAGCATAAAAAATATTGTCAAAACAACACACTGATTAGTACAGGTAAACTGCTGTTTTTCACACCTTTAGGGAAATGTGTGAACATTACCAAGATCTGTTGTAATGATGAGGAATCCAGCAAAAAATTATATTGACATATGGTCTGAGAGATACAATTAACTTGACTTGGCTAAAAAGTGGTCTCAGTAAAGAACAGTAATGGTAGATTCGGTCTTTTGAAAGCGGTCTTAATACTGAATAGCGGGGTTGTCTTAATTAATTATATAAGAAATAATTTGGGTATGGCGAAAACCGGTCTTAATAGCGGAGTGGTCCTAATATAGGAGTGGTCTTTAACCGGAATTCTACTGTACTAGTATCAATGACAGGCACATTTTGAGAACAGCATGCGAAATATTTGCTAAATGTAGCCTAATTATTTTATATGATCAGCCTGCATTTGTCGTTGTGATACCTTTAAAGACTTAATAACCTATAAATCTGTTCATTGTGATCAGAGTCTACACAGTTTGAAAAAGCCCCCTGTTTTCTGAGCTATTAAAAACTGAACGATGTTATTATTTTATATGATCAGCCTGCATCTGTCATTGTGACACCTTCAAAGACTTAATAACCTATAAATCTGTTTATTGTGATCAGAGTCTACACAGTTTGAAAAGCCCTCTGTTTTCTGAGCTATTAAAAACTGAACGAGCGAAGATAGCAAACGCATAGGCTGATCTCCGAATCTACGCGGTTCGAAAAAGCACTCTGTTTTCTGACCTATTAAAGGCTTAAAACGAGCGACGATAGCAAAAGCACTGGCTGATCTTCGACAAACAATATATATAAAGTGACAGAAAAATCAGGCCGAAACGACCCACCAATTTGGCCGAAACGACCCACCGCCGAAATTGGGCCGAAACGACCCAGGCCGAAACGACCCGGCCGAAACGACTCAGGACCGAAGCGACCCAGGGACCGAAACGACTCAGGACCGAAACGTCCCGCGACCGATACACACACAGACATACATATAGAAAGACAGTCAGACAAGACAGTTAGAGACAGACGGACGGACGGACAGACAAACATCAGAGAGAGAGAGAGAGAGAGAGAGAACGGTAGTATAAGACACAGGGGTGTTACCACATTCCGTGTTTTACCCTGAGTATTCAAGTATATAATGACGTCATGATGACGTTCAAAATGATGTTTTTTTTTCTCCTCGCGCTCAAATGTCAACACAGTTGTTACTGAAGATAGACACAAACAATATAAATGGCGATTGATAAGGACAAACACAATCTTATCTGTTGCAGTCTTACAACAGGTGCTTTTTCTGCTTCTGTCGCATCCTGAAACCATGAAATGGCTTTTTATCCAAAAAAACGACAAAAGCTGAGCCGCTGAAAATGTCCACGTTGCTAAGGATTAATGGAAACAGGTAAGTTTTCTTTATTTCACGGTTCACATGGCTTTAAAATACTGGATTTATGTTAATAAATGGACGCAAATCGAAACCGCCGCCATGACACTTACGAAAATTCTTAAAGTTACGACTGCCTACACCCTATCGTAAAGTTACGAACAAACTTAAGAAAAAACTTAAGAATTTGACGTTAGTGAAACGCAAATTTTGAGTTAAGAATTCGTAAGATAAATCTTACGAAAATCTTAGACTTAAGAAGTTTAGTGAAACGGGGCCCAGATCCCGATCTACACTGTTTGGAAAGACAGGGGTTGTCGTGAACAGCAGGATAAGAGTTAACCGGTTTTAACCCCAAAAGGGGACGCGGGCAAATAATGCAGGCCCATATCAGAGGCTGCAAGACATCTCTTGCTGTCAAAGAGGCGCTGAAGCAACGTACCATCACATTAGAAATGGGTACTTGGCACATCGAAAATGGCACTGCCAGCACAAGGGAAGGGGCGAGAGAAGTGAACTGACATACAGCAAGAAGCATAATCCTTTGATATTCTGTCAAAATAGTTGTGGTGGTACACCTGGGAAAAATGAAGCTTTAATTTTTTTATATAATAAAATTTCTTTAAAAATCGTTGAATATCCTAAGATAGTCTACAGAAAATGATAGGATCTTATCAGCTGGTGTGAATTTCTTGAGGAACATAGTGGCTAGCCTCTGACTAACACTTTGAGCTGGCTCATTAGAAGTTTTTTTTAACCCTTTTTGTACCAAATGGAATCTTCCTTTTTATATATAGCATGAGTACATTTCAAAATTTAGGGGTGTCAGGTTGTGTTTTCTTCAAAAACTGTTCGTAAAGTAGCTGAACTTTTTGCAAACAGTGTAGGCCCTGATCTGACATCTGACACCGCAGAATGCGGTGTCTGATCTGGGCCTGCACTGTTTGCCCTGGGTACCCATTTTGGGGTTTCTGGTACAAAATGAGTTAATATGCTTCTATCTTATATTTTTAGACAGACCTAGCCATGGCTAGTTCCAGTTTCATTGGGAGTCCAGCCCCACTGGGCCGCCCACCTCTGTCCCCAGCCGCCCAGCAACTGCCGAAACTTGTCCAGGAAACTGAACTACAGAAGATGTTGGCGGATGAGAGGATGAGGAGTCAGCTGCATAAGACAAACTATGAACAGCTGAAAGAAGAACATAAGAGGTATACCTTAAAATCCTAACAATTTTAACAAATTTGTTTCACTATCCAAAAAGGATTCCAAAAAGTGCAGACAGAATGGCAAACAGTATAGACCCTGATCAGACTGCTCCTGAAGGAGCAGTCTGATCTTGGTCTGTACTGTTTGCTTAGGCCTATCTGTTCCAATACTTAGGATCATTATGGTAATGATACTACATGTAGGGGGAAGATAGCTAGTGAACCCTTCGAACACTGCAGAGCATTCCTCAAAAGAAGCAATATTTTTGATTTTTTTTCCATTAATTTTCGGTGATAATAAAGCTTGATAGGATCATAGGATAGTCTGCCCGGCAGACATTTCAAATTTTCATGTGAATAGTCAGCCCAGCAGATGATTGGCATCTAATACCATTACCACACCTTATTTTGTTGAATGAGTGAGTGAGTGTTAGAGTTTTACATCCCACCAACAGCTAAGGTCATACGGAGACGGGACTGTGATTTAAAGACCATCCGAAAGTCTGTAGAAGCTCGGGATTGATTCTGCGATCCCTGGTTTACAAGGCAAGGAGCGTAACCACTACACCACAGAGGCTTCTCTTAGTTTGCTGAAAAATAAGAGACAAACTTGGAAAATGTTGTCTGCTTAATATGCTTATATCACTTGAAGGACTGATATTATTTGGGGGATATGTTTTCTAATTTTTCCATTAAAACATAAGTACACAATAACCTCATTATAACACTGGTAGTTACATGTATAACGCGGTTTTGGGTATAACACAGTTTCACAATGGATCCCAAAAATATATAGATTATATAGAAAAATGACCATAAATGGTTATTTTTTCTGTATAATCTATACATTTTTGTTTGGATATTACACAGTTTTTTAACTAATACACAGTTTTTGATTTGGACCCCATTAGGGGTAGGTATATAAAAAGTATATAGAGATAGAAAAATGACCATAAATGGTCATTTTTCTGTATAATGTATACATTTTTTTGTTTGGATATAACATGATTGTTTTTTAACTAATACACAGTTTTTGATTTGGACCCCATGAGGGGTAGGTATATAGGTATATAAAGATAGAAAAATGACCAGAAATGGTCATTTTTCTGTATAATGTATACATTTTTTTGTTTGGATATAACACGATTGTTTAACATTTATAACAAAGTTTATTATAAAGAGGTTGTGGTGTTTTGGTGGAGGGTACTCTTTGGAATTGCCCACGGCATTTAACCCTTTACCACTCAGATACATGTTTTTACGTGTCTGCACCCCCCCCCCCCTATTTAAAGCCCCAGATGCACCTATAATCTGCATTTCTACCCCTGGATAGTTAAGTTTGCTTTAGGATTTGTTGGGCAAAAAAATGACCTGTTTTTTTTCGCGCGCCTCCCCACTAAAAATATTTTGGGGGGGTGGGGGGATTGAAGGGGGGCAGCGCCCCCCTCACATCCCGAAAATTTTTGGGTGTATGGCCCAACCGGTCGCTAAAATTTGTATCTGAGGGTGTCTGGGGTCAAAAATGCCTGACAATTGATGCTGATAAAACATGCTGCAAACAGTGAAAATGGCCAGTGCCAAACACCTTAATTGCTGCCTTGACAGCTGTGTGAAGATTAAAATGTGGTCAAAAATTCATGTGAAAACACACTTTTTGCCAACTTTGAGATGCCCCCTCTTTACCATGACAACAATAATCAAGTCATGAAAAGTTGTATTTGAAAGGCTACTGCCCAATGAACATTCATACCGAGTTTGGTGTAAAACAGACCATCCATTATGAAACAATGGGTAGTTGAAGTTGCTGTCAGGTGCAACACTATGAAAATCGGCGAAATTCACAAAATCCCCGAGTGGTAAAGGGTTAATGAAGAAAATCCCAACTGACCAAAATTATGTTTTTTTTTCATCATTTTATTGCAAGGGACAATATTTCAGATATAATTAATGCATTTTTGACTAAAATTCAGTATGTTCCCAGATTTCAGTTAACCCTTTACCACTCAGATACGTGTTTTTACGTGTCTGCACCCCCCCCCCCTATTTTAAGCACCAGAAGCACCTATAATCTGCATTTCTACCCCTGGATAGTTAAGTTTTCTTTAGGATTTGTTGGGCAAAAAAATGACCTGTTTTTTCGCGCGCCTCCCCACTAAAAATATTTTGGGGGGGATTGTTGGGTGTATGGCCCAACCGGTCGCTAAAATTTGTATCTGAGGGTGTCTGGGGTCAAAAATGCCTGAAAATTGATGCTGATAAAACATGCTGCAAACAGTGAAAATGGCCAGTGCCAAACACCTTAATTGCTGCCTTGACAGCTGTGTGAAGATTAAAATGTGGTCAAAAATTCATGTGAAAACACACTTTTTGCCAACTTTGAGATGCCCCCTCTTTACCATGACAACAATAATCAAGTCATGAAAAGTTGCATTTGAAAGGCTACTGCCCAATGAACATTCATACCGAGTTTGGTGTAAAACAGACCATCCATTATGAAACAATGGGTAGTTGAAGTTGCTGTCAGATGCAACACTATGAAAATCGGCGAAATTCACAAAATCCCCGAATGGTAAAGGGTTAACATGTATATGGTAACTTATAACTACTGGCCCAATTGTTCAAAGGTAACAATCTCATTTGTTTACACATAGTTAAAATTTGATCATTAAAAAAAATTTAATATATCAAAAACTATGCTATTATTTTTTCCTGAAAAAGTGAGTAACATTTGCATTTGCGTCAACCCATTTTGTACCGGAAGTCCCAATTGTGATACTGGCAGACCATGCAGGTCCACCAGATCAGATGCAGCAGAACGTGACATCTGATCAGGGCTTACACTGTTTGCAAAAGGTTCAGCCATTTTCAACCTGGCACGCCTAAATTTTGAAATGGACTTCTGCTATATGTAAGGAGGAAGATTCCATTCGGTACAAAATGGGTTAATAAGTAAAAGAAACCCATTTGGCCCTAAAATTGCAAAGTGTCCTGTCCAAAGATACATTTATGAAGTGGAAAATTCTGTATGTTTTCATGTATAAGTATGTTATGAATTGATAGCTCTTTAAGACATACACAAACAAAAACCAGAATTGTGCAGTCTATGGCACCCCATCGCATAACCCCATGCCACTCCATAAACTACTCATCATGCCATTCGCTTTGATATGTTACACGGCCATGTTCTGGAAATTTTTATTTTTGACCCCCGCGGGCACCACACCCTGGGCCCACCCCTAGGGGTGTGATCAAAATTCCAAAAGTGTCATGCACTCCCCAGACCAAAGATCTCTCAGTTCCCAAAGTTTCAAGTTTCTATCTATAACCGTCTAGGGGGAGTTATCCGGTAAGACAGACGGACGCCGAAGACCATTACAGTTTCCCCACTTTTTCTTCGAAAAGCGTGGGGATAACTACATATGAATTTGTTGTCTGTTAATGTTGGTTTCAATCTGTTCCCATTGTTTCAAACTCATTTTTGCATATAGGCAAACAGTGTGGCCCCAGATCAGACTGCCTCTAAAGCAGTCTGATCTGGGTCCACACTGTTTGCAACAATGACTTTTACAGTCATCATCAGAAGACGAGCAGATGACAGCTGTTGTGACTGGCATCTTAAGGGTTTAGGGAAATCCGGGGCAAATGCAATATTTTAACATTGCATTGCTGACATTGCACGTTAATGCAAATAAACTTAAGTAATATTAATCTTTCAGTACTGCACTGTACTAAAAATTTTATAACAGACGACATTCTAATTTATTTCTTCATTTTTCCGAGAAAAAGGCTTGACATTTCATGTGAATTGTCTGACCAGAAGATGACACACAGGTAATGTCAAGCCTTATTATCTGTGAAAAATATAAGAAAAAAAGTTTGAAATGTCATCTGCTAGTCTGATTTGCACTTGGACGATTAATCTTGAAAATTAGTGATTTTAATACAAGATAGCTACAGATTATATTAAAAGATTGTTTCTTGGATTAATAGTTGATTTAGAAATGTCACAGACTGGTATATTGATTATGGTCTTAAAATACAGAACATCAGGTGTTATATGACTTAACTTTGTCATGTATTTCTGTCTTGTCGAGACAGATTACGTCCTTGGGGAGGAGAGCCAAAAGCACATAACTAAAACTGCAAGTCATGACACCTTGTTCCATATAAACTTGCAGACAGGCATGGGTGGGAGGGCATCAGGGCGGGCAAAGAGAAAAATTAAAACCTCCTTACCGTGTAGGCTGGTACAGCTACTTATGAAAACTGCAGATCCAAAAGAGATGGCTCAGGTGAAATGAGCCGTCTGATCAGGACCTACACTGTTTGGTATCCTGTTAATGATTTTGACTTAAGGGGAATGGGAACACCTTCAGGGGAGGCAACTCCTGCAAAAGTATTTTTGTCTCCCATGTCAATAGGGGTCAACTCTTAAAGGAAAGAATTTGCTCCTAAGGAGCAAATTCTTTCCTTTAAGAGTAGACCCCTTTTTCAATGTGACAGGGCTTACAGAAAAGTGAACAGGAAGTCCCAAAGTCCCTAGAGACCACAGATTTGCTTCAATCTGTTTGACTTGATATCTCAGTTCAAATTCGGGTCATGTCGGATAAAAAACTAGGTTAGATCGTTAGAACTTTGTGTGCACCCTACAGGCCTCAGTAGGCTTTAATCTTTAATCTTCATGAAACTTCACCTGATTATGGTCTTAAAATACAGAACATCAGGTGTTGTATGACATAACTTTGTCATGTATTTCTGTCTTGTCGAGACAGATTACGTCCTTGGGGAGGAGAGCCAAAAGCACATAACTAAAACTGCAAGTCATGACACCTTGTTGCATATAAATTTGTAGACAATGTGGGTGGAAGGGCGTCAGGGCGGGCAAAGAGAAAAATTAAAACCACCTTACCATGTAGGCTGGTACAGCTACTTATGAAAACTGCAGATTCAAAAGAGACGGCTCAAATGATATGAGCTGTCTGATCAGGACCTACACTGTTTGGTATCCTGTTAATGATTTTGACTTAAGGGGAATGGGAACACCTTCAGGGGAGGCAACTCCTGCAAAAGTATTTTTGTCTCCCATGTCAACAGGGGTCAACACTTAAAGGAAAGAATTTGCTCCTAAGGAGCAAATTCTTTCCTTTAAGAGTAGACCCCTTTTTCAGTGAGACAGGGCTTACAGAAAAGTGAACAGGAAGTCCCCAAAGTTGTCTCCCTTTGAAAAATGGCAGACAAATGTGCCAGGTGTTCCCATTCCCTATAATACCCCTGTTTACAAGAATGGACAAGCCCAAGATGGAAGAATCCAGTTCAGAAACACAAGGGTGAAAGAGTTTATGAATTATTTTCCTCATTTCTTGTTAAAAACATACTTACGTTGTGGATGCTGGTACGAATCACCTTGTGAAGGCACATATAGTACTAACAAGTTAACAGGGTCTACAATTCTACAATACATGTATATGTTTCAATGAAAATTTAAGACAAAGCATATCACATCTTTCTAGTTTGGACCAGTTAGATGTGTGCATAGCCCCAGATAAGTGGGGGTGGGGGTATCCACATATTATTTTTCTTATTTCTGCATGAAAACATACGCTGTGGATACTCATTAGAAGCATCGCACTGAGGCACTTCTAATGAGAACCCACAATGTACGTTTTCATACAGAGATACAAAAATATGAGTACTTTTCAGTTGAAAAACAAAAATACCTTATCCGGAGCTATGAGTGTGTCTGAGGCATGATGATCAGTTGATGGTGCATTGCATCTTCATCAGATCTGGCAACATTCTTACATTCCTGGGCCTAACAAATCAAAATTTTCAACAGCTTGTCTGGAGGGAGGATCACATTGTCTTAACCCTTGTCCTGCTAATCCCGGATATGCCTTATCTTTGAAACAATGTAGATCCAGATCAGATGGCTTCTTACATTGTTTGCCATTCAGATTGTGAATTTGTTGCAATAATTTGCATCAAGTAATCTGATTGGTTGATAATCTGTAGTGGGTGTGGCATATATAAATATTCAGCAGGACAAGGGTTAAGAAAGGTTCTGAATCATAGTCTATTTAATTTTTTCTGGGCAAGTGAAATAAAAAGATTACCCAGCTTAATTTTTAGCTTGCCTGGACGAAGTCAAGGAAGAGCTATTGCACTAGCCCTGGCGTCGGCATTGGCATTAGCGGAGGCGTTTGCGTTTGAATTGGTGTTGGTCTCCACATTTACATTAACCCTTGTCCTGCTGAATATTCATATATGCCACACCAACTACCCATTATCAACCAATCAGATTACTTGATGCAAATTATTGCAACATATTCACAATCTGAATGGCAAACAATGTAGATCCTGATCAGATGGCTTCGTCAGAAGCCATCTGATCTGGATCTTCATTGTTTGGAAAATAAGGCATATCCGGGATCAGCAGGACAAGGGTTAAAGTTTTATAAAAGCTCATTATTTTCAAATTGTACCATGGATTTCCTGCATATTTGGTATGATGATAGATACAGGTCCAAAGGTTTATTCAGCAATACCCCCTGCCCATGCCAGTGAGCTCAATGTCAAGGTCACAAACTTAGAAAAAAAAAATATGTTTAATTTTTTTTTAAGACCTCGTATTTTCCAAACCAAATGGTCAATTTGGTTCATATTTGGTTTGATGATAGTTATAGATCCAAACCTTCATTTGATAATACAACTGCCCAAGCCCATGACCTCAAGGTCAAGGTCACAGACTTGAAAATTTTATTTTAAAGTTTGTAAGAGCTCATATTTTCCAGACTGAATTATGGATTTGGTTCATATTTGATATGATGATAGATATAGACCCAAAGAGTTTTTCAGCAATACATAACATCAAGGTCAAGGTCACAGGCTTAGAGATTTTATGTTTAAATTTTAAGAGCTCATATTTTCCAAAGTTAAACCATATGATGGCTTTTGTTCATATTTGATATGATGATAATAATGATAGATAAAAATCCAATGTTTTATTCAGCAATACCCTGACTATGCCCGTGACCTCAAGGTCAAGGTTCCAAGCCAAATGATGGATTTGGTTCATATTTGGTATGAGGATTGATATAGGTCCAAAGTTTATTCAGCAATAACCTTGCCCATGACATCAAGGACATTGTCACAGATTTTTAAGACCTAGTATTTTTAAAACCTTGTGAAGGATTTGGTTCATAATAATTATTGTGCACTGAATTGGTGTATTTAATGTAACACATCCGTTTAACACACAGGGCACTCCTTCATTTCTCTAAAACAGTCATTTTTCGGTCATTTTCTGCTGTTAATTATGTTTCCATACATTTTAGGCTACAAGATGAATACAATAAATTGGAGGAGGAGATTAAGAGAACTATTGAAGAGAGTAAGATTGTTCAGGAGAAGTATAAGACTATGTATGAAGACAGTAGGAGAGAAGTGGCCGAAAGAAATGCTCAGATGGATGAGCTCAGGAACAAGGTAATTGTGCCATAGAAAAGAACAAATAACATTAATTACAATGTACACCACAACCTCTTTATACAACTATTAATGGGGTCCAAAGCAGAAGCCATGTTCGTTAAACAACAGTGTTATATCCAAACAAAAATGTGTAGATTATGTAGGAAAATGACCATTTATGGTCATTTTTCTATATAATTTACACATTTTTTGGTTCCATCTTGAAACCGTGTTATATCCAAACCCTGTCATAATTAACTGTGTTACAATGAGGTTGTGGAGTATGATGTACAAATAAGACAGGTCTTGTAACAACTCGATGTCAGGAGACTTTTAGTCTGCTAAAAACCAGACATAGGTTGCAAGTACTTGTAAGAGCTGAATGAGGCATTTCTAATGAGTACCCGCAGCCTTTGTTTAGAGTACAATTAAGAAAAAGTAACCGTTTTGGAGAAATGAAAGAATGCACACTGTCTTACTAGTATGTTATTGCAATGATCCTTTCAAACATGATTTATTGTTTTATCTGGAAGTGTCTCTATCAAGAGACTTTTTACAGTTGTTCTTATTATGTATTTAGGAATGAATCTCATTTTTGTGGATTTCGTAAAATCATTCTTCGATATAAAAAGATTGGGTACAACATGGATATTATACAACAGACTGCATGCATGGTAGTTAACCCAATCACGGTTGGCAACTTTGCTTCCCTCTTTAATTGCACGCCGGTGGGTCAGGCCTCAGATTCTATGACGGCTCCAACGTAAAGGCTTATTAAAAATTAGAGAGATAATGTTGGTTGGTGCCTGATGCTCTGTTTCTGGTCGAGCTCATCGGAGTCTAACTGTTGGTTTTCTTTTGCTCCAGCATTTCAGTGGTTTCTTGCTGTCGAGTCCTCACCGTTGTCTCACCTCTGTGGTTCTTTGATTTTTGTGTTCACGGAGATGTTGCACTGATGAGTTAGGAGGCCTTCATGCGGACTGAACAAATTATTTGTCTAAATCGCGACGGAAGTAAGGGCGAGGATTGTGGCCACGTAAAATCGATTGAAGCCCCCCAGTGGAAATCTTCCACTGACCGTTCCAAGGCGGCTCTTCTGTGGCGATTTATTTATGTTGTTGTTTGTTACTTACTGTGTGTATCACTTGTGTCTTTTGGTTTTGGATGGCCATATGGCCATTTTGTGGGAATGTAACTGCCCTTATGGCCTTCCTTTGTTTAGGTTTCCATTATGGTCTGGTCGCTTAATGTTTGTATTTCTTTCCCTTTGGTGTCTTTTATGGGTGGAGTAAGTTAATTGTATCAATTCCTGATCTTTGTTTTACTTCTACTTTATTGATGTGTAAACTCTGGCTAGTCACTCACAAATAGCATGGGGCTTCATGCTTAGTTTGTGAGTGATTAGTCGGAGTTTACACATCGATAAAAAACACACAAAAAAGACAATTCATTCCTTATAACCCCAACTTTGTCATGGAAATGTTGAAAATGCCACCAAAGTGGTAAAATTTTGGAATTCTTTTGAAAGCGTAAGAATGAATGAACTTAACAGCGACCACGGTCAAATGGTTATTCAATTAGATGTTGCCATCTTTGACAGAAACCCACACAAAAAAACATAAAATCTGTTAAATCAGTTTATTTGTCTTCTAACATTTACGTTTTCAATTGTTTCCCCATCTTTTATTTGAACAGTGTTGACATCAATTTATACAGTGATGAAACGCTCGGGTTTTAAACATGCTCTTTGACGTCACGTTAAATTACTAGCTGTGTCTGTGTGAACTAGTTCTATGATTCTTGCTCATGAATGGAATTTGTTCAAGTATAGAAGTATAAAACTTATATTTCATCCAACCATATCAACTGATCGAAGTTTAAACAAAACGTTAACTAACAGTGTCATTAGTTTTGAACAACTGGCCCCAAATCTTCATCGGAAAAGTAACCACTTTGGAGATGTGAAAGAATGCACATCGTCACACAATCATAATGATCCTTTCAAACGTTTAGAAGCCTCCATGGTGTAGTGATTATGCTACTCGCCTTGTAAACCAGGGGTCACAGGATCGATCCCAGCCTTTTTCCAGAAGTTTGGATGAGTCTTTAAACCATGGTCCTGTCTCCATACATACTTTGCTGTTGGTGAGATGTAAAACTCATACACTCACTCATGTAAAATTTTGATTACAATTTCACAGATAGTGACTCCTCAGAAACTTGATGTCCTGAAGATGCAGCTACACGAGGAGATCGAGAAATCATACCGTGAGAAATTTCAGAAACAAGAGATGGAAATGGAAGAATTTCGAACTACGTGCAACAAACTCAAGCATGAGCTATTCTTCCTGAAGTCCGAGTACGAACATGAACAGACAGAAAGTAGACAGATCCTCGCCGAGATGAAACTGCAACATGATGCTGAGGTTGGTACGGAGTAGGTTAACCCTTATCCCGCTGCATAAATTAATCTAGCCACACCCATTTACATTTCAACCAATCAAATTTAATTTAAAAGATGTGATTTTTTTCTCGTGCCTGCTATTAGCATGGCACGACATAGGCGCCCGGTTTTCGGTCCGTTCGTTTGTCCGTTTGTCAAGGCATCAACATTTGCGACCACCCTAGTGTTCACCCTAATGGTCAAGTTTATTTCTCAAGAACTATAGAGCTTCATTAATGATACTTGGTACAAACTTGTATCTGGGGATGGCAACTTAAATGCATGCATCGGTATTTGACCTTGACCTACATTTTATGGTTCACTGACTTTGTAAAATATTGTGACCACCCTAGCATTCCCCCTAATGGTCAAGTTTATTTCTCAAGAACTATAAGATCTTCATTAATGATATTTGGTACAAACTTGTATCTCGGGATGGCAACTTAAATGCCAGCATCCATATTTGACCTTGACCTACATTTCATGGTTCACTGACTTTGTAAAATATTGCGACCACCCTACCATTCACCCAAATGGTCAATTTAATTTCTCAACAACTGTTAAGATCGAAGCCATCTGATCTGGATCTACACTGTTTGCAAAGTTAGGGGCTGTCATGAACACGTTTGCAAAGTTAGGGGTTGTCATGAACAGCGGGATAAGGGTTAAGTCATGCTATTTGCCGGTTGCAGGAGGCTAAATGTTACTCTTAAAGCATAGCTGGCCTCGGTATGTCAGTCAGATGTCACCCTAACTGGTGATTAGGGGGTCACAGGTTGTATACCTGCGGGGTTGGCAACATACATTCACAGAGATTGATTATGATGACATGAAATATTTTATGCATTCATTCTCTCCCTTCTGCTGATTCAAGAAGCTTCTGGCGAAAGAATGTACTTTGTACTGGTTAACCGCTTATATACATATACATGTATATGCCTGCCCAGAAAGTATGGTTAGGTAGACTGACTGGCTTGATATGACTTTTACATAGGAAGTCTGTGACCTTGACCCCAAGGTTATGGTCATGAGAGCTGAAGCGGCTGCTATAAATTTGAAACCAGTATCTTTTACCATACCAAGTATAAACTAAATCCACCCAAAGGTAAAGAAGTAATGAGCTCCTAAAAACTTAACACAAAAACTTTAACATTAAAATTCTAAGTTTGTGACCTCGACCTGGGTCAGGGTCACGGTCATGGGTACTGATACTGCAGGTAAAAACTTTAGTCTAGCATCTATCACCATACCAAATATGAACTAATCCATATATACATAAAAAAGTAATGGGCAACTAAAAAACTTTAACACAAAAAGTTAACATTTGTGGACGCCGACACTGACGCTGCGGGTAGTAGAATAGCTTACCGGAACATTTGTTTCGGTGGGCTAAAAATTAATGAATTTTAATACAACCAATTGTCAAAGTTTGAATTCTGGAAATTTGAAATAGAGTAGACCCCTATTGCTACTGAGAAGCAATTTCTTTTCTTTAAGTGTAGACCCTTAATGCTCCTAAGGAGCAAATTCTTTCCTTTAAGAGTAGACCTTTTTTTATAGCCCCGCTTTGAAAAAGTGGGGGCTATATTGGATTTGCCCTGTCCTTCTGTGATTCCGTAATTACGTAATTCCGTAATTCCTTTATTCATCGTAACCCAAAAACCCTTTGAGGTATTTTCATGAAACTCACACAAATGTTAAGCACCATGGGACGATGCGCAAAGCGCATGAACCATAACTCTGGATTGCCTACTTTTGGAGTTATTGCCCTTTGAACATTGAAAAAATTCCGTTTTTCATGATAACTCGAAAGCCGTTTGAGGTATTTCCATGAAACTTCACACAGATGTAAAGCACTATGAGACGATGTGCAGAGCGCATGCACCATAACTCTGGATTGCCTACTTTTGGAGTTATTGCCCTTTGAACATTGAAAAATGGCAATTTTAGCCTTGTCCGTTCCATAACTCAAAAACCGTTTGAGGTATTTTCATGAAACTTCACACAAATGTAAAGCACCATAGGACGAGGTGCAGAGCACATGAACCATAACTGTGGATTGCCTACTGTTGGAGTTATTGCCCTTTGAACATTGTAAAAATTCGTTATTCATGATAACTCAATAACCGTTTGAGGTATTTTTATTAAACTTCACACAAATGTAAAGCACTATGGGTAGATGTGCAGAGCGCATGAACCATAACTCTGGATTGCCTACTTTTGGAGTTATTGCCCTTTGAATATTGAAAAAATTCCGTTATTCATGATAACTCGAAAAATGTTTGAGGTATTTTCATGAAACTTCAAACAAATGTAAAGCACTATAAGACGATGTGCAGAGTGCATGAACCATAACTCTGGATTGCCTACTTTTGGAGTTATTTGAACAGTGAAAAATTTAATTAGAGGCTGAAAGCTGAAATTTTTTTTCTTGTATTTTTCTTTTCTAATAGCGCTATTTCTTGTGTATTTTTAGCTCACCTGTCACGTAGTGACAAGGTGAGCTTTTGTGATCACATTTTGTCCGTCGTGCGTCTGTGCATCCATAAACAATTTCAAATAAGTATATCTCTAATACCCCATGGCCAATCTTGATCAAATTTCATGAGAAGCGTCATCAGGTAGGGGGAAAGGCTCCATAAGGTTTTTGGGCTGTTCAGATTGGAATTCTGGTTGCCATGGAAACAAAAAGGTTCTATAGACTTATAATGGGGAAAACGACGTCACCACTTTTTCTCGGCCATTTCTGATCTGATCTTCATCAAACTTGCAGATAACCAGGAGGGGCTTACAGTCTACATCCAGAACGAATTTGGGCTGCATGGGACAAACAGCTTTGGAGTTACCTGCCCTTGACCATAAATATAAGTGAAAAATGGTGTCTCCAGCTTTTCTCAGATGTTTATGATCTGAATTTTTTGTAACTTTTCATAAACGAGGACAAGCATAAAATCTCGGACGAGTTCGAATTTGGTTTGAATCTGACCAGCGGTTTTCCAGTTACATCCCCTTGAGCGTGAAAAATTTTCCCATAGACTTATAATGGGGAAAACGACGTCTCCACTTTTTCTCAGCCATTTCTGATCCGATCTTCATCAAACTTGCAGATAACCAGGAGGGGACTACAGTCTACGTCAAGTTCGAATTTGGGCTGTACGGGACAAACAGCTTTGGATTTACCTGCCCTTGACCATAAATATAAGTGAAAAATGGTGTCTCCAGCTTTTCTCAGCTGTTTAGGATCTGATCTTTGTAGCTCACCTGAGCCGAAGGCTCACAAGGTGAGCTTTTAGTATATGTAGGCATCCGGCGTCCGTCCGTGGTCCACACCTTTGAACTTGAAAATCTAAGTGACTGGCTGGCCAATCCCAATCAAATTTTATGTGCAGCATCACTGGGATGGGGGATTGACTGCATTCAGTTTTGGACCAGTTTTGATCAGAACTGTAGTTGCCATGGAAACAAAAAGATTCAATAGACTTATAATGGGGAAAATGACGTCTCCACTTTTTCTCGGCCATTTCTAATCAGATCTTCATCAAACTTGCAGATAACCAGGAGGGGCTTACACAGTCTACGTCAAGTTCGAATTTGGGCTGCACGGGACAAACAACTTTGGAGTTACCTGCCCTTGAGCATAAATTTAAGTGAAAAATGGTGTCTCCATCTTTTCTCAGCTGTTTATGATCTGATCTTTTTGAAACTCTTAATAAACGAGGGCAAGCATAAAATCTCCGAGTTCGATTTTGGTTTGAATCTGACCAGTGGTTTTCCAACAACCCCCCCCCCCCACAGCGTGAAAAATTTTCCCATAGACTTACAATGGGGAAAACGACGTCTCCACTTTTTCTCATCCATTTCTGATTTGATCTTCATCAAACTTGCAGATAACCAGGAGGGTCGTGCAGTCTATGTTGAGTTTGAATTTGGGCCACGCAGGTCAAATGACTTCTGAGTTAGCTGCCCTAGAGCATAAATACAGTCAAACCTGTCTTAGTGGCCACCTCTATTAAGCAAGCAACCTGTCTTAAGCAAGCAGGCATTCAGTTCCCAAAAAAGGAAAATGCATTAAAATTCACCTGTGTTAAGCAAGCACCTGCCTTTAGCAAGCACTTTTTGAATATCCCAGAGGTGCTTGCTTAATACAGGTTGGACTGTATTAGCGAAAAATGGTGTATCAAGCTTTCCGCAACCGTTTTTGATCTGATCTTTTTGTTACTTTTGGTAAACGAGCATAAAATCTCTAATGAGTTTGCCTTTGGCTTGAATCTGACCACCGGATTTCCAGTTACATCCCTTGAGGATGTAAAATTTTCCCATAAACTTACAAACAGAAAACGATGTCTCCAACTTTGCTTGGCTATTTCTAACCTGACCTTCCTCAAACTTCCAGATAACAAGAAGGAGGTTACAGTCTATGTTTAGTTTGAATTTGGGCCGCATGAGACAATGCTTTCAAATTACCTGCCCTTGAGCATAAATATTAGTGAAAAATAGTGTCTCCACCTTTTTCAGGCCTTTCTTATCTGATCTTTTTTAAACTTTCAGTAAACGAGAACAAGCATAAAATGTCAGATGAGTTTGAACATTCGGTTTTGCAGTTATAGCCTTTAGAGCGCGAACAATTTTACCATAGACTTACAATGAAAAAACGAGGTTACCAACTTTTCTTCGCCATTTCTGATTTGATCTTCATCAAACTTGCAGATAAGCAGGAGGGACATACAGTCTACATAGAGTTCGAATTTCGGCTGCATGAGACAAACAGCTTTGGAGTTACCTGCCCTTGTTTATTGATTTGAGGTTTAACATCCCTGTCAGCACAGTGTAGGTCATTTTGGAGACGTTGCCTCTAGTTTTGTGGGACTTTTGCCCGACATCGAGATGAAATTATATCTTAAGCCCTTTCCACCCAATGAAACCAATAGGGTCGTTATGCATGGATGGGTTCAACTTGCACCACTTTTCCTGGGCAGGCTTAGAACCTGTTTACCAGTACTCATGTGTGGTCGGTCCCAGCTCTGCATAGAAGCACCATGTAGCCCAGTCTATTTCTTCAAGCCCCAATGGACCGGCCCCGATAGCTCAGTTGGTAGAGTGTCCGCTCCGGGGAACGGGAGGTCTCGGGTTCGATCCCGGGCCGCGACATACCAAACTCGTTAAAAATGGTACTAGCTGCTCCTTGCTTGGCACTCAGATTTACGGGGTAGAGCTAGGACTGGTCGATCCAGTGTCAGGATAATGTGACTGGGTGTGGTATCATGTAATGTGTCTGGGACATGATACTTCAGTGAGGCAGCACAATAAACATGAACATTGAGCTCCCTGTCGCAACCAGACACCGTCGTGATATGACTGAAAAATTGTTGAAAGCGACGTTAAACCCGAATTCACACACACACACACACTCAAGCCCCAATAGGCATTCTTAAAACATCATACATGATTTTCTGGTACACAGGTGAGCGATATAGGGCCATTTGGCCCTCTTGTTCTTTTCTGATGGTGCTCTGACAGTTCTAGTTTCCATAGGACATAGTTTATAGAAAAGGGAACAGGAAGTCCCGAAAATTTTTTCCCTTTGAAAAATGGTAGAAAATCTGCCAGGAGTATCCATTTCCCCAAATGAGTAGGCTCCTGCTGCTAAGGAGACAGAAATAATAGAAAATCTGTCTCCTAAGACACTGTATACATTCGCGATGGAGGAGAAAGGAGAAAACTAGAATCTTCTTCATTCTTTTTGTCTGTGTTGAGATTTTATGTCCCTGTCAGCACTATTTAGGAGATGCTGCTTCCGACTTTGTAGGACTTCAATCCAACACTGAGATGAAATGACATCTCAAGCCCTACCACTCGAATAGACTTCTAAGGTTTAATGACATTCCAACTCGAAGCACTTGGAGTGCAAGTTCCTTTCCTGTAAGAATATTAAGAGTAGGCCCCCTACTGACATGTGACACAAAAATATTTTTGAAACAATTGCTTTCCCTGAAGGTGTACCCTTACGCCTTACCCTTTACCCTGCTGTAGGCGACAAGCCCTATCTTTGCAAACAGTGTAGATCCAGATCAGATGGCTTCTGAAGAAGCAATCTGATCAGGATCTACACAGTTTGACATTCAGTTTATGAATATGTAGAAATAAGCTGCATCAAGTAATCTGATTGGTTCAAAGTCAGAAATGAGTGTGGCTTAATTGAATATTCAGCAGGTTAAAGGTTAATATTGTATAGTAGGACTGGTCTCAGAAGACTAATCAAATCAATGACAGCGCTGGTGGGTCAACTGTCTCAGGCCTCATATTTTTCAGGCATTTGCAGGATTTCAGGCTTTTAGAGCTTGATATTTTTCTTGATTTCAGGCTTATAGATTTTGATTTTATGTGCATTTAGTCTGTTAATTAACTATTTAACCCTTATCCTGCTGAATAAATTTATTAACCCACACCCATTTCTGACTATAAGTCAACCAAATTACTTGATATTTTCACAAACTGAATTACAAACAGTGTAGATCCTGATCAGATGGCTTCTTCAGAAGTCATCTGATCTGGATCTACATTGTTTGCAAAGGTAAAAGTTGTCTTTGTCAGCAGGAGAAGGGTTGAAGCTGCAAAATCGGGCCTTTCAGGCATGGAAAATCGTGGTCAGTATGAGGCCTGCAATTGTCTCCGAGTAAGGCTTGAATAAATGGTCCTGAACAGGGGCCGACACTGTTTTGTTTAACCTTTAAATTCCTGTTTTAAAGCAAACAAAGTAGATCCTGATCAGATGCTGCAGAATCCTGCAGTATCTGATCGGAGTCTATACTGTTTGCCAACCCTTACATACGAATCCAGTCCAGATAACCGTTTTACACAACACTGACCACACAGCAATCATGAAGAATAACGTGTCTATTTTCTATAAATAACTGTTACCTGGATTTCCTATAAATTTATGATAGTCACATGGACTTAAGCATTGAAAACCTAAAACACTTAATAACTTTGGGTTGATTGACAAACAGTCAACACTTTGGGTTGATTGACAAACAGTCAACCCAAAAAGTAAATTTTGTATTTTGTTTACAGTTTAACAGCCCAGTCAACACTATAGGTCATATCCAGCAGGTCAGATTACCTAAGCACACATCCTGGTTTGGAGTCATCAGAGTCTACACTATTTGCCTCCCATCCACAATTTTTAGACACAGCATGGGGACGTACATAATACTTGTTCAAATTTTAGAACAAGTATGCTAAGGAGTTGAGATGTCAAAATACAGTAGAACTTCGATAGCTCGAACACCGATGGCTCGTTTACCATGGCTGAGTCGAACCCGTTCTTGAGTCCCTAGGGAAGTCCTCTACATAAGAAATGGTGCGAGATATTTTAGGAGACTTTCGTCTTTTATCTTGCAAATGTATGCTGTGTGTACTCATTAGAATCGCCTCGATGAGGCGATTCTAATGAGTACATACAGCATACATTTTTCATTATAGAACACAGAAAAAGATGCCCTAAAGTATGTCGTTATGCCTCCTGGCATTAGCCCTCAGTGGCTCGAACTACCCCTCTCTCGAACAGATTTTCATGGTCCCAAAGGTGTTCGAGCCATTGAAGTTCGACTGTACTTAGGATAAATATGGTGTATTTTCAACAGGTAACTAACTTAAGAAAAGAACGTGAAACTACCATACTGAAGATCCAGTCAGAGGGTACTCAGGATTCGCAGAGAGTGAGAGTTCTACAGAGAGAGAATGCCCAGCTACATCTAAAGATCAAAGGTTTGATGACCGAGATGGACGAAGTTAGAGCCCAGAGGGAGAAGATAGGGGCAGAGTCTGAGAGTCTTGTACGGACACAGGCCAAACAGATCACAGAATACCAGTCTAGCATCAAGGCTTTAGAGGTAGGTATAGTTCGAACAATTTGACTTGAGACTGACCTTTATGCAAGGAATAAATTAGTCAATGTTATCGCCTAAAAAGTTGTCTTTCGTAAGCTTCTCGTGAATTTTCATCATCTCCTGAATTCCGTCCCATTTTCCGACTATGTCTTCATCTTCGGGAAACTAAGAAGATAAATACATGCAATCAGTCGGGTGTGACATTATGTTAATAGAGTTCACCAGTCTCGGGTCATTTTGTTCCAACTATATAGCATTTTTATCCCCCGACAGAATAGGTTCGGGGGCTATAGCGATCAGCCTGGCGTCCGTCCGTCCGCACTAACAAATTTATAGTTAGATGGCTATGAAAATGGACAGAATCAATGTAATTGAATGGGATTTATTCCGTTAGACACATAAAAGATTCTTTTATGTGGCTAAAATTAGCCACTTAAGTATCAATCCTGCCAAAAATAGCCACATAAGTATACATCCTTGAGAAAGTCCGAAGACGCAACCTTGTGATAGCCATAACTCCTATACCCTTTGAGATTCATCGATGATTCTTGGCACAATTGTTCACAAGGCTGAGACGGCGTGTCATGTGCAAGAACCAGAACTCAGGATGCCATACTTTTTGAGTTATCTCCCCTTTTAATAAAATAGAAAGACTACTTTGTGATGGCCATAACTCCAATACCCTTTGAGATATATTGATGGTACCTGGCACAGTTGCTCACAAGGCTGAGACGGTGTGTCATGCATGAGAACCACAACTCTGGTTGCCATGGTGTTTGAGTTATCTCCCCTTCCAATAAAATAGAGTGACTACCTTGTGATGGCCATAACTCCAATACCCTTTAAGATATATTGATTATACCTGGCTTATTTGTTCACAAGGCCGAGACGGTGTGTCATGCACAATAACCACAACTCTGGGTGTCATGGTTTTTTAGTTATCTTCCCTTCCAATGAAATAGAATCACTACCTTGTGATGGCCACATCTCCAATACTCTTTGAGATATATTGATGGTACTTGGTACAGTTGTACATGAGGTTAAGCAGGTGTGTCACGTGCAAGAACCACAACTCTGGGCACCATGTTGTTTAGCTCACCTGTCACATAGTGACGAGGTGAGCTTTTGGGATCACTTTTTGTCCGGCGTCCGTCGTGCGTGTGTGCGTGCGTAAACTTTTTCTACAAATGACATCTCCTCCTAAACCACTGATCGGATTTTAACCAAATTTCACAGGAATGATCCTTAGGTGGTCCCCTTTCGAAGTTGTTCAAATGGTTCCGTTCCATTGCACATCTAGGTCACAGGAGCTAAAAATAGATTTTTAAAATGAAAACTTTAAAAATATTCTTCTCTGAAACCGAAAGGCCCAGGTCTTCGATATTTGGTATGAAGCTTCATCTAGTGGACCTCTACCAAGATTGTTCAAATTATGGCCCTTGGGCCAGAAATGCCCCCGCCCCGGGGGCCTTTGGGTTTACATAGGCTTATATAGGGAAAATCTTAAAAAATCTTCTTCTCTGAAACCACAAGGCCCAAGTCTTTGATATTTGGTGTGAAGCTTCACCTAGTGGACCTCTACCAAGATTGTTCAAATTATAGCCCTAGGGCCAAAACTGCCCCAGCCCCGGGGGCCTTTGGTTTTACATAGGCTTTACAGGGAAAATCTTTAAAAATCTTCTTCTCTGAAACTGCAAGGCTCAGATCTTTGATATTTAGTGTGAAGCTTCATCTAGTGGACCTCTACTTAGATTGTTCAAATTATAGCCCTGGGGCTAAAAATGCCCCTGCCCCAGGGGCCTTTGGTTTTACAAAGGCTTATTAAAATATTCTTCTCTGAAACCGAAAGGCCCAGGTCTTCAATATTTGGTATGAAGCTTCATCTGGTGGACCTCTACCAAGAATGTTCAAATTATGGCCCTTGGGCCAGAAATGCCCCCGCCCCGGGGGCCTTTGGGTTTACATAGGCTTGTATTGGGAAAATCTTTAAAAATCTTCTTCTCTGAAACCACAAGGCCCAGGTCTTTGATATTAGGTGTGAAGTTTCACCTAGTGGACCTCTACCAAGATTGTTCAAATTATAGCCCCAGGGCCAAAAATGCCCCCACCCCGGGGGGGGGGGCTTTGGTTTTACATAGGCTTATACAGGAAAAATCTTTAAAAATCTTCTTCTCTGAAACCGCAAGGCCCAGGTCTTTGATATTTGGTGTGAAGCTTCACCTAGTGGACCTCTACCAAGGTTGTTCAAATTGTAGCCCCGGAGCCAAAAATGCCCCCACCTTGGGGGCCTTTGGTTTTACACAGGCTTATACAGGGAAAATCTTTTAAAATTTTCTTCTCTGAAACCGCAAGGCTCAGATCTTTGATATTTGGTGTGAAGCTTCATCTACCGGTAGTGGACCTCTACCAAGATTGTTCAAATTATAGCCCTTGGGCCAAAAATGCTCCATCCCTGGGGCCCTTTGGTTTTTCATAGGCTTATATAGGGAAAATATTTAAAAATCTTCTTCTCTGAAACCACAAGACTCAGGTCTTTGATATTTGGTATGAAGCTTCACCTAGTATAGCCCTTGAGCCAAGAATGTACTAGAGACACTGATTCTCAGGTGAGCGATTCAGGGCCCTCTGGGCCCTCTTGTTTAATTATCTCCCCTGACAATATAACCTTGTGATGGCCTTAACTCCAATACCCTTTGAGATATATTGATGGTTCTTGGCACAATTGTATACAAGGTTGAGACGGCACTTCATGCCTAAAAACCACAACTCTGGGTGCTATGGTATTTGATTTATCTCCCCTTCCAATATAACAGTATGACCACCTTGTGATCACCATACCTCCAATACCCTTTGAGACATATTGGTGGTACTTGATGCAGATGTACATGAGGTTAAGCAAGTGTTTCATGCTCAAGAATTACAACTCTGGGTGCTCTGGTTTTTGAGTTATCTCCCCTGACAGTATAACCTTGTGATGGCCATACCTCCAACACCCTTTGAGATATATTGAAGGAACTTGGCGCAATTGTATACAAGGTACAGAAGGGGTGTCATGTGCAAGAACCACAACTGATGGTGCTGTGGTATTTGATTTATCTACCCTTCCAATATAACAGTATGACCAGCTTGTGATCACCATATCTCCAATACCCTTTGAGACATATTGATGGTACTTCATGCAGAAATACATGAGCTTAAGCAGGCATGTCATGCGCCAGAACCACAATTCTGAGTGCCCTGGTTTTTAGTTATCTCCCCTGACAGTATAATCTTGTGATGGCCATAACTGCAATACTTTTGTGATATATTGTTGGTTTAATTCTGGTGTATGTTCTATTGGTGAACAATCTTCTGAAGGCAATATTGGCTTTTGGTCGGGGATTTGCCATCTCTTCTGATGGCTATTTTTAACCCTTATCCTGCTGTTCAAGACCACCCTTATCTTTGTAAACAGTGTAGATCCAGAACAGATGGCAGAAGTCATCTGATCGGATCTACTCTTGTTTGACATTCAGTTTATGAATTTGCAGGAATAAATTGCATCAAGTAATCTGATTGGTTCAAAATCAGAAATGGGTGTGGCTAAATTGAATATTCAGCAGGATAAGGGTTAAGGAACATTGAAATGATGAGCCAGTCGGTTTACTTACGCACACTTTTCTTGGGCAGGCTTATGCATTAGGTGTTAACCAAGAAAGTGCACTGTATTGGTTCACCCAATTATGTACAGTGAAATTCCTATATTAAGACCACCTTTGGAATGACTCCGAAGTGGTTTTAAGACCACTTTTGAGCAGTTCCAATGGTGGTCTCTTACTAGAGGACACTAGGAGTTTGTTTGTTTGATTTGAGGTTTAATGTCCCCGTCAACACTGTAAAGGTTTTTGGAGACATTGCTTCCAGTTTTGTGGAACTTTTACCTGACATTGAGATGAAATGACATTTTAAGCCCTGCCGCCCAATGAAACCAATAGGGTTTATAAGCATGGACAGTTCGACTCACACCTCTTTGCCTGGTCCGGCTTAGATCCTCTAAGCAGTTTACCAGTACTCATGTGTGGGTCGGTTTCAGCTCTGCGTGGAAGCATCATGCAGCCCATCTATTTCTCCAAGCCCTAGTGGGCGGGGGCTGTGGACATTAGGCATAAAAACAATAACAAAAGCCATATAAATATGATTTTTAAAGAAGACTTCGGCTCAATGTTAGCTGTCTAAATAGCGGAATTTTACTGTATAAGCCTGGCCAGGAAGTGTGGTTAATTAAACTGACCAGCTCAGTATGACTTAAATAGTGTTGAGTAGGTTGTTAAAGTCCAAATAATTCCTTGGTTGCTTTCTGTTTAGAAGTTGATTTTTACATGAAGCTATGTCAGCATTTTACCCTTAAGATGCCAATCACTACAGGTGTCATCTGCTTTGTTGTCTGCTGATTACTTTAAAAGTCATGGTGGCTAACAGTGTAGACCCAGATCTGGGAGCAGTCTGATCAGGGTCCACACCATTTGCCTGTATGCAAAAATGAAGTTTGATAATGTTTGCAAGAAGATGCTGCAGATGTCCTAAATAGTCATCATTTTCAGATGCAGTTTTTGTTGGCATCTTAACCCTTGTCCTGCTGAGCCTCGATAGGTCTGATTTTTCAAACAATGCAGATCCAGATCAGATGGCTTCTAAAGAAGCCATCTGATCAGGCTCTACATTGTTTGTCATACAGTTTATGAATTTGTTGCTATTATTTGCATCAAGAAATCTGATTGGTTGATAATCAGTAGTGGGTGTGGCATATATGAATATTCAGCAGGTCAAGGGTTAAGGGTTAATCTGATATCCAAGGCATTATGCACTTTTGGGCTCATTCTGTAGTGAGATAGCAAGCAGTGTGGCAATTGTATATCTTGAATATCTTGCTGGGAGGCTGACAAAAATTCTTCATTTAAATGTAGTCATATAATTTTATGCATGAGTACCCTACTTTAGACCATTGGGGGCATGGAGGAATAGATTGGGCTGCATGATGCTTCCAGGCAGAGCTGAAACCGACCAGCAAAAGAGTACTTGTAAACTGCATAGAGCAGACATATGGTGCGAGTCATCCCTACATATAAACCTTTTTGAAAACAAAACAAAAAACAAAACCTTATAGGTGTCATACTGGTTAATTCCTCGTGTATGAGCCTACCCAGGAAAAGTATGTTTCGGTAATCTGACCAGCTTGATCTGACCCAAACAGTGTTGACTGGGCCATTAAACTCCATACAAACCAGTCATCCCCCCACTTGGATATTACCCTGGGTAGTGAATTTTTAGAGGCTCATGATCAGGCGGTAACCTGCTACATGTATTTGCTTTTACATTTTACTTTCTGTGTTTGGCTCAAACACCTTTGGGATTATGATAATTTTTTGGAGACAGGAGTAGATTGAGTGAGTGTTTGACTTTTACGTCCCACCAACAACTAAGGTCATACAGAGATGGGACCTCGGTTTAAAGACTCATCCAAAAGTCTGGAGAAACCTGGGATGGATCCTGTGACACCTGTTTTACAAGGTGAGTAACGTAACCACTACACCACGGTGGCTTCCAGGAGTAGTTCGATACATGAGAGTTAAATGAAACACCATAGCCCAGTTGTTCAAAGCATCTTTAGCTTAACCAGCTTATTAATGGTCATATTGATAACTTTTCTAGCAGGTACAAAATCTATAAGTCTAGTATTTCCGTTGAAAAAAAATGTGAGTAGCTTTTGCAAATGCAAAAACTACTCACATTTTTTCAGCAGAAATATTAGTATGTTTGCCATATTAAATGATTGAAGTTGAAATGATTTGCTAACTAACAGTGTCATTAGTTTTGAACACCTGGGGCCAGTTGTTCAAAACTAATGACATCGTTAGTTAACATAACGTTAAAACTTTGAGCATTTATTATTGTAAATATGCTAATAGTTTTGCTGAAAAAATATGATGCAAAAGCTGTTGACTTTTTTTCAGCAAAAATAGCAAACTTCTAGATATTGTTCTTGCTAGAACAATTAACAGTTTGACCACTGATGAACTCTTTAAGCTAATGATGCTTTGAATAACTGGTGCCTGGTCTTAGATAAGGAGGCATTATGGGGATGATTTCCTGATATTTCTTCCATCTTCAAGACCATTCTAATGTGTACACATAGCATACCTTTTCAAGGTAAAACAACAACAACCCAAAAAATGCCAGGAGATGGCCACTGCACAAACCTTTGGCTTAATGTCAAATCCTGGATAATATATATTTGTCTGTTACATATACAAGTTATTGAAGCAACAGCCCGCAAAAAAAATCCTCCAAATCATCCATAAATATTTACAGCAACAAATATAGCAACAAATATCTACAATGTTTGTTTCTCGGAGTAATACAGGTATTATCTATTGTATCACTCTTTACTGTGATTCTTTATAGTGAAATTCATAATAACAGCAAAATGTTTGGGAACAAATCCTGTTCTTACAACGGGTTCTCTGTAATTGTGTAAACTCTAATGTAAACTCTAATGAAAACCTATAGTGTAAACTCTAATGTAAACCTATAGAAAACAATGTAGTTCATACTTCCATGAACGTATCGAGTCATGATTTTCAGTGACGTCAGTCTACATCATGGTTCTCTATGGTGACGTCAGCACAGTTCCGCACTTTATAGAAAAACAGCTGTAAATGTTTTTCAGCTTTGAAAGTTTGCCTACAAGCATTTTTTTCGCCCAGGGATGAGGGCCAAAGAATGTAAATATAAAAAATAATCTTAATTTGTTTGCTTATCATGAAAGTATGAATGACAGTGGGTCACATGCAAAATTTACATGAACCGCTTCATACTTTCATGAACAGAAGAAAAATAAAATTCATTTCTTAAATGATTATTACCTGGAGTTGTGGAAAGCATTTTCTGGGACTCATGAACACAAGAATGAGTTTGAATCAGTCCAAGTAAAATCCGGTGGTTTTCGAGTCATGGATGTTTTTCTAAAGTTAGTATAGCCCCAATTTGAAAAAGTGAGGGCTATATTGGATTTGCCTTGTCCTCATTCCGTAATTCTGTAAATCCGTACTTCCGTCATTCTGTTATTCATCATAACTCAAAAACAGTTTGAGGTATTTTCATGAAACTTCATACAAATGTAAAGCACTATTAGGCAATGTGCAGAGTGCATGAACCATAACTCTGGATTGCCTACTTTTGGAGTTATTGTCCTTTGAACATTGAAAAAATTCCATTATTCATGATAACTCAAAAACTGTTTTGAGGTATTTTCATGAAACTTCACACAAATGTAAAGCACCATGAGACGATGTGCAGAGCACATGAACCATAACTGTGGATTGCCTTTTTATCACCTTTAATTAGAGGCTGAAAGCTGAAAACATTTTTATACCCCCGTAGGAGGGCATATAGTTTTTGCACTGTAGGTTTGTGCGTTTGTAAGTCTGCACTATTTTTGTGATGCAAACTACTTCCACATTTCTTCAAAGATTGAGCTGAAACTGTGCACATGCATTCCTTGTGAGGTGAAGGGATGCCTAACACAATTTTCACGTTGGTCCTATCATTTTCGAAGGAGTTACGGCCCTTTCCTCAAATTGGCTCCCACGGGGGCATTGTTCACTTATAGTGACAGCTCTTGTTTTTAGCTCACCTGTCACGTAGTGACATGGTGAGCTTTTGTGATCACTTTTCGTCCGTCGTCAGTGCGTGCGTGCGTGTGTGTGTGTGTGTGTGTGCGTAAACTTTTTCTTCAAAAGACATCTCCTCCTAAACCACTGATTGGATTTGGACCAAACTTCACAGCAATGATCCTTAGGTGGTCCCCTTTCAAAATTGTTCAAATGGTTCTGGTCCATTGCACATCTTGGTCACAGAAGCTAAAAATAGATTTTTTAAACGAAAACTTTAAAAATCTTCTTCTCTGAAACCACAAGGCCCAGGTCTTCGATATTTGGTATGAAGCTTCATCTAGTGGACCTCTTCCAAGATTGTTCAAATTATAGCCCTTGGGGCCAAAATGGCCCCGCCCCGGGGGCCTTTGGTTTTACATAGGCTAAAATAGGCAAAATCATTAAAAAATCTTCTTCTCTGAAACCACAAGGCCCAGGTCTTTAATATTTGGTGTGAAGCTTTACCTGGTGGACCTCTACTAAGATTGTTCAAATTATAGCCTTGGGGCCAAAAATGCCCCCACCCTGTGGGCCTTTGGTTTTACATAGGCTTATACAGGGAAAATCTTCTTCTCTGAAACAGCTAGGCCCAGATCTTTGATATTTGGTGTGAAGCTTCATCTAGTTGTCCTCTACCAAGATTGTTCAAATTATAGCCCTGGGGGCCAAAATGCCTCCGCCCCGTGGGCCTATGGTTTTACATAGGCTTATATAGGGAAAATCATTAAAAAATCTTCTTCTCCGAAACCACAAGGCCCAAGTCTTTAATATTTTGTGTGAAGCTTTACCTAATGGACCTTTGCCAAAATTGTTCAAATTATAGCCTTGGGGCCAAAAATGCCCCCGCCCCGGGGGCCTTAGTTTTTACATAGGCTTATACAGGGAAAATCTTTAAAAATCTTCTTCTCTGAAACCACAAGGCCCAGATCTTTGATATTTGGTGTGAAGCTACATCTATTGGACCTCTACCAAGATTGTTCAAATTATAGCCCTGGGGGCAAAAATGCCCCCACCCCGGGGGCCTATGGTTTTACATAGGCTTATATAGGGAAAATCATTAAAAAATCTTCTTCTCTGAAACCACAAGGCCCAGGTCTTTAATATTTGGTGTGAAGCTTTACCTGGTGGACCTTTACTAAGATTGTTCAAATTATAGCCTTGGGGCCAAAAATGCCCCCGTCCCGGGGGCCTTAGTTTTTACATAGGCTTATACAGGGAAAATCTTTAAAAATCTTCTTCTCTGAAACCGCAAGGCCCAGATCTTTGATATTTGGTGTGAAGCTTCATCTAGTGGGCCTCTTTCAAGATTGTGCAAATTATAGCCCTGGGGCCGAAAATGGCCCCACCCTTGGACCTTTTGGTTTTTCATAGCCTTATTTAGGGAAATCTTTAAAACTTTTCTTCTCTGAAACCGCAAGGCCCAAGTCTTTAATATTTCGTGTGAAGCTTTACCTAGTGGACCTTTGCCAAGATTGTTCAAATTATAGCCCTGGGGCCAAAAATGTCCCCGCCCCGGGGGCCTTTGGTTTAACATAGGCTTATATAGGGAAAATCTTTAAAGAAACTTCTTCTCAGAAACTGCAAGGCCAAGTTCTTAGATATTTGGTGTGAAGCTTCATCTATTGGATCTCTATCAAGATTGTTCAAATTATAGCCCTAGGACCAAAAATGCCCCCACCCTGGGACCCTTTGGTTTTTCATAGGCTTATATAGGGAAAACCTTTAAAAATCTTCTTGTCTAAAACCAGAAAGCCCAGGTCTTTGATATTTGGTATGAAGCTTTACCTGGTGGACAATTACCAAGTTTTTCAAATTATAGCCCTTGGGCCTAGAATGTACTGGAGTCACTTATTCTCAGGTGAGCGATTCAGGGCCCTCTGGGCCCTCTTGTTTTCTTGTATTTTTCTTTTCAGATAGCGGGGCTATAGTCAGATCCTCTGACAGTTTTAGTTTGATAGTGTTGTTTGCATCATCTAAATTGAACTTTCTATATTTTATAGGCTGAGAGAGAATCCTTGCGGAGACAAGTGGAGAATTTATCAAGAGATTTATCGGGAACTGGAGATACCCAAAACAAACTTACTGTTAAAATACACGAACTTGAGAAAGAAAGTATGGTGTATAAGAATCGTCTTGATGAAATTTCACATAAAAGTAAGGTAGAACTGACAAACTTGAAAATGGATATGCTTAAACAACGAGGAGATCTGGAGAGAGACCGGGACAAATTGGCTAATCTTGTTGAAGGTGGGTAGAATCAGGGCTGGAAAATCCACAAGGGGGACATCGTCTTTAGCTATGTTTGCTGTCCTGTTAATTCAGCCCTTCTGAAAAAGGGGTCCACTCTCAAAGGAAAGAATTTGCTCCTCAGGAGCAAATTCTTTCCTTTCAGAGTGGACCCCTATAGATAAGGAAAACCAAGGTATATCTGTAAGAGTTGCCTCCCCGTCAGATGTATCCGTTGGTGGGATTTTTTCTAACCATTATGAAAACATGCATGTTCAAATACATTGTTAATTTTACCGTTGAAAAAAGAACAGCAATTTTTGGATGAAAAATTGTCAGTTACTTATTTATGCTCAAAATATAGATTCTGGGTTCTGGAGGCAGTTATAACGAGTACCCATGATCTATATTTTAGAGCAGAAATAAGAAAAATAAGGTTTACCCTTGTAAACCCCAGTTTTATAATATAAAAGTGGGGTTCAAGGGGGGTCAAAAGTATATATGCAGGTTTTTGTGATGAATGGCAAACATTTGGCACACTTTGAAGGAAACAACAAAATCATTATCAATTTTTAGTGTGTTTGAATTGAAAAAGATCAGCTCTAGTGTGTGAATTTTTTTAGTACATGTAATAAATCACAGTTTGTCGGTCAGTAGTAAGTGATTTATTAGTCAACAATCCTCTGCTACAGCTGATCTATTTCTTAAACATAAAAACTTGTTGGGTAGTTTTACTGACTCCGTAACAGAAGCCTGATGGCATAATGCAGCACGTCAACTCCTAGAACATTACCTATGAGAAACCTTAAATCCAATATAATATTTTGCCATAAGTTACTTCATTGGTAAACGTTGTTTTCAATTCTGTGGTGTATACCATGCCTCCAAAGGATATACTTTTTATAGAACATATTCATTAAATAATACCCTGACAGCTGTTGTTGTGACATTTTTTGTGTAGATAATGCAATTTTAAAACAAAACAAATAATGAGTACAATTGTGTATTGAAAATTAATATTTCCTGGCTGAGGTGAAGAATCGTTTTACAGTCAGTTTGTTTGTTTGTTTGATTTGAGGTTTAACGTCCCCGTCAACACTGTAAAGGTCATTTTGGAGACGTTGCTTCCAATTTTGTGGGACTTTTACCCGACATTGAGATGAAATGACATCTCAAGCCCTGTCACCCAATGAAACCAATAGGGCTTATTAGCATGGACGGTCCGCCTCGCACCGGGGTTCCTGGACAGGCTTAGATCCTCTAAGCGGTTTACCAGTACTAGTGTGTGGGCGGGATTCAGCTCTGCGTGGAAGCATCATGAAACCCATATATTTCTTCAAGCCCCTGTGGGCGGGGGCGAAGGATCGTATTCAAGCAGTGCATTTATCAAACATGCGATAATCTTCGATTTGGGGTAAGAACATCAGGGTTAGAACAGAATTTTTATCCCAAGCTAAAACTATGGATTTCCTTATCTAGTATGCATTTTTATATTACCTCCCGCGTAGTCAGTAAACAGGAACTGGAAAACCTATAATTTGACATAAAATGAAATTCTAATGCACTTCCCTATACATGTATGACACAAGAATGTAACATACTAGAAAGATCATCAGGATTTGAAAACAAGCAAGGTTGCCTATACTAACCATGTCCCAAATCATTTTTAAAGTAAAAGCTTGTTATTTTTTTTTTGAAGAAAACAGGTGTTACCTGATGATTCGCAACATACTTGAGCTAGTTATTTCCCTTAATTTGTTGATCTAAATGACGGAATAACATCAGTACCCCAGGCCGCAAAAATACGACTGGGACGCTCTGCCTGGCAGTGGCAATTATGCGAATAGGCCGCCAAAAGAATTAAACATATGATGTGTTTGTTTGAATTGGGGTTTAACGTCCCCTTCAACACTATTTAGGTCATTTTGGAGACGTTGCATCCAATTTTATGGGACTTTTACCTGACATTAAGGTGACATGACATCTCAAGCCCTGCTGCCAAATGAAACCAGATGGCTTATATGCATTGGAAGATCTGACTCACACCACTTTGCCTGGGCAGGCTCAGTCCTTCTGAACGGTTTACCAGTACAGTACTCGTGTAAACATATGCTATATGCACTTGTTAGAATAGGGATTCGAACAAGTACTCACAACATATGTGTTTAACAATAAATATGGAAAATTTTTACTTAATTGTCCTCATTATTCTGCCTTAACAGGAGCTATGGCAACCCGCCCATTGGGGGTTGATGAAATAGATGGGCTGCATGATGCTTCCATGCTGAGCTGAAACCGACCCCACATGAGTTCTGGTAAACGGCTTAGAGGATTCACGCCTGCCCAGGCAGAGCGGTGTGAGTCGGAGTATCCATGCTTATAAACCCTATTGGTTTCATTGGGTGAAAGGGCTAGAGATGTCATTTCATCTCAATGTCGGATAAAAGTCCCACAAAATTGGAAGCAATGTCTCCAAAATGACCTATACAGTGTTGACGGGGATGTTTAACATCAAATCAAAGAAACAAAAACCAGGAGCTATGGATTCATTACTCCTAGGCAAATTATTAAAAGTTTAAAAGTATTACCATTTCAGATTTGAATGTGAAACTTGATATTTCTAAACACACAATACAACAGCAGGATCAGACTTTGGTTGAGAAGGAGCGAGAGTGTGTGAGACGAGTACAGGCTGCTCGGGAAGAAGAATTCGAAAAACTCGCCAAAGTAGAAAATGAAAAGTAAGCTGCTTTGAGGGGAATGGGAACACCTTGCAGATTTTTTCGGCATTTATCAAAGGGAGACAGGTTTCGGAACTTCCTATTTGCTCTTCTATAAGCCCTGTCGCACTGAAAAAGGGATCTACTCTTAAAGGAAAAAATTTGCTCCACAGGAGCAAATTCTTTTCTGTAAGAGTTGACCCCTATTGACTTGGGAGACAAAAATACTTTTGCAGGAGTTGCCTCCCCTGCAGGTGTTCCCATTCCCCTTAAACATCTCCCTACAACCATGTCAGGAAGGGGAAATACATTTTTTGTGTGTTTGCAGTTTAACAGCCTGGTCAACACTATAAGGGTCATATCAAGCAGGTTACTTTACCTAACGTCACTTTGTCTTGACAGGGTTGTACATAAGGGGGGTTAACCAGAACAGTACACAGTCTTTCGCCCAAAACTGACAACTGACCTTCATGAATCAGCACAGAATGACCAATGAAAAGATTTCATGATCAGTTCCCACAAAAGAATGTTGCCGACCTGGCAGGTTTGAAACTGCAACCACCAGCTTACCAGACAAATGCCCATTTGACTGAATTACCCAGGATGGTGGGAAAATGTTCACTTTCAAATAGAGAGTAGTAGATTTTCAAAAGTGATGTTTCTGTCCATAGAGGTGTACTATCAAAGGAAAGAATTTTTCAAAGGGAGACAACTTTCAGGACTTCTTGTTCACTTTTCTATAAACTCTATCCCACAGAAAAAGGAGTCTTCTCTAAAAGGAAAGAATTTTGCTCAAATTCCCTCCTTCGGAGCAAATTCTTTCCTTTAAGACTTATCCCCCTATTGACATAGGAGACAGAAATACTTTTGCAGGAGATGCTTACTATGAAGGTGTATCCATGCCCCTTAAAGTGAATAGGGTCCTGAGATGTTTCATGTCCACTTCACAACATCCAGTAGCAGATTTGATAAAATGTATAGATTATTAAGAAATAAATGAGTCTGACTAAACATTTTCAAAGTGGGTCTCAGCTTCATGATATGCACAGGGCTGGAAAATTCCTCAAAATTTCACTTTTCCTGTATGCCCAAGGACATGTAGATTTTGGAAAATCTCATAGGGAAGTGACAAAATTTTTACTCTTACACAAAATTTTTGCTTATCATGTTGAGTAGAAACTATTTACAGTGAAACTGTCATGGCCCAAACACTGATGGCTTGTTTAACATTGTGATGGTCACAGTTATTTCCGACTTGTTCTTGTGCCCCTTGGAAACAAATTCCCATCTGAGATCTACTTTGGATAATTAACCCATTGTATGCTAGTGGACTCTTCCATTGCTATATGTTGGACAAGTCCATTTGTCATTTAAGGGGGTGTCGGGCCTATTTTTAGCTCACCTGAGCCGAAGGCTCAAGGGGAGCTATTGTGATCGCTCACCGTCCGTCGTCGTCCGTCTGTCCGTCCACAATTCCTTTAAACGACATCTCCTCATAAACCACTGAACAGATTTTGACCAGACTTGACAGAAATGATCTTTGGGTGGTCCTCTCTCAAAGTTGTTCAAATAATTTTATTCCATGCAGAACTCTGTTTGCCAAGGCAACAAAAAGGAGAAAATAAGAAAAAACCTTTATAAATCTTCTTGTCTGAAACCAGAAGGCCAAGGTCTTTGATATTTGGTATGAAGCTTCGTCTAGAGTACCTCTACCAAGATTGTTCGAATTATAGCCCTGAGGTCAAAAATGCTCCCGCGCCAGGGCCCACTGGTTTTACATAGGCTTATATAGGGAAAGCCTTTAAAAATCTTCTTGTCTGAAACCAGAAGGCTCAGGTCTTTGATATTTGGTATGAAGCTTCATCATCTAATGGACCTCTACTAAGATTGTTCAAATTATAGCCTTGGGACCAAACATGCCCCCCGCGCCAGGGCCCACTGGTTTTACAAAGGCTTATATAGGGAAAACCTTTAAAACTCTTCTTGTCTGAAACCAGAAGGCCCAGGTCTTTGATATTTGGTATGAAGCTTCATATAATGGACCTCTACCAAGATTGTTCAAATTATAGCGCTGGGGCCAAAAATGGCCCCATCCCGGGGCCCACCGGTTTCAGATACACTCATTTAAGGAAATCCTTTAAAAATCTTCTTCTCTGAATTTCGAAACCACTGAGCCCAGGTCTTTGATATTTGGTATGAAGCTTCATCTAATGGACCTCTACCAAGATTGTTCAAATTATAGCCCTCGGACCAAGAATGGCCCCGCCCTGGGGCCCACCACTTTTACACATAAGGGCTTGTATAGGGAAATCCTTTAAAAATCTTCTTGTCTGAAATGTAAGGCCCAGGTCTTTGATATTTGGAATGAAGCTTCATCTAGTAGACCTCTCCCAAGATTGTTCAAATTATAGCCCTGGGGCCCACCGGTTTTACCATGGCGTGTATAGGGAAATCCTTTATTATATCTTCTTCTCTGACACTGTAGGGACCAGGTCTTTGATATTTGGTATGAAGCTTCATCTAGGGGACCTCTACAGAGATTGTTCAAATTATAGCCCTGGGAGAAAAATGGCCTTGCCCAGAGACCCAGTGGTTTTACATAGACTTACATAGGGAAAACCTTTAAAAATCTTCTCTGAAACTGCTGGGCCCAGGTCTTTGTTATTTGGTATGAAGCTTTGTCTAGTGGACCTCTACCAAGATTGTTCATATTATAGCCCTGGGTCCAGAAATGCTCCCGCTCTGGGGCCCACCAGTTTTACATGGGCTTGTATAGGGAAATCCTTTAAAAATCTTCTTCTCTGAAACTGTAGGGCCCAGGGTCTTTGATATTTGGTATGAAGCTTCATCTATTGGACCTCTACCAACTTTATTCAAATTATAGCCCTGGGGCCAAAAATGTCCCCGCGCCTGGGCCCACTGGTTTTACATAGGCTTATATAGGGTAACCCCTTAAAAATCTTCTTGTCTGATACAAGAAGACCCACGTCTTTTATATTTGGTATGAAGTTCATCTTGTTGACCTCTACCAAGATTGTTCAAATTATAGCCCTGGGGCCAAAAATGCCCCCACGATGAGTCCCACTGGTTTTTACATAGGCTTATATAGGGAAAATCTTTAAAAATCTTCTTCTCTGAAACCGCAAGTCCAGGTCTTTGATATTTGGCATGAAGCTTCATCTACTGAACCTCTACTAAGATTGTTCAAATTTTAGCCCTGGGGCCAAAAATAGGTCTGCACCGGGGTCTACCGAGATTTCTCATATTATAGAGCTGGGGCCAAAAATTATCCCACCCTGGGACCCATATGCACATAGTTCAGGTGAGCACATATGACCATCATGGTCCTCCTGTTTCCTTTTTATTCTATTTTTTGATGGAAAATTCTGTTTAATTAAATAGCAAATAGTGCAGGCCCTGATCAGACACCGCAGTTTGCGGTGTCTGATCTGGGCCTGCACTGTTTGCCAATGTACCCCTTTAGGGTTTCCTACATACAACGGGTTAAGGGAGAATATTGTGTTTTCTCTTGATAAGGTATGTTGTGTGTACTCAATTGAATCACTTGACTGAGGCGATTCTGATGAGTACACTCAACATACCTTTATTTTAAAGAAAACAGAAAAAGATATCCCTATTATGCCTCCTGACCTTGCGCTATGGTCAACCCCCAATAACTTGAACAACCCCTGTCTCAAGCAAATTTTCCCGGTCCCAAAGATGTTCAAGCCATTTAAGTTCAATTATGATTAGGAAGATTACTATAAATTATTTCTTGCAGTTTTATTGCCATTTGCATAAAAGAGTGATCAATCTCTAGCACAGCTGACAATCCTGTCTGAATTTCAGAAAATCAACCAGTACTTCATGGAAGGCAACTCTTGCAAAAGTATTTTTGTATCCCGTGTCAATAGGGGTCAACTCTAAAAGAAAAGAATTTGCTCCTGAGGAGCAAATTCTTTCCTTTAAGAGTAGTCCCCTATTTCAGTGGGACAGAGTTTACAGAAAAGTGAACCTAAGTCCCAAAATTATCTCCCTTTGAAAAAAAAATGGTGGAAAAATGTGCTAGGTGTTCCCGTTTCCCTTAATAGAATAGAGAAATAACAGAAAAGTTGTTTATGTTTTAGATTAGAGCTTGAGACAAAGATTCAGGAGAGTGAGAGAAGGAAGATTGATGAAGAAGCCAGGAGACAGGCAGAGAGAGAGAAGGTAGAAGACAGAATATCAGCTGCCATGGATGTCAAAGACACTGCTGAGAAAGAACTTCTAGTCATCAAGTATGGAATAAATTGCACTCTATACTTTTGTTGTAAAATTGTCTACCCCTGATTTTCTCACAGACGTGCCCACAGGCCTGCAAGCATCGATAATCCCCGTTTCGCTCACAGGCGTGCAGGGTACACCTGGTATGCTTATGTGTGTTACAGGCTTACAGGTTTTTTTGTCGCGGTTTATTTTTGTTATGGTTTGTCTTTGAGTGTGTGTATCGCTTATATTATTTTGTTTTGGATAGCCAATTGGCCATTTTGTGGGAAAGTAACTGTCCTTTTGGCTTTCCGCTATTGATGTTCCATTAGGGTCTAGTTGTTTCATGTCTGTGCTTCTTTCCCTTTGGTGTCTTTGATGGGAGCCATGGGTTAATTGTGTTGATTCATGATCATTACCTTCACTTCTATTTAACATCATTATAATGACAGTTTCAGTGGAATGAACCCTTAGCTCAAAATGAGACGAATAAATGGAGATATTTGAGAATTTTATTTTATACTCAAACATATGTTGTAGATATTTGTAAGAATCACCTCAGTGAGGAAAAATGTTGTAGGTATTTGTTAGAATTGCCTCACTGAGGCGATTGTAATAAATATCTACAACATTTGTTTCTTTATTAGATATTGTACCACTCTTTATTTGGATTCTTTATAGTGAAAAATTCGTTATAATGGCTAAATGTTTGGGAACAAATCCTGTTCTTACAATAAGGGTTTTCTGTAATTAATTGTCTATGTTCATCTTTCAGATCTCAGTTATCACACCAAGAATCATTATTAAGTCAGTTAGAGAGAGAAAGAATGGAAAACTCTGAACTCAAAGCTAAAATTTCTAAACTTGAGACAGATTTAAATAGTTTCTTAGGCAACGAACATGACATGACAGATGAAAACATTAGAATGAGAAATCAGGTAGAACTGTTACGTGAAGAATTAAAACTTACAAAGGACCAATATCAGAAAGCTCACGAAAATCATGACAGAATTGTGGCACAGTCCAAAGCAGCGTTAGTGGATGAAAAGACGCAGCTGGAGTTACGAGTTCATGAACTGGAAAATAAACTAGCAGAAGCTATAAAGAAATATGCTAAAGCTGTTGGTGTATATAAAAAGGTATGTACAGTATGTTAATGTTTGTAGTCAACAGGAATGGAATGCTACAAGGAAGGGTATAGGTTTACAAACAGGCAAGCCCGGCTTTCCTTGTAGCAGGTAAAGGCAGAGGGTGAATTCTGTTTCTTCACTTTCGTCTTTCTTTTCTGTCCATTATTTCATCTCTTCTACTATCTCTTTTCTCCCTTTCTCTCTGGGAGACGACATAAATTGACGGGCAAGGGTTGTTGTTAAACTCTCAACACAGTCAACACCTACAGGGAAGGAAATTCTGCTAAAACGAGCTGGCCTCTGTAGCTCAGATGTTCATCTTACTGTTGATCAAGACGCTGCAAGTTGGATATCTGCCAGGTTGGCAACATTATTTTAGGAGATTGTGAAATCTTTTCATATGATATAACATGGTTTAAAAATGGATTTAAAAATGTATATATTATACAGAAAAATGACCATAAAATGGTCATTTTTCTATATAATCTTTACATTTTTGTTTGGATATAACACAGTTGTTAATACAGAGTTTTGGCTTTAGACCACAACAAAAGTGTTTTAAAGAGTTTTGTTTATACATGTACATGTATTGTCCTTTAAAAGTGCCGCTATAGTGGATGTACATTCTAAATATCATGTTATAATCCGGCTGTTTTATAAATTGCTAAAGGTCAGTCATTTGCAATATTTGGTAATATTATGCCCAAACCAAGTATGGTGAGGTGGTTTTCACCCGGTTACTCTAATTTTTGTCTGACTAACGATTGGCTGAATATAGGAGACATAGCTTTGAAAGGGCATTAAATGCAATTTTAAAAAGTACACTCAAACCAATGTAACGTTGTTATTATGGTATAAAGGATAGTTTTACTATAGGAATGAATTTCATTTTTGTGAATATTATCGAGGGGCATCATTCAGTTTGTGAGTGATTAGCCGGAGTTTCAGAATAGGCTTCATGCAGTTTGTGAGTGATTCGCCAGCTTCATGCCGAAGGTGATTCGCCGGAGTTTACACATTGATAAAATCCACAGAAATGATAATTCATTCCTTATAATTCCAACTTTTTATCATTGAAATGTTAAATATGTCTCAGAAATGCTAAGATTTTAGGAATTCTTTGGAAAACATAAGAATGAACTTACTAACGGCCATGGCAGAATGATTATTGAATTAGAAGCTACCATCTTTGAAAGAAACAGGAGTGAAAAAAAAATGACAAGTCTTTAAATTCAGTTTATTTGTTTTCGATAGTGTTCCATCTTTTAATCGAATGCCATTGACTTTGTCTATATACAATGATGTAACACGCAGGTTCTTAGTGTGCTCTTTGAAGTCACGTCATATTGCTACCTGTTGCTATGTGAAACAGATCTGAAATTCTTGATCATGGAATTTATTTCAACCAATCAAATCACTAGAAATGCGCATAATGATGAAGAATTGGAATTATAAATCTGTAATGCTTAAAGGAAAACAACCACAAAAATTAACTTTCACTTCAGAACAAAGGTTTTGAGGAGACACACATTTTGGTGTAAGTTTTATGAAAATTGACTGAGCGGTTTAGAAGTTATGGCCTTTTGAACATTTCACAAATTCTGGTTTTGTTAGTCCAGAACGAGGCTGTGAGTAAATGACGTCATAAACTCACAATTGGAAAACTTTGAATTACAGCGATTCTCGTGCAATAAAACAGCAATAAATAGTTCAGTATGCATTCCATTTATTCAATGCGATGATAATTTACTGTTTTGAAGTACAAAATCTGAAAAGTATGCTGTAAATTATTATTTTTGTATTTTGGTCACATGACTAGATAAACAAAATGGCGGCCCTCATAGACAGCAATTGTAAAATGTTCAAAAAATCATAATTTCAAAACCGCTCAACCGATTTTCATAAAATTTGTACCAAAATGTTCGCCTCATCAAAGGCAATATTTTAAAGTGACAGTTAATTTTTGTGGGTGTTTCCCTTTAATTTTGTAACTGGGAGTCACTGTAAAATGGTAACATTTCAGTATAAGAGAAGAAGTCAGAAAGTGATAGAGAACGTAAAGTACAAGTGCCAGATATTAGATGCTAAAAATGAAGAACTACAGTTGGAGAAAAAAGCATTGCAGTAAGTGGTGGTTTAGATGATGCCTGTTTTTAGCTCACCTGTCACGTAGTGACAAGGTGAGCTTTTGGGATCACTCTTTGTCCGTCGTCCGTCGTGCGTGCGTGCGTCCGTGCGTGCGTCCGTAAACTTTTCTTCAAACGACATCTCCTCCTAAACCACTGATTGGATTTTGACCAAACTTCACAGGAATGATCCTTAGGTGGTCCCCTTTCAAAGTTGTTCAAATGGTTCCGGTCCGTTGCACATATAGGTCACAGTAGCCAAAAATAGATTTTTTTCACCGAAAACTTAAAAAATCTTCTTCTCTGAAACCGCAAGGCCCAGGTCTTTGATATTTGGTATGAAGCTTCATCTAGTGGACCCCTACCAAGATTGTTCAAATAATAGTGCTGGGGCCAAAAATGCCCCCGCACGGGGGCCCTTTGGTTTTACATGGGCTTATATAGGGAAAATCTTTAAAAATCTTCTTCTCTGAAACTGCAAGACCCAGATCTTTGATATTAGGTATGAAGCTTCATCTAGTGGACCCCTACCAAGATTGTTCAAATTATAGTGCTGGAGCTAAAAATGCCCCCGCATGGGGGCCCTTTGGTTTTACATGGGCTTATATAGGGAAAATCTTGAAAAATCTTCTTCTCTGAAACCACAAGGCCCAGGTCTTTGATATTAGGCATGAAGCTTTATCTAGTGGACCCCTACCAAGATTGTTCAAATTATAGTGCTGAAGCTAAAAATGCCCCCACACGGGGGCCCTTTGGTTTTACATGGGCTTATATAGGGAAAATCTTGAAAAATCTTCTTCTCTGAAACCGCTTGGCCCAGGTCTTTGATATTTGGTATGAAGCTTCATCAAGTGGACCCCTACCAAGATTGTTCAAATTATAGTGCTGGGGCCAAAAATGCCCCCGCACCAGGGCCCTTTTGTTTTACAAAGGCTTATATAGGGAAAATCTTTAAAAATCTTCTTCTCTGAAACTGCAAGGCCCAGGTCTTTGATATTTGGTATGAAGCTTCATCTAGTAGACCCCTACCAAGATTGTTAAAATTATAGTGCTGGAGCTAAAAATGCCCCCTGCATGGGGGCCCTTTGGTTTTACATGGGCTTATATAGGGAAAATCTTGAAAAATCTTCTTCTCTGAAACCTCAAGGCCCAGGTCTTTGATATTTGGTATGAAGCTTCATCTAGTAGACCCCTACCAAGATTGTTCAAATTATAGTGCTGGGGCCAAAAATGCCCCCGCACCGGGGCCCTTTTGTTTTACATAGGCTTATATAGGGAAAATCTTTAAAAATCTTCTTCTCTGAAACTGCAAGGCCCAGGTCTTCGATATTTGGTATGAAGCTTCATCTAGTGGACCCTACCAAGATTGTTCAAATTTTAGTGCTGGAGCTAAAAATGCCCCCCGCACGGGGGCCCTTTGGTTTTACATGGGCTTATATAGGGAAAATCTTGAAAAATCTTCTTCTCTGAAACCTCAAGGCCCAGGTCTTTGATATTTGGTATGAAGCTTCATCTAGTAGACCCCTACCAAGATTGTTCAAATTATTGTCCTGGAGCTAAAAATGCCCCTGCACGGGGGCCCTTTGGTTTTACATGGGCTTATATAGGGAATATCTTGAAAAATCTTCTTCTCTGAAACCTCAAGGCCCAGGTCTTTGATATTTGTTATGAAGCTTCATCTAGTAGACCCCTACCAAGATTGTTCAAATTATAGTGCTGGGGCCAAAAATGCCCCCGCCCCCCCCCCGCACCAGGGCCCTTTTGTTTTACATAGGCTTGCTGTCGAGTCCTCACCGTTGTCTCACCTCTGTGGTTCTTTGATTTTTGTGTTCACGGAGATGTTGCACTGATGAGTTAGGAGGCCTTCATGCGGACTGAACAAATTATTTGTCTAAATCGCGACGGAAGTAAGGGCGAGGATTGTGGCCACGTAAAATCGATTTAAGCCCCCCAGTGGAAATCTTCCATTGACCTTTCCAAGGCGGCTCTTCTGTGGCGATTTATTTATGTTGTTGTTTGTTACTTACTGTGTGTATCACCTGTGTCTTTATAGCCCCGCTTTGAAAAAGTGGGGCTATATTGGATTTGCCATGTCCTTCTGTCATTCCGTGATTCCGTTAATTTGTGTTGGCTCCATAACTTTGTATCTGCTTAACATATTTTCATGAAACTTCACACAAATGTTAAACACCATAAGACAATGTGCAGAGCGAAGGAATTATAACTGTGGATTGCCTACTTTTGGAGTTATTGCCCTTTGAACATTTTCCGTGATTCCGTTAATTTGTGTTGGCTCCATAACTTTGTATCTGCTTAACATATTTTCATGAAACTTCACACAAATGTTAAACACCATAAGACAATGTGCAGAGCGAAGGAATTATAACTGTGGATTGCCTACTTTTGGAGTTATTGCCCTTAGAACATTGAAAAATGGCAATTTTAATTGTGTCCACTTCATAACTCGAAAACCGTTTGAGATATTTTTAGGAAACTTCACACAAATGTTAAGCACTATGAGACGATGTGCAGAGCGCAGGAACCATAACTCTGCATTGCTTATTTTTGGAGTTATTGCCCTTTGAACATTGAAAAATGGCAATTTTAACAGTGTCTGCTTCATAACTCGAAAACCGTTTGAGATAATTTCATGAAACTTCACACAAATGTTAAGCACTATGAGACAATGTGCAGAGCGCAAGAACCATTAGCCCCGCTTTGAAAAAGTGGGGCTATATTGGATTTGCCATGTCCTTCTGTCATTCCGTAATTCCGTGATTCCGTTAATTTGTGTTGGCTCCATAACTTTGTATCTGCTTAACATATTTTCAAGAAACTTCACACAAATGTTAAACACCATAAGACAATGTGCAGAGCGAAGGAATTATAACTGTGGATTGCCTACTTTTGGAGTTATTGCCCTTTGAACATTTTCCGTAATTCCGTGATTCCGTTAATTTGTGTTGGCTCCATAACTTTGTATCTGCTTAACATATTTTCATGAAACTTCACACAAATGTTAAACACCATAAGACAATGTGCAGAGCGAAGGAATTATAACTGTGGATTGCCTACTTTTGGAGTTATTGCCCTTTGAACATTGAAAAATGGCAATTTTAATTGTGTCCGCTTCAAAACTCGAAAACCGTTTGAGATATTTTTAGGAAACTTCACACAAATGTTAAGCACTATGAGACGATGTGCAGAGCGCAGGAACCATAACTCTGCATTGCTTATTTTTGGAGTTATTGCCCTTTGAACATTGAAAAATGGCAATTTTAACAGTGTCCGCTTCATAACTCGAAAACCGTTTGAGATAATTTCATGAAACTTCACACAAATGTTAAGCACTATGAGACAATGTGCAGAGCGCAAGAACCATAACTCTGGTTTTCGTATTTTCTGTGTGTCTGTCTGTGTGTCTGTCTGTGTCTGTTAACAATTTTCGTGTTCGCTCCATAACTTTAAAACCCATTCACATATTTTCATGAAACTTCACACAAACATTAAACACCATGAGATGGTGTGCAGAGTGCAGGAACCATAACTCTGGATTGCCTAATTTTTTAGTTATTTCCCTTTGAATATTGAAAAATATCAATTTTAGCCGTCTTTGCTCGATAACTCAAAAACCGTTTGAGATAATTTAATGAAACTTCACACAAATGTAAAGCACCATATTAGGTGTGCAGAGCGCAGGAACCCAAACTCTGGATTGTCTACTTTTTCAGTTATAGGCTTTTGAATATTAAAAAATGGCAATTTTAACTATGTCCGCTCCATAACCGTTTCTGATATTTTCATGAAACTTCAAATAAATGAAAAGCACCTTGAGATGATGTGCAGAGTGCAGGAACCATAACTCTGGTTTGCCTACTTTAGGAGTTATTGCCCTTTGAACATTTAAAAAGGCAATTTTGACTGTGTCGGCTCCCTAACTCACAAACCATTTGAGATATTTTCATGACACTTCACACAAGTGTAAAGCACCATGAGACAATGTGCAGAGCGCAGGAACCCTGACTCTGATTTGCCTACTTTAGGAGTTATTACCCTTTGAACATTGAAAAATGGAAGATGAAATTTAGTATAAACATGGACATTCTGGTAATGTATCATGCTCATTGAAATGAGGGACAAGGGCTCACAACTCTTAGAGTTTTTCCAGATAATGTAAAATTTTCAACAGTTATTTCTTGTTCATAACTGTTTTCTCTGCAGCTTAAATAACTTTCTTCTCTGACAGCGCTGAAGCGGGGCTATAGTCAGATCCTCTGACAGCTCTAGTTTAATTTTGGATGGCCATATGGCCATTTTGTGGGAAAGTAACTGTCCTTATGGCCTTCCTTTGTTTAGGTTTCCATTATGGTCTGGTCGCTTAATGTTTGTATTTCTTTCCCTTTGGTGTCTTTTATGGGTGCTGTAAGTTAATTGTATCAATTCCTGATCTTTGTTTTACTTCTACTTTCTATAGGGAAAATCTTTAAAAATCTTCTTCTCTGAAACTGCAAGGCCCAGGTCTTTGATATTTGGTATGAAGCTTCATCTTGTGGACCTCTACCAAGATTGTTTAAATTATAGCCCTGGGCCAAAAATGCCCCCGCTCCGGGCCCTTTGGTTTAACATAGACTTATATAGGGAAAATCTTGAAAAATCTTCTTCTCTGAAACCACAAGGCTTAGGTCTTCGATATTTGTTATGACGCTTCAGCTAGTGGACCTCTATAAAGATTGTTCAAATTATAGCCCTGAGACCAAAAATGCCCCCGCCATGTGGCCCTTTGGTTTTACATAGACTTATATAGGGAAAATCTTTAAAAATCATCTTCTCTGAAACACAAGGCTTAGGTCTTTGATATTTGTTATGAAGCTTCAGCTAGTGGACCTCTACCAAGATTGTTCAAATTATAGCACTGGGACCAAAAATGCCCCCGCTCTGGGGCCCTTTGGTTTAACATAGACTTATATAGGGAAAATCTTGTTTTACATAGACTTCTATATGTAGGGTAAACCTTTAAAATCTTTTTCTCTGAAACCAGAAAGCCCAGGTCTTTCATATTCGATATGAAGCTTCATCTTGTGGACCTCTACCAACATTGTTCAAATTTTAGCCCTGGGGCCAAAATTGACCCTGCCCGGGGCCCACTTGTTATGCTTTGGATCAGGTGAGCGAACCAGGGCCCTCTGGGCCCTCTTGTTGATTTATTTGCTCTTGCCTAAAATACATGTCCAGGGCCCAGTTGTTCAAAGCTAACGACATCGTTAGTTAATGTATCTTTAAAACTTTGATCATTTATTATGGCAAATATGCTAATATTTTTGCTGAAAAAAAATGTGAGCAGCTGCTCACATTTTTTCAGCAAAAATACCAAAATTTGACATATTAAACTTGTTAGAACAGTTAACAATATGACCACTAATGAGCTCATTAAGCTAACGATGCTTTGAACAACTGGGCCCAGGTGATATGAAACTTCACAGATAAGTTTACCTTAACAAGACTATGTGTTGTGATTAAGATAGTCAAGTTTTGCTGTTTTGGTCCTGCTATTTTGGTTTTTGAATTATTTGCCCTTCGACAAAATTCTCTATTGTGTAATACTGAAAACTTAAGTCCGGGGCAGTAATTCTTAAATCATATGCAAAACATCCATGAAACTTCACATACGTGTCACTAGGGGTATTAGTCTACTCTGGACAGTGCTAGTGATAACATTAGGTGCATACCTTTGCATGGCAAAATATTGTGAATACCAGTGTCCATCATGTTAACAGGTCCGTGTAATGAACACCCCCTTAAACCCCACTTTATATCGAGAAAACTGGGGTTTACGGGGTGTACATTATTTTCCTTATTTCTGTTCCAAGACTTAGGTTGTGGGTACTCGTTAGAACCGCATCAACGAGGCGGTTCTAACAAGCACGCACAAACTATGTTTGCAGCATAAATAAGAAATATATCACGGATTTCATCAGAAAAGTAGCCATTTTGGAGTTGTTAAAAATGCATTATGTCACACGGGTGTGCTATTGTAATGCAAAGGCCAGTTGCATTAAAACTTTGATCATTTATTATGGCAAATATGCTAATATTTTTGCTGAAAAAAAAATGTAGACAAGATTTCTCCTTTCAGTGTCAGTCAGTGTTGATCTCTGTCAACCATTCATTCAGCTGAGTATCCAATAGTTGACAGGTAATTGATAAATGCTATCCAATGACTTGCTGAATCATGACTGATGAAAATCAATATTCAAGCCATTTTAAGTATCTAGGTAACATTTGCTGGGTGGCAACAAAACCCAGCCTTTAAAGGCTGGGTTTTGTGGCCACCCAAAAAATGTTTTAAGGCCCAGTGTTGTGGCTGCCCAGCAAATATTACTGAAATTTTATTGCCACCTAGTAACATTTCGTGGATTATGTGATGAAATGAGTAGTGTCAAGTGAAAATGTGGCTTCAGACATGCTAATTCAGCAGAGGTTTAAATTGGCCTACATGTATGTACCCATTCAGTATAAATACAACCTCCCCTGACTGTAGAACAAAGCTTTGGTCATAAGGCATCTGTATAGCACACATTGACAAATTAGCCATCTTGTATGCAGTGACATGGGCCTCCGTGCCTTAATGGATAAGAGCACTGACTCCTAACCATTTGGTCACGTGCCATTGTGGTTCATGCCTTCCTTGGGCCACATGTGAGACACCAAGTTACACAAAGGAAAGCCAGGCGGTTTTTCTCCTGGTACTTCGATTTTCACCCACCACTGATTAGTGATTGGCTCGAAATAAGTGAAATAATCTTGTATGTTCAGTAAAACCAAAACAACGTTTTTTTTTGCGATTTGAGGGCTTATCTGTGACTGCGGTGGGCAAATGTTCTGCTTTGACCCATATATGACAATAGGATCTTCCATCTAATAATTTGTGTTCGGTCCATTCCCATTTATTGAGCTGTCAGGTTTGTTTTGTTTGGGTCAAGTTTAACAAAAATGTCTGGTCATTTTGCAAACAGTGTAGACCCTGATCAGATGCCACATTCTGTTGCATCTGATCAGGGTCTACACAATTTGCCAAAGTCTTTGAAATGGGATGATAGGCATACATGTATATGGATTAAGCATGGCACGATATAGGGGTCTGTTTTGTTGACCGTTCATTTGTCTGTTTATCCATCTGTCAACATTTGTTTCAACCCTATCTTCGTGTCCAGTTGTTTAAAACCTCGTTGGCTTAATGAGCTCGTTAGCGGTCAAATTGTTAACTGTTCTAGCAAGTTCAATATCTAAAATTTTGGTATTTTTGCTGAAAAATGTGAGCAGCTTTTACATTTGCAAAAGCTGCTCACATTTTTTTTCAGCAAAAATATTAGCATATTTGCCATAATAAATGATCAAAGTTTTAATGAAACGTTCCTTGACTAATGACGTTGCTACTTTTGAACAACTGGCCCCAAGTCCATTTCTCGAGAACTACAATTGCAGTTGCAACAATTACAGGCTGAATATTTGGCCCCACTCCCATCAGGGCTTGGAGAAATAGATTGGGCTGCATGTTGCTTCCAGGCAGAGCTGAAAGTGACCATACATGAGTACTGGTAAACCGCTTAGAAGGTCTAAGCCTGCACAGGCAAAGTGGTGTGAATGGGACCATCCCTGCATATAAACCCTATTGGTTTGTTTTAATGGTAGAGCTTGAGATGTCATAGGTAAAAGTCCCACAAAATTTAAAGATTGCCCCCGCCCATTGTGGCCTTGAGAAATAGATTGGACTGCATGATGCTTCCATGCAGAGCTGAAACCGACCACACACAAAGTACTGGTAAACCGCTTAGAAGATCTAAGCCTGCCCAGGCAAAGTGGTGCAAGTCCATGCATATAAACCCAATTGGTTTCATTGGGTGGCAGGGATTGAGATGTCATTTCATCTCAAAGTCGGTTAAAAGTCCCCCAAAAAATGGTAGCAAGGCCTCCAAAATGACCTAAATAGTGTTGATGGGGACGTTAAACCTAACTCAGAAGAATCAAACAAAATAAGCTGAATTTTTGTACTTTTTATATTGATAACTGTAGTGTCTTATGTTATGATTTTCCAGAGCCTGTGTACCTCAAGATACTCACAACAGTCTCAAGAAACAGTGGAAAGATTTGTATCGTCGACACAATGAGTTCCGAAAGGTCCTTGTCTCAAGTGGTGTTCAACATGTGCCTATAGGTGATATGTCATTTGCCTCTGTCAACATGGATGCTAGTGTACTTCCAAATATTAGCTACAACGAACAGGTAAATTATTAAATAAAAATGTTACAAAGCTAGTATATGTTGCTTTTGATAATTTTACTTGCTAAAGCATCAGTCTAAATTAGGTGGCAGATGATAATCTATTTCTCTGTAACAAAAAATTAGGTTTGACATTTCATGTTATTAGTCTGCTAGGCAGACAGTTCACATTAAATACCAAGCCTTATTTTCTCTTAAAGATAGTAACACATTTGTAAATTTTGTCTGCTTCAGTTGTGTTTTGTGCTGTAAAATTTGAAATATATAGTTGACACCTGTTATCTCTTAACACCAAGGGACTGGACTGTTTGGGTTTGAGATTTAAGTTTGATTTGAGGTTTAACGTCCCCGTCAACACTGTGTAGGTAATTTTGGAGACATTGCTTCCAATTTTGTGGGACTTTTACCTGACATTGAGATGAAATGACATCTCAAGCCCTGTCGTCCAATGAAATTAATAGGGTTTATAAGCATGGACGGTCTGACTCGCACCACTTTACATGGGCAGGCTTAGATCCTGTAAGCGGTTTACCAGTACTTGTGTGCGGTCGGTTTCAGCTCTGCGTGGAAGCATCATGCAGTCCATCTATTTCTTCAAGCCCCGATGGGTGGGGGCAGATTGGGTTTGAGATAACAGAAGTTTGACATTAAAAGGGATGAAATCTAAGGAACATTGAAACAAGGCTTAAAGTTTCCCAGAATTTTGTTTGACTTATAAGCAGTATTCGAGATATCAGTGTTAGAGATAACTAGAGTCATCTGTATTGCTGCACCTTGTTAGTACCTGTTGATAATTTTGAGGTGACTGGTTATGCCTCGGAGAAACGTCTGTTTGAATTGTAAGTTTATACATAAGTTTGATAAGAGCACATTGGGTAACAGTTTTGACTACGGTCCAAACAGCAATCAAATAACTGTTTAATTACCTAATCCAACATACAGACATATTTTAAAAGACTTTCCTGTGTGATCAGAATCACTCAGATGGGTGTTGTTTTCATTTCATTGGAGTGGCCATGTGCCGTTGCCTAGATATTGTTCCAAGCTTCCAATGGTTGGATGTCTGGAAAATCATCCCAACATTTCAGTAGTATAAAATGTTGGAAGCTGATATAGTTCACTCGGGCTAAAACTTAAAACTCATCCCATATTCAAAAATACTTCACAACATTCTCAGGGCTTGAAAATTCTTCAAAATTTTACTCGTCCCGCATGACCAAAGGCATGTAGGTTTTGGTAAGTTTCATTGGGACTAGACAGAATTTTTCCTCGTCCTCCAAACTTTTTACTCATCATGGCCTTATCGTTAACAAGTCTGTGAAAAGTTCATCCCTCTAAACCCCACTTTATATAGAGAAAACTGGGGTTTATGGGGGAATACATTATTTTTCTTATTTCTTCTCCAAGATATAGGTTGTGGGTACTCGTTTGAACCGCCTCAATGAGGCGGTTCTAACAAACACTTACAAACTATGCTTTGAGTTTAAATAAGAAAATTATCACAAATTATCATTGGAAAAGTAGCCATTTTTGGAACATTAAAGAATGTACTAGGTCACACGGGTCATGGTAATGGCAAGAGGACAAGTGGAATTTTCCAGCCCTGATTCTATGTAAGAGATAGGGTAATAATGTTTAATATTGCTTGTGATCATAGACCATAAGCATGAGAACAGATAAAACGAGCACTCACTTTTGTAACATCAGTGTATGATCCGTTTTAGCTAGTCTTACATACTTATAAAGGATGCATAGTTTTTATGAGTTGACAGAGAATCTTTTTTCCGCTTGGCTAGTCTGCAATCTACATCTGTCATGTGTGAGCCACTCCAGCTTATTTAGTTTCCTTGAAGCTTGTAGTATCATTTCTACCATGATATAACCATTGTCAAAGTAAAACTTCATGAGATGATATCAAATCTGTCATACAAGTTTTGTTTGTTTGATTCGAGGTTTAACGTCCCCGTCAACACTGTAAAGGTCATTTTGGAGACGTTGCTTCCAATTTTGTGGGACTTTTACCCGAAATTGAGATGAAATGACATCTCAAGCCCTGTCGCCCAATGAAACCAATTGGGTTTATTAGCATGGACGGTCCACCTCGCACCGCGGTTCCTGGACTGGCTTAGATCCTCTAAGCGGTTTACCAGTACTAGTGTGCGGGCGGGATTCAGCTCTGCGTGGAAGCATCATGCAGCCCATATATTTCTTCAAGCCCCTATGGGCGGGGGCGGCATACAAGTGAATATATCAGCAATATAGCTAGCTAGATTTATAGTTTAAGAAAAACATCAGCTCTGGCAGTGAACTGGTTCATTAATAATTCACAGTTTCATAACATGAACAAGTCTGTGAAATGAATGCCCCACTAAACCCCACTTTATATAGAGAGAACTGGGATTTACAGGGGTATACAGTATTTTTCTTATTTCTGCTCCGAGACATAGGTTGTGGGTGCTCGTTAGAACCGCCTCAATGAGGCGGTTCTAACGAGCTCTCACAACCTATGTTTGCAGTATAAACACAGAGGCCATATTGGAGACGTGAAAAAAATGCAATATGTCGCTCAGGTATGTTATGGTTATGTAGGATCAGTTGTAAAGAAAACTAAATCATGAACGCAAAGCTGGCCCGCAAACAGGGAATCCACTGCTGGAGCTGATCTATTTTAGTGTATAATACAATAAAAATTGATGAAAATACGGACGCTATCTTCTAATTCTCCCAACTTTCCACCAGTGTTTGAAGAAATTCTGCCAACATATGAGACTGTAAAACATGCTTTTACCAGTGCTTTTAATGTTTATGGACCAAGAAAACAACCTTACACGGTCCAAAAACAATGGGAAAAGGCGTCAAAAACATTAGAAAATGGTGGCTTTAAGCATCACACTCTTCCGACTAGAAAATTGTCACAGAAGAAATTACATTTTTTGTCCATCATGCACCTCCCCCCCCCCCCCTAAACCCCACTTTATATAGAGAAAACTGGGGTTTATGGGGGTATACCCTATTTGTCCTATTTCTGCTCCAAGACATATGTTGTGGGTACTCATTAGAACTGCCTCAACAAGACAGTTCTAACGAGCACCAACAATCTATAAATAAATAAGAAAAATATCAGGGATTTTCAAAAGAAAAAAATAGCCATTTTGGAGATGTGAAAAATGCACTGTGTCCCATGGGTGTGTTATCGTAATGGACTTTATAGGCACTCTGTGTTAGTATTCTTATTTCTTTCTTATGTTTAATTCACATTATCATTTGACATTGGTGTGGTGCAAAACTCCCAGATTAATACACATTTTATTTTTGTTCTTCAGTTATGGGTAAGTGTGCCTGATATTACCCCTGTTTTTCCTCCCTACCTTATTAACCCAGGGTATATGTCTTTGTCCCCTGTACAGGTTGTGTCACAGCTATCACTGATCATGTTTGATGACTTTACATCACGAAAACACGCCTATATAATTTTGACCCCCTTGAACCCCACTTTTATATAGTAAAACTGGGGTTTGCAGGGGTAAACCTTATTTTCTTATTTCTATATTTTGAGCAGAAATAAGAAAAATATCGATTTTTCATCCTTAAATTTTTTTTTTTTTTTTTTTTTCAGTGGTAAAGTTTACAATGTATTTATATAGGCGCGTTTTCTTAAAACCGAAAAATTGAATGATTCAGTCATGAGAAAAAAATACTTATCACGAAGGCATGCAGCAAAGGCTCTGGCGAGACTGCGCATATGCTCGCGGACATTTAGTGTGGACCATGAGGTTTTTGTTTGTTTATGTTGAGGTTTTACATCCCTGTCAACACTTTTAGGTCATTTTGGAGATGCTGCTTTCGATTTTGTTGGACTTTGACCCAACATGGAGATGACATCTCAAGCCCTACTGCCCAAAGAAAGCGCTAGGATTTAAGGAGCGATTCAACTGGCCCCACTTTTCCTGGGCAGGCTTAGACCTATCAGTACTCAAGTTGGGTTGGTTTCAGCTCTGTGCAGAAGCACCATGCAGCCTGGTCTATTTCTGTATGCCCGATGGTGGTGGGGGGGGGGGGGATGGGGAGTGAGCACGGGGACCGTTAATGTAGCTTAATGCAAGAAGTCATGTATCCAGCTCTGGTAGTTGCCATCGCAGGCTTGTCTGAGCCTTTCTTGATTGCTTATGCGATAAGTGTCTTTTCTCATGAGCTGACTTAAAATGCTTTCAGAAAACACAAACACTTATTTGGTTTTTGGCTGTTAGACACTCCTGTATACATATAACAGTACTTTTGAGACAACATTAGACATAGATATTACTAATATTGTTCTTGTGTTTATATTAAGAATGGGGAATGGATACAGCTTCATGAGAGGCTACTCTTTGTAGATGTTTATACCCTGCAAACAAAGTTTGGCATATACTTTCTCCTTAACTGGGTATCTAATCTTATAAGCAGTGCTTGTTCATGTTTTTTTGTCGCACCTGCTATTAGCATGGCGCGATATAGGCGCCCGATTTTCCGTCCGTTTGTTCGTCCATTCGTCAGGGCGTCAACATTTGCGACCACTCTTGCGTTCACCCTAATATTCAAGTTTATTTCTCAAGAATTATAAGAGCTTCATTAATGATACTTGGTACAAACTTGTATCTGGGGATGACAATTTAAATGCAAGCATCCCTACTTGACCTTGACATACATTTCATGGTTCACGACTTTGTAAAATATTGTGACCACCCTAGCGTTCACCCAAATGGTCAAGTTTATTTCTCAAGAACTATAAGAGCTTCATTATTAATGATACTTGGTACAAACTTGTATCTGGAGATGGAAATGTATCCATATTTGACCTTGACCTACATTTTATGGTTCACTGGCTTTGCAACCACCCTAGCGTTCACCCTAATGGTCAAGTTCATTTCTCAAGAATTATTACAGTTGAATTAATGATACTTAGTACAAGCTTGCATTTAAGAATGGCAACTTTTATGCAAGCATCTATGTTTGACCTTGGCCTAGATGTCATGGTTCGCTGACTTTGTGCCCCCACAGGCGCGACATAGCCTTCAGCGGATTCTTGTTATTATTTGTGTTCCAAGACATAGATTGTGGGTACTTCAAATAACCACATCAATCAGGCAATTCTAACAAGCACCAACAACCTATGTTTGCAGTATTAATATGAAAATCATCATGGATTTTCATCAGAATGTAGCCATTTTGGAGAGGTGAAAAAATGCACTATGTTTCACAGGACTGGTGTGCTATCAGAATGTGAAAGAATGTTCGCTGTACTGGTTAACCACTTATCCAGGAAAAGTGTTGTTAGGAAAAAAGAAAACACTATAATCCCAAACCATGCTTTAAATGAACTTTGTAAAAAGATGCTTTTGTGTAACCCCATACAAAATTCCTTATTAAAAGGGGTTAATTATTCTTCTCAATCTACATACAACATTGGGGGTCGAGCTTCTGACAGCAAGACAACAGAAACAACAATAATAGCAGCAGTAAGATTATATTTATATCCATATTTGTCTGAATATTTCAGAAAAAGAAATAAACTTGGTATGTATGAGGGACCTGTTTGCACAAAATGTAGACTGTTTTTGGCCTTTATTTTATCCATCCAAAATATCTGGGTTGAGGTTGCCTTGTAATCTTACCCATATATGCAAGATATACAAATTTGTATTCTCCCCTTATTGAATGTGCACAGTTATATTTCAAATTGCATGCCTGACCTCATTTAGCCTTCGTTTTCCCTAGCATGTACTGTTAACCCTTAATGAATGCATCAGTCATGACTACCATAAATGATTTTACAAATTGTCACACCTGCTTTATCACACTATCATGGCCGATGCAGGAGTCTGGTTTTTTCATCCATTTGTCAACCATTAAACATTTTTGAGTCAACACTAGCTTCAAATGCAATTTTTAAGTCCATGGATAAGACTTGTCATTTCATGTGAATCATCTGTCAGATGATTCACATGAAATGACAAACCTTATTTTCTTAAGATTTGGTATTTCATGTGATTGTCTGCTGGGCCGTTAACTCGCGTGAAATGTCAAGCCTAAAACTTAGAAAAAAAGATTGTCATTTGTTGAAGAGTTTTTCTTGGTGCTTTAATGGTTAAGTTGCAAATGGTCCACCCAGTATGTGATTCAAAATGAAAATACTGTAATGATTTTAAGTATTGGGATAGATAGGCCTAAGCAAACAGTTCAGACCAAGATAAGACTTCTCCTTCAGGAGCAATCTGATCAGGATCTACCCTGTTTTCCATTCCGTCTGCACCTTTTGGGCTCCTTGCTGGGTCATGAAACAAATTTGTTAAAATTTTAGGAGAATTACAGCAAGTCTTCAAGGTGTCCGAATTTTTAGGACTTTTATGGGCATAGAAGGCACTTGCATCCTGCTAAGATTGGGGTCAGACTGCACAGATGTGCAGCAGTCTGATCCGAGTCTCAACCGGTTGCACACATTTTAATGTCAATTGTGTCCTTTGATGGTTATTGTCACATGAAAACCTCATTTGGCCAAAATTTTAGATAATAAGTTAAAGCTGGAAAAACTGAAAAGAAAAAATGAAATTCTTCATTGTTATGTTTTATTGCTTTCAGTTCTTTTCATTTTTTTTTTTATGATTTTCAATACTTGTTGAATATAGTAATGAATATACCATTTGGCATTGGTTAATAAATTGGTGTGTCATAAGCAAAACTGGGCCCCTTCCCATCTGGGCTTGGAGAATAGATTTGGCTGCATGGTGTAAAGCTGAAATCGACTGCATGTGAGTACTGGTAAACCTGCTTAGGTCTAAGCCTGCCCAGGCAAAGTTGTGTGGGTTGGATCATTCCCTGTATATAAACCATCTTGGTTTGTTTGGACCTTAGGGCTTGAAATATCATCTCATGTCAGTGTCGGGTAAAAGTCCCACACAATTGGAAGTAATGTCTCCAAAATGTTTTAAATAGTATTGACGGGTTGTAAAACCTCAGTTCAAACAGACATATAAAATTGGGCATATCTCTCATAAAACTGATGACACATAACTAGTTTATCATTAACATATACACAATCATGTATTTAATAATTATCATTTTTTTTCACAATAACTGGGCATTACATCTCATTCAAATTGTCCCAGTATATTTATAGAGTTTTGAATAAGAAAACAGTTCACAATTATGTACTGCCATGTGATGTGGCCAGTAGGCTGTATTGTTTGCCTTTCCCCTTGGCTAAAAACAGTGATATGCTAACAATTGTTGGCATTTTAAAATTTATGAGCAGGACAAATGACATACTTTGCTAATCTGAGCAGATAAATTGCCTCATTTGTTAGTATTTTAATAACTTTGAGCGTATCAAATTTCATAGTCATGTGAGTTGAACACATAGAAAGTTTTATAACCTCAGGACCAGAAGATGGAGCAAATTCTTTCCTTTAACCCATTGTATGAGCCAAACCCCTAAAGGAGTACCTGAGCAAACAGTGCAGGCCCAGATCAGACGCCGCAGAACGCGGCATCTGATCAAGGCCTACACTATTTGGTAACAGAAGTTTCCATCAAAAATAGAATGAAAACAAAAGAATAGGCCTGCTGTTCCTTACATGACAAATGGACTTGTCCAACATATAGCAATGGAAGAGTCCACTACCATATAATGGGTTAAGTGTACACTCGTCTTGATAAGAGAAACTTAACCTTTATCCCCCTGAACATGACAGCAAACAGTTGAGATCAGGATCCACACTGTTTGTCATGCAATTTGTGAATTTAACCAAAATATTATATCAGGTAATTTGATTGGTGGATAGGTAAATTAATTTATTCAGCAGGATAAGGGTTAAATAGTATTGAAAGAGTTACCTTCTCGAAAAATAACGATTCATTTTAAAAAGCAACTTATTTTGTAGATCTTATTAGATAATTATGGATTAATTTTTCAGGAGCGACGCCACCAGGAGGATCTGAAATTGTTGCGCCAGCGGTTGGATCTCCTTGACGACAACCAACAACAACAGCTTGAAGAGTTCCAGGAAATTGCTCACAGTACGCTGAGAAACAGCATCTTAGAGACTGACAACATTAACGAGAACAGCAAAGAGAAAGTAGACATCGAAAAAGCTTTAACTTCTGAACCGTCATAGCAGCAGGGGAGATAAAAGGTGTGATGTATTTTCGGAATAGTAAATGCAGTGGTTATGGTTCTTATCTGCAAGACCTTTCAGTTCCCGTTCAAGCATGGCTCATTTATTGAAAGCATTGGGTAAAATACAACTGAACTTTTACCCTTACCTTGCTGAATATTCATTTAAGCCACACCCATTTCTGTCTATCAACCAATCAAATTACTTGATGTAATTTATTGCTACAAATTCATAAACTGGATGTCAAACGGTGTAGATCCAGATCAGATGGCTTCTTCAGATCTACACTGGATCAACACTGTTTGCAAAGATAGGGGTTGTCGTGAACCGCAAGATAAGTGTTAACCCTTGTCCTGCTGATCCCGGATATGTCTTATCTTTTAAACAATGAAGATCCAGATCAGATGGCTTCTGAAGAAGCCATCTGATCAGGATCTACATTGTTTGCCATCCAGTTTATGAATTTGTTGCAATAATTTGCATCAAGTAATCTGATTGGTTGATAATCGGTAGTGGGTGTGGCATATATGAATATTCAGCAGGACAAAGGTTAAAGCTCAAACATGCATGTTTGAGATCATTTAAAATTGTTTGATATAGAGGTAGTTTGAGCCACTGAGTGTGATTTATAGTGCCAGGTGAAGAGGCATACTGGGGATGACTTAACCCTTACCCTATTGAATAATTCAATTAGCCACACCCATAACCAGCTATCTGCCAATCAGATTACTTGCTATATTGAATTCATTCACAAACTGCATGACAAACAGTGTAGATCCTGATCAGATGGCTTCTTCCAAAGCCATTTGATCTGGAACTACACTGTTTGCAAAGGTAGGGGTTGTCATAAACAGAAGGGTCAGGATTAAGGATATCTTTTTCAATCTTTTAATAAATAAAGGGATGTTGTGTGTATTAATTGAAATTGCCTCATTGAGGTGATTCTGATAAGTAAACACAGAAAATCTTTTTGAGATAAAATTAACCCTTATGCCACTGAACACGACTACCCCTACCTTTGCAAACAGTACAGATCCAGATCAGATGGCTTCTGAAGAAGCCATCTGATCAGGATCTACACTGTTTGCCATGCAGTTCGTGAATTTAACAAATACATTATATCAAGTAATTTAATTGGTGGATAGTCAGAAATGGGTGTTGTTAAATTAATTTATTCAGCAGGATAATTATCCCAGATATCTAGAGCTATCAAATTAGCCACGGTAACCAAGCCTTTCTTGTTTGAGTCATTTAATTTTACTGCAGAAATGTCTATACAACGAAGTCAACAGCAAATCCTTAAGGTCCTTGTTGTGTGGCAGATCTTTCTTACTAAGAAATACATGTAGGTGTATAGAAGTACTTGCAGGAGTATTTATAGTTTACCAACAACCTTTGAGAGTTCAACGTTCAAGCGTGACAAGACTAATCCATGTTTTAGGGGAAGCAGGTTTCAGATTTCTTTTTCCACGGGATTTTAAAATTAATAAATAAGTTTTTGATAATGCCATTATGTAAAATTCATGACCAAGTGGTTAATATGATTCAGTACGAATCTCAGTAAAACTATATCGCCCAATGTAAAATCCCAAATGAAGGCGGCTTACCTAAAACACGGACTAGTCCAAAATTAAAAGTGCAGTCAAGTCTCACTGTGTTTCATCACGAAAACATGCCTATGTAATTTTGACCCCCTTGAACCCCACTTTTATATTGCAAAACTGGGGTTTCCGCGGGTAAACCTTATTTTTCTTATTTCTGCTCTAAAATATAGATTGTGGGTACTCGTAAGAACCGCCTCGACGAGGCGGTTCTAATGAGTGCCCACAATCTATATTTTGAGCAGAAATAAGAAAAATATCACAATTTTTCAGCTTAAAATTTTCATTTTTTCAGCGATAAAGGCGGCAATGTTTTTGTATAGGCGTGTTTGCGTAATGTGAATGACTATACCTATACTGTTCATAATAACACTGGAAAGATGCATAATATGTGAAAAGTTACACCATATTTACTGCAAATATTCGAACACAAAATAGTGAAAAAAATCAGTCTGATCTGGGTTGTGGAGCAGTCTGATCTGGGTCTACACTGTTTGTCACTGAGCGAATGATTTGGTGTAATTAATACTACTGTAAGGCTTATTAAAAAGAAAAATGTCTAATGACATTATGGATGGGTTTTTCCAAAAAGGTTAACCAAAACGTAAACCTGCCAAACAACTCCAGACACCTGCCCGTCTGATGCCTGACATTTAATTGCTCTTTTAATTGACAGATTTTTTTTTTAAAAAAGAACATGACCATTAGGGGCCAATATTTAGGTGAATAGGTAGTATATTTTTAGTACATGACTGCTCACACATGCTTGCTGAATCCAGAAATCTAGTTCTCTGTCTGAAAGTGCTGTAGAACTACAAAATCATGCAGGAACATAGACTCTGAGCAGACTTTGCATATTTGTGGTTTTCCTGTGCCTTTGCTGTTTGTATTTATCCTAGGGATCTCCACAGGGTTATACTGGTATATGTAATAAATTCTATTTTCTTCGATATGGAGTTGGTTTGTCTCTTTTCTCTGTGTGTGTTAACCATCATCCTGCTGAATAGCTTAATATGCCATACCCATCAAAGTAATTGGCAATCAACCCATCAGAATGCTTGATGTAATGCATTCATTCATATTCACAAACTGAATCACAAACAGTGTAGATCCTGATCAGATGGCTTCTGAAGAAGCCATCTGATCAGGATCTACACTTTTTGCATAGGTAGGGGTTTGTAACTCAGCTTGTGAATTTTAATGAAAATATACATTATCAAGTGATATGATTGGTTGCCAATCAGAAGTGGGGGTGGCAAATTCATTTATTCAGCAGGATAAAGGTTAAAAGAAATTGGACACACCTTTGAGATTTTTTTCCGCCATTTCACAAGGGAGCTAATTTTTGTGAATTCCTGTTTGCTTTACCGTACACTCTCATCAAAGGAAAAAGGGGTCTACTTAGAAACATAGGACTGCTTCTCGGGATCTAATTCTTCCTTTTAAGAATAGACCCTGTTTAAAAGGGAGACAAAAATATTTTTGAGAGTTACGTCCCCTGAAGGTAGGAAGCCTCTGTGATACAGTGGTGAACGTACTTGTCTCATACACCAGAGGTCATAGTTTCTTGCCCCTTGCACAAGGGGCTATGGGTTTGATTCTGGGCATCTCCAGACTTCTAAATGAGTCTTTAAACCGAGGTCCCTTCGCCATATGGCCATAGTTGTTGGTGGGACATAAAACTCAAACACGCACACATCCTGATGGTAAATAATCCAGTCCCCTTTGCTGATAACATCCTCATGTTTTAAGGGAATGGGCACACCTTCAGGGGAGGCAACTTCTGCAAAAGCATTTTTTTGTCTCTCATGTCAATAGGGGTCAACTCTTAAAGAAAAGAATTTGCTCCTGAGGAGCAAATTCTTTTCTTTAAGATTTAGACACCTTTTTCAGTGGGACTGAGCCTATAGAATAGCGAACAGGAAGTCCTGAAAGTTGTCTCCCTTTGAAAAAGTGGCCGAAAATGTGCTAGGTGTTCCCATTCCCCTTAGAACCTGGAAACATATCAGTATCTGGAGAAAGAATGTGCATGTTTATGTATAAGCTTGCCCTGGGAAAGTGCAGTTTGATAGACTGACCAGCTTGGTATGACCAAATTAGTGTTGACTGGGCTGTTAAACTCTTAACAAGCAAATAAACATACAAATATATTGAATTTCCCTAATATTGGGGCGAAAGTTCCTGAGCAAACAGTGCAGACCCAGATCAGACTGCTCTGATCTGGGTCTACACAGTTTGCCATTCTTACAGGATCCTTGTTCAGTGAACTCCTGAATTCTGCATAACTATGTCATTCAGGCCTTCTTTTCAGGCTTCATTGAATCTTTTCTTATAGGTTACTGATAATACATAGCCGGTCCTGGTAGCTCAGTAGGATGCGCGTCTGACTGGTGATCAGGAGGACCCGTGTCCGATACCTGCCAGGGTCTGCAACATTCTTTTGTGGAGATTGATCATGAAATCTTTTCTACGGTCATTCTTTCCCTTCCGCTGATTCAAGAAGGGCAGTTGTCAGTTTCTGGCAAAAGAATGTGCACTGTACTGGTTAACCGCTTACGCATGAGCCTGCCCAGGAAAGTGTGGATAGGTAAACTGACCGGTTCAAAATGACCTACATAGTGTTGACTGGGCCGTAAAACTCCATTACAAACAAACTGATAATACATATTGACACTGAAAAATGACTGTTACATGATATCAAATTTCTATCCCAAATATTTTGGCACATACGCGTATATGAGAACAGATTGCATGTTTATATAAAATGTTTAGGTTCAGGAGAAAATAGCTAAAATTCACACTAGACCAGTCTGTCATGGTTCATGTTTGTGTTTATGCTAGAGGTGCCAGTCTGTTCTGTGTAGATTTGTATTAGTACTTAGAGGTACATGTTCCACTAGATTGGTAACTGTATGAACTCTGATCTGAACCAGTGCAGCCTAATCTAGTATGTGGGAATGCAGCCAATTCTGACTGAATTTTAATCCATAAGATGCAAATCACGACAATTGTTGACTGCTCTTTCGTCTGCCAGTTCTTTAAAAGTCATTTTTGCAAACAGTGTGGACCCAGATCAGACTGCTCCTCAAGGAGCAGTCTGATCTGGGTCAATACTGTTTGCCTGTATGCAAAAATATTTTTAAAAAGTATGCAAGAAGAATCAGCAGACGACATAAGCAGACGTAGTTTTCAGACGTAGGTTTTTACCTCAGCTTAAGGGTTAAAGGAAGTAGGCCATAATTGTTTCTGTTAGTGTACTTAGTGATTACTTAGGTTATAACTAACAATTGCAATATCAATATTACTATCCAACTGTGATGACATTTTTGTATTTAACTTGTACCTATTTTTTCTTTTATGAATATAATAGCAATAAAATATAACAAAAGAGCTTTCCTTATATTTTGTTTGAATTCCATGTTAGTTCTTAGGAGTTACACGTGTTTGGCTTTTTTGAGAAAATTTGAATCAAATTAAACCAGACAGATCATTAAAAAAATGAGATGGTTCTAATGAGCATCCATAACCTATGTTGTTGGTACTTGTTAAAACACCTCGATGAGGAGGTTCTAACGAGCAACCACAACCTATGTTTCATCAGAAAAATAACCGCTTTTGACACGTGAAAGAATGGACTCATTGGCACTGATGTGTTATGGTAATCTATGCAAATGTTCTTGCTGAAGAAATGTGTGAAAATTATTCAGCCATTTCATATATCATACTAGCTAGACCATTAAATGTTTTAGGTCACAACGAGTTTATTAACCCATTCAGTACAAGAAACCCCTAAAGGGGTACCTTGGCAAACAGTGCAGGCCACGCTGCAGAACGACCGGCCCCGATAGCTCAGTTGGTAGAGTGTCCGCTCCGGGGAACGGGAGGTCACGGGTTCGAACCCGGGCCGCGACATACCAAAGTCGTTAAAAATGGTACTAGTTGCTCCTCGCTTGGCACTCAGATTTACGGGGTAGAGCTAGGACTGGTCGACCCAGTGTCAGGATAATGTGACTGGGTTGTGGTATCATGTAATGTGTCTGGGACATGATACTTCAGTGTGGCAGCACTATAAAAGTGAGCATTGAGCTCCTTGTCACAACCAGACACCGTCGTGATATGACTGAAAAATTGTTGAAAGCGAAGTTAAACCCGAATTCACACACACACACACACGCCGCAGAACGCGGCGTCTGATCAGGGCCTCCACTGTTTGCAAAAGGTTCAGCCATTTTCTAAATAAATTTTAAAGAATACACAACCTGACACCCCTAAGTTTTGGAATGGACTCCTACTGTATATAAGGAGGAAGATTCCATTTGGTACAAAAGGGGTTAAGTAGATGATACGCTGGACTCAGAATTTTCATAAGTGAAATTTGGAAACTTTGATTTTGCGCTACGCACTCTGTAGTGTGTGTTTGAGGTTTACATACCACCAACAGCTATGGTCATATGGAGATGGGACCTTGGCTTAAAGACTCCCCCGGAAAGTCTAGAGAAGCCTGGAATCAAACCCCAGATCCCTGGTTTATGAGACAAGTAGCTTAACCATTACACCACAGAGACTTCTACCCTCTTTGTACATTTCCTTACTTATTATACATTTATCATATGAGATTGCGTTTGAGATTGTAATAATGCCATGTATTAAATTTGGTGATCCACCAGTGGATTAAATAAACAAATTAGTTAGATACGCCCGGTAACGACATCCTTGATGACACTGCATTTTCAAATGGAAAAAAATATATATAGAAGTTGCAGACAAGGTATATATTGATAAGACCTAACCAGCTTGTCTAATGCCTGATTTCTTTATTATAATAGCCTCGCCGAGGCAAAATTTTCACCAACTGATTATGGACGTATAGCTTTCAAACGCTAGAAATTATTGATTATTTTTGGTATTGTCAAGATCCACAAAATCGTGAAAATGCATTTTAAATGTCTTACGATAAATATAGAATCTTGCATTTGTGCTCATGTATTTTTAAATTTATTAAACTGGTTGAGGAAAAGGCATAAAATGCTCAGCAAACCCTCACATTTTATCCCTTTTCCTCAACTCATTCAATAAATTCAATAATACATGAACCCTTGTGTAAGATCCTCCCTATAATAGTAAAATTCTGCCACTTCAAAAACAGAAACATGATTTGGAATCCCGATTCTGATTCCGGTAAATCAAATGCATCCTAGGGTATGTAGGCTCAGTTCATAGAATAATTGAATCAATAGCCCCTAGGTCATGACACAGTGGATCTTTGATGCCTGAAACCCCTTTGGCCCGTGAAAATTTGTTTGAGACGGTGGCAGTTCGAGCCACGGAGGGTTACTATTAGTGCCATACCAGGAGGTATAATGGAGATAATTGTGGGATATCTTTTTGGAGTTCTATATTATGAATGTATGTTGTGTCTACTCATTAGAATCGCCTCGATGAGGCGATTCTAATGAGTAAACACAGCATACTTTTGCAAGATAAAAATGCAAATCACTCTTCATTATCCCTATATCGTATTATGAGGAATTCACTGTGAACACAAGAACGGGCTGGACCCATCCATGGTAAACGAGCCATCAGGGTTCGAGCCATTGAAGTTCGACTGTATATATATATTTCATACTTAGCTCACATTAGCACAGAAGGTGTCCTGCCACAAATGTTTTATGCAGATATAAGCATGAAAATATCGTCATAAACACATAAGTATGTATTTCATCATGAAAACATGTCTATATAATTCTGACCCCCTTGAACCCCTCTCCTGAACTCCTCTTTTATATAGCAAAACTGGGGTTTACAAGGGTAAACCTTATTTTTTTTATTTCTGCTCTAAAACATAGATTGTTGGTACTCGTTATAACCACGTCGATGAGGGGGTTCTAACGAGTACCCACAATCTATATTTTGAGTAGAAATAAGAAAAATATCACAATTTTTCATCTTAAAATTTTCTTTTTGTCAGAGATATAGCTTACAATGTACATGTATTAGTATAGGCGTGTTTTCGTAATGTCATAATAAAATCAGTAAAACTGTCATGCTCAGGTGAGTTGAACATGAACAAAATTCCATAACTTCAAGGGACATGAATATAGTTATAATCAACAATCCAGTAACATTGATATTTTTGTTCAACCTTTAATATCAAAACGTGACATATTCTAAACTGCTAAAATTCTATAAAATTCCAAAAAAATAAAATAACAAAATGACAAGAACTTCTTAGAGCTACAAATAACTGCTGGACCACAAAACTTGATTCCCATAAATTATTTCCCTTGTTGGAGCCAGAAGCCTTGACTGGTATTCAGAATTGCTGAAGGCAATCTGAAGGCCACCAAGGCAACATTATCATGATCGTCCTCATCCAGGTGAGTGATTTCTGTCCCATTTGGGCCTCTCATTATGATAACATGCCTATACAAATACATTGTAAATTTTTCCACCGAAAAATTAAAATTTCCAGATGAAAAATTTCGATATTTTTCTTATTTCTGCTCAAAACATAGATTGTGGATACTCGTTAGAACCGCCTCGTAGAGGCGGTTCTAACGAGTACCCACAATCTATGTGTTTGAGTAGATATAAGAAAAATAATGTTTACCCCTGCAAACCCCAGTTTTAGTGTATAAAATTGGGGTTTACAGGGGTCAAATTTTTACAGGCGTGTTTTCGTGATGAGTTTTAATATTTCGGTGTCAGTTTGTTCATAATGCAAATCAAGTAAAAACTTTGCATGCAATTTATATTCGGTGATTGTGTTTCAGGTCAATGAAGGAAAGACAGAAATGGAAAAAACTAAACAACAAACAAACAAAAACTTGATTATTAACCATTATCCCGCTGAACATGACAGCCCCTACCTTTGCAACGGTGTAGATCCTGATCAGATGGCTTCTGAATCTACATATTGTCATGCATTTTGTGAACTGAATGAATATACTGTATAAAGTAATTTGATTGGTTAATAGTCAGAAATGGGTTTGGCAAGTTAATTTATTCAGCAGGATAAGGATTAATGGCAGTGGTACTTTACTTTTGTCTGGGTGTATATAATCGAGTGCATTGAGCTAGCGCATGACAAAAACCTTTAATGAGAGCTGTGCACCCACACAGTCTGATCAGATTCTTTGCTGTTCGCATGAGCCTTCTATATCATCTGGGCTAGCCAAAGATCACATGTAAAGACTGGCCATATTGACTTGAAGCCTATATGAAAACTTGCCTATTCAAATATACTGAAAGTTTTACCACCAAAAATGAAAATTTTAGGATAAAAAATTCCAGTATTTTTCATATTTCTGCTCAAAACATAAACGGTGGATACTCAATAACATAGTTGAGCTGAAAAGAAAAATAATATTTACCGCTGTAAACCCCAGTTTTACTATTTAAATGATAACTGGTGGGTCTTTGTTTGGTTTGAGGTTTAACGTCCCCGTCAACACTGTAAAGGTCATTTTGGAGACGTTGGTTCCAATTCCTGACATTGCGATGAAATGACATCTCAAGCCCTGTCGCCCAATGAAACCAATAGGGTTTATTTGCATGGACGGTCCACCTCGCACCGCGGTTCGTGGACATGCTTAGATCCTCTAAGCGGTTTACTAGTACTAGTGTGCGGGCCGGATTCAGCTCTGCGTAGAAGCATCATGCAGCCCATATATTTCTTCAAGCCTCTATGGGCGGGGGCCGGACTGGTGGGTCATTGTCTTCACTAGACCCAAGGTATTCTTGAAGGTTTGCCATGCGTTGGCTCCGTTGTTTCTTTGATTGATTAGCTGCATCACTTGGTGGTGGAGTACATATTGCTGGCCCCTGGTGGAGGTGCGGGCGCATACAGTGCCTGTCCCGGTGTTCCTGTCGGGGGATACTGTGGCTGAGTTGTGGTGTGGGGCACGGCTCCCGGTGGAGGCTGTGGCTGACCAAGGGTGGAGCGTATACCTGCCCATAAGCAGGGAGTGGGTAAATCTGTCCATAAGCTTGACCTTGGTAACTCGTGGTCACAACTGTCGGGTTACTCGTCTGATTTGTGCTTGCTCCATCTGAAAGAATAATAATAATAATCACGTTAACCCTTGTCCTGCTGAATATTCAGTTTAGCCACACCCATCTCTGACTTTGAACCAGTCAGATTACTTGATGTAATTTATTCCTTCAAATTCATATACTGAATGTCAAAGTGTAGATCCTGATCAGATGGCTTCTTTAGAAGCCATCTGATCTGGATCTACACTGTTTACAAAGAAAAAGGTTTGTCGTGGACAGCAGGACAAGAGTTAACAAGCCGATGGCAGCCTCGACAGCTCAGTGATTAGCGCGTTCGACTTGTGATCGAGAGGTTGTGGATTCGAATCCGGCCACCGGAGCCGAGGTGTGTCCTTGGGCAAGACACGTAATGCCACTGCTCCACACTACCCAGGTGTAATGGGTAGTAGTGGTGTAAAACTCATTGCATGTCTCGCGCGCTCGTGATAAGTGTTCGAGAGCGATTCAAATTAGTTTGAAGCTTTCTTCGCAATCGAACTAAATTGTTTGTTTGATTTGAGGTTTAACGTCCCCATCAACACTGTAAAGGTCATTTTGGAGACGTTGCTTCCAATTTTGTGGGACTTTTACCTGGCATTGGGATAAAATGACATCTCAAGCCCTGCCGGCCAATGAAACCAATAGGGTTTATGAGCATGGACGGTCCGACACTCGCATCGCTTTGCCTGGGCAGGCTTAGAACCTCTAAGGGGTTTACCCGTACTCGTGTGCGGGTCGGTTTCAGCTCTGCGTGGAAGCATCATGTAGCCAATCTATTTCTTCAAGCCCCGATGGGCGGGGGCCGGACGAAAATGTAATGAACATCCCTGTAAAACCTACTGAGAAAACTTGGATTTTACATTGGTAAACATTATTTTTCTTATTGTTGTTCTAAGAAATAGGCATTTCTAACGAGCATCCACAACCTATGTGTGGTGTATAATAATAATAATAATATTAATAATAATAATTGAGTCAGGACACAAACTCCTATGCACCATTACGTAAACACGCCTAGTCAAATACATTATAATCTTTATCGCCGAAAAAAAACGGAAATTTTAAGATGAAAAATTTTGATATTTGTCTTATTTCTGCTCAAAATATAGATTGTTGGTAGTCGTTAGAACCGCCTCATCGACGCGGTTCTAACGAGTACCAACAATCTATATTTTAGCACCGCCTCATCGAGGCGGTTCTAACGAGTACCAACAATCTATATTTTAGCGCAGAAATAAAAAAAATAAGGTTTGCCCCTGTAAACCCCAGTTGACTTTTTAAAACTGGGATTCAATGGGGTGAAAGTTATATAGGCGTGTTTTCATGATGCTTGTATATAATCGATTATGGCAGTTCTCAGTCATCAGGTGGACAAGTCCGTGCAATGAGCACCCCTCTAAACCCCACCTTTTATAGAGAAAACTGGGGTTTACGGGAGTAAACATTACTATATTTATTTCTGCCTCAGACATATGTTGTGGGTACTCGTTAGAACCGCCTCAATGAGGCGATTCTAACGAGCACCCAAAACCTATGCTCGAAGTATAAATGAGTGAAATATCACGGATTAATTTCAGAAAAGTAGACATTTTGGAGGTTTGGCAAAGTGCACTATGTCGCACGGGTGTAGAAGCCTCCGTAGTGAAGTGGTTACGCTACGCGCCTTGCAAAGCAGGGATCGCAGGATCGATCCAGGGCTTCTGCAGACTTTCGGATGAGTCTTTCAACCGAGGTCCCGTCTCCGTATGACCGTAGCTGTTGGTGGGACGTAAAACTCAAACTCTCACTCACTCGTAATGAAAATCCAAATACATTTTGTATTCACCGCATTACATGCAATGGATTACGTATTTAAACTATATAGATTATGTAAAAAAAGGCCATTTATGATCATTTTTCTATGTAATCAATACAGTTTCCAAACACGTTTTCCATTTGTTGTATCAAAAGCCATATAATTAGGAACAGTCTTATAAATAATTCAGGTAGTTTCATTGATCGATCTTTAATCGATCATCGGTCATTTGAATAAACCAATAATCAACCACAAAACTTAAGCCGAGTCAAACCATGGCATTAATGCTGACCACTGAAGACCTGGATCAGCCTGCGCTGCAGACGCATTCATCTTGTTTATTTGGGAACATACATGTGTTCCTAGGAGCAGGAACCACTGACGTCGACTGGGTCTGTGGTCAGACGAGCTGTCGAATGCGCTGTAAAATGTGGTTTACTGAGGGTATTCCAAACGTGGTACAAAAAAGGGTGTGTGAAGAAGTAGAACACGTGCGTGTTAACCCTTATCATGCTGAATATTCATTCAAGCAACACCCATTTCTGTCTATCAACCAATCAAATTACTTAATGTAATTTATTGCTACAAATTCATAAACTAAATGCCAAACAGTGTAGATCCTGATCAGATGGCTTCTTCAGAAGCCATCTGATCTGGATCTACACTGTTTCCAAAGATAGGCGCTGTCGTGAACAGCAAGATAAGGGTTAACTTACATGGTTGTCCCGTTGTGTTGACAACCGCCACCGTCTGTGTTGTTGATCCTACCACACGACCCGGTCGTCCCTTCTGTTTCTTGAAAAAGTATACGACGAATATTATACCGGCGATCACACAGAGGGCCCCAATGACGCAGCCGGCGATCAAACCACCGAGACTGAAAGTGCAGCAGTACGTATCCCAACCGTCACCGCAGCATCCGTACTCACAGTAAAATGTTTTGGCATGATACACGTTGTAACAGTATTCAGCTGACAGGACGCCTAAAACAAGTAAGGTCAAAGTTTAGTGCCTCATTCTTGAGGCCCTTGCACTTGACAACAGGGCCGGCCCCCGCCCATAGGTGTTTGATGAAATATATGGTCTGCATGATGCTTCCACGCAGAGCTGAATCCGGCCCGCACACTAGTACTGGTAAACCGCTTAGAGGATCTAAGCCTGTCCAGGGACCGCGGTGCGAGGCGGACCGTCCATGCTAATAAACCCTATTGGTTTCATTGGGCGACAGGGCTTGAGATGTCATTTCATCTCAATGTCGGGAAAAAGTCCCACAAAATTGGAAGCAACGTCTCCAAAATGACCTTTACAGTGTTGACGGGGACGTTAAACCTCAAATCAAACAAACAAACAATTGACAACAGGGCTCGACACGACATTTCTCAGAACAAAGAAGTGGGAAATACATATACAGTAAAATTCCTATTTTAAGACCACCTTTGGGACTGTTCAAAAGTGGTCTTACGACCACTTTTGAACAGTCCCAAAAGGTGGTCTCTGACCAGAGGACACTGTGTGCAAAAAGCAGGAAAAAAGAATAACTGCAACCTACTATATAAGCTTTCTAAGGCCGAATTGGTCTTAATTTAAGGTGGTCTTAATAGTGGAATTTCACTGTACAATGTAATACCGCTAATAAGACCACCAAATGCTAAGACAAATTTTGCTCTTTAAAACACATTTAGAAGGTTTCAGATACATTTTCTGTGTGTACTACTTCCAGTGCATTACGAAAACACGCCTATTCAAATACATTGAAAATTTTACCCAGGGAAAAACGACAATTTTCAGAAGAAAACTTTTGATATTTTTCTTATTTCTGCTCTAAATATAAATTGTGGCACATGTTAGAACCGCCTCAATTAGGCGGTTCTAACGACTACCCACAATCTATATTTTATAGCAGAAATAAGAAAAATAAGGTATACCCCCGGAAACCCCAGTTTTACTATATAAAAGTGGGGTTCAAGGGGGTCAAAATTATATGCTTGTTTTCCTGATGGTACTCTAGTGGGACACCACAGTCCCAAAGCTGGTTTTAATATAGGCATTTGATATATACATTGAAAATTTAATGCCTCGAACCCCGATGGCTCATTTACCAGAATTATTTCCATCGCTTCATATATCAAACTATTTATGATAATTTAGTCCGCAGCGGACCTCTGAGCTCGAGATATTAAGAAATGAATAATTTTAAAAAAAAAAAATGTTCTTATTTTATCTTGAAAATATATGCTGTCTCGATGTGGCAATTCTAATGAATTTGCACAAAATACCTTTATTTAAAAGAACCTTGAAATAATATCCCTAAACTATTCCTCAGTAGCACGTTAACAAGTCTCCCGTCAACCCCAGTTTAGAGAGTAAACTGGGGTTTTACAGGAGTATAAATTAGTTTTGTTATTTCTGCTCCAAGACACACTTTCGTCGGTACTTGATAGAACCACCTCACGTTAGCAAGTATCAGCGTCACGTTAGCGAGTCTCTCGTGAACTCCATTTTCCAGAGATAAAATGGGGTTTACAGGAGTATACATTATTTTAGTTAATTCTGTTCTAAGACATAGTTTGTGGGTATTTGTTAGAATCGTCTGAATGGGCGGTTATAACAAGCACCCAGAATCTATGTTCTGAATATAAATATAAATAATATCACAACTTTTCATAGAAGATTATTGTTTTATATAGAGGAGAAATCATGTACTATGCCGCTTTTTTGGTTTTGTCTGTTTGGATTGGAGTTTAACGGCCCAGTCAACACTATTTAGGTCATTTTTGAGACGGCTTATACGTAAGCGGTTAACCAGTACAGTGCACATTCTATCTCTATACCATTCTTGAATCACCGGATGGGAGAGAATGGCCGTAGAAAAGATTTCATGATCAATCTCCACGAAAGAATGTTGCCGACCCCGGCAGGTATCGAACCCGCGTCCTCCTGATCACCAGTCAGACGCGCATCCGACTGAGCTACCGAGGCCGGCATTTATACTTTTGGTATGTTTCCTTGTATAATGCTATGTAACCCACAGTAGTGAGAACTACCTCTGGCTAGAACAAAGTTTGATACAACACGAAAACACTTCTATAATTTTGACCCCCTTTAACTGGGTTTTACAGGGCTATACCTCATTCTCTTATTTCTGCTCAAAACAGATTGTGGATACTGGTTACATCACGAAAACACGCCTATATAATTTTGACCCCCTTGAACCCCACTGTTATATGAGTAAAACTGGGGTTTCCGGGGGTATACCTTATTTTTCTTATTTCAGCTCTAAAATATGGATTGTGGGCACTCGTTAGAACCGCCTCGATGAGGCGGTTCTAACGAGTGCCCACAATCTATATTTGGAGCAGAAATAAGAAAAATATCAGAATTTTTCATCATAAAATTTTCATTTTTTCGGCGATAAAGGTGGTAATGTATTTGTATAGGCGTGTTTGCGTAATGAGAACCGTCTCGCCGAGACAACAATCTATCTTTGAGCAGATATATGAACAATATCAGTTTTTTTATCTGAAAATTTTCATTATTTTTTTTTTTTGATGGTAAGATTTTCGATATCTTTAAATAGACGAAGGGTTCGAGCCACTGAAGTATAGAAAATTTACATCACGTCAGCAACTATACATAGCAACAGAAAAGGTGCATATTTTTATAATAAAAGAATAATTTTCCTTCTTGGAGACGATGTTGTGTGTATTCATTAGAGCCACCTCGTCAAAGCGCTTCTAATGAATACCCACAATATAGGTCTTTATGGAGAATTGATTAAAACTGTCCTTCAATTGTCACAAAATACCAACCTTGACTGTCGCTTTGAGCAAGTCCCTGTAACACATATACATCAATGAGGCGTCCAACTTTTACTCTGTGTGTGTGTGTGTGTGTGTGTGTGTGTGTGTGTGTGTGTGTGTGTGTGTGTGTGTGTGTGTTGTGTGTGTGTGTGTGTGTGTGTGTGTGTGTGTGTGTGTGTGTGTGTGTGTGTGTGTGTGTGTGTGTGTGTGTGTGTGTGTGTGTGTGTGTGATTTCGGGTTTAACGTCGCTTTCAACAATTTTTCAGTCATATCACGACGGTGTCTGGTTGCGACAGGGAGCTCAATGCTCACTTTTATAGTGCTGCCTCACTGAAGTATTATGCCCCAGACACATTACATGATACTACACCCAGTCACATTTTTTCTGACACTGGGTCGACCAGTCCTAGCTCTACCCCGTAAATCTGAGTGCCAAGCGAGGAGCAACTAGTACCATTTTTAACGACTTTGGTACGTCGCGGCCCGGGATCGAACCCGTGACCTCCCGTTCCCCGGAGCGGACACTCCACCAACTGAGCTATTGGGGCCGGTTCAACTCGTTTGCAGTTGGACAAGGCCTGGTCGCCTTACAGCAGGGAATGTTGTTATTTCATATATTTCTACACTTCTATTTATTTACCTTTTTCTCCTCTGTCCCCTACTTTTATCTCTACTATCATTTCTGTATTTTTCTCCCTTTTTCTGAATATAATGACCCACAAACACGGCTGGTAAACTCGTAAGGGGTAACCGCCGGTTATGCACTAAAATACTTACGGGAACTTCTGGTTATGCCTTCCGAGACCACAAATATGTCAACAAACAGGTGAGTGTTCCCGATATGTGATTTTTAGTCATTTTTGTAAACATATTTTGAGAAATCGGGCAATGCTATTCTCAACAACTTTCATTTCTGCATCAGATGGATAAGGCAAGCGGTCGATTTTTAATTTAATTTCTCCCTGAGAAAGGAAGTCAGATATTTCTGTTTTGACCCGTTTTCTAGTGCCGAATGAAGGCATTTTCAGCCACCCGGACGATGCGAAACTAATCCAACATGCCAAATAACACGTAATTCAAACCACTTTCATGTTGAAATACATAAGTTGCCAAATTTCCGCAGAATTTGTTCCAGGAGCTTTAATATTTGTGTCGATTATGACTTACGAGGTCCCATTACCCCTTACAGGAGCATTACCCCTTACGGTGTCAGTCCCAATACTAGCATGTAGGATCATGAGGGTAAGTTTTTTTAGAGCAGCTGTGTTGATGTTGCACTGTTTGTTCGGAGCAGCTTTGTTGATGTTGCACTGATGAGTTATGAGGCCTTCATGCGGACTGAACAAATTATTTGTCTTAATAGCGACGGAAGTGAGGGCGAGGATTGTGGCCACGTAAAATCGATTTAAGCCCCCCAGTGGAATTCGTTTCCGCTGATCGTTCCAAGGCGGTTCTTCTGTCGAGGTTTATTTTTGTTATGGTTTGTCTTTTATTCATGTTTGTGTTTCTTCCCCTTTGGTGTCTCTGATGGGAGCTGTGGGTTAATTGTATCGATTCCTGAATCATTGCCTCTACTTCTATGTTGTACACGTCAAAAAGTGTATTCAGGACTCCTGAATTCAGGATGGGACCCTTGAGGCTGAAAGGACACTCAGAATTTTGAAATGAGGGGAAAACCCCGTGACACTTCGTAAATCCAATATCTGGAGCCTTCAGTTATTATATTATAGCTAAGTTTACACAGTCATTTCATTTCAGAGACGTTGCTGACACTTTGTGGGACTTTTACCCGACATACGGATGGAATTGTATCTCAAACCCTACCGCACATAGAAATCGCTAACGTTTAAGGAGCGCTCCCACTCACAGCAGTTTTCCTGGGCAGGCTTAGACCTAAACGGTTTACCAGTACTCAAGTTCGGTCGGTTTCAGCTCTGCGCAGAAGCACTCCAACCCGATGGGCGGGGCGTATAGAAAAATGCGTATCTAATATGAAATTTATTCTACTGTACGAGCATATCAGATAAATGCCTTGAAAATATAGCAATATCAGGTTTTCAGCAATTCGTTCGAGTACATGAATTTGGATACGTACGAGCAATTCATACGAGGGCAGGAATTTCGATTTTAAGTTATCGTTCTGAATAAAGTTAACAGTAGTATCAGTTATACGGAGCAACTGCAGTGTCTTCAGGGCTTTGATGAACCGTTTGTGTGAATTATTGAATGAAGAAACGCATTTCAACCAGACAACCATTAGTTGGCTTTTTCTGTCCCCGTAAGGGGTAATGGGTCCTCGTAAGTCATAATCGACACAAATATTAAAGCTCCTGGAACAAATTCTGCGGAAATTTGGCAACTTATGTATTTCAACATGAAAGTGGTTTGAATTACGTGTTATTTGGCATGTTGGATTAGTTTCGCATCGTCCGGGTAGCTGAAAATGCCTTCATTCGACACTAGAAAAAAGGTTAAAACAGAAATATCTGACTACCTTCCTCGGGGAGAAATTAAATTAAAAATCGACCGCTTGCCTTTTCATGTCCACACCCATCTTTTCTGATGCAGAAATGAAAGTTGCTGAGAATAGCATTGCCCGATTTCTCAAATTATTTTTGCAAAAATGACTAAAATCATATATTGGGAACACTCACCTGTTTGTTGGCATATTTGTGGTCTCGGAAGGCATAACCAGAAGTTCCAGTAAGGATTTTGAGTGCATAACCGGCGGTTATCCCTTATGAGTTTACCAGCCGGGACAAAGGCAGACGTGTCGTTAATCCCCAAAGCAACCAATCAATCGGATGAAATCTGTAATATGTCTTATTATGTTCTCGTCTTGGTTGGTAGATGCTCAGTAATTTCTTCTTATCATAGTTTGTGGGCACTCATTAGAACCACTCCTTTTTCTCCAATTCATACATTGTTGGCGCTCGTTAGAACTGCCTCTATATATCACGTGAGGTTATTACGCGGGTTTTACAAAGCAAGTCATTACGAAAACACACCTATTACAATGCATTGTAACCTTTATCGGCGAAAAAAAAATGGAAATTTTATGATGACAAAATGTTATATTTTTCTTGTTTCTGCTCAAAATATAGATTGTTGGTACTCGTTAGAACCGCCTCATCGAGGCGGTTCTAACAAGTACCCGCAATCCATATTTTAGAGCAGAAATAAGAAAAGTAAGGTATACCCCCGGAAACCCCAGTTTTACTATATAAAAGTGGGGTTCAAGCCGGTCAAAAATATATAGGCGTGTTTTCGTGATGGGATTGTCTTTCAATAGTCACCATTTTAGTTATTTATTGTATTTTCCTTGGTTTTGCAAAAAAAATTAATTCTTAATCCACAAAACCACAATGTGTAATATACTATTATAGAATTGTAGCTCAAGGTTGCCTTTAGGTACTGCCACAGAGGAATTTCAAGTAAAATACCTAAATAGCACTGAAAATTAATGATTCCCAAAAAATAAAAAATGTCATTATCTCACCTGGTACTATTTTTAAATTTAGTGTATGGTAGCCAAAAATGACCAGTTCTACCAATTTGGCAACAAGCTCATTGATTGGGTTGAGGCGTTGAAAGCTCTTGCATTTGGCTTGTAAAATGATTGCTTTTCTTCGGTGCTTTTAGTACTTCATTTAATTTCATTCATGCAATTTATAACAATTTATACAATCACTGCACCAAAGTTTCACTGTGTTATTGATTGTGTTGACAAGATGGGTGCTTTGATATTGGAATTAAATCAAAACCCAAAAAAATGAAATTAACTTAAAAACAGTTTATCCTCATATTTGAACTGAAGGACTGAATGCAGCCTGTTCAGCACCAGAAACTTTGTCCAAAAGGCTTCGGATCACTGCCAATAACTGGAATGGTTTAGAAATGATTTTTACCCAGTGATTTGTTACATGGGATCACATGTGCCACCATAAACAAATAATTTACTTTTGGATAGGTGAAATCCTGGACAACACAATATTTATATTTATCACCTACTTACCAATGTGTAAGCTGATCAAAACTCATAGAAGCCCAATGCCTTCAATATGTTTTGATGAAAAAAGTTTCAAGAATCACCTTTTTCAATTTGTTTACTTGCAGCTGGGCCGAACAACACAAACAGGACAGTGTTACACGTAAAAACTAGTTCGGAAATGAATGCATACTGTTCATAAATTAACGAACAAACTATGTTAGAAAGTACGTGAAATTAGTTGCAAGACAGTTTCAAATATGAATATTATGTTTTAAATTAAAAACAATGTTGTACTATTGTTATTTTTGCAAAATTAGTTCCAAGGCGTATGAATACGTTTTTGCTTTGGCAAGATGGACATCTCTTCAATTTGACAGCTACAATAATTTATCAGTGATGACAGGCTTCCAAGATAGGCGATGGCATTATGCTATATGCAGGAAGAAGGCTATATACATACATGTAATTGAATTTTCACGGTATAGTCATTGATGATGGGCAAAATAAAATGTAGAAGGCATAGTTGATGAAATCTGAGCAGTTCAGATTTACCACGAAAAAAGAAGATGGCGGCGCCCATGAAGACAAGACATGTCAAAAAAAAATTCTGGTTTCTAATCAGGTAGGCTTTTTGATAGAAAGCTTTGTCCGAGTCGCTAGAATTTGATATGAACTATTGATCTGCAGCTGTTTTAGCAACTTTTAAAAAGTCTAGAAAACGGTTTCATTTTTTTTCCTGGTAAAAGTGAAAAGTACAGAATTGCATTTATTTTCAAAGGCACAGGGATGTTGCTAATGCAAGAAAGTACTGTCTGTAATAACCTTCTTCTTCTGGGACAGGCATTTTAAAAGGAAATCAGGATCATATTTTGGGAAAAAATAACAGGCAAATCTGACACCTAAATTTTTCTGGTGCAAATGTATTGAGGACCCTTAAGTGGACATATAGATTTTCTATTTAGTAACGTTATAATATATAATAAATATATATATTATAGGTTCAAATATTCGTGACCCCCTATCAAAATAATCGAATCAGCAAATATAAATAAAAAAACCTCATCGGGCATCCAACCCGATCTCCTATTTAAGTGGAAGCCCCGTGAGAAGCAAAGTGGGACCGAAGTGTCTAGGTATATGGGGCCGACGTGTCTAGGGGCCGAGGTGGTTTAGGGGCCGACCCGTCTAGGGTTTCAATTTTATTTGGGCCGAGGTGGTTTGGAGGCCGAGGTGTCTAGGGGCCGAGGTGGTTTTGGGGCCGAAGTGTACTGTTACCGGGTCTACAGGGGTATACATTAGTTTTCTTATTTCTGCTAAAAAACATAAATTGAGGCGGTTCTAACGAGTTCCAACAATCTGTGTTTTGAGGAAAAAACATCAAACATTTCTATTAAATTTCTTTCGTTTTATAGTGCATGTAGTGGTAAATTTTCAATATATATTTGAATAGACGTGAATTTATACACAATGTTGGAATGGCTTCGCATGTTATGTATTCTTTGACTGCAGCCCCCCCCCCCCCCCCCCCCCCCCCCCACACACACACACACACACTCCCAACACTCCTTCCAATTTTGTGGGATTTTTACCCGACATTCAGATAAATAACAATTTAAGCACTTCCCTCCAAAGAAACCACTAGGGTTTAAGGTGCGGACAGGCTGAGACCTAAGCGGTTTATCAGTACTCAAGTTCGGTCGGTTTCAGCTCTGCGCGGAAACACCATGCAGGCTAATCTAGATTGACGGAGTCGCACACGATGGCTGACGGGCTTCGTGTGTTATATATTGTAAAGGTCCCGATAAGGGAATACGAACCAAAATGTATAGGTACAAACCTTCTATTAATGCCGCCCATATTATCAGTAAAATACAAGAAGAGATCCTTATTTTAATTCCCATTTTATTTTGTGTAACACCAGCCCATATAATTATATAATCTAATAAAAAGTTTAACCCTCCGTGTGTTGGTCAATATATACTACATATATATATTTAATCAAACAATGGTCAGTGAATACATACTATGTGGTCAATAATATATTGACGTACTGCCTTGTTTGGACATTGTAAACAGAGAATCTCCAAGGACCTATATAGCCATCTCAAGAGTATTTAAAGCCTTGGCATGACTGTGGTTTTGGAGCCTTAGGCGAGCTGATTGGCCGTATTGGTGGTAAAAACATCTCAACTCATTTACTTGACATGTCTTTGCCGATGACGTTTGTGACTTCCTTGTTCGGAGGCGGTGGCCCTTATCTATATCATCATACGAAATATGAACCAAATCTATCATATGGTTTGGAGACATAGAACATGAGCTATTAAACTCTTTAACATTACAAATTTCTAAGTCCGTAGCCTTGGCTGTGAGGTCCTTGGCACGATCGGTTGCATACCTGGATACAACTATGGGCCTATATCTGTAAACACACCAAATATGAACTAAGTCATAGTTGCTTCATCGTATGGTTTTGAAAAAAAAAAAAAAAAAAAAAAAAAAAAAAAAACTTACAGATTAACAGTTTTTAGGTCTCGAACTTGAGGCCACGGGCTGAATAAAACGTTGGGTCTATATTTATCATCATACCAAAGATGAACCTAATACATCGTATGTTTTGTAAATTATTAGCCCTTAACGACTTTAACGTAAATATGGACGCCAGTGCCGATGCCGGGGGCAGTGCAATAGCTCTTCCCGGTCTTATTAAAGGCGAGCGAAAACCCCTCCCTCGAGATCTTTGTTTTGCATCAATCGGCGGAGCCTCTTGACGCCAGACAGCCACCCTTTGGACGTTCTGTGCACACCCAGCATCCAGGATAGATTTTTCAGATATACAGTCAACCCTCTTTATACCGACGTTCGTTATAACGGCAAAGCTCGTTATAACGACAATTTCAATGGAATGACAACTTAGCTAAAGGCTTAGCCTCGGTTCCAGGCGGCATGATCTTCCCTCGGGTTGGAAACGCCTAAATCGAATCCATGAAAGATTCTTGTAATCTAATACTCCAAGAAACAAATGTTATAGATATTTGTTAGAATCACCTCACCGAGGCGATCATACTCCTAACTAGGATTCTTTATCTTTATAACAGTGAATTGTTTATAACGAAGCAATAATAGGCAAACAAACACTGTCATTATAACGAGGGTCCTCTGAATCAGTGCCAGTCCGTGGCACAAATAAACACCGGTTGTTAATTGGGTCGATTGTTTATCAATCGATCCAAAGGTATAAAGGACACAACCTCTATAAGTGCTGGAGTCCACGTGACTATCACATCCACGGAGATTATTTATAGAATTTTATCGCAGTGAGGTCAGCGTGTTTACGTAAAAAGGTTAACTGTAAAATCTGGGCTGGAATCATGGGTTAGGCTAGGCAAAAAGTGTAGACCCAGATCAGACGCCGCAGAACGCGGCGTCTGATCAGGATCTTCACTGCTTGCCTACAGTATAGGAATTTAAGGGTCAGACGCCGAAAACCGCAGCGTCTTATCAGGGTCTACACGGTTTACTTTCAGTAAAGGAGTTTAAGGGTTAAACGAAACTGTCCCCGTTCAGGCCCATTTTTCCTAACTTCACCCAGAGCAATCGACCCACCAGTACTCTCAGTGCTTTGATTTTATACAGAGTAATTGCACTGATACTCGGGTTGGGATGTTGCCATAAATGATTGTTTAGAGGATTTACAGCATTAAATGCTACGATTCTTATTTCTGTTCTGAAGCATAGGTTGATGGCACTCGTAGTCGCGGTACTAACGAGTTTCCATAAGCAACATTTCAAAAGAAACATCACAACGTTTCACATGCAGAACTTCAATTTACAGCAAAATGCTGTTATATATCATGTAGTTCTTGAACATAATCATATATTATGATAATCCCAGCCAGCAAAGAATGCCGGGCCCACGTCGGATCGGCCCGACGTTGGCCCGTGGTTTGTGCTGGCAGGGATAGCACTGGTTCTATTATTATACTAAACTCTCCTTCAGACCTATCAAACCCAATTAAGAGACACAGGGTTAGCGCCATTTTGTGCTACAGGTTTTGATATACATTCATTTAACCCATTTAGTACCGGAAACCCCAAAACGGGTACCGGACCAAACAGTGCAGGCCCAGATCAGACGCCGCAGAACGCGGCGTCTGATCAGGGCCTACACTGTTTGCGAAAAGTTACGCCATTTTCGTAATAAATTTTGAAGAAAAAAACAACCTGGCACCCTTAAATTTTGAAATGGAGTCCTGGTATACATAAGGAGGAAGATTCCATTTGGTACAAACAAGAGGGCCATGATGGCCCTGGATGCTCACCTGATCCATAGAGTAACAAGGGGCCCCGGGGCGGGGCCAATTTTGGCCCCAGGGCTATAATTTGAACAATCTTGGTAGAGGTCCACTAGGTGAAGCTTCATACCAAATAGCAAAGACCTGGGCCTTGCGGTTTCAGAGAAGAAGATTTTTCAAGATTTTCCCTATATAAGCCCATGTAAAACCAAAGGTCCCGGAGGTGGGGACATTTTTGGCCTCAGCACTATAATTTGAACAATGTTGGTAGGGGTCCACTAGATGAAGCTTCATACCAAATAGCAAAGACCTGGGCCATGTGGTTTCAGAGAAGAAGATTTTTAAAGAGGTTCTCTATATAAGCCCATGTAAAACCAAAGGGCCCCGGGGCGGGGGGCAGTTTTGGCCCCAGCACTATAATTTGAACAATGTTGGTAGGGGTTCACTAGATTGAGCTTCATACCAAATATCAAAGACCTAGGCCTTGCGGTTTCAGAGAAGAAGATTTTTCAAGATTTTCCCTATGTAATCCTATGTAAAACCAAAGGGTCTCGGGGCGGGGGCATTTTTGGCCCCAGCAATATAATTTGAACAAACTTGGTAGGGGTCCACTAGATGAAGCTTTATACCAAATATCAAAGACCAAGGCCTTGTGGTTTCAGAGACGAAGATGTTTTCGGTGAAAACAAATCTATTTTTGGCTCCTGTGACCTAGATGTGCAGCCGACCGGAACCATTTGAACAACTTTGAAAGGGGACCACCTAAGGATCATTCCTGTGTAGTTTGGCCAAAATCCGATCAGTGGTTTAGGAGGAGATGTCGTTTGAAGAACATATAGATTTTCTATTTAGTAACGTTATAATATATAATAAATATATATATGTTCAAATATTCGCGGCTCCCTTTCAAAATAATCAAATCAGCAAATAATAAAAAAACTCATCGGGCATCCAACCCGACCTCCTATTTAAGTGGAAGCCCCGTGAGAAGCAAAGTGGGGCCGAAGTGTCTAGGGGCCGAGGTCTCCAGGGGCCGACCCGTCTAGGGTTTCAATTTTATGTGGGGCCGAGGTGGTTTTGGGGCCGAGGTGTCTAGAGGCCGAAGTGTCTAGGGCCCGAGGTGGTTTGGGGGGCCGAAGTGTCCTGTTATCGGGTCTACAGGGGTATACATTAGTTTTCTTATTTATGCTAAAAAAACATAAATTGAGGCGGTTCTAACGAGTTCCAACAATGTATGTTTTGAGGAAAAAATCTAAAAAAATCTATCTAAACATTTTTCGTTTTATAGCGCATGTAGTGGTAACTTTTCAATATATATTTGAATAGACGTGAATTTATACACAAGGTTGGAATGGTTTCGCATGTTATGTATTGTAACGGTCCTGATTCTGCTTCTGTTGGTTGACTGCAGGCGACCCCCCTCCCCCCCCCCACCCGCCACACACACACACACATACACACTCTCCCACACTAAATAGGTCGTTTTGGAGACGTTCCTTCCAATTTTGTGGGGCTTTAACCCGACATTCAGATAAAATAACATTTTATGCACTTCCCTCCAAAGAAACCACTAGGTTTGTAATGTACGGTCGGTCCGCCTCTCCCACTTTTCCTGGACAGGCTGAGACCTAAGCGGTTTATCAGTACTCAAGTTCGGTCGGTTTCTGCTCTGCGCGGAAACAGCATGCAGGCCAATCTAGATTGACGGAGTCGCACACAATGGCTGACGGGCTTCGTGTGTTATATATGGGCCCCGTCAAGCGATTTTGGTACTTATCGTCTATGCGAGTAGCGAAGGTTCAGGCGAGCCTGCGCATGCGCACAGTCTCGTCAGAACCTTCGCTGCTCGCTCATACAAGCAGTGAATCAAGAGGAACCTCCAGACAGAAAGCCATATCCCTGGCCCCTCTGAATGGCTGGGCATGCGCAGTTAAAATTTGTCATGACGGAATGCTCGAAGACACAAATTCGCTTGGCGGGGCTCATATTGTAAAGGTCCCGATAAGGGAATACGAACCAAGTGAGTGAGTTTTAGTTTTACGTCCCACCAACAGCTAAGGTCATACGGAGACGGGACCTCGATTTAAAGACTCATCCGAAAGTCTGGAGAAGCCCGGGATCGATCCTGCGATCCCTGGTTTACAAAGCAAGTAGCGTAACCACTGCGCCACGGAGGCTTCTGGAATACGAACCAAAAAGTATAGGTACAAACCTTCTATTAATGCCGCCCATATTATCAGTAAAATACAAGAAGAGATCCTTATTTTAATTCTCATTTTATTTTGTGTAACACCAGCCCATATAATTATATAATCTAAACTCCGTTCAGAAAATCTGAATCATCGATTTTTTCGTCTCTTCCTTTAAATACTCATTTTAGCCCATACATCACTAGGGGAAAGTTTTAGACCTCACCCTCCGCCGATTTCTCCAGCAAGTCGTATGCCTCTGCGACAGTCAGAAAAGGTTGTGATTATTTGGAGAAAATTGCAAAACAAAGAAATGAGACCACAGACTAAGTCCATTTGATGATGATTGTCAGGTAAAATAATACATATTCAAATACATGTGATGCACTTTATAAATAGATATTCAATTACGACATACCTTACATTCGAATGGCTAGATAGAAGGTCACAAGGAACGGGGAGCCACTAGCGCGATGTGCTGTCAACAGTGGTCAAAATGAATTATACCGATATCAGATGTGGTGTCACAGCTAATGATTTTCCATGAAGTGATCGTGCAAATAAAATATAGACGCCCTTGTAATTTACAAGAGCAATGACCACTTCTATATATGGTTTAAACGGGTGTGTCGAACCTGTCAGAATGTCTTAGTCTGGGAACGAAAATTTTGATTTTGCAATTTTCTCCAAATTATCACAGCCTTTCCGAGCTGTCGGCAGACGCATACGACTTGGAGAAATCGGCGGAGGGTGAGGTCTACAACTTTCCCATAATGATGTATGGGCTAAAATGCGTATTAAAAGGAAGAAACGAAAAAATCGATGATTCAGATTTTCTGAACGGAGTTTAATAAAAAGTTAAACCCTCCGCGTGTTGGTCAATAAATACTACATGTATATATTTAATCAAACAATGGTCAGTGAATACATACTATGTGGTCAATAATATATTGACGTACTGCCTTGTTTGGGCATGTAAACAGAGAATCTCCAAGGACCTATATAGCCATCTCAAGAGTATTTAAAGCCTTGGCATGACTGTGGTTTTGGAGCCTTAGGCGAGCTGATTGGCCGTATTGGTGGCAAAAACATCTCAATTAATTTACTTGACATGTCTTCGCCGATGACGTTTGTGACTTCCCTGTTCGGAGGGGGTGGCCCTATATACCTATATCATCATACGAAATATGAATCAAATCCATCATATGGTTTAGAGACATAGAACATGAGCTATTAAACTCTTTAACAGTCCGTAGCCTTGGCTGTGAGGTCCTTCCCTGCCAGCACAAACCACGGGCCAACGTCGGGCCGATAGCGGTACGACGTTACCACGTCATACCGCTATCGGCCCGACGTTGGCCCGGCATTCTTTGCTGGCTGGGTTGGCACGATCGGGTGCATAGCTGGATACAACTATGGGCCTATATCTGTAAACACACCAAATATGAACAAAGTCATAGTTGCGTCATCGTATGGTTTTGAAAAAAAAAACACTTACAGATTAACAGTTTTTAGGACTCGAACTTGAGGCCACGGGCTGAATAAAACGTTGGGTCTATATTTATCATCATACCAAAAATGAACCTAATCCATCGTATGTTTTGTAAATTATGAGCCCTTAACGACTTTAACGTAAATATGGACGCCAGCGCCGATTCCGGGGGCAGTGCAATAGCTCTTCCCGGTCTTATTCCAGGCGAGCTAAAACCCCTACCTCGAGATTTTTGTTTTGCATCAATCGACGGAGCCTCTTGACGCCAGACAGCCACCCTTTGGACGTTCTGTGCACACCCAGCATCCAGGATAGATTCTTCAGATATACAGTCAACCCTCTTTATACCGACGTTCGTTATAACGGCAAAGCTCGTTATAACGACAATTTCAATGGAATGACAACTTAGCTAAAGGCTTAGCCTCGCGGTTCCAGGCGGCATGATCTTCCCTCGGGTTGGAAACGCCTAAATCGAATCCATGAAAGATTCTTGTAATCTAATACTCCAAGAAACAAATGTTATAGATATTTTTGTTAGAATCGCCTCACCGAGGCGATTATACGTCTAACTAGGATTCTTTATCTTTATAACAGTGAATTTTTTATAACGACACAATAATAGGCAAAAATACTGTCATTATAAACAGGGACCTCTGTACCAATGTCAGTCCGTGGAACAAATATACACCGGTTGTTAATTGGGTCGATTGTTTATCAATCGACCCAAAGGTATAAAGGACAAAACCTCTATTAGTGCTGGAGTCCACGTGACTATCATATCCACGAAGACGGTTTATAGAATTTTATCGCAGTGAGGTCAGCGTGTTTACGTAAAAAGGTTAACTGTAAAATCTAGGCTAGAATCATGGGTTGGGCTAGGCAAATAGTGTAGACCCAGATAAGACGCCGCAGAACGCGGCGTCTGATCAGGGTCTTCACTGCTTGCCTACAGTATAGGAATTTAAGGGTCAGACGCCGAAAACCGCAGCGTCTAATCAGGGTCTACACGGTTTACTTTCAGTAAAGGAGTTTAAGGGTTAAACGAAACTGTCCCCGTTCCTGACTTCACCCAGAGCAATCGACCCACCAGTACTCTCAGTGCTTTGATTTTATACAGAGTTATTGCACTGATACTCGGGTTGGGATGTTGCCATAAATGATTGTTTAGAGGCTTTACACCATTAATGCTACGATTCTTAGGTAGCTTAACACTAAATATTGCTGAGCCGGGGAACCAGCACTTTGGGACAGAAGATTTGATAGATGTGCATTTCATTGGTTATATAGGCTGGATTTATTTCATTTTAAGAAAAGGGTACTTATAGCAAAACAAAATAATAGATGCTTTGCAATTATATCTGCAAGCCCAAAAATATTGCTGCCACATTTTCATGGTCACCCCTTTGAGAAAAAATTGCCCTGTTATTCACTGCGGCGCTACACATCAACAATATGGCGGACAATAGCTCAAAAAGGAGACGGGCTACATGTGGATTTTTTTCTTTGGGATTTATTCAGCTAGAGTTGCTCTACAAACCACCAAGGTTTGAAATATTTTGCATGTACATTTTTTGTTGGAGATGGAAAAATGTTACTATTGTCGTCTATGGAAAATATTTAGTGGTAAGCTCCCTATACCAAAAGTTGGAAAATCAGCCCCACACTCCAGTTTTCAGTCATTACATCATATTTTCACACATTGGTAGGTTCTATCCAATTCTGTATCATAAAATGGATATTCCTGGCATGTGGTTTGCCATAGAAACTGTAAAAAAGTTTAAGGTTTGTGGTAATTTAGGTCTAACTGGGTGTTTTGATCAGTTTTTGCTTCTGATCTGTGCATTTTGAGGGGGGGGGGGGGGGTACTTTAAAGCCATGTTAATCAATTGTTAATGGGTTTGTTTTGGAAAAAGTCTTACAGTAAGTGTATAACCAGAAACACAAGAGAAAGGATCTACTCCATCTGGAATTTAACACTAAGGTTACCTGGTTTTTGGCCTTGGTCTCTAGCGAAAGCAAAACTTCAAAATTGTCTCTGCTGCAATATCGCGATAAGTTTTCTCATCTCTTATTGGTTCTTATTGATTAGATTCATGTTAAAGGGTCTGAACAGATATATATCCACTATTTCTCATGGTATTGAGGCATTTATAATCATTTTTGTCAAAGTTTTATCATCAAAATATCCTCAAAATGCCAATTTTACATAAAATAGGGGGTATAGGTGTGAAATCAGCCATAAATACCAGTTGGTATGCTTTTAAGGCATACTTTAGTGCATTTTAGGATTGAAGTGTTCCAAAGACATAGGAGAAGAACCACTGATGCCAGCCGGTGTCTGGGTTCCATTCCAGAAAGAGGTAAACTTTGCCCTTTTTCACAAAATATTGTTTTTTCGGCTTTCATTGTAGAATCTGAAAGCGATAACTTTTTCGCAAACTTCAAAGATTCTTTGTCACTGAACATTTATTATGCATGCTTAAATTATTAGATATGATCTAAATTTCTATTTGACAATGCTTTTGATGGACCATAAAGACAATAAGGGTTTGTCAGTGCAGTTTATATTTTGCTTTTTGTCCTTTGAGATCAGCGTGAATATTCTGAGAAATCGGAATTAAATTATTGGTTTAGACTCATATTCTAGACAGGTTTTTAATTATTTGGACCCCATTTTGATTTATATTAGTCTTTGAGTCGACTGCCTATTCGAAATTCGCAAAATTGCAGTATGTTTCCTCTGGCTTTCTTTGCCGGATCATTACAGGGTCACTGATGAGGCTTTATTAGCCGAAACTACGTAGTATGACCCATCTTCTTTCTTATGAATGTTTTCATTGCTCTCAAAGGAACTTATTTTTGATTTTTATTTGGTATACCAAAAGTTGGAAAATCAGCCCCACACTCCAGTTTTCAGTCATTACATCATATTTTCACACATTGGTAGGTTATATCCAATTCTGTATCATAAAATGGATATTCCTGGCATGTGGTTTGCCATAGAAACTGTAAAAAAGTTTAAGGTTTGTGGTAATTTAGGTCTAACTGGGTGTTTTGATCAGTTTTTGCTTCTGATCTGTGCATTTTGAGGGGGGGGGGGGGGGGTTACTTTAAAGCCATGTTAATCAATTGTTAATGGGTTTTGTTTTGAAAAAAGTCTTACAGTAAGTGTATAACCAGAAACACAAGAGAAAGGATCTACTCCATCTGGAATTTAACACTAAGGTTACCTGGTTTTTGGCCTTGGTCTCTAGCGAAAGCAAAACTTCAAAATTGTCTCTGCTGCAATATCGCGATAAGTTTTCTCATCTCTTATTGGTTCTTATTGATTAGATTCATGTTAAAGGGTCTGAACAGATATATATCCACTATTTCTCATGGTATTGGGGCATTTATAATCATTTTTGTCAAAGTTTTATCATCAAAATATCCTCAAAATGCCAATTTTACATAAAATAGGGGGTATAGGTGTGAAATCAGCCATAAATACCAGTTGGTATGCTTTTAAGGCATACTTTAGTGCATTTTAGGATTGAAGTGTTCCAAAGACATAGGAGAAGAACCACTGATGCCAGCCGGTGTCTGGGTTCCATTCCAGAAAGAGGTAAACTTTGCCCTTTTTCACAAAATATTGTTTTTTCGGCTTTCATTGTAGAATCTGAAAGCGATAACTTTTTCGCAAACTTCAAAGATTCTTTGTCACTGAACATTTATTATGCATGCTTAAATTATTAGATATGATCTAAATTTCTATTTGACAATGCTTTTGATGGATCATAAAGACAATAAGGGTTTGGTATACCAAAAGTTGGAAAATCAGCCCCACACTCCAGTTTTCAGTCATTACATCATATTTTCACACATTGGTAGGTTCTATCCAATTCTGTATCATAAAATGGATATTCCTGGCATGTGGTTTGCCATAGAAACTGTAAAAAAGTTTAAGGTTTGTGGTAATTTAGGTCTAACTGTGTGTTTTGATCAGTTTTTGCTTCTGATCTGTGCATTTTGAGGGGGGTGGGTTACTTTAAAGCCATGTTAATCAATTGTTAATGGGTTTGTTTTGGAAAAAGTCTTACAGTAAGTGTATAACCAGAAACACAAGAGAAAGGATCTACTCCATCTGGAATTTAACACTAAGGTTACCTGGTTTTTGGCCTTGGTCTCTAGCGAAAGCAAAACTTCAAAATTGTCTCTGCTGCAATATCGCGATAAGTTTTCTCATCTCTTATTGGTTCTTATTGATTAGATTCATGTTAAAGGGTCTGAACAGATATATATCCACTATTTCTCATGGTATTGAGGCATTTATAATCATTTTTGTCAAAGTTTTATCATCAAAATATCCTCAAAATGCCAATTTTACATAAAATAGGGGGTATAGGTGTGAAATCAGCCATAAATACCAGTTGGTATGCTTTTAAGGCATACTTTAGTGCATTTTAGGATTGAAGTGTTCCAAAGACATAGGAGAAGAACCACTGATGCCAGCCGGTGTCTGGGTTCCATTCCAGAAAGAGGTAAACTTTGCCCTTTTTCACAAAATATTGTTTTTTTCGGCTTTCATTGTAGAATCTGAAAGCGATAACTTTTTCGCAAACTTCAAAGATTCTTTGTCACTGAACATTTATTATGCATGCTTAAATTATTAGATATGATCTAAATTTCTATTTGACAATGCTTTTGATGGATCATAAAGACAATAAGGGTTTGGTATAGGTAGCTTAACACTAAATATTGCAGAGCCGGGGAACCAGCACTTTGGGACAGAAGATTTGATAGAGGATCAAATACCAGCTGTGCATTTCATTGGTTATAGAGGCTGGATTTATTTCATTTTAAGAAAAGGGTACTCATAGCAAAACAAAATAATAGATGCTTTGCAATTATATCTGCAAGCCCAAAAATATTGCTGCCACATTTCCATGGTCACCCCTTTGAGAAAAAATTGCCCTGTTATTCACTGCGGCGCTACACATCAACAATATGGCGGACAATAGCTCAAAAAGGAGACGGGCTACATGTGGATTTTTTCTTTGGGATTTATTCAGCTAGAGTTGCTCTACAAACCACCAAGGTTTGAAATATTTTGCATGTACAGTTTTTGTTGGAGATGGAAAAATGTTACTATTGTCGTCTATGGAAACTATTAAGTGGTAAGCTCCTGAAGCAAAGGTTGATGGCACTCGTAGTCGCGGTCCGAACGAGTTTCCAAAAGCAACATTTCAACATCACAACGTTTCACATGCAGAACTTCAATTTACAGCAAAAATGCTGTTATATATCGTGTAGTTATTGAACATAATCATATATTATGATAATAGCGCTGGTTCTATTATTATACTAAACTCCCCTTCAGACCTATCAAACCCAATTAAGAGACACAGGGTTAGCGACATTTTGTGCCAGCAGGTTTTGATATACATTCATTTAACCCATTTAGAACCGGAAACTCCAACACGGGTACCGGGGCAAACAGTGCAGGCCCAGATCAGACGCCGCAGAACGCGGCGTCTGATCAGGGCCTACACTGTTTGCGAACAGTTAAGCCATTTTCCTAATAAATTTTGAAGAAAAAACAACCTGGCACCCCTAAATTTTGAAATTGACTCCTGGTATACATAAGGAGGAAGATTCCATTTGGTACAAAAAAAAAAGATTAATTACTGTAATTCCCTGTATATTTAATGCTCTTATTTTTCCAATCCCCAGGGATTGTATTTTCAAATGCTTTTCGCCGCACTTTCAGTGCCTCCGAAACCCAGCAACAGTCTCTCCGAAATACTTTGCACCATGTGTCAACATACCTCCGCGAAATGAACAGCCCTCTAAACCACACTCTATATAGAGAAAACTGGGGTTTACCGGATATACATTGTTTTTTCTTATTTCTTTTCCAAGACATAGGTTGTGGGTACTCGTTAGAACCGCCTCAATGGGGCTCTAACGAACATCCGCATACTATGTTTGCAGTGTAAATAAGAAAACTATCGCAGATTTTCTTTCGCCCCCACCCATCGGGGCTTGAAGAAATATATGGGCTGCATGATGCTTCCACGCACAGCTGAATCCGACCCGCACACGATTACTGGTAAACCACTTAGAGGATCTAAGCTTGCCCAGGCAAAGCGGTGCGAGTCGGACCGTCCATGCTTATAAAACCTATTGGTTTCATCGGGCGACAGGGCTTGAGATGTCATTTCATCTCAATGTCGGGTAAAAGTCCCACAAAATTGGAAGCAACGTCTCCAAAATGACCTTTACAGTGTTGACGGGGACGTTAAACCTCAAACAAACAAACAAAGCAGATTTTCTTTAGAAAGGTAGTCATTTTTTAGATGTGAAAAAAATGCACTGTATCGCACGGGTGCCCAGTAGGCACTCAACATTGAACTAACGTTGAAACAACGTTGAAAACGTTGTTTCAACGTTAGTTCAACGTTGAGTCAACGTTTTGTGCCTGCAGGGTGTGTTATCGTAATGAGTTTGCTAGTTCTTGCTAACAATTTCATCAGGAGGCGTTGTTGTTTTTTCGTTGATACACTGAAACAACCTAGAAGGCAGTCGGAGAAAAAAGATGATTCCAATGTCCCTTAATGACGAGCAAATGGCAACCAAAGCATCAGTATGCAGGGCATTGTTGAAGCGGTTTAGGTCAAAGGAAGATGATTTCTTTCACGTCTGGTGACTGTAGATGAGACCTGGGACCATTATTATGAGCCAGAGAATAAAAGTCAGAGTCGCCAGTGCGTAGGGCCGGGGTCTCCGAGGCCAAAGACCTTCAAAACGCAATCCTCTGCTGGAAACGTGATGGCAACTCTATTTTGGGACGCACGAGCCGTTTATATTATGCTGGACTTTCTAGCGAAGAAAAGTACAATAACAGGTGCGTATTATGCAAATTTGCTCGACCAACTGAGAAGTACGATGAGGTAAACTCTCAAAAGGGATTCTGCTCCAACAGGACAATGCAAGAGTCCACACTTGCAAAATTGCAATGGATGCAAATGGGTACGAGCTAATACCGCACCCAACTATTCTCCGCACTTGCGTAGCTCCTAGTAACTATTTCCTATTCCCAAACTTGAAAAAAGGATATCCGTGGACGTCATTTTTGAAGAAGTTGAGAGCTAATACCGCACCCGCCTATTCTCCGGACTTAGCCCCTAGTAGCTATTTCCATTTCCCAAACTTGAGAAAAAGGATATCCGTGGACGTCATTTCCGGTCGTATATGTCTAAGTGCATGTTTTGTCGTGCACCTGCCCACTTAAGTTAAACTTCCCATATTAAGAACACTTTTTGAGCTACTCAAAAGTGGTTAAATGGTACCAGAGATGGTCTCTTACTAGAGGATAATCGATGCAGAAAAAAGTAAGAAAGAAAAAACTGAAACCTTTTAAATATATCTTTTAAAGAAGAACCAAGTTTTATTTTTGCTAAAAAGCAGAATTATCAATTAAAGGGAATGTTTTGTTTTCATATGGAAATCATGAAAGTGTTCCCCAATGTATGAGGATACATGTCGATATGAAATAATGGTGTGAAGTCGCAGATAAGATTGACTAGGCGGAGCTATTGTTTGCACCCGCATTTGGTAACGAAAAGGTAAACCAAGTAACCCGATTGTGTGAATTCAACTGTAACACAAACAAAGCGGTGGCGTGTATGGCTCTTTGGATCGCTTGCATAAAGCATGCGAAAGGTACTCAACCGAATCTTCTGGTGGACTCCGAGAATTTGACATATATTGACAACATCACGTGAACAAGTCCGTGAAATGAAGACCCCCCTAAACCCCACTTTATATAGAGAAAACTGGGGTTTACGGGGGTATTCATTATTTTCTTATTTCTGCTCCAAGACATAGATTGTGGGTATACTCGTTAGAACCGCCTCAATGAGGCGGTTCTATCGAGCACTCACATCCCATGTTTTGAGCATTTATAGGAAAAAATATGAAGGATTTTCATCAGAAAAGATGTGAAAAATGCACTATGTCATATGGGCGAATTATCGTAAGGACAAAAGAATAGCTCCGCCTAGTCAATCTTATCTGCGATAACTGTAACATGGTGTCAGAAATGACAAATATCCGGTGAAAATGATGACATCTTTCTTATTTCTGCTCTAATTGAGGCGGTTCTAATGAGTACCCACAATTTATGTGATTGTGAGTGCTCGTTTAGGCGATTCTAACAAGAACCAACAATCTACGTTTTTGAGCAAAAATATGGAGATTAATGTTAAACCCCATTTTTTCTCTTGATAAAGTGGGTGTAAATTTTAAGGGGTTTTTATTAAACGGATATGTAAACTCGGTGGTAAGAATCGCTTAAATGTTGGTGTATCTATACCGAATGAAGGAGTAACGATAAGCCACTTGGTTTAATATGAATATACATGTAAACTTAAAAATAAATAATCAGAAAATATCTTTTTTCTTGAATGGACGGAAGAACATTATTTGATTTTAGTCAAACAAGATTTTTTATAAAGCAAATAATCAAGCCTAAACAGCAAACGCACACAAACACAAACATACTCACAGGCACACACTTTCTACATTAAACAAAGTATTAAACAAAGTATTAACATGCAGTTATTCAGCTGTATCAGAAAGAAATGCGCCTGCGCACTCAAGTTTGATAGATCATGACCCGTATCCATCGTCCGTACGAATCTGATCAATCCTAATGCGTGATCTGCTGAGTAATTTACACAGTCGTTTGTTTGTATTGGAGTTTATTGGCCCAGTCAACACTATTTAGGTCGTTTTTGAGCCGGTAAGTTAGGATATACCTATCCACACTTTTCCTGGGCCGGCTTCACATTCTTTATCCAGAAACTGACAATTGCCCTTCTTGAATCAGCGACGGTAGAAAAGATTTCATGATCAATCTCCACGAAAGAATGTTGCCGACCCCGGCAGGAATTCTTCTTCTATTATAACATTGACATCACGTGAATAAGTCCGTAAAGACTGCAACGCCCCGAAACCCCACTTTATATGGAACAAACTGGTGTTTACGGGGGTAAACATTATTTGTCTAATTTCTGCTCCAAGACATATGTTGTGGGTACTCGTTAGAATGAGGCGGTTCTAACGAGCACCCACAACCTATGTTTGCAGTATAGATAAAATACATTCGAACTTCAATCGCTCGAACACCTTTGGGACCTCGAAAATCTGTTCAAGACAGGGGTAGTTCGAGCCACTGAGGGTTACTGTCAGGAGGTATAACGAGATAGACATCTTTTCGGTGTTCTATAATGAATATGTATGCTGTGTGTACTCATTAGAATCGCCTCATCGAGGCGATTCTAATGAGTACACACACCATACATTTGCAAGATGAAAGACTAAAATCTCTTTAATTATCCCCCAGGATTTCGCTAGGGGCTCAAGAATGGGTTCGATTCATCCATGGCAAAGGAGCCATCGGTGTTCGAGCCACCCAAGTTCTACTGTATCACGAACTTTTATCAGAAAAGATATGAAAAACTGTACTATGTCGCACGGGTGTGTTGTCGTAATGGCTCCTTCCTGGTTCAACCAGGTAAGATTTAAACTGCACAGAAAATTTAGAATCAGCGACTAGAGGTTTCTATAATGTACATCAGTGAACAGTAAAGTTACTCGTGCTACGTGCTCTGGTTTGACCTACTGTCCGGTAACCTCAAGGCTGTGTTTCTTTACTCAATAAATCACTGTTAGTTTGTTTGTTTGATTTAAGCTTTAACGTCTCCGTCAACACTATATAGGTCATTTTCGAGACGTTGCTTCCAATTTTGTGGGACTTTTACCCGACATCGAGATGAAATGACATCTCAAGCCCTGTCGCCCAATGAGACCAATAGGGTTTATAAGCATGGACGGACCGCGAAAGACTCGCACCGCTTTGCCTGGGCAGGTTTAGATACTCTAAGCGGTTTACCAGTATTCGTGTGCGGTCGGATTCAGCTCTGCGTGGAAGCATCATGCAGCCCATCTATTTCTTCAAGCCCCGAAAGGCGGGGCCGAAATCACTGTTGGAGCTGATCCATTGCAAACTGCCACACTCTATGTCTTCAATTAGTGAAATCTCATTGGGCTTAAACAGCCATAGCTCCTTATAAGGCGCTTTTTTTTCACTCGAAAAAATACTGATAATATACTTATTTCTGCATGAAAACATGTATTGAGGGTATTCATTAGAATCGTGTCGGCGAAGCGCTTCTAATGAATACGGACAACTTATGTTTTCGAGTAAAAATAAGAAAAATACTATGTGGGTACCCCCTTTAATCTGGGGCTATTAACAGCAATGTCTGACACACTCATTCTTGAGTCCCGTTCAGGAATTTTCCCCTATGTTCCAGGTACATGTCACAATCATTACGCAAACGCCCATACAAATACATTGCCACCTTTGTCGCCAAAAAAATGAAAATTTTATGATGAAAAATTGTGATATTTTTCTTATTTCTGATCGAAATATAGTTTGTGGGCACTCGTTAGAACCGCCTCATCGAGGCGGTTCTAACGAGTACCCACAATCTATATTTTAGAGCTGCTCAAAATATAGATTGTTGGCACTCGTTAGAGTACCCACAATCTATATTTTAGAGTACCCACAATCTATATTTTAGAGTACCCACAATCTATATTTTAGAGCAGAAATAAGAAGAATAAGGTATACCCCCGGAAACCCCAGTTTTACTATATAAAAGTGGGGTTCAAGGGGGTCAAAATTATATAGGCGTGTTTTCGTGATGGTTTAGGGATATTTTAGGGATTGTTTTTGTTATTGTATCTAGAAAAGTTATGTTGTGTGTACTCAATAGAATCGCCTCGATGAAGCGATTCTAATGAGGACAAACGACATACCATTATTTTAAAGAAGAGCAGAGAGAGTGAGCGTGTTTGAGTTTAACGTCTCATCAACAGCTAAGGTCATACGGAGACGGGACCTCGGTCTAACGACTCATCCCATAGTCTGGAGAAGCTCGGGATCGAACCCACGACCCCTGGTTTATCAGGTGAGTAGCTTAACCACGTGAACTACACCACGAAGGCTTAAGATTATTTCCATATTATTTCCATACAGCCGCTGTGATTTACCCGCATTAACTGGAACTATCAATGTCTAGATGAAATTGTGATATTCTCAAAGGTGTTTGGGCCATTGAAGTTTGAGTTCACAGTAACATTTCTCTATTCAGACAACCTTTGGGACTGTTCAAAAGTAGTCTTTGAGACCACTTTCGAACAGTCCAAAAGGTGGTCTCCTACATGTACTAGAGCACACAGGATGTAGAAAACACCATAACGAAAACACGCCTATATAAATGCATTGTAAACTTTACCGCCGAAAAATCGAAATTTTAAGATGAAAAATTGTGATACTTTTCTTATTACTGCTCAAAATGTAGATTGTTGGTACTCGTTAGAACCGCCTCATCTAACGAGTACCCACAAGCTATATTTTAGAGCAGAAATAAGAAAATAAGGTTTACCTCTGTATACCCCAGTTTTACTATATAAAAGTGGGGTTCAAGGGGGTCAAAAGTATATAGGCGGGTTTTGGTGATGCTAAGAAACTGTACCACATGCTTTTTAAAGCATATTTTTCTTAATAGTAGGTGGTCTTAACAGTGGACTTTTACTGTTTATCATATTTTATTTGTACGGTGGTGGAGCTGTCGCCGGTGGGTAGGCTGGGTCATTATAAATTCCTTGGCTAGGCGGTGGCCCAGCTGGTGGTCCAGTTGGATAAGGAGGCGGCACAGTTCCGGATGGGTATGGCTGTCCGTATTGCTGTCCGTATGGCTGCCCGTATGGCTGTACACCATATGGCGGCGCTGTGTAATCTGTAAGAAAGGAAACATACCATGAGAAATCATTTACAGTAGAACTTCGATGGCTCGATCACCGATGGCTCGTTTACCATGGATGAGTCGAGCCCATTCTTGGGCCCCTAGCGAAATATTCTTCATAAGAAATAGTGGAGGATAATTAAGAAGATTTTAGTCTTTTATCTTGCAAATGTATGCTGTATGTACTCATTAGAATCGCCTCGACGAGGCGATTCTAATGAGTACACACAGCATACATTTTCATTATAGAACACCGAAAAGATGACTAATAGTATCTCGTTATGCCTCCTGACAGTAACCTCAGTGGCCCGAACTACCCCTGTCTCGAACAGATTTTCGAGGTCTCAAAGGTGTTCGAGCCATTGAAGTTCGACTGCAGTCGGGTCTTTGCAGAATTGTTCTCTTTAGCAGAGCACATGTGCACAGGGAGCATTATCGGCTCCGTTATCCTTTGCAGTTAACATATAACGAAAATCTACAGAACCAACTCGCTGGTTCTTCTTAATAAGTCAGTGTAATGGATACTCCCTGTCATTAACTGAACACGTCCATGCAATGAACACCCCTTTGAACCCCACATTGTAATGAGAAAACTTGGGTTTTCGGGGGTATACTTTATTTTTCTCATTTCTGTTCCAGTACTTATGTTGAGGGTAGTCGTTAGAACCGCCTCATTGAGGCGATTCTAACGAGTATCCACAACCTATGTTTGGAGTATAAAAATAAGAACAAGACGATTTTAAAAGTTTTTTTTTTCCAATATAAGCCTATGTAAAACCAGTGGGCCCGGCGCGGGGGCGTTTTGGCCCCAGGGCTATAATTTAGAGGTCCCGTCGATGAAGATTCATAGCAAATATCAAAGACGTGGGCTTTCTGGTTTCAGACAAGACGATTTTCCTAATTAAAGCCTATGTTAAACCAGTGGGGCCCAGCGCGGAGGCGTTTTTGGCCCAAGGGCTATATATAATTTGAACAATCTTTGTAGAGGACCACTAGATAAAGCTTCATTCCAAATTATCAAAGACCTGGGCCTTCTGGTTTCAGATAAGTAAAGTTTTAAAGATTTTTTCTTGTTTTCTCCGTTTTTCGTTGCCAAGGCAACCGGACTTCTGCTGCATGGAATGGCATTCTTTGAACAACTTTGAGGGAGGACCACCAAAAGACCATTTCTGCCAAGTTTGGTCAAAATATGTTCAGTGGATTAGGAGGATATGTCTTTTAAAGGAATTGTGGACGGACGGAACGACGGACGGACGGTGAGCGATCACAAAAGCTCCACCGGAGCCTTCGACTCAGGTGAGCTAAAATATTGCAAATTTTCATCGGAATGTTGACCCAATTTGGAGTCATTGAGAATTGACCTATGTCCCACGGGGGTGGTTGATATCATAATGAAACACAGTTTCATACCATGTTTAGTGAGAAAAGTGAAATTTACAAGGGTATGTATTTAAGTGGAATGGGTACATCTTCAGGGGAAGCAACTCCTGCAGAAAGTGTTATTGTTCCCCATGTCAATAGGGGTCAACTCTTAAAAAAAAGAATTTGCTCCTTCGGAGCAAATTCTTTCCTTTATGAGTAGACCCCTTTTTCCGTGGGAAAGAGCTTATAGAGAAGCGAACAGGAAGTTTCGAAAGTTGTCTCCCTTTGAAAAATGGCAGAAATATCTGCCAGGTCTTCCCATTCCACTTAAGAGTTGAATTTTATTTTCCTGCTGTTCCTGGAAGTATTAACGCAGTATGACACCTAAAATGTGAATGAATGGTTTTTTGTTTTGTTTGATTTTATGTATAACGACCCCGTCAACACTATGTAGGTCATTTTGGAGACGTTGCTTCCAATTTTGTGGGACTCGCACCGTGTGCTTGGGCCTGCTTAGATCCTCTAAGCAGTTTACCAGTACTCATGTGCAAGGCGGATTCAGCTCTGCGTGGCTGCATCATGCAGCCCATTTATTTCTTCAAGCTCCAATGGGGGGTGGGGCGAAATTAAGGGGCTCATGTTAACTTTGCCGTTCATACTTAAGTTTCTTTTTTGACATATTTTGCCTAAAATGCTTACAGGGCATACGTTTAAAAGCTGAAAAACATTTACACGCTGTTTTATTTCTACAAAGAGCGGAACAGCATTGACGGAACAATAGTTTAGATTGGCACGTCACTTCATGTTGTGTTATGTTGTAAATAATTTTGTCACATATTTCATAGCTTGTTGTTGGTTTTCGCATCATTTCCTTGCTGTAACGCTTGACTCGACAATGAAGTAGCAGCAGCAGTGGCAGTACTAGTTGAAGAAGTAACAGTAGTGGAAGTAGTAGTACACAACAAACTCTTTATAACACCGTTATAACACGGTTTTGGATGTAACACAGTTTCAAGATGGCTCCCAAAATGTAGAGATTATAAAGAACAATGACCATTTGCTGCCCAACATGTATACTTTACATAGAAGATGATCGAAAATGGTCATTTTTTTCTATATAATCTATACATTTTTGTTTGGATTTATAAACAAGTTTTCTGCTTTGTGTTGCAAAGAGGTGGTGGTGTAGTTAATTGTACAGTCGAACTTCAATGGCTCGAACACCTTTGGGACCTCGAAAATCTGTTCGAGACAGGGGTAGTTCGAGCCACTGAGGGTTACTGCCAGGAGGCATAACGAGGTACTTTTTGACTTATTTTCGGTGTCCTGTAATGAAAATGTATGCTGTATGTACTCATTAGAATCGCCTCATCGAGGCGATTCTAATGAGCACACACAGCATACATTTGCAAGATAAAAGACGAAAGTCTCCTTAATTATCTCGCACCATTTCTTATGTAGAGGACTTCCCTAGGGGCTCAAGAACGGGTTCGACTCAGCCATGGTAAACGAGCCATCGAAGTTCTACTGTATTGTATTTGACGACACACCAACCTTTGTGGGTCATTTTGTGTCAAGAGAGAAATGAGAAAAGAAAATGTAGTAAAGGAAGAGAGAAAGAGGAGGAAGAAGAAAATGGAAGAACATGGAGAAACAGAAGAAACAAAAACAAAAAACAACAACAACAAAAAACAAAACAAAAAAAAAAACAAAACAAAAAAACATTCCACTGCACCTAAAAGGAGAGCAGGCCTTGTTAAGTAGAAGTAGTAGTAGTAGTAGTAGTAGTAGTAGTGGTAGTAGTAGTAGTAGTAGCAGTAGTAGCAGTAGTACACGTAGTAGCAGTAATTGCAGCAGCAGTGGTGAATTTGCCGTAGCTATATATAGTGCTACGATGAAATTTTAAGGCTTTAAAACAGGCTGATGGTTTTGTTTGTTTGATTTGAGGTTTAACGTCCCCGTCAACACTATTTAGGTCATTTTGGAGACGTTGCTTCCAGTTTCATGGGACTTTTACCCGACATTGAGATGAAATGACATCTCAATCCCTGCCGCCCAACGAAATCAGTAGGGTTTATATGCATGGACGAACCGAATCGCACCAATTTGCCTAGGCAGGCTTAGATCCTCTAAGTGGTTTACCAGTACGCATGTGCGGTCGGTTTTGGCTATGCGTGGAATCATCGTACAGCCCAATCTACTTCTCCAAGTCCCGATGGGTGGGGGGCCGAGTAGTAGTAGTAGTAGTAGTAGTAGTAGTAGTAGTAGTAGTAGTAGTAGTGGCAACAGCAGCAGTAGTAGTAGTAGTAGTAGTAGTAGTAGTAGCAGTAGTAGTAGTAGTAGTAGGACTAGTAGTAGTTTTGTTTGTTTTGTTTGATCTGAGGTTTAACGCCCCCGTCAACAATGTAAAGGTCATTTTGGAGACGTTGCTTCCAATTTTATGGGACTTTTACCCGACATTGAGATGAAAAGACATCTCAAGCCCTGACGCCAAATGAAACCAATAGGGTTTATAAGCATGGACGGTCCGACTCATGCGCACCGCTTTGCCTGGGCAGGCCTAGATCATCTAAGCGGTTTACCAGTACTCGTGTGCGAGTCGGATTTCAGCTCTGCGTGGAAGCATCATGCAGCCCATCTATTTCTTCAAGCCCCGATGGGCGGGGGCCAAGATGTAGTAGTAGATATAGTAGTAGATGTGGTAGTAGATGTATTCGAAGACGTGGCAGTAGATGTAGTAGTAGTTGTAGTAGCAGATATAGCAGTAGATGTGGTAGTAGATCTAGTAGATGTAGTAGAAGACGTGGCAGTAGATGAAGTAGAAAAGTTGTAGTAGTAGATATCGTAGTAGATACAGTAGTAGATTTAGTAGAATACGAGGTAGTAGATGTAGTAGTTTGTTTTGTTTGTTTGTTTGTTTGATTTGAGGTTTAACGTACCCGTCAACACTGTAAAGGTCATTTTGGAGACGTTGCTTCCAATTTTGTGGGTCTTTTACCCGACATTGAGATGAAATGACATCTCAAACCCTGAATTAACTGACTGAATGAAGGTACATTGTACTTACAAGTTGTGTTAACTGTAGAAACTGTTTGCGTCCCATCTGTCCCAATGACACGCCCAGATTTCCCCTTGTGTTTCATGCAGCAGCACACGATAACGACGATAACAGAGATAATCACAATTCCACCAATACAAGCACCGACGATAATGCCGGCTATACTACAACAACCCCTGTCCCAGCCGTCACCACAGCAACCATGCTCACAGTAGTATGTCTCGCGGTGATACCAATTGTAACATGACTCGGCCGACAGTACTCCTGAAAAGAATCAAAAAGCACCGGTTTGCATTATGAAAACACGCCTATACAAATGCATTGAAAATTTTGTCAACGGAAAAAGGAAAAAATAAGATGAAAAATTGTAAAAGTTTCCTTATTTCTGCTCTAAAATATAGATTGTGTTTACTCGTTAGAACCGCCTCATCGAGGCGGTTCTAACGAGTACCCACAATCTATATTTTAGAGCAGATCGTTAGAACCGCCTCATCGAGGCGGTTCTAACGAGTACCCACAATCTATATTTTAGAGCAGAAATAAGAAAAATATAGTTTACCCCTTCAACCTCCAGTTTTCTATATAGAAGTTGCCCCTGCAACCCCCAGTTTTCTTTATAAAAGTGGGGTTCAAGGTGTCAAAATAATTTAGGCGTGTTTTCGTGATGTGGTCGATTGTCCTTGAGTGTAGGCTGGTAAAACAGTCCTTGAGTGTAGGCTGGTAAAACAGTCATTGAGTGTAGGCTGGTAAAACAGTCTTGTACCTAGACTTGAACTTTTCCGTTCAACCCTCAAATTCCAGTGAGACTTAAACTGTTCAGATTAACCTTAACATTCCAGTGTTTTAAGCAAACAGTGTAGACCCTGATCAGACGCCTTTTGCGGTGTCTGATCCGAGTCTAATCTGTTTGTAAATGTCCCAGTATATACGAGACCAATCCAGATTTTACGTACGTTTCACACGGCGTTCTTACGTCAAAGTGCCTGGAATTTGTACATGGTCAGCGATAGTCACGTGGACAACAGCAGGCCTGAAGCCTCTGTAGTTAGTAACTTTTGATCGCTTATTTATACAAACAATCGACCCAATAATAAACTCCAAACATCAAACAAGAGGGCCATGATGGCCATGGATCGCTCAAATTAGTCCAAGCTGCTTCATAGATTATGGAAACAAGGTCCCAGAAATTTTGTCAGTTACTGATCTTCAAATGAGCCATCGGGGCTTGAAGAAATAGATTGGGCTACACGATGCTTCCACGCAGAGCTGAGACCGACCGCGCACAGGAGCACTGGTAAACAGCTAACATGCTCTAAGCCTGCCCAGGCAAAATGATGCGAGTCGGACCGTCCTTTGGTTTCATTGGGCGGCAGGGCTTGAGATGTCATTTCATCTCTATGTCGGGTAAACGTCCCACAAAATTGGAAGCAGCGTCTGCGAAATGACCTAAATATTATTGACGGGGAAGTCCTTAGATTGGGATGCCTATGTGCAGAAAAATTGAACCATACAGTAATTAAATGATAACTTTCATGCTGCACAAACGGAAATATGCACATTATGTATTTCTATTATTAGCTCTGGGGCCAATTTTATTCAGCAGGCGGAACAATTTTAACCATTTTGGTAGAGTCATTCAAGAAACATTTGTGTGGAATTATTTTGAAATTAGGTCACTGGCCTAAGAGGGGATTTTGTTAAAAGGGTTTTCCTTTTTTTAGCTCTAGCGGCCATTCCGTTCAGCGGAGCGGAACCATTAAAGAATTTTGGAAGAGGGTCACCCAAGGAACATTTCTGTGAAATTAATTTTGATATTGGGCCGAAGGGCTAGGAGGAGATGTTGTTCAAATCATTTTTTTCTATTTTTAGCACTGATGGCCATTTTGTTCAGTGTGTGTGTGTGGGGGGGGGGGGGGGGGGGCATTTAAGCAATTTTGGTAGAGGGTTGCCCAAGGATCACTTCGGTGAAATTATTTTTAAATTGGGTCAAAGGGATAGAAGGAGATGCCGTTTGATTTTTTTTATCTTTTTTTAGCTCTGATGGCCATTTTGTTCAGCAGAGCGGAACCATTTTAGCAATTATGGTAGAGGGTTACCCAACGAACATTACAGTAAAATTATTTTGAAATCTTCCCAAAGGGCTAGTAGGCGATCACTTTTAAAGTTTTTTATCTTTGGCGGCCATTGTTTTCAATGGAGTGGTCCCATTTTAGCAATTATGGTATAGGGTCACCCAAGGAACATTTCTGTGAAATTATTTTGACATCTGGCCAATGGGCTAGGAAGAGATGTCGTTTAAAGTTTTTTTTTCTATTCTTAGCTTCGGTGGCCATTTTGTACAAAGGAGCGGAACAATTTTAGCGATTTTGGTAGAGGGTCACCTAAGGAATCTTTCTGTAAACTTATTTTGAAATCTATTCCCCAGTTTAGGAGGAGATGTCATTTAAGTAAATTGTTGACGATGCCCGACGCACAGATGCACGACGGACGCCGGACATAGGGTGATCACAATAGCTCACTTCGTGCTCAGGTGAGCTAAAAAGGCCCTTATTATTGTCAGAGTGATGCGCTTGTGGAACGCGCGCACGCGTTTGCTGCCAACCCAGATGGAGAGACGCATGGATGTTTGCGATCATCTAATTGTTTATATGTGTTGATGGTTTACGTTTCACGTTTTTGACAACACTAGGTCATTTTGGAGCATTGCATCCGATTTTGTGGGACCTTTACCCCACAATGAGATAAAATGACATCTCAAGCCCTTCTGCTCATAGAAACCGTTAGGGTTTAAGGAACGGTCTCGCATCACTTTTCCTGAGTAGGCTTACCAGTACTCAAGTTCTGTCGGTTTCAGCTCTGCGCGGAAGCACCATGCAGCCCAATCTGTTTCTCCAAGCCCCGATCAGAATCAGAATCAGAATTGTTACTGGTGACACGTTCATACACCAGTCGGGGACGCACCAACAGCAAAGGCTCGGGCGAGACTGCCTACGTGATAGGCACCTTTGTCTCATGAACTCACTCAAATACAGTTCGAGCACCTTTGGGACTATTTTGTTTCTTTATAGGTTCGTTTAAGCCACTGAGGTGTTTGGTTAAAACACAGGTACCAGGTCACGGGGCATACAAAAACAACATGAAATAGTATCAGGTAGTGGACATCCGCGCGACCAAAGACACCATCCTCTTGGTGGAACCTCAAAGTGCAGAGGGTATTATTTCATGTTGTTTGTAAAATGCAGCAAGAGAATAAAACATTTCAGACTCATTAATTTTTCATACAGGTTGTCACTTTAAAACAATCTCAGTAGTTAAACATGAACATATCTGTACGTGTGAGCAAACCAATATATATATATATTTTTTTTTTATTTTATTTTTTTTCCAAAAGATTTTTGTTTTCAGTCTGAGACATGGGCTTTTGGTCTTCTTAGCATAAATGATTGTTAAGAAAGAAGAAATACAGATTTCTTTCTTTCTTTCTTTCTTTTTGCAAGCATAACTGACTTGAAGTTAATAAACCATCTCTTTTGATACTTGTTCGACTGTTTTACAAGGGATACAACTTTCGGGAATTCCTGTTTATTTCATATAAACTGAGCCCCTATGAAAAATAGAATTTACTCTTTAATGAAAAGCAGATGACCTTTTAGACCCAGCAGTCACATAACGTTTTAGGCAACGTTGCATCAACGTCAATGCAATTGATGTTGATGCGACGTTGCTCAGAAGTCGCATGCTCGGTTGGTTTTGTAAGAGGCACTAAACCATTTTTTGAAAGAGAGTTGTCTTCCCGGATTTAGTGTACTTTCCCCTTAATGCAGTTTACATTATTGTTGTAGTAACAGCGATATACGTATGTGCTAAATAAACAAATTTTATATTTGAGATCCGTTAAAGGTCGAGGACTGTCGAATTCCATTGTGATTTATTTGGTAAAATCAACCTGATAAAATATAAAACATACACATCCTTTAATTAATGCAATTTTGTTGTGATGAGTAAATGAGTTTGTGATATGTTTCTAATTGGAGCTCTGCAAAAGAATGCGGGTGCCCTATAGTAATAACCCTGCCCGTCTCTCCGCTCGTCCGCCCGTCCGTCCACATTTTTCATTTTTCTTAATAACTTACAAACCGCCAAAGGCATCAACACAAAATATAAGGCCATAATAACAATACACAATTTCATGGCAAGTTTTATAGCTCTAGCTACAATATAGTGAGAGTTATGACCTTTTTCTATCGTTGTTTTATCCTAATTTAATAACCGTTAAAGATATTCAAACGAAACCTGGTGTAGTTATTGGCAGTGACAATACAGTGTATCAAAGGGAAACAACCCAATGTTTAATAAATTTTTGACTTATGTCCCTTTATCCGTCCGTCTGTCTGTTCCAATTTTTTTAATAACTTACAAACCGTCAGATGCATCAGCTCGTTGTCACAGCAAAAACAAGTGATGTAACTCTAGCTACAATTAGAGTTATGTCCCTTTGAAAAATTAAAAATTTCAGGATTTTCATCCTTTTTCCTCATCAAATCCTTTATAGATATTTCGAGCAAACTTGCTACATAATTATTGACAGTAAAAATATACACGTGCAGCAAGAGAAAACAACTCTAGCTTTAATAAATTTTGACCTATGCCCCACTATACTTTTACATCAACCATAGTTCTAAAACCATGCAATCACTATTTAAAATAACTAGCAAGAAACAGTCAGCTACTGACATGGCAACCCCATTGTATGTCTAAACTTATCTACCGATGTGTCCCCCGACCACCACACACACATACACACATATGGTAAACCCCGCCTCAAACATGCCATTGCGGGGCCCTGATCACGACTGATATGGTTCTAGTTTATATTCTAAGTATAGACTGCGGGTGCTTTTCGATCTGTCCGCCTATGCCTCGCATGATTAGTGATGTAGAATATAAGAATCTGATATGGGGTTCTGTTGTAGATGAGCGTTTCCAGCCCGAGGGATGACCGTGCTGAGCGGAACCGAGGCTACGCCGAGGTTCCGCTTAGCACGGTCATCCCGAGTGTTGGAAACGCCCATCTACAACAGAACCCCATATTGGATTCTTTTTCTTGCACAACACCTCCGGTTAGTTTTGACAGCTCGCACATGTATATTGTTTACAAAATTAAAGTAGTGCGGAAGTAGTTCCGGCAGTTGAATAGAGTTGAAGCGCATTTATGTTAGTTGCCTGGGTCGGAACGCCAGGGTCAGAACATAAATTTCTATCCCAGGGTAAAATCACAGATTTCCTTGTCTGGTGGGCAAGAAATAACCTTTATTATCCATGGTCGAATTCGACCTGAAAATAGCATAATACACTGCAATATTGTAACGGAACACCACCTGGTCAAGCGGTACAGCTTTTGATATGGTCAGGATGTGATGGTGCTGTTACAATAAATATATGTGGGTTCGACCTGGGTCGTACACTAAACTACCGGGAAGAGAATACACAGCCAGCCATTGGTTCGGTTTCTTAAATTTATTTTGTTACCCCTGACAATAGTGTGTGCAGTCTATAGTAAGCTATCTTATAAGGCTAACTTATATTTATGACATAGGTGAACAGAACAATAAAAACAAATTACTGCAGTCGCACATTATAACACCTAATTTAACAGAACTACTAAGAGTATACATTCACTAACGACCTTAACTGTTGACATTAAGCTAGAAAGGTTTTCTTCAAGATATGCGTAAACATAACATTCTATCATTGCACATTACATTGCGTCAATTCATTGAACGTTGAGAGTCACACCAATTCAAGAGATTGGATTCCACCCAACTAGGTACATTAAACAATTCACCTAAATGGGCGCAATAACAATTCCACCTAAATGGGCGCACCAACAATTCACCTAAATGGGCGCTCCTAAATGGACGCACCAAACAATTCACCTAAATGGGCGCTCCTAAATGGACGCACCAAACAATTCACCTAAATGGGCGCTCCTAAATGAACGCACCAAACAATTCGCCCTTATTATAGTACAGCCAAATCAAAGTCAATTCCAACCCAGATGTTACTAACAATCACTTCTGTGAAGCCCACAACACTGTAACAAACTGGGTTGGTATTGTTTACAATCAGCGCCCATGAAGGAGATGTCCCTATCTAGGTGTACCAATTGGCTGCAGGTTATTAGAATGGTTACAGAGTACGCATTGGATCTATATTCCTTTATAAAGTGTTTATAAAACATAGGGGTTAGATACGCTTAGCCCATGTAGAACAAAGATAGGCTTTACGTATGTGATTGTAAATAGTTGTATAACCCATTCTCCTATGATTGACTAATGAATCTTTCCCTAACCGTTTCCGTTATACAACACAGTCTCTTAAAGAATAATAAGTTTGTGATCTAAGAAGAAATTCTTTACAGTTGACCTTGTGTTAACAATTAAAAATCAATTAAGAGGTATTCTACAAGGTGCAAATTTAGACCCCCTGCAATTCAATTGCAATGGCCACGCCTAGCTAGGTGGAACCTTTCATATATAAGTGGAAGACACTAACAGCCTTTACGAGATCATACATGTATTTGTCATTCACGTGTGATCATGCAACTGCTAGACAGTTCACACGTTTCTACTAACAACATTTGATAAGAGATCAACACTGCATCTTCTCCACCTAAACCACACTTAGATAGGCGCAAACCTCACCTAGATGGGTGAAATGTCACGCCTAGGTAGGCGCAAATCACGCCTAAATAGGCGAAATCCCCCTAGCTAGGTGATCTACTACTTTGAATAAAATTCCCATTAAACAAGATAATTTACGTTTTAACACAGCCATTATGTTAACAATTTAAGTTACTTAACATGCTTTATAAGGCATACCAAAGAGTAATTTCCTTTAACAGTCAGAAAAATAGTCACTAACAATGTGCAATATTAAGTCCCTACTTGATACTGATAGAACGTCCTTTCCCAGCCAGGCGGAACTCATCCCAGATAGGTGCAAGTACAATTCCCTTAAAACGTATAGAAATCGGAGTTACTTATTCATAACACTCTACCAGTTGCTACAACATGTTTTGACAAACACCACAAACAGCAACTACGTAGATCGTTAATGAAGTACCTTCCACCCATCCTGGCAAGGACTCATTCAGCCTAGCTAGGTAAAACATTCTTAATAAGGGGAACTAACCACCCAAAGTCGATTTTACTTTATCCGAGCCAGGCAGATTCCTCCGAGTTAGGCATAAAGGAATGTTGCTTTGAAAGGCACGATAATAAATTACTAGCTCATAGACAGCCTAGGAGTTGCTACACCACGCTTTCAGAAGCGAACTACCCTCAACAGCCCAAACAGTCTATGTTTTAAATATTCGCCTAGCTGGGCTACGCCTACCTCGGCGCAGCGTAACAAGGACTGTGCCTAGCTCGGAGCAAAGCTCGACCTTTGCCAAAATTATCAACAAAGAGAGTATTCAAAGTTATGACTGCTTATGAAAAGCCATTAAATTATAATTAATTTATATAGATGTATTGATAACCTGTGCCAACGTCGCCTAAAAGTAAATAAATAAATAACTAAATGTTCCTCACAGATGGACGCATGTTTCGCCTAGCTAGGCAAAACATTCGCCCAGATGGGAGTGCCGGGTCAACAACAAGCAAACATAATTCAGACTCAGGCCTAGACAGTCTAAGCCACACCATACTTCCAATCTAGGCGAACCCAGGCGTGTTTCAGCTATGGAAAGCTGAAAGACGACCTAGGCGCCTCAACTTGTTTTGGCAAAAGCCACAGCAGGCTGCTCGCAACAATCAGCAACACTGAACTTCAACCGAAACGCTCCTTATATACCCTCCAGGCTCGCGCTGGATGACGTTGTGCCTGGATGACGTCACATTCCTAACCATGCTACCAAGCATACGGAACGTTCGGTTTTTATGGTATGTTCAGTGCGCAGAGAGTTCGAACAGCTGAGCAAAAAGTAAACAAACATTTGATGGAAAATACTATTTCAAATGCGAAAGTGTGAGCATAAAAAGAATATGGATACTAAAATAAACAATAGATATTCATGGTTATATATGCACTTGGAGATGACATGGCTATTTTACACAGGATATACTCGACAAAGTTGGCACATGGTTTGCATCGGCTACGGCTATTTCGGACCGAAGATCGGTATGTACATTTTGTTAAAACAGACCTAAATGAATGGAAACAACAATGAGAACATAAGTACATAGAATAACAGAAAATAGGCAGACGCCGTTACAACAGCCCCCTACCCAGAAAAGGCATGGACCCCATGTGGAATGTCATGTAAGTATACAGCTTGGAAAGTAGTAATGAAGGAGGCAATTGGCTATTATCGTTATTCATCCGTCAATATTAATTTTACACAAATAATTACTAATACAACTTAGTTTTGTCTATAAAGTTATCCATATTGTTGACACTTAACTTATGAATCAATTCTCACACAAGTTCACCCACATTCGTTGAATAATTTAATATCACCATATCATTTAAATTTCTGTTTCAATTTTTCTTCTGAAGGTTACCCTTCCGAATTCTAACCATTACAAGCAACTTGCTTGTGTCCGGTTACGAAGTCGGATTCACCTACCTGGATGACGAATGATCTCAAAAGAGGACCTCTTAGGCTCATTCAAACTCGAGGCAGGTAATCGTGTAAGAACAATTTAAGCTTAAATTATGGTCAACATTGCCTAAAATGAACACTAAACTGCTGGTTAACACACAGTCGAAAAGAGCTAATTATTTAGATAACACTGACGGGAAAATACAAATTTACATGGACATAGCAATAACACGTTCATACATACACCTTTGTATCCCTCTTTATAAGCAACTGGATAGAAAGATATGGAAGATTAGCTGCATATGAGCAGAAATCGCGGCAAATCTCCAGATACTATTTTGTCTATGCAGTAAGTGCATAACCACAACAATAAAAGCTATTTTAGTCATGTAAGTGCTATATATGAACCAAACAAAAACCAACTCTTTCAATCCAATATCAAAACAAACAATGACACAGATAACACATCATATTTGTAAGAGAAAGAAAATACATATACATAAGTCTCTAACATCGGACAATGTCTTGAATTCGTGGTATACCTTAATAGCCATTGAGTTTTACATCGCTAGTTAAAGGACACATTTGCATTACAAAATGCTAGTACTCATCTACATCAGACAACGACTGTTATTGCCTGCTGAACATGTATACTAAACATCAACACACTCGGAAAACACCCATTTAGTCATGTGTCCGGCCTCCAAATACTTCTAAATTTTGTATAAGTTAGCATTAAGGTATTTCAACATTTAGTCCACAGTGCACATAAAACAATGATAATTTGATTTTATGATAATATTTTTTTAGAAACTCTAAAAGTGTTTATTATGTAACTAAAGCAAGACACCTTCAAAAATACAAGGATCTCACTATAGCTTGCGTTCTATGACCGTTAACACATTTTGTTGCGTGCGAAATTAAAACTGAATACATACATTGAAAAAAAAACAAAGAAGCTAACAATTCAATCCAAGACTTATCAACCCCTGGAATTAACTTAAATGGATTACAAATGAATCCAAGGAAAGTAAATCTGTAAGGCACTGCACACTTTTGACAAAGAAAAAGAAAACAGAGAAAAATCAAGAGAAGTTTTTTAGTTGCTGGATTTTTGTTTATAACCATTTAAGATAAAAGAAAATATTACCATAAGTCAAATTCATCAAATGCCAGATGCAGTCAGGATATTCCTGAAAGCAAAGGAACATTTTACAACTGTTTCCTCGCAACTCCCTTATTTATTTTTGTTTTATTTTTAATAAAGCTTTCCCAAAACGTTTTCCGTACAAGAACTTCATTACATTATAAATTTCTTGCACAGAAATATCCTGGAGAAAAGATAATTGTTCAAGTTACCACCAGTTGATTAAGCTATCTAACAATATCTTGCAAATGACTGTAGAGGAAACACCCCTGGAAGATTATCATGAAATGTGAAGAATACCTCAAAACTCTACAAACAAATCATGTTAACTTCGAATAGTTTTATAAATTATCATTAGGGTAATATTTTGTAACCAAATCACTCATGTTTTTTTTTTTTTTTTTTACCTAATGTTATCTCTACAGACAGATTACTATGGTTCTATATAATTCCATGAAAATAAACTGTCTAACTATGCTTAAAGATCTAACTTAACGAATCTAATTCCATGGTCTACTTTCAGTTGGCTTCGCGTTATTATAATGTCTCTCTATGTATAGCTCTCTATGTATAGCAATGAGGGTTTATTTATTTTTTCCATTTTAGTCCATTTGCTTCAATTTAAAGTGTATATATTTAAACGCGAATTATACTTAATTATAACTTAATTTCAATTGATCTGAAAAACTAGCTTAAACGCGATTTCTTTTGTCTTGTATAGTTGACTCCATTCTGCGTCATCTTCCCGGATATACCATCTTCCAACGGTTCATATGCCAATATGAACCAGCATCATTCAGTTCATATGTGTATATGAACTGGCAACATACAGTGATGCAGACTTACAACAAGTCTGCCCCAAACAACTCAGCAAACTGCTTCATGCGTCTTCTAACCAGCTACTGGAGACCCTTTATTCTGAAATATTCGCGTTCTTTCAGAAATTCAAAGTTTCTCTCTCTTGGCAACATCGCCTGGTTGAAACTGCCACAATACTTGAGATAGTTCATAAGAAGACGCTGTTTCCTTGTGGAACCAGACATATATGTGCAATAACTTAGCCACCAGTGACCCAGGGTCCTTCGTTGATGTAAGCATTCTGGTCTCAAATCTTGCTCCGCCAACATTTAAAATTAAGACGCAAACACTCTCTGCCATTACGAAAGAGTACGCCTGAAAAGTCAAAGTCTAAGTTTTCACCCATCTCAAGCCAGCGAAAGTACAGAAGGTGGAATGAAGGCACACATCCATGCATTGGCGATACGACAAGTTGACATTTGCGCGGTGAGAAGCATGAACAGCGCAAAATCTTGACATACAGCATGCAAGAGAAGGTGAGAAAATTCTCAAGAAGTAGTAAATTTCTCTTGCCACCATTGACATGGTGTACATCAGCAAACTCATTACCATCGACGGAGAGGTGAACAACTATTCCCCACATTCGTGGTCATCAGAGCACTAAGCACCAACAACAAATCTGTAAGCCAGAACAACAGTCTGATCACAGCCGTCATCAGCCTTGCATCAGGCCGCAGCAAATGTAAAATTATCGATTGTTAAAAGTATGATGCTGTTGCTTTATGTTTTAAGGTAATTTAACTAATAGCTGCCTTCATTTCTATTTTCTATGCATGGGTACGTAAGTATAATTTAAATGAATGCCTTCTGTTTCAGGTTAGACAAGATAAAGCATTCACCTTCAGCAACTCGGAAGTTTCTTCTGCGTGTTATCGTCAGCCGAGACAACCAAGGGTACAAGCCCAGACAGTGGTCAGCTTCAGCAACATGCAGTGTGTGCAACAACATTCAGCACAAACTTTTGCACACCATTCAGCATAAACTGGTTATAAATACAGCTTGCGGTGTGCGCAAACAATATTTAAAAAAAAAACTGGTCATAAATACAGAGGCATCACTATCTCAGTCAAAAATTAAGTATGTCTATAATCTAATACAAATTATTGTGCGTAGGGCGTAGAGTTGAATGCAAATAGGACATCTTACGTAGCTCTCAGTTAGCTTTGTAATAAAGTTTGTGATCTTTAAAGTGTATGTCTTCAGATACAAGCTCCACTAAACCAACAGTGGACTGACAATCACAGACACACATACTGCTTATGTGAAATGGTGCATTTTTGTATATTTTTATTTGGTTTTCTATATCGTTTTGGCTTAAAGTAAGAAGTAATTGCTTGAATATAAATTAAGACAACCAGCTTGTTGGCACAGGTTAATGTAATAGTTGACGGTCTTACACTACCAATAGGGTATATTAAATTCTGCTTGTATATATAAGAAAATGACTGTTTTTCACTAATTACATTGATATATATGTTTGTGTTTTTGTTGTCTTATTATTAAATCACTCTGCCCCAAAATTAGGCTTTAGTTTGCCATGATGAACAATCCATGGTTCATCGCTGAGCTTTCGTGAATAGATTACTTTTATGCTAGCATCAGTAGTAGTGTATGTTCTTTCGAGCACTTTTGAGTGTCAGAGGTATATGATGAGATCATGTTTTGTATAGAGCTCACCCATGCTATCAAACTGAGGTCCTACATTAATTCTGGTCTTGTCCATACCCAGAAAATTGCATACCTTCTGGAAAACTTTGGACTCGAAATTCTACCCTCAGTCAGTATGCCATTGCAGTAGCACACCAAATATAGATATAAACCTTTTCACTTATTTCGAAGCAACATATTTTGCCTCTTGTGTCTTCAAAGGTATTGCATCAACCAATTTCGTGAAATAGCAGGAAATAACTATAAGATATATATTTATTTTATGACTGGATCACGTGTATCCAATGCGTCCATTGGATATCCAACATTGTATTCCAGCAAAAGGTGCATTTGCATTCCTGTGGGACACTTTTCTGGACCCACAAGTTAAGCACATTCTACACCAATACGATACATCTATGTGCATATTGCACCAGCATTTGAACCTCTTTCTGATTTTATTATATAAGTTTTACGTCTGCCTTAGTGTCCACCAGGAATATTTTCATATGACTGGTGAAATACTTCTTATCGAAGAACAGCTTTTCAGCATCATTTCCAACATCTGTGATCGTTTCTCATATGTTAATCCTCATTTTTTTTTTCTTTTCATGCCAATAGGCTATCATTGAGTTCAATTTTACTTTAAATAAGCAGACAGGCGCCTCCGTAGACCAAAGAGGTATAAAGCATCTCTTTTCCATTGTAACACATTTCTCAAAACATCATCATCTTCCTGTTTTGAACTAATATATTCATGTGTAATACCATAATGTTCCTATGTCTTACCACAGGAAGAAGTGGATTGGCCAGATCCACAAGTTTGCTGACTAACAATTAAACATAATTGACATGTGCTGTGTTTCATCCCTGATCAGATTGAAGATAGGAAGAGTTTTAGGCGCTTGTACCAATCATATTCTCGCAACGACACTGCAGTTTGTCAGTACGAGCCTCTGCTGTTGTTGTCACGCCAGCATGAGCAACATTCTACTCATCGGGAAAATCTCCAACAAACTCCCAAACCGTGTCCCATCTTCAAAATGATTCAACCGGTCTTCTATATAATAATAATAATAATAATAATATACAATAATATGCATGACGACTTTTGAGAATTTAGTGAGCTTCTGCATCCACCCCATCGCATACAGAATTAAGCGTTGCATGCGTGAAGTGAGGAACCCCGAACTGGGACATTCCATGTAACATCTCCGAAGAGAGCACCTCTGCTGCTCCAGGACCTAAACTAATGGAAGTGTGCGCCTCACTACCACGAAAATCGTCGTCAGCAATACTGGGCCCATTAACCTCAGGATCTTTGTCCTGTTCAACAAAAGAAACACTTTGTGTTTCTGGATGGTACCATCACTAAATAGAGCGGCAACATGGTCACCCCCATCATTAGGGCAAGCAACATCATGAAGAACACTCCACATGCAGGGCAGGGTGACTTCTTCGTCATTCCCGATATTGTCTTCTTCCAACAACTTTGTCAACCCTGATATTGCCTTCTGCCAAGGCGACTCTCTACACAGCACTAATTTTCCCTGCATTTATTTAAGTCAGCCATCTTCTCCGGAGAATATCTTCTTTCACAACGATCACAGTATATTCATTTATCCATATGATACGGTCTACGTGGCATCAATATAGCACTGTTGTGCACTCAACCCGCATGGTGCACTACATTAAAGGTGCATGCTTTTAAGGTATCATCTAATAATGTTTTAATCCCATGCTATTGATCGGTTGTACTTGGAACTGTTAATCGATCAAATAGTGTTGTTTCATTGCTATAACACAGCTAATAGTTATTTCTTAGTCGTACCAATTTCTTTCTTTGTAGCTTGCGCCAGCTCTGGGATGGTCACCCTTGTTTCGAGCTCGCGACCCACACAGCGTCTTGTAAACAGACTTGGTCACTGAACATAATTTGTGTGCAAGCTTCTCAACAAGAGTGTTTTAATCACGTCTATGATCATAGCCAAGCTCACTTACAAGAGAGCGGGTATCACCCGTCAAACAACTTCTCAGTTACAGAGATGTTTCTCTGTACTGGCAACCATAAATCTCGCTGGTATGTGGTTAAAAACCAGCAAATTCTGTAGCCCCATTATAGATTTCAGCAAGTATATAATGCTTAACAGCTAAATTTTCACTGAGTTTCTGTCTGATTCAAGCTAATTTCAAGCGAAGAGTTTGCAATTGCACTGTCCTTATCATATGTGTCGTCATTTGTATTTTACTGTAAGGTAGAGGGCGTGTTCATGAGTGTCTCATCATTTGATTAAAAATGAACTGTTTACACCTGCCTTATTAAGATTGTGTAATTATTACAATCAGTTTTAGTAGTAGCATTCACTCCCCAGGTAGAATAGTCCAAACACCAGGATTTCAACAAATTATTTTCAAGGCTGCCAACTACAGAGGACCACAGGCTCAAACAATCATACAAGCGTACCAGCGAGTCAACCATAAGCCAGCTTGCCCTTGTAGCTAACAATGAAACTTATCCAAAACATATATGGCGATGTTTATTTCAGTTCCTGTGATACTTTTAATACAACAATCCTTTATTAGCATCCCACTTCTGACACCAAATTGTAACGGAACACCACCTGGTCAAGCGGTACAGCTTTTGATATGGTCAGGATGTGATGGTGCTGTTACAATAAATATATGTGGGTTCGACCTGGGTCGTACACTAAACTACCGGGAAGAGAATACACAGCCAGCCATTGGTTCGGTTTCTTAAATTTATTTTGTTACCCCTGACAATAGTGTGTGCAGTCTATAGTAAGCTATCTTATAAGGCTAACTTATATTTATGACATAGGTGAACAGAACAATAAAAACAAATTACTGCAGTCGCACATTATAACACCTAATTTAACAGAACTACTAAGAGTATACATTCACTAACGACCTTAACTGTTGACATTAAGCTAGAAAGGTTTTCTTCAAGATATGCGTAAACATAACATTCTATCATTGCACATTACATTGCGTCAATTCATTGAACGTTGAGAGTCACACCAATTCAAGAGATTGGATTCCACCCAACTAGGTACATTAAACAATTCACCTAAATGGGCGCAATAACAATTCCACCTAAATGGGCGCACCAACAATTCACCTAAATGGGCGCTCCTAAATGGACGCACCAAACAATTCACCTAAATGGGCGCTCCTAAATGGACGCACCAAACAATTCACCTAAATGGGCGCTCCTAAATGAACGCACCAAACAATTCGCCCTTATTATAGTACAGCCAAATCAAAGTCAATTCCAACCCAGATGTTACTAACAATCACTTCTGTGAAGCCCACAACACTGTAACAAACTGGGTTGGTATTGTTTACAATCAGCGCCCATGAAGGAGATGTCCCTATCTAGGTGTACCAATTGGCTGCAGGTTATTAGAATGGTTACAGAGTACGCATTGGATCTATATTCCTTTATAAAGTGTTTATAAAACATAGGGGTTAGATACGCTTAGCCCATGTAGAACAAAGATAGGCTTTACGTATGTGATTGTAAATAGTTGTATAACCCATTCTCCTATGATTGACTAATGAATCTTTCCCTAACCGTTTCCGTTATACAACACAGTCTCTTAAAGAATAATAAGTTTGTGATCTAAGAAGAAATTCTTTACAGTTGACCTTGTGTTAACAATTAAAAATCAATTAAGAGGTATTCTACAAGGTGCAAATTTAGACCCCCTGCAATTCAATTGCAATGGCCACGCCTAGCTAGGTGGAACCTTTCATATATAAGTGGAAGACACTAACAGCCTTTACGAGATCATACATGTATTTGTCATTCACGTGTGATCATGCAACTGCTAGACAGTTCACACGTTTCTACTAACAACATTTGATAAGAGATCAACACTGCATCTTCTCCACCTAAACCACACTTAGATAGGCGCAAACCTCACCTAGATGGGTGAAATGTCACGCCTAGGTAGGCGCAAATCACGCCTAAATAGGCGAAATCCCCCTAGCTAGGTGATCTACTACTTTGAATAAAATTCCCATTAAACAAGATAATTTACGTTTTAACACAGCCATTATGTTAACAATTTAAGTTACTTAACATGCTTTATAAGGCATACCAAAGAGTAATTTCCTTTAACAGTCAGAAAAATAGTCACTAACAATGTGCAATATTAAGTCCCTACTTGATACTGATAGAACGTCCTTTCCCAGCCAGGCGGAACTCATCCCAGATAGGTGCAAGTACAATTCCCTTAAAACGTATAGAAATCGGAGTTACTTATTCATAACACTCTACCAGTTGCTACAACATGTTTTGACAAACACCACAAACAGCAACTACGTAGATCGTTAATGAAGTACCTTCCACCCATCCTGGCAAGGACTCATTCAGCCTAGCTAGGTAAAACATTCTTAATAAGGGGAACTAACCACCCAAAGTCGATTTTACTTTATCCGAGCCAGGCAGATTCCTCCGAGTTAGGCATAAAGGAATGTTGCTTTGAAAGGCACGATAATAAATTACTAGCTCATAGACAGCCTATGAGTTGCTACACCACGCTTTCAGAAGCGAACTACCCTCAACAGCCCAAACAGTCTATGTTTTAAATATTCGCCTACCTGGGCTACGCCTACCTCGGCGCAGCGTAACAAGGACTGTGCCTAGCTCGGAGCAAAGCTCGACCTTTGCCAAAATTATCAACAAAGAGAGTATTCAAAGTTATGACTGCTTATGAAAAGCCATTAAATTATAATTAATTTATATAGATGTATTGATAACCTGTGCCAACGTCGCCTAAAAGTAAATAAATAAATAACTAAATGTTCCTCACAGATGGACGCATGTTTCGCCTAGCTAGGCAAAACATTCGCCCAGATGGGAGTGCCGGGTCAACAACAAGCAAACATAATTCAGACTCAGGCCTAGACAGTCTAAGCCACACCATACTTCCAATCTAGGCGAACCCAGGCGTGTTTCAGCTATGGAAAGCTGAAAGACGACCTAGGCGCCTCAACTTGTTTTGGCAAAAGCCACAGCAGGCTGCTCGCAACAATCAGCAACACTGAACTTCAACCGAAACGCTCCTTATATACCCTCCAGGCTCGCGCTGGATGACGTTGTGCCTGGATGACGTCACATTCCTAACCATGCTACCAAGCATACGGAACGTTCGGTTTTTATGGTATGTTCAGTGCGCAGAGAGTTCGAACAGCTGAGCAAAAAGTAAACAAACATTTGATGGAAAATACTATTTCAAATGCGAAAGTGTGAGCATAAAAAGAATATGGATACTAAAATAAACAATAGATATTCATGGTTATATATGCACTTGGAGATGACATGGCTATTTTACACAGGATATACTCGACAAAGTTGGCACATGGTTTGCATCGGCTACGGCTATTTCGGACCGAAGATCGGTATGTACATTTTGTTAAAACAGACCTAAATGAATGGAAACAACAATGAGAACATAAGTACATAGAATAACAGAAAATAGGCAGACGCCGTTACAATATACAGTGAAATTTACTGATTTTTGACTAAACGAAAAACAACCGAAACCAAATATGTTTTTTAAAAAGAAAAATTAGTCAATATTTAGCTAAGCAAACTTACACTCCTGCTTTTCTGAGATGGGCTCTTCCGTCATTAATTTTGGACGCGTTCATTGTTGTCAATAGATGTGTTGGTAATAAAAGGAAACAACAACAAAACACCCACAAACAAGAGGCCCATGGGCCACAATGCTCACCAGAGCTCAGGGGGCCACTGCCCACTGGCAGCAATGTATTTTAATTAACCATGGAAGCCCTGTGCCCAAGGATGCTACAGATAAAATTTGGATCCAATCAGCCTAGTGGCTTCAGATTCTGATGTCGCTTGAATGTGTTGTTGCCTGACAACAGATGACAAATGACAATTTCCCATCTGTGGCAAGAAATAGGCCAAAAGGAACATTATTAAAGGAACATTTCTATGAAAGCGTGGCAAAATATTTTGAAAGACATTAATGTCATTATTCAATTTTCCCCATTATAAGTCAATGGAAACTCTTAACTTGGCATTGCAAACAAACCAAAGAGCTAAATTTCATAAACTAGAGCTCAGGTGGACACTGCCCAAAGGCAGACATGTATTATAACATGATATGATTTTAATATACCAATTATAAAGTCTCCCAAACAAAGTCCATACCCAAATGAGCACCCATGTGGACTGTATCTGAAATCTTAGGTGTTTTATAAAGTAAAGAGTAAAGAGGGTGGGGCATGGACCCAATGGAGCCCTGGTTAGTGTCAATAAATGCCTCTTATCAAAAGAAACAGAGGCATATATGGTTTAGCAGTGGGGATATGTATGGTGCCTGAGATGCAAGGCCTTTTAAGCAATGGAGGGATTCGGGCATGGCAGATCCAAGAAAAGCCCAAGATTGTTGTCACTGAATATGTCTTATCATAAGGACCAAGAGTATATATGGTTAAACGGTGGGGATCTGAATGGTTTCTGAGATATGAGGCCCTTTTATGAAGTGGCAGGATGAGAAATGCGGACCCCCCCCCCCCCTCAAGACGGGGATGACTGATGTGTCTATTAACAATGAACAATAATATATGTGATTATAGGATGGGGAATTGAATGGTTTCTGAGGTATATGGCCAATTATGTAGTGGTGTCTTATCATAAGGAACAAGAATATATATGGTTAAGGGGTGGGGATCTGAACAGTTTCTGAGATATATGGTTTTTAATGAAGTAAAGGGGTGGGGCATGGCCGGTGGCACCCCGAGGGGACCCCCATGCTGTTGTCACTGATTGCGTCTTAACACAACGAACAAGAATATATATGGATTAGGGTTGGGGCGCTGAACAGTTTCTCAGATATATGGACTTTTGTGAAGGCAAGGGGTGGAGCATGGCCGGGGTGTGCCCCTAGGTTGGTGTCACTGAATCTGTCTTATCATAAGGAACAAGAATATATATGATTTATGGGTGGGGATCTGTAAGGATTCTAGATTATTTGGCCTTTTATGCAGTCAAGGCCGCAGGAAGGATTTTGAGATTGGGGCGGCGGACGGGGTTAGGTTCGGAAGGGGGTGTCCCCCTTCCGATTGGAGATTTTTGAAAATATGACTCTAAAATGGTGCGATTTCCTGCAAATTCTGACATAAAACAACAGTAAATTTCATTGTGTTTATTCCTTTTAAAGTCAAGCATTCAAACAATAGAGAGCACATTTATACCATACTTTCAAAAGTGCGTTTCAGTTAACCAATGTTATATTCCCTAAAATGGTAACTTGTTTTACCGCAATAGACCATTAAACCGGAATTGTCTTTATTGTCAATGAAATTGTCAGTATACTATACATCAACTTCTCATATGAAGGTGCTTTAAATAAATAGTTTGTTAAACATGTTTCATGAAATAAAAACATAATAAACGTATTACAATTATTTTAAAAATCGACTTGCAGTTTGCAATCGTTTAAATATTGTAGTAAGCCATGATTAACAAAGAGCCGCCGTCTAATTAACAGGTACAACTTTATTGTTGTACCTGTTAATTAGACGGCGGCTCTTTGTTATTAAACAGAATGTGTTAATGTAGTTGTCCAATTTAGGGTCCACTTACTTTAAACGGTCGTTAATCACCATCTTATCGCCTCTGCCAATAATTGTACCGCCGCTCCAATAAACAATAAGCGATATGACACGCGCGGATTGATGTAGATTTATGTTAAATAAGAGATCAGGTGTCTTAGGTTTTAGATTTTTGCATTGAAAAAAAAATGCATTTTTGGCCAAAATATTGGGGCGGCGGCCGCCGCCCCTGCCGCCCCTATTCCTACGGCCTTGGAAGTGGAGGGGGTTGGGCATGGTCCCGGCACATCCCGGGGGACCCCCAAGTTGGTGTCACTGAATGCAACTTATCAAAAGGAATGAGAATATATATGGTTTATGGGTGGGGATCTCAATGGTTTCTGAGATAAATGGCATTTAATGAAGTGGAGAGGGTGGGGCATGTCCCAGGCACATCCCAGGGGACCCACAGGTTTGTGTCACTTAATATGTCTTATCATAAGGAACAAGAATATATATGGTTTAGGGGTGAGGATCTGAATGGTCTCTGAGATAAATGACCTTTTATGAATTGTTTGTTTGATTTGAGGTTTAACGTCCCCGTCAACACTGTAAAGGTCATTTTGGAGACGTTGCTTCCAATTTTGTGGGACTTTTACCCGATATTGAGATGAAATGACATCTCAAGCCCTGTCGCCCAATGAAACCAATAGGGTTTATTAGCATGGACGGTTCGCCTCGCACCGCAGTTCCTGGACAGGCGTAGATCCTCTAAGCGGTTTACCAGTACTAGTGTGCGGGCGGGATTCAGCTCTGCGTGGAAGCATCATGCAGCCCATATATTTCTTCAAGCCCCTATGGGCGGGGGCTTGACCTTTTATGAAGTGGAGGGGTCGGGCATGTCCCCGGCATATCCCGGGGGACCTCCAGGTTGGTATCACTTAATGCATCTTATCATAAGGAACAAGAATATATATGATTTTGGGGTGGGGATCTGTAAGGTTTCTGAGATATAAGGCATTTTATGAAGTAGAGGGGGTGGGACATGGCCCCGGCACAACCTAGGGGACCCCCATGTTGACAAAAAGCATAGGGCTAAGAGAAGTTTACTCAAGGAACATTTCTATGTAAGTTTTGTCAAAATCTCTACAATGACTTGGCAGTAAATGCCATTTTTCAGTTTTCCCCATTGTAAGTCAATGGAAACTCTAAGTTGCCATAGCAACAAAACTAAAAGGCCAAATTTCATAAAAAAAAAAAAAAAAAAAAAACAACAGAAAACCTGTAAAGGCAAATATGGTGAATATTTTCATAAAGTCTCAGCCTCCTAGAGCATATAGTTTCTGTGATTTATTAAGTATTTATTTTCTAATTTTTTTTTTTTTTGCATTTTGGTTTCCATGGCAACCAATAAAAATAATCATAGGCCTAAAAGCATATGGCAGATAGTAGATTGCCTAAGGAACATTTCTCTGAAAGTTTTGTCAATATCTGCAGAGGCTTGGCACTAAATGCTATTTTTCAATTTTCCCCATTATAAGTCTATGGAAACTCTAAGTTGCCATAGCAAACAAACTAATGAGCCGATTTTCATAAAAAAACACAAACTTTCAATCCCCCAGCCCAAGGATGCTACAGATAAAATTTGTACCCGATTGGCCAGGTGGCTTCAGAGGAGATGTCGTTTGAAAGTGTTGACGGACGCAGACGCAGACGACGGACAACTGCCTATCCTATAAGCTCCCCTGGGGCCTTCGGCTCCGGTGAGCTAAAAAACAACAACATTTTTTTGCAACCTTCTCACCTGGATCAGCACTACTTGTGAAACGGTTGTGGTAAATAGTAACACCAATTCCGCTCCTGCTCAATGAAGTATTTTTAAATAGTTTCCGCCCCATGACAAGTCCATGTAAGTAAGCCACCCTATGGAAGCCGATAGGGGACATTTTGACTTGTGACTAACGACTTGTGACTACCGACTTGCGACTTATGACTTTTTACTTGTGACTTTTGACATACCTCAAGCAACGGCCGATTTCGGACAACGACGGCTAAGATTCCGGTGAGGCAAGCGATTTTTCTCCTTCTGTTTAATATTGTTTGAAAAATGTCACCGAAAAGATCATATGGTAGGTTATTTACTCTGATTTTGTGAATTTTTAAGACTTATGACTTGTCACTTATGAATTTTGACTTATGAGTTTTGACTTGTCACTTATGACTTTTCACTTTCGAATTGTGACTTTCGACTTATGACTTGTCACTCATGACTTTTGAGTTTTGACTTGCAACGTTAGACAATTTCTTGGCGCGAATCTAAAGTAATAGGGCATAAAAACACAGGCGGTAGTAAATTGTCACTAAAACAGAGTTGATAATACATGAAACAGGGTCTTCTAAGTGGCATTTCTAAACAATATACACCGGAATTGTCACGGGCCTCCGTGGCCTAATGGATAAGAGCGCTGACTCTTAGTCATTAGGTCTCTCACCGCCGTGGGTTCGAGCCTCGCTCGGGTCACGTGTGAGACGCCAAGTTCTGCAACGGAAGGTCAGGTGGTTTTTCTCCGGGTACTCCGGTTTTCGCCCACCTATGATTAACGATCGGCTCGATATGAGTGAAATAATCTTGAAAGGGCCGTAAAACCCAAACCAAAAAAAAAAACAAAAAAAAAAAAAAAAACACCGGAATTGTCGGTGCCGTTGTCCGCTACCCGATATTTTTCGGGTTTGCACCAAAAGTCAACAAGTCATAAGTCGAAAGTGATAAGTCACAAGTCATAAATCTCAAGTCAAAGTTATAAGTCGCAAGTCATAAGTCATACAAAGATAACAAAAACAGAGTAAAAAACATAAACAAGTCTTCTTAATGGCATTCATCAAACAATATAATACAGGAGCAGCAAAATCGCTGGATCGACAACGTCGTTGACCGCCGTCTTCCACTGCGTCAGATTTGTCGAAAGTCAAAAGTCATAAGTCGCAAAAATGAGGCATGCAACTCCGACGTCGCAAGTCATAAGTCACAAGTTCAAAAGTCACAAGTCAAAATGTCCCCTATCGGCTTCCATACCACCAGGTTTGAAAGGGGAAAAGTTTTGCAGTGGTTTACCCCAAATGTTTATTGCTGCTCCAAAACATACTTTGTACATACTCGTTATATCACCTTCATTTGGACGGATCTCGCGAGGTTTTATTTGTTTGTGTTGAGGTTTTTAGTACTCGTCAAAATTGTTAAGGTCATTTTGGAGACGTTGCTTCCGATTTTGTGGGACTTTTACTCGAAACTGAGATGAAACGACATTGCGAAGAAACTGTTAGCCCGACCTGTATGGGGTGCCGTTTTACTATTTAATCCATATTTATAGATGTGTGTGTGTGAATTCGGGTTTAACGTCGCTTTCAACAATTTTTCAGTCATATCACGACGGTGTCTGGTTGCGACAGGGAGCCCAATGCTCACGTTTATAGTGCTGCCTCACTGAAGTATCATGTCCCAGACACATTACATGATACCACACCCAGTCACATTATCCTGACACTGGATCGACCAGTCCTAGCTCTACCCCGTAAATCTGAGTGCCAAGCGAGGAGCAGCTAGTACCATTTTTAACGACTTTGGTATGTCGCGGCCCGGGATCGAACCACAGACCTCCCGTTCCCCGGAGCGGACACTCTACCAACTGAGCTATCGGGGCCGGTCCCATATTTATAGATATCCAGAATTCGATTTATGGATAAATCAACCGAATAAGGGATATCCATAATTCGAATCTATAAATCGAATTATCTCTTATCGTCTGGTCTATGTCTACACTGTTTGCCAAACCAAACACATGATTCCAGACAAGATTTTACAGAGAACTTCCTTACATGTACGCAACACTTTGACCTCATAGTGGAACAAATAACACTGCTGTTTTTGGGTCGATGGCCTTGTCAATCGACCCAAAGTTACTTAGCAGAATAGATTTTCAGTGCTAAAGTCCAAATGACTATGAATAACTTTTTTATAGAAAATAGTTGCAGTAAAGTCAGAGTGTTGCGTAAGAGGGTTACCTCTGAATCATATGCTGGGCTTGGCAAACTGTAAACCTAAACCAGACGCCACAGCACGAGGCTTCTGATCAAGAGCAACACTATTTGCTTAAAAACCGGAATTTTAGGATTGAATGAATCAGTTTAAACCATAGTCCAGGACTATTTCTTCGCATTATGACAACACACCCGTAAGGCATGGTGCATTTTTTACATTTCTCAGCAACGGACGTTTTTCTGATGAAAATTTGTGACATTTTTCTTATTTTTACTCCAGATATAGGTTATGGGTGCTCGTTAGAACCGCCTCGTTGAGGCAGTTCAAACGAGTACCCACAACCTATGTTTTGGAGCAGTATTCAGAAAAATAATATAGACCCCCGTAAACCCCACAGAGTGGAGTTTAGGGGGTGTTCATTTCACGGACATGTTCACGTGATGGACTTACACAGAGACAATCGACCCACCAGTACTCTCAGTGCTTTTCGAGTAATTTATTTCTTCCTCAAACTACAGCAAGGCCCCCGCCCATCGGGGCTTGAAGAAATAGATGGGCTGCATGATGCTTCCACGCAGAGATGAAAATGATCCGCACAAGAGTACTGGTAAAGCGCTTAGAGGATCTAAGCCTGTCCAGGCAAAGCGGTGCTTATAAACCCTACTGGTTTCATTGAGCGGCAGGGCTTGAGATGTCATTTCATCTCCGTGTCTGGTAAAAGTCCCACAAAATTGGAAGCGACGTCTCCAAAATGACCTTTACAGTGTTGACAGGGACGTTAAACCTCAAATCTAACAAACAAACAAACATCAAACTACAGCATAGACTGTGTGTAATTGGTAGTTCCGGCTCGTTGAGGTTTCGAAATCTAAATGTGTCAATCAACCCGGAGTTACTAAGCACAGTGTCGTTTCGTTGCTGATGTTAACGTGACTATCGCTGATTGTGACGGTTATTGGCCCTTGTCCAGCTGAGCCCGGATATGCTTTACCTTTCAAACATTGTAGATCAAGATCAGATGGCTTCTTAAGAAGCCATCTGATCAGGATCTACATTGTTTGTCATTCATATTGTGAATTTGTTGCAATAATTTGCATCAAGTAATCTAATTGGTTGATAATCGGTAGTGGGTGTGGCAGATTAAAATATTCTGCAGGACAAGTTTTAACAGAATATAGCCGCGTTATTCTTACCACTGCGATAGATCAGAGTGTTACGTAAAAATATAGACTGGAATCATGTTTTGGGGTTGTTGGCAATTAATGTAGACTCGCCACAGAACGCGGATTCCATGTTTGCTTATAGAACAGGAGATTTTGAACGAAACAGTCTTAGCCCCCGTTCTTCCATTTTTTTCTCCAGTCTAAACTCATTCGAACTACCAATGCTGTCAGAGCACCCCCGTCCATTGTGGGGTGGAGAAATAGATTGGCATGCATTGTGCTTTCGCGCAGAGCCGAAACCAACCGAATTTGAGTACTGGTAAGTTGCTTGAATGTATTAGCCTGCCCAGGAAAAGTGTTGCTTGCTCCTTTGTTTGGGTGGTAGGGGTTGGGATGTCATTTCGTCTTCAAATCTTCAAAATGACCTAAATAGTTGACGGGGAGGTAAAACCTGAACACAAACAAACAAATGATCTCAGTGCTTTCTGCTTTGATCATCTATTGAGTCAAGGAATTGAGGAGCTTACATGAGTACTCATGATTAATTAAATTTATTAAATGAGTTGAGGAAAAGATATAAAATGTGAGGCTTTGCAATCGAGGCTTGAAGAAATAGATGGGCTGTATGATGCTTCCACGAAGAGCTGAAATCGACCGCATGACGGGGAAATTAAACCTAGAATCAAACAAAATCGACAAGTTTATTAAATTCAATAATGCGTAATTTAAATGGGGGATCTTACATGAGTGTTCATGTATTATTGAATTTATTAAAAACGAGTTTAGGAAAAGGGATAAAAAGCGAGTTATTCCTTTTCCTAAACGAGCTTAAGAAATTTAATAATACATGAGCACGAGTGCAAGATTCTGTTTATCTTGTGACATTCAAAATGCATTTTATTCACGATTTTGTAACAAAAATATCAACATCGGTCATAAGTAAACGCAACGTCGTTAATGACGTCGTGCATGTAACGTTACGCGACGTATAAAACAAGTGGATTAGCGAATTTATTACATGCCATTTTTACATTCTTAGACGCAAATACTGTTAAATCTCATATAAGTGTTTTTTATTTATTATTATTATTTTTTTTTTTTTTGGAAATTGAAAAAAGGTTAAACACCTACCTTCAATTAACGAAATCCCCCAAAACAGGCAAAGTGATAATATTGTTGTCATTTTTTCTAATGGTGTTTCTTTTTCTGATTTTTCATTGATTTCATATGGTAATAATTTTTGTGTACATGATATCGACTCTTTGGAAATACTCCAGTGCAAACACAATACGTCATTCTACTGATTTTGGGTATAGTGTTTTTTGTTTACATATCGTGTCATAGGCTACTTTTATCTTTTGCTTTAACCCATACAATGCCAGTCGCGACAATTGTCGTCTGCCGGTTACCTAAAAAGTATTTTTTTTTTTTTTTGCAAGCAGTGTGGACCCATATAAGACTGCTCTCATCTGGGTCCACACTGTTTGTCTGCAAGTAAAAACATTCTTTAGAAAGTTTGCAAAAATTCAGCAGACGACATTAGCAGACGAAGTTTTTATCGGCGTCTTAAGGTTTAAAAACAGGTAAATGGGACAATATCGATCATAGAATGATATAGTAAAATGATTTTCAACGTGTACGTCATATTCTAATCCCTTTTCCTAAAAGAAAAATAAAAAGAAATTGTTTTGTGTAATAAACAGACCCATTGGGCACATGCCGTTTAAACAATGTCGCATCAGCGTCGATGCCATGTCACGACGCTGTATCGACGTTTATGTTGAGCCGGAAAGTTTACCATTCAACACGACAGACATTACTATAACTAGTATTTCGCCAGAAACAAGGAAGAGAATGAGCAAGGCTGCGTGAGCAGGGGCGTAGCTACCTGTACGCAGATACGGATTTGCGTACATTACTCAATACAGCGTAAAAATAGACGTGGAAGAACTTGAGAAGAAGAATAAGAAGAAGAAGAAGAAGAAGAAGAAGAAGAAGAAAAAGAAAAAGAAGAAGAAGAAGAACTGTATGTGTCTAGGATATACGCAACACTATTAATTGGCTAGCATAGTTGCCTCCTTCGCCATGGGGACCGCACTTACAGGAAAGAATTTGCTCCCTGAAGGGAGCAATTTTTTTCCTGTAAGAGTGGTCCCCATTTGGTAAACGGAATTATTTGTTTTAGTATTTTTTGGTTTGCGTACAAATGGTTTTCTTTTAGCTATATACGCCCCTAATGAAAGAACGTTGCCCTACCCGGCGCTGATCAAACTCACGGCCTCTTGGTCACAAACCAGACGCGCATTCGACTGCTTCAATGAACAAAAATAATGATAACAATGACAGAATTTTCAAACGGGGACACATCTAGCAACAGCTACTCTTCCAAACATCCTCGGTAAGAGGGTCTATTCACATATTATGCAGAAATAAGAAAAGAAAAACAACAGTACTTTTCGCATGAAGCTATGCTCCCATAATACTGGCAAAAAAGGAGGGAGGATAACCGCTTGTGAACTGGTTGGTAGTATAATTTCCTACCAGCACTATTCTTACGTAGGCAGCTTCGATTTTTAATGCAAGGGAAGTAAGTCATGCTGCTTTGCGTTTAGGTTATTTTGAACACCTCAAGCCCTACCGCTCAAGGACACCGCTGGGGTTAAAGGATCGGTCCCACTCGCATCATTTTTGTGGGCAAGCTTAGACATTCTAAGCGGTTTACAAGTACTCAAGTTCGTTCAGATTCAGCTATGCGCGAAAAGACCATGCACCCCTATTTATTTCTTCAAGTCCCGCCCCCACCCTATTGGTTTTATTGTGCGACAGGGCTTGAGATGTCATTTCATCTCAATGTCGGGTAAAAGTCCCACAAAATTGGAAGCAGCGTCTCCAAAATGACCTTTACAGTGTTGACGGGGACTTTAAACCTCAAATCAAACAAATCAAGTCCCGGGAGGCGCATACTGTTACAAAGTAGAAGCCTCCGCCGCTCAGTGCTTCGCAAACCAGTTCGTGGGATAGATATTGGGCTTATTCAGACTTTCGGACGAGTCTTTAAACCGAAGTCTCGTCGCCATATGACAGATGTACCCCCCCCCCCCCCCCCACACACACACACACACTTCCGTCTCCCCGTCCGACTGTCATGCCTGGCATACCTTGTGGTCAAGGCTGGTGTCACTAAACATGAAAATGACGTCGTCAAGTGATATGGCGGGCACATCAAAGCGATTGTAGGAAATAAGAGCGGCATGCGAGAACTAAAATCTGTCATGGATAGCCGGTCCGCCCCTCACGCACATACAAGATTCTCATGAATAATCGTATACAATCATATAATTCTTCGGATGTAAAGGATGAACTACTCATGTTGAACTTTTTCCTTCATTCGCCGGAAATTACCGAGTTGAATATCGATTTCCGTAGGAAATCGGCAGTTAAAGTTACCTGTATATTTTGAAGGTTTTTTATATTAAAATTATGAAGGAAAAAAATCTTAACTCCTCGTATCTTATTTATCCTTAACACTAGAAAAAAGTCACTGTTATCCTCATGTAAAAAAATTATTCAGTTTTTATTTGGTGCATTTCAAAGTGATGAATAATTAATTCTTATTGCTTCCATCTGCAATTTAATGTCATGCCTATATGCTCCATAGACGGCAATGCATTTTTAAAGAAAACGTTCAGATTTCCATGTTTGGTTGCCAATATTAAATAGAAATGATTTGTTTGGAATTAAGTCACTGTTATATACTGTTAGACTGTTGTTCAAAGTTTACGATGATATAAAGTTTTTTTCTACTGAAAAATGATAAATTGCTTCCCCGAGAGCTTAAAAATCGTTTATAAGCTGTTTTTCAGTACTGCAGTTCATGATGCGAAAATCGCTAAGTCCACATTATATGCTTTAATTTAACAATGAGTTGGCGCGTGCCCGTCGTCCCCCACTATGTGTTACTCTTTAAAGTGTCAATCATGTGTTACCCTTAAAGTGCCAATCATAATATTGAAGATAACAATTTGATTAATTAAATTAAATAAATAGATAAATAAATAAATAAGTAAATAAGGTAACAGTCTCATCATTGTTCACTTTTTGTGATTGATTTGATAGACAATTTTTGTGGTGTCTTGATTTATGTACAATTTTATTAACTCTTAAAGTGTAACTCATAACTAGTGCAGATGACATTTTCCAGGTTTTGAGTTGATTAATTTCGAAAACACGTCGATTAAAAAATATTGAAAATTTTATCACTAAAAAATGAAAGTATTCAGATAAAAAAATTGCTACTTTTCGTATTTCTTCTGGAAACATAAATTGATGGAATCGTTAGTTCCACCTCAGCGAGGCGGTTCTTACTACAAACAACAATACATGTTTTAGCAGAAATAAGAAAAATAATGATCCATATTTTATTACATAAAAGTGGGTAATATGGGGTGTTTTTGTGATGTGATCATAAAACTATTGCAGCCCATTCACATATTAATTGCATGCCTCATTTTAATAAATAAATAAATAAATATGCCGTATCTGTAATCACCTTCTGTGACCGACTTTTAAGGCACTTTTTAGATCTTTCTTGAATTCTTAAAGTGTCAACCATAGCTCGACAAAAAACATTTTTCGAAATTGTGTTAAAATTGTTTAGGACAAACTTTTCAGCCGATTCAAATATGAGTGAAATGCCCTTTATAATAAATAAATAAATACATAAATAAATAAATAGGCTTATCTGTGTTTACACATTATGTAACTTTTATGACTTCCTTTCAATTATTCAGGGAATATCTTATACAATATACTGTATATCGGTGTAGTGTTAACTCTTAAAGGCATTTATTCTCGTTTATTGAGGACCATCATTTCATTACATTATATTATGTAGCCCTCAGTGCTGACTGAAGAGAAGTCCTCTGTCTTCAACAGGTAATGGGCCTCCTTGGGGAAAAATCAATAGTTTACTAACTGTTGGCAAGAGTGTACCTTATTGATTTTCCCCTTAAGTGTCTCAGTCAGGGATTCAACAAAAGCTACTAATCACCATATTAGGGTCTGCCTTTGATCTGCTTCAGAGAGTATATCAAAGGGGGCAATAAAACAATTATGAGCACACGGTGTGTCCTACCTTACAAGAATAAATGCCTTTAAGGTGTCAATCATGACTTGGGAAGACAACATTTTTCAAAATGTGTTTACCTATAAGTTACTTTTTATGGCGTCCTTTTAATTATTCAGGACATATCTTATACAATATACTGTATATCGGTGTAATGTTAACACTTAAGGTGTCAATTATGACTGCGTCAGACCATCACGAAAATTTGACCCCCTATAACCCCACTTTCATATAGTAAAACTTGGGTTTGCAGGGGTATACATTATTTTTTTATTTCTTCTTAAAAACATAGATTGTGGGTACTCGTTAGAACCGCCTCGCCGAGGCGGTTCTAACGAGTATCCACAATCTATGTCTTGAGCAGAAATAAGAAAAATATCTTTTTTTTTTTCATCTGAAAATTTTCATTTTTGGTGGTAAAATTTACAATGTATATGTATAGGCGTGTTTTCGTCATGGAACAAAATTGGTTTTAATGTAAGAACTTTATCATCTGAGTTCATCTGGGCTCCCGCCCAAAGGGGTTTGAAGAAATATATGGGCTGCATGATGCTTCCATGCAGAGCTGAATCCGGTCCGCACAATAGTACTGGTAAACCGCTTAGAGGATCTAAGCCTGCATGTCCAGGAACCGCGGTGCGAGGCGGATGCTAATAAACCCTATTGCTTTCATTTGGCGACAGGGCTTGAGATTTCAATTCATCTCAATGTCGGGTAAAAGTCCCACAAAATTGTAAGCAACGTCTCCAAAATGACCTTTACCGTGTTGACTGGGGCGTTAAACCTCAAATCAAACAAACAAACAAAATCTGAGTTCATCTTGATCGAGTCTTATAGGCGTGTGTTCGTGATTGGCTAACAATATTTTTCATGGCGTTATTTATTTAAATAAATAGATAAAGTAAATGCATAAAAAGATCGGAGTCAAGAGATTTCACGTATCATATTTGACCATAATCCTTATTTAAAATCACTGGACAAGAGACTGACAAGAGATATAGACCCAATATTCTACATGTCAAAAAAACCAAACAAAAAAAAAAAAAAAAAAAAAAAAAAAACACTACTACTACTACTACTAATAATAATATTGATAATTATTATTATTATTATTATTTTATTATTATTATTATTATTATTAAGCAATTCTACATAATGTAGCTCTTCAATATGTTAAATATGTTCGTTCATACTAGATGGCTCGAAATGAAAAGGCATGGTTGTTACTTTAAGAAGTTCTTTTTCACATTTAGATAGCCTTAATTTGAGCACTAGCGCTCCTTTGAATACCTACAGGTAGATCAAAGTGTCATATCTGCAGATAAATGATTACTGATTCCCTGAGGTCAGCGACTAGAGAAAAAATATTGGCTATTCTGTACCTTGATCACAGTCGTGTACAGGGAGATAACTCGAATATCTCGCCCAGATATGTTTTAACGGAAATTCACGACTTATTCCGATCGCCGCCTATGAAGGAAAAAGTTCGGTATGAGCCTCACGACCCAGGGATTGTAGGTTCGATTCCGGGTTTCTCCAGACTTTCTGAGTAGTCATTAAACAGATGTCCCGTCTTCATACGACCTTAGTTGATTGCCGTCAATGCATAGGTCAGACACGAATGGGAAAGCCAGTGTCCATTGAGGGAAGCTATTTCTTCTCTGCACCATCTCAAATACACGTTTGTTTGTTCTTAAAAAGGGCTGTTTGGGTACAGACTATAGGTATTTGATTGAAATTAGAAAATTACGTACATTATAACTACAGAATAAAATAAAATTTTTGATATAGAATGAATAGCGCCATGAAACATGTATATCCGTCAAATACGGATATTAAGTCAAGTTAGTGAGAAATGTCCGCTGTAAATCTGTTTTTGCCCTTAGCGACCAATCAAGGTGCTGATAAGACTGCGCGGTCCGCGCAGTCTTATCAGCACCTGAGTGTTCGCAGCTTGGATTTTACACCACCACTAGTCTCTGTGGTCTTCCCCGCTCATCGGGGCTAGGAGAAACAGGGGGGCTGCATGATGCTTCCACGCACAGCTGAATCCTTTGGGGTGCCGATTTATTATTTAATCCAGATTTATAGGTATACATAATTCGATTTATGGGTATCCATAATTCTAATTATGGATATCCATAAATCAGCCGATTAAAAGATATCCATAAATCGAATTATAGATATCTATAAATAGAATTATGGATATCCATAATTCGATTTATGGATATCATTGATTCAGATCGATTTATGGATATCCATAATTCTAATTATGAATATCAATAAAACAAAATATAGATATCAATTATTCCGCTGATTATGGTTATCCATAATTCGATTTAATGATATCCATAGTTCGAATTATGAATATCTATAAATCGGATTGAATTAATGATATGCATATTTCGAATTATGGATATCCATAATTCACCGCAAAAGCCTTTGATTTTAGCCATTATTTACTGTATTTGAATACAAAGTATTCATAATTCGAATTAATGATATCCATAAATGGACCGAATTATGGATATACATAATTCTTAATAAAGATATCCATAATTCGAATTATGGATATCCATAAATCGATCTGTATTAATGATATCCATAATCGAATTATGGATATCCATAATTAGATTTATGGAAATCCATAATTCGAATTAATGATATCCATAAATCAGCCAAATAATGAATATCCATAATTCAAATTATAGATATCCATAAATCGAATAATGGAAATCCATAATTCGATTTATGATGTCGTTAATTCAGATTGATTTATGGATATCATAATTAGATTTATGGATATCCATAATGCGAAATAAATTTATGGATATCCATATTTCGAATTATGGCTATCACTAATTCGAATTATGGATATCCATAAATAATTAATGATATCTATAAATAGGGGATAAATAGTAAAACGGTACCCCAAAACGAGTACTGTGAAACCGCTTAAAGGAGCTAAGCCTGCCCAGGCAAAGCAATGCGAGTCGGACCGTCCAAGCTTATAAACTATTGGTTTCGCTGGGCGACAGGGCTTCAAATGTCATTTCACCTCAATGTCGGGTAACATTATGAAAACACGCCTATTCAAATATATAGAAAATGTTACCACCAAAAAATGAAGATTTTCAGATTAAAAAATCTGATATTTTACACATTACTGTTCAATCATAGATTGTGGGTACTCGTTAGAACTGCCTCGGTGAGGCGGTTCTTGCAAGTACCAACAATCTGTTTTTGAGCAGAAATAAGAAAAATAATGTATACCCCTGTAAACTCCCAGTTTTATTATACAAAATTGGAGTTTAAGGGGGTCAAAATTATATAGGCGTGATTTCGTTATGAAGTCCCGCAAAATTGGAAGCAACGTCTCCAAAATGACCCAAATAGTGGTGACGGGGACGTTAAACCCCAATTAAAACAAAACAACAAAACAAACCACTAGTTTCTACTCTTGCTATTTTTTACAATCTGTGTGACCGAGCAGACCCGCACAAATTACTTGTCGTACGTGACAGCTCAATTTACAACAATAACGCTAACGTGGCCTTGTGGATAAAGCGCCGACTCTTACACCCTGGGCTAGGAGGAGATGTCGTTTAACCTTTTTTTTTCGATTTTTAGTTCTGGCAGCCATTTTGTTCAGTATAGTGGAACCAGTTTTGCAATTTCGGTAGACGGTCACCCAAGGATCATTTCTGTGCATTTATTTTTAAATCGGGCCAGTGGGCTAGGAGGAGATGTCACTAAAACGGTTTTATATTTTTAGCTCTGGCGGTCATATCGTTCAGCGGAGCGGTACCAGTTTAGCAATTTTGGTAGAGGATCACCAAAGGAACATTTCTCTGAAATTACATGTATTTTGAAATTGGGCCAAAGGGCTAGGAGAAGATGTTAATTAAATGTTTTTTTTTATTATATTTTAGCACTGGCGGCCATACGGTTCAGCGGAGCGAGCCAATATAGCAGTTTTGGTAGCGGGTCATCAAAGGAACATTTCTGTGAAAGTATTTTGAAATTGGGCTAGGAGGAGATGCCGTTCAAAGGTTTTTCTATTTTTAGCTCTGGTGGCCATTTTGTTCAGCAGAGCGGAACCATTTTAGCAAGTTTGGTGGAGAGTCACCCAAGGATCATTTTTGTGAAATTATTTTGAAAACGGGCCTATTTTTAGCTCTGGCGGCCATTTGTTAACGGAGTGGAACCATTTTAACGGTTTTGGTAGAGGGTCACCCAAGGTACACTCCTGTGAAATTATTTCAAAATCGCTTCACCCGTTTAGGAGGAGATGCAATTTGAAGGAATTGTTGACGACACACGACGCACGACACACGACGGGCGCCGGACACAGGCCGATCACGACAGCTCACCTTGAGCACCTTGTGCTGAGGTGAGCTAAAATGGTTGGTTTAAACTATTTATTATTCATACAGTAGAACTTCGATGGCTCGAACACCGATGGCTCGTTTACCATGTCTGAGTCGAACCCGTTCTTGAGTACCTAGGGAAATCCTCTAGATAAGAACTAGAGAGGGTAAGATTTATGATATGTTCGTGTTTTATCTTGCGAATGTATGCTGTGTGTACTCATTAGAATCGCCTCAATGAGGCGATTCTAATGAGTACACACAGCACACATGTTTCAATACAGAACACCGAAAGATGTCCTAAAGTATCTCGTTATGCCTCCTGGCAGTAGCCGTCAGTGGCTCGAACTACCCCTGTCTCGAACCTTTTCATGGTCCCCAAGGTGTTCGAGCCATTGAGGTTCGACTGTATTTACATGAGATATGATACACGATAAATGATAACACTTATCATTGATGTGGCAATAAGTCTTCAGATTAAGTATATAGAACATGTTACTTGAAAACATGACAAAAGCAAGAAAGGAGAAAAGGAAAGAAATGACCGCTTAGAACTTGTGTTGCACTCCAGTGACCGAGGAGTTCTGAAATGACATATTTTGGAGATGATGCAGACTAGAACACTGTTTCAAAGAGGTGCTGAGAAAAGTTTTACTACATAAATCTGCCTGATTTTATAAAGTAGTCCTGTACCTGAATAGAACGAGCTTCACTTTCTGAAATTGTTTCTCTTGCACCCCGAATAAAAAGTCGCGTAATGTGTAATTATTCAGCTAAGCAGGTAGGTATCTAGCTCTTGCATTTGTGAACCTAGGGCAGATAAAAAAAAAAGAAATGATACGCACTCTCAAAACTCCCATACTGGCATGAGGGGTCTATTACATTTTTCATGTAGAGATGGGAGTTGAGAGAGCTACATTCCAGTCTTATCCTTGAATGTTATATTTGCGCGATCCAGCGTTTTTATATTTTGGTGATTTCTTGAGGTCCATATTTAGACGGAACTTAAATGTAGAAACAGATGTTGCTTGCTTAGACTCTTCAGACAGGTTGTTCCATGCACGAATAGTTGATGGAAAAAAGGAGTTGTAGAACAAATTGGTATTGGCATGATAATTTCGAATATCATTTGCTTTTACAAGGTTGTATCTATTGGTTTTCTGAGTTAGTGGGGGCACAAGGTCAGAGAGATAGTTTGGAGCAAGGCCATTTACTATTTTATAAACAAAATATAACTTTATGTTTGTTTCTGCGATTCTGAAGTGATTCCCATCCTAAGTCGGCAAGTAACTTTTCTATACTGCATGCTCCAGTAATAACCTCGCCACTTCGATATGTTTGGCATCAAGTTGTTTCTTAGTTTCTGCTGAGCAGTTATCCCAAACTGAATCACAGTATTCTAAGAGTGGAAGAATGAACGCCACATATATTTGCTCTAGAGCTTAACGACAGAGCTCTTATGAGGTTCAACTGAGTACAGGCCTTGGCCATTATATCATATAGATGGTTTGACCTGGTACATGAAGTGGAGGAAGTTAGTGAGTGTCTGTATCAGTAAGCACGGTATTGGTCATGAGTAATGGTGGATGCTGTTGCGGTAGTAATTTCCGTGAGATGAGCATTGAGAAGGTTTTATTGGCATTTAAGGAGACTAGCCAATTTTCAGTCCAGTAACAGATATATCTTAGTCAGTGTTTAGGGAATTCGCAGCTGAATGGGGAGTGTCTACAGTGACGTAAAGACTTGTGTCGTCGGCACTGAGCAGCCTATAACCTTGACAATGCCATTTATATAAACACGAAATAAAAGTGGGCCTAGAATTGAGCCTTGTGGTACGCCTGCTTGAACAGAAGTCCAATCAGAGGCTTGTACATGTACATTCAGGACAGAAAGGTAACTATAAAACCATCGAATTATCTTGTCAGAACACCCTATTCTCGAGAGTTTGTGAAGTAATCCCCTGTGCCAGACTTTGTCGAAGGCCTTACTGATACCTTAGGATATCGCCCTTACTTCTTTTACGCTATATACAGCTTCTCAAAAGGTATGGTAAGTATGAAGTAGTTGGTAGGTGGTGGAGTCGCCTTGGACGAAGCCTGACTGAAATGGTGTAAGTGACTTGTTTGCGATAACATAATTGTACACATATTTGTGGACACAGCGTTCCATAGTCTTTCCAAGAGAACTTAGAAGGGTAATGGGTCTATAATTGGAAGGTGGTTATTAAGGGATACTTTCCGTTATGTTATATAGCTGAGTCCAGAGAAAACTTGTCTTCGGGCATCTACGCTCAGTACGTTTAACGACCCAGTCAATACAGCCAAGCCGCTGAAAAATTGCGATGTCTGTCAGCTTAGATTTTCTGCACAGCTGATAAGAAAATGAGCAAAATTAGTTCATTCCCCACAATGTAATAGATTCTTTACTTTTGATTGTTTTTCATTCAGTTGGTATTTTATTTCATTGTTTTTGGTTTGAGCCTTATTCTAACATGACTTATACATTTTCCCACTGAATATATACATACATGTCCACAAAATCTCCTTATGATACTTGCAGTATAATTCCATTTTGGATATTTATAACAGTAGAAAAATCCGTCCCGAGGGATCACTGTCTGGCATCACTCGGCAAGCCTCGTGATGCCGGACAGTGACCCTCGGGACGGATTTTTCCATCCACCCCTCACACCCATATAAGATTCTTATAATCTTGCAAGGATCAAACCTGGATGCTAGAGCAAAGACTTGCAGCAACCACTACCATCATGACACGCTCAAGTTTCTTGCGGTGGGAATAATGACTCATTTGTCCAAGTGTTTGGAGTAGTGTGGGGATGGGGGTGGGGGTGGGGGGGTGGTCAGCGAAGGTAATAACAGGATAATTAGGATTCTAGTATGAAAAACTCGAACATACATCATTACATGTAGAGATCAAGTTCTTGCTGACGGGGAGTTTTTGATTGAATAAGACCAGTTCCTTGTGGTGCCTCTGGTTGTTCCACCTTCTAAAATAATCCCAAAGGATGTGTGGGATGTTGTAGAAGACTTCACTAGCAAACTTAATTCAAATGATAGTAAAATGAGCTCGCAGGCATCCATATTTGACCTTGACCCACATTTCATGGTTCATTCATTGGAAACTATTGCGACCACCCTAGTGTTCTCCCTAATGTTCAAGTCCATTTCTCAAGAACTATAAGAGCATCATTAATGATAATTAGTACAGACTTACATCTATGGATAGCAATTTTACGGCAAGCATCCATATTTGACCTTGACCTACATTTCATGGTTCACTGACTTTGGAAACTATTGAGGAGACCCTAGCATTCACGGTAATGTTCAATTCCGTTTCTCAAGAACTAGAGCATCATTAATGATAATTGGTACAGACTTGAATCTATGGATAGCAACTTTAACGCAATCATCCAAATTTGGCCTTGACCTACATTTCATGGTTCACTGACTTTGGAAACTATTGCGGCCACCCTAGCGTTCACCCTAATGTTGAAGTCCGTTTCTCAAGAACTATAAGTGCATCATTAATGATACTTGGTGCAGACCTGCATCTATGCATTGCATATATGCATAGCACCTTTAACACAAGAATCCATATTTGACCCTGACGTACATTTCATGGTTCACTGACCTTGGAAAACTATGGCGACCAACCTTCCATTCACCCCAATGTTCAATTCCATTTCTCGATAACTGTATGATCTTCATTAATGATACTTGGTATAGCTTGTATCTAAGGACGGTAACTTCAATGCAAGCATCCATAGATGACCATGACCTACACTTCATGGTTCCCTGATTTTGGGAACAAAAAGGACCAAGCTACCGTCCACCCTAAAGTTCAAGTCCATTAACCAAGAAGTAATGATACTTTGTACAGACTTGCATCTATGGATGACAATTATTATGCAAGCATCCAAATTTGACCTTGACCTACATTTCATGGTTTACTGACTTTGTGAAATATTGCTACCATCTGATGTTCACCCTAATGATCAAGTCCGTTTCTCAAGAACTATTAGACCTTCATTAATGATACTTCGCATAGACTGCATTTAGGGATTACAATTTTAATGCAGTCATCCATATTTGACCTTGACCTATATTTTATGTTTAACTGGCTTTGTGAACTATTGCATCATCAACTTTAGCATCCACCATAATGGTCAAGTCCATTTCTTAGGGATTATAAGAGCCTCATTAATGATCCTTGGTACAAAGTTGCATCTGGAGATGACAACTTCAATGCAAGCATCCGTGTTCGACCTTGAGCTATAGTTCATGATTCAATGACTTTGCACCCCAACAGGTGCGACATAGCTTTCAGTGGATTCTCGTTTTGTTTTGGGTTTTACAGCCCTTTCATGATTATTACACTTATATCTAGCTGGTCATAATTCAGAGGTAAACAAAAAGGAGTACCCAGAGAAAAACCACCAGACCTTTGGTTGCAGAACTTTGCCTGTCTGAGCCATTCCAAAAACATTGGAGACCTTATGTTTAAGATATGTGTGTTTGATATGTGTGTTTGAGTTTTACTTCCCACTAACATTTCGGCCCCCGCCCATAGGGGCTTGAAGAAATATATGGGCTGCATGATGCTTCCACGCAGAGCTGAATCCGGCCCGCACACTAGTACTGGTAAACCGCTTAGAGGATCTAAGCCTGTCCAGGAACCGCGATGCGAGGCGGACCGTCCATGCTAATAAACCCTATTGGTTTCATTGGGCGACAGGGCTTGAGATGCCATTTCATCTCAATGTCGGGTAAAAGTCCCACAAAATTGGAAGCAACGTCTCCAAAATGACCTTTACAGTGTTGACGGGGACGTTAATGCTATGTTCCCACTATCACGATTCGCGCCACGATTGCAATCGTGTTCTTAATCGTGGACTAATCGTGGTGATCCTATCAGATCTTATCAGATCTTGAGGGCAGTCGTGGCAATCGTGTTAATCGTAGAAAATTTTTGAACGGTTCAAAATTTTTCCACGATCAACACGATCGATTTCAAATCGGGATCATCGTATCACATCGTGTTGCATCGTAACAAAGCGCGACGGATCGCATCTAATCTAACTTCCAAATCGCGGTGATCGGGGCCAATCTTGGACAAAACAAGCACCGCGTTCTGTTGAGATGTGTTGCGATATCACAAGATCTGTCACGATTTGTGACGCTCTGTCGGGTCCCATTGCTCAAGACCTGTCACGAATGACTCGTGATCAGATACGAGATGATACGAGTAAATGTGATAAGATACGAGTAGGCTACGTTTTTATACGAACGTTCACGATCTATTACGAGTTCTCAGGATTTAATGTGATTCATTCAGCGATCTGCTCATGAGTGAGGGAGTGAGTGTATTTCAGTTTTGCGCCCCACCAATAACTAAGGTCATATGGAGACGGAACCTCGGTTTATATACTCATCCGAAAGTCTGGAGAAGCCCGGGATCGATCCTGCAATCCCTGGTTTATACCGGCCTTTGTTAGTACTTTTAAAGCCTATGAAAGATGCCATCCAAGGGTAATGGAAGCTAAAAATGGAAAAGGCAAGCCTGAACCATCCCAGTCAGAGAAGTTGCCACATTGTCATCATCCGCAACTCCTACCATCATCAAAGGTTGGGGGTCAGTGTTTATGCTGTAAAAGTTCAAGAAACAATTAGGTCCAAGGTCAGTCCGGCTGTATATATACCAGTCGGGGTCAAGTCGTAGCTCAAATCGTGATCGCCATCTATCATGATCGTGAAAAACATCGAGACGACAACTGTATGCTATCGTAACGGAGCGCATCGGCTCGTGGTGAGCGTATAAGAACGTATCTGCACGTATCAGATCGTCCTAATTCGGGGTACTCGATCGTGATGATCGTTCCAGATCGAGACCAAGTCGTGGACTCGATCGCAACAATCCTATCGGAACGCATTTGGTCGTATCTGAACGTGAGAGCAGACCGTGACTGATCGTGATACCTGAAATTGACAAATCGTGATTGGATTGCATCCGAGCGCAACGAATCGTAGCAGAACGTATCGACTCTCATCACCTCGTATCCAAACCTGAACTTTCAGAGAATATTCCACGACCAGCTACGAATGGCCAATCGTGGCGTTCGTAACGGATCGCACGACAGTGGGAACCTAGCATAAACCTCAAATGAAACAAACAAACAAACCCACTAACATTTAAAATCAAACGAAGATGTGACCTCGGTTTAGAGACTCATCAGAAAGTCTGGATAAGCCCTGGATCAAACCGACGACCCCTGGTTTATGAGGCGAGTAGCTTATCCACTACACCAAAGGGGCTTCTAATCATTCTGCGGCGTCTGATCTGGGCTGCACTGTTTGCCAAGGTAGCTCTTTAGGGGTGTCTGGTACTGAATGGGTTAAGAGTCAGAGCTCATATCCACTGTGTCACAGAGGCCTATTAAAGCCAATCTTTTATAATCAGATGTGGACGAAAACTAGAGTACCAGGAGCAGATGTGCCTCAGCTCCAAATTAAAGACAATAAAATGGCGTTAGTTTCGTACTTGTTTTTTCAAACTTGTACAGTATTATGGTTACGGCCTCCGCCCATCGGGGCTTGAAGAAATATATGGGTTGCATGATGCTTCCACGCAGAGCTGAAGCCGATTCACGATCCGCTCACGAGTACTGGTAAATCGCTTAGAGGACTTAGCCTGCCCAGGCAAAGCGGAACGAGTCGGCCCGTCCATGCTTATAAACCCTATTGGTTTCATTGGGCGACAGGGCTTGAGATGTCATTTCATCTCAAAGTCGGGTAAAAGGCCCACAAAATTGGAAGCAACGTCTCCAGAATGACCTTTATAGTGTTGACGCGGACGTTAAACGCCAAATAATCAATCAGTATTATGGTTACTTACTAAAATAGCATTGATGAGGCAATTGAAACAAGAACATATATCCAATATATACATGTAGGTTTCTTAAGAGATAAAGATAAACAATGGGCTTATAGATAAGAATTGTTGCTAAGATGTGAAAATAGATTTTTGTCATGGTTTTAGCATGGCACGATTTCCGTCCGAAATTCAAACCATCAACATTTGCGATCACCCTAGCATTCACCCAAATGGTCAAGTTTATTTTTGAAAACTATTAGAGCTTCATTAGGGATACTTGGTACAAACGTATATCTAGGGATGCCAACTTTAATGCAAGCATCCATATTTGACCTACATTTCATGGTTCACTGACTTTGTGGAAATTTGCGACCACCCTAGCGTTCACCCAAATGGTCAAGTTTATTTCTTAAGAACTTTGTACAAACATGTGACTAGGGATGGCAAGTTTCATGCAAGCATCCATATTTGGCCTTGACCTACATGTCATGGTTCACTGACTTCGTGAAAATTTGCAACCACCCTAGCATTCACCCAAATGGTCAAGTTTTCTCAAGCACTCTTGGAGCTTCATTTGCGATACTTCAACTTGGTTGGCACAAACTTGTATTTAGGGATGAAAAGTTTAATGCAAGCACCCATATTTGCTCTTAGCCTACATTTTATGGTTCACTGACTTTGTGAATATTTGCGACCACCCTAGCATTCACCAAAAACTCTTCAATCAAAAACTATTAGAGCTTGATTAATGTTACTTGGTACAAACTTGTATCTAGGGATGGCAAGTTTAATGCAAGCATGCATATTAGACCTTGGTCTACATTTCATGGTTGTGAAAAATTTGCGACCATCCTAGCATTCACCCATATGGTCAAGTTCTTTTTTCAAGAACTATAAGAGCTTCAGGAGTGGTACTTAATACTATAATGTTATTAATCAAATAATTTCGTATTGGCCCAGTTACAGGTCCGAGGTCTGCTGTATTGGCACGAGGCCGAAGACCGAGGCCAATACAGCTGACCGAGGGCCTGTAACTTGGCCAATACGAAATTACTTGATTAATGACAATTTTATTAAGTGACGCAATTAAAAACATGATTTATGATTTTTGAATATTGGTTTACTTGGTGTAATACAAGATAATCAATTAATAAAAATTTGTATTGAAGGAAGACAAGTACAATACGCGCATCCGTTCGTTTCTCAAGAGCCATAGAAATCATTAAGGATACTTGCACAAGTGGCAGCTTTTATGCAAGCATCTGTTGTTTGATCTTGACCTACATTTCATGGTTTGGTGACTTTGCATCCCCCACAGGCGCGTCATAGCCTTCGGCGGGGTTCTTGTTTAGTTTATATTTGCTGTAGAAAAATACATAATTACCGCAAACTTCATTGTGTTTAATACAATATCATTAATCATCACCATTTAAATTCCACTATTTTGGTTGATTTGTTTCCATTTGCCCAAACAATTAAAAAGCGCCGTGGCTTCTTGTTGCTTTAGTAGGACATTCCAGGTAACTGTTATTTATAGAATAGCTGGTCTTTTATGTCGCTGAGGTCAGAGTGTTGCATAGAGGTCTAACTACAGTATCTGGACTGGAATCATGTGTTGGGTTTAGCAAACAGTGCAGTTGATAAACTGTGTTGATCCAGATCAGAGTACATCATCTGATCAGGGTTTACACTGTTTATTTACAGGTCAAGAATTTAAGGGTTACAGGAAACAGTCTGAATCCTCGTTCAGGACAGTTTTTAGCTGGATGTACATGTATGAAGTTCAGGAAGAGCTATTGTTCTGCCCTAGCCCCGAGGTTATAAAACTTTTTTCATGCTCAACTCACTTGAGCATATAATTTGTCCTGCTCACAAATTTTATAATGCCAACAATTCAGTGTGGGCATTTTAAAATTTGTGAGCAGGACAACTAGCATTCTCTGCTATCTGAGAAAGAAAAATCGCTCAACTTCTTATTTTTTTAATTTTTATGAGCACCACAAGTTTCATGCTCAGCTGAGTTGAGCATGAAAAAAGTTTTATAACCTCGGGGCCTGGTCATGCGCGTTTGCATTCCTGTCACACTGTTTTTTTTTGTTTGTTTTTTTTTAATGCTTGTATCTCGACAGACACTTATTAAAGAGCATTCATATTTTGGTGTGTCTTCTGAGATTTCAAAAAGAGTACATCCCTAGAGTAATGCCCGGTGGTGAGGCAATGGGTTAAAATCTAGAACACCTTTGTAATATGTCGTATCATTTTCACCATGTATGTTAAAAGGTATACTTCAGCCAACACAAGTATTAAAGAGTGAAGATTAGGGTTTCTTACATGCTTTTCGATAAAATATAGAGATTTCTCTGTGAAATAGAAAACGATATTGTCACTGTTTCAAAGAGTGACTGATACCAATTTTATTTTTCACTGTTTGAGACTACTTTTTTTCGTCAAATCTAGTTCTATGATCAGTTTTCCATTGTAAGATTATTGAAAATTAATGAACTGTGTAAGGATTGATGCTGAGCCCGTTCACGCGTCACATAAAGTTTAATGACGTCATGTTCGATGCTGACGTCGCATATTTTGTCGCTTGACTTTAGATCAGTCTGAAACTTCTCTCTAAATTATTTCAGTAACCATTCTTAATAATGTCCTCCCATGCTATTTCTTAGGAGCAAACTTTCAGTTTACACCCATCATTAGCCTATACCAAAAAAAAAAAAAAAAAAAAAAAAAAAAACAACACATGTGATACCACTTAAGGTGCATTATTGAGCTATCGGGCTTCAAAATTGAAAAGCGTGTTTTTCGGTTTTATTTCTTCTATTCATGTAGCTTTGTCATTTGTAATCTTCTGAAACCAAATACCACTTCAGAACTTTGTGAAAATCGTCGTTTTCATTTTTGTTTATTTGTTGTTTTTGGGAATTTCTATCTAAAAATATTCCTGTCACGTGACAAAAAGCCGGGCAACATCACTGCGGCGAACAATAAGATGGCGACCTCCGGTTCATCTGAGGAAAGTAGAATTTTTAGTCCAAATTACAAGTATTTGACTTTCAACGGCACTGACACAATACTATCATGCATGTTAATCTGTTATCAAATGCTAACGCATCAATTTACAGGCAAGAAGATCTTTTTGCCGTCAATATCTAAGGATGAATTTCTGAATCGATGAGAATTGACATGGGGTCGTTTCAAAGATACACAAAAACTGCATAAATGTGAGAGTACATGTATGATGTGGGTATTTGTTAGAATTAGACGATACTAGCAATAACCTTTTGATTTGAGGGTTAACGTCCCAATTAACACTGTTTAACGTCCCCATCAACACTGTGTACGTAATTTTGGAGACCTAGCTTACAATTTTGTGGGACTTTTATATACCCGACATTGAGATGAAATGAGATCTCATTCCCTGTCGCTTACGGGCCTCCGTGGCCTAGTGACCAGTTAAGAGCGCTGACTCTTGATCATTAGGTCTCTCACCGCTGTGGTTCGAGCCTCGCTCGGGTCATATGTGAGACGCCAAGTTCTGCAACCGAAGGTCAGATGGTTTTTCTCCGGGTACTCCGGTTTTCGCCCACCTCTGATTAACGATCGGCTCGATATGAGTGAAATAATCTTGAAAGGGCCGTAAAACCAAAACCAAAAAAAAAAAAAAAAATCCCTGTCGCCCAATGAAACCAATAGGGTTTATATGAATGGGCGGCCCGACTCGCACCGCTTTGCCTGGGCAGGCTTGGATCCTTTAGGCGGTTTACCAATACTCCTAAGCGGTCGGTTTAAGCTCTGCCTGGCACCATCATGCAGCCCACCTATTTCTTCAAGCCCCGCCATGGGAGCCGAGCAAGAACTTTTTAATACCGAAACAAAAGAGAAACACTATCCATATTCGCACCGCCCATCGGGGCTTGAAAAAATATATGGGCTGCATAATGCTTCCACGCAGAGCTGTAACTGACCCGCAAACGAGTACTGGTAAACAGCTTAGAAGATCTAAGCCTGGGCAAGCAAAGCGATGCGAGTCCGTCCATTTGTTTCACTGGGCGACAGGGCTTGAGAAGTCATTTCATCTCAATGTCTGGTAAAAGTCCAACAAAATTGTTATCAACGTCTCCAAAATGACCTTTACAGTGTTGAAGGGGACGTTAAACCTCAAACCAAACAAACAAACGTGCACCAGGGCCTTTCTACTCACTGATACTGGGATCGGCCACATTTTACCATTACTTGCAGATTTACAGCACACATCAATCTTGCAATTACGGTAGAGGTCTTAACCTGCACAGCGCTGGCCTCGGTAGCTCAGTCGGATGCGCGTCTGACTGCTGATCATGGGGAAGCAGGTTCGATACCTGCCGGGGTCGGCAATATTCTTTCGCGGGGATTGATCATGAAATCTTTCCTACGGTCATTCTCTCCATTCCGCTGGCTCAAGAAGGGCAGTTGTCAGTTTCTGGCGAAAGAATGTGCACTCTCCTGGTTACCTCTTACGTATAAGCCTGCCCAGGAAAAGTAAACTTACAGGCTCAAAAACGGCCTTACTAGTGTTGACTTGGCCGTAAACCCCAAAACAAACAGTTAACCTGCATAGGGGATGACTCTCCCTGAACAGGGCGCCTCCAGTTTGTTTGTTTGATTTGAGGTTTAACGTCCCCGTCAGCACTTTAAACCAATGTTGTGGGACTTTTACCCGACATTGAGATGAAATGACATCTCAAGCCCTGTCGCCCAATGAAACCCATAGGGTTTATTAGCATGGGCGGTCCGCCTCGCATCGCGGTTCCTGGACAGGCTTAGATCCTCTAAGCGGTTTACCAGTACTAGTGTGCGGGCCGGATTCAGCTCTGCGTGGAAGCATCATGCAACCCATATATTTCTTCAAGCCCCTATGGGCGGGGGCCGGTGCCTCCAGTTAAACGTTCCGATCCAAAGGGCGGTGCGCATTTTGACATTCATCGCTGTAAATGGTGTTCAGACACCGAAATAATCATCGCCGGGTCGAACCGAGGGCCTCTGGCATCTGAGTCAAGTGCACTAACCACTCTGGGCTTAACCACTGAGCTGTCACGCTCAGTTTATTACATAAACTCCAGGTTTGCAGGATGAGACTCTGCACAGTAATCGGCTCTTTCGCTGTACATTGGGTCGTTCTCCCTGCTCGGGGGGGGGGGGGTCATGTGAGTACCAGCTGATAGCAAGCCGGCGGAATGAACAACTGACAGCGCATAAATGTCATCCTACTAGATTTCAGTAAGGCCTTTCGCGAAGTTCCGCACAATTTCATTGCTGATGGATACCAGAAAGTCGTAATTGATGATTTCTTCGTCTGCGCCCGTTACTTCTGGTGTTCCACAGAGTACAGTGCTCGGCACTCTCCTCTTCCTCATATACATCAACGACTTGCCACCACGCGTCTCCCCTGTTCGCTGATCACTGCCTGTTGTACCGTGTTGCTGTCGCTCAAGAGGACTTTAATCATTTACAAGCATGGGAGAGAGACTGATAGATGCGTTTTCACCCAGACAAGACTTAGTCTGAGTACATCAGAATCGGCAACAAAAGCAAGATAATGGAGTCATCATACAACATCCATTGCCAGAAGTAAAGCAAAAAACCTGGCTATAGACAGTACACTGGTGTGACATAGTCACACTGCATGCTTAGACTAGCTTCTAGTCGGATATCATATTTTAAAGTTAATAAGTAATATTCTTCTACCCCTTATTTGATCTTGGGAAGATATACTCTATCTAAAATGCCAGTTTGCCTTATCAGTTGGTGTTCGGTAAGGGGTACAGAAAGGCAATAAACATTTCATGACTGTAGCTGTAATCAATCATTTACCAAGGATCTTGCGAGGTAAAATTCGCATTGTACTAGACCTTGGTGTCTGAGACAAGATTAAAGTCTAACAAGGTTTCATATTTGATAAAAACACACATGAAGGTTGGTAATTGGTTAATATGACATCAAGGTCTAGTAGCTAGACTATGACATGCTATCTACGACAGACAGCCAGACAGTTGCTTTCCTATCCTACGCAGGAATCTCTCTGCATGCCCAAAGGACATCAAGGAACAGCATACAAGTCACTAGTTAGACCTAAACTAGAATATGCTGCCACCCCCTGGGACCCCTTACAAACAAACTAGTCCAGTTCAATCGCAATCTTCCGCTCACATCGTCTATCTTACTGATCATATGCATATTGGAAATGAAAAAAGGGAGGTTGGAAAAACCTAGTATTCCTTGAATTTCTCGAATCAAGGTCTGCTTTAATTAAGGAAATTTCGTAATCCCGGATCGTTTTGTTATTGACGAAGAGCTCTGTGTGAATGATCCATGTCCCTGTCTTGAGATAGATATAAGAGCTTTATTTGTTTAACCGTCATTCATGAAGGCTTACAAAAGTATTTAGGCTGGTGAAATAATTATATATATATATATAACGCTTTATTCGCTAAATATCTATCTATCTATCTATCTATCTATCTATCTATCTATCTATCTATCTATCTATCTATCTATCTATCTATCTATCTATCTATGTATCAAAATGTAAACATGTGCAATTTATTAAAGTAAAGACTCATGTGGACAACTTTCAGATGGTTAGAAAAGTAGTTGTGTATAAGTATGAAACGTCCGCTTTATAATGCAGTTTTCTTTCAAAAAACAAAATACAGAGGAGTACGGCAACTTGGATTTTTCAAGTACGGCAACTTGGATTTTTTAAGTACGGCAACTTGGAAAAAAAATGCTGAATTAACTGTACGGTTACTTGCGTCACAAAATTGCAAATTTGGAAACTACTGACACCATTTTGACATCGTTTGGAAAGGAAAGGCCGTGGTTATTATCATGTTTGGTTTCATCACATAGGGATCGATTATAATGCTAGTGCTGATCGTAAATCAATCTATTTTTGCATGAAACAGATGGAGATGTGAAATCTACACCAGGGCCATATTTCCTTTTGAGAATTCTTTGTCGTTGCTTTCGCTTTGTTTCATTACTGAAAATACTTTGGAAGAAAGTCTGTCCCCTATTGGTCTATTCAACGGAAGGAACTTTCCTTTCGTGATGGGAAGTTTTTCTGTTTTTTTTTTTCTTTTTTTTTCTTTTTCTTGTTTTTGTTTACGAAATAAAGTTTGTTTTTCAGTGAGCTGAAATAGTTTCTACTACGTTCTTGTGAAACTTACAACTAGAATAGACGTTAGTTTATGCGTTGAGAAGTGTTTATTCCTTTGACGAGAGTTTATTCAAACGAAGGTCCTGTAATATGCATACTATACTCCAGTTATTTAAGATTATGAGTGAGGCCATTTTTATTATTATTATTATTTTTTTTTTGCATTACGAAAACATGCCTATTCAAATAAATTGAACATATTTCCACCAAAAAAATGAAAATGTTCAGATAAAATATTCTGCTATTTTTCATAATTCAGCTCAAAACATAGATTTTGGGTACTCGTTGGAACCGTCTCGACCAGGCGGTTTCTGACGAGTACCAAAAATCTATGTTTTGGACAGAAATGCGAAAAATAATGTACACCCCTACAAACCCCATTCTACTGGATTAAAGTGGAGTTTAAGAGGGTGAAAATTGCATAGGCATGTTTTCATGATGGTCTTCTGTTTTTTGTGTTTTTTTTCGAAATCGGCCACGTGCACACATGTTGCAATTTTTATCTTGTATATTCTAACCATTCCACATTTGTACGGTTTAGTAACGCCACAGACAACAAAAAGCTACTTTAAAGAAGGTGATTTAAGGTTCCTCAATACAGTTATTTCACTACATTTGAGGTACTGAAAAAATCATATATGCAAATAGTTACCCAAACAGATTTTTCATCAGATGGTAGTCCATGTAAATGTAAGAATATGAAAGCAAAATATTTTTATTGGAAAGTCACCATGTTAGTAATTTATTGCATTTTTCCATGGTTTTGCAAAAATGATACCTTAATCCACAGAACAAAACTGTGTAAAATACTATCATAGAATTGTGGCTAAAGGTTGCCTTTAGGCACTGCAAGAGTGGAATTTCAAGTAAATTACCTGAATAGTACTGAAAATTAATGATTCCTCCCCCACCCCAAAAAATGTAATTATTTCACCTGGTACTATTTTTAAATTCAGTGTATGGTAGCCAAAAATGACCAGTTCTACCAAGTTGGCAGTAAGATCACTGATTGGGTTGAGGTGTTGCAATCTCTTGCATTTAGCTTGTAAAATGATTGACCTTCTTTGGTGCTTTTAGTATTTCATTTTATATATTTCATTCATACAATTTATAACAATTTATGAATCACTGCACCAAAGTTTCACTGTATTATTGATTGTGTTTACTGGGTGGGTGATTTGATACTGGAATAAAATCCAAAACCAAAAAAAAAAAAAAAAAAAAAAAAAAAAAGATAAAAACAGTTTATCCCCATATTTGAACTGAAAGAATGAAAGCAGCCTGTTCAGCACCAGGATTTTTGTGCAAAAGGCTTCTGATCACTTCCAATAACTGCTATGTTATAGCAGTGTTTTTTACCCATTGATTTGTTACATCAGAATCAGAATCAGAATTGTTACTGGTGACACGTCAAATGACATTCATACACCAGGACCTGTGATATGGGAAGTTAGTCCCTAGCTCTAACCAAAGATGTAAACTTAGCTACACAATCATCAGCACCTTCCGCCGTCGAAATAATAGAATCCGGAAAGGCATTCCAATCTCTAATGGTTCGGGGGAAGAACGATTCTTTATAAATATCCGTTCTTGAAGTAAGGGTCTGAAACGTCATTGAATGGTGCTGTCTACAGTGCCTAGCCGGGGGAACAAGGTCATCTGTTGGAATGCTGGCAGCACCCTTTAGACCTTTGTATAAGAGTATGAGCCTACTGTCTCTTCTCCTTTTCTTGAGAGACTCCCATCTTAATTTTCCTAGAATTCCAGTCATGCTCCCAGTTTCAAAGCAGTAATTTCCAGTTACAAATCTAGCCGCTCTATTCTGAACTTTTTCAATTTCTTCATTTAGGACCACTCCGCTTGGGTCCCAGATGCAACTACCATATTCCAAGATTGGGCGAACAAGTCCCCTGTATGCTGTCTCTTTCACATCCTGGGGACACTGGTGAAGATTTCGCCTCAGGAATCCAAGAGTTCTATTCGCCTTTGTACACATATTGCCAATGTGTGTATTCCATCTCAAATCGTGAGTGATTGTCACACCAAGGTATTTAATGGAATTCACATTTTCGAGGACCGTTCCCTCTAAAGTGTAAGAAGCCTCAACTTTATTAGATCTCTTCCTTGTTATCTGCATAATATTGCATTTAACTGGCTGAAATCTCATGCCCCATTTTCGGGCCCAACATCCTAATCCATCTATGTCAGCATGAAGTTTCAGTGAGTCATCTGTATCTCTAATTTCCCGGTAACAAACACAGTCATCTGCGAAAAGTCTTATTTCTGAGTCAATGTCAGAGGAAATATCATTGATGTACAGGGAGAACAATAGAGGACCAAGAACAGTCCCTTGTGGGACTCCAGACAAAACTGGCGCCCATACTGAAGATTCACCATTAACAACAACACGCTGTTTTCTGTTCACATGAGTCACCATAAACAAATAAATGATGTTTGGACATATTTATCTAATCCAATTAATGATCTGTTGTGTCACCTACTTACCAATGTGCGGGTTGGTAAAATTTCATAGAAGCCCAATGCTTTTAATATGTTTTGCTGAAAGAAGTTAAAAAAGAAATCTACCTTTTTCAACTTTTTTACTTGGGAACAGGGGTGAACAACACAAACAGGACAATGTTACACGTAGAAACTAGTTCAGAAATGAAGGCATACATACTATTCATGAATTAACGAACAAATTATGTTAGAAAGTACGTGAAATTAGGCGCAAGACAGTTTCAAATATGAATATTATGTTTTAAATTTAAAGCAATGGTGTACTATCGTTTTTAGCTCACCGTCACGTAGTGACGAGGTGAGCTTTTGGGATCACTTTTCGTCCGTCGTCCGTCGTGCGTGCGTCCGTCCGTGCGTCCGTGCGTGCGTCCGTCCGTATACAATTCTTTAAACGACATCTCCTTCTAAACCACTGATCGGATTTTGACCAAACTTCACAGGAATGATCCTTAGGTGGTCCCCTTTCAAAGTTGTTCAAATGGTTCCGGTCCGTTGCACATCTAGGTCATAGGAGCCAAAAAGAGTTTTTTTTACCAAAAACTTAAAAAATCTTCTTCTCTAAAACCACAAGGCCCAGGTCTTTGATATTTGGTATGAAGCTTCATCTGGTGGACCCCTCCCAAGATTGTTCAAATTATAGTGCTGTGGTCAAAAATGCCCCCGCTCCGAGGCCCTTTGGTTTTACATGGGCTTATATAGGGAAAATCTTTAAAAATCTTCTTCTCTGAAACCGTAAGGCCCAGGTCTTTGATATTTGGTATGAAGCTTCATCTAGTGGACCCCTACCAAGATTGTTCAAAGTATAGTGCTGGGGCCAAAAATGCCCCCGCTCCGGGGCCCTTTGGTTTTACATGGGCTTATATAGGGAAAATCTTTAAAAATCTTCTTCTCTGAAACCGCAAGGCCCAGGTCTTTGATATTTGGTATGAAGCTTCATCTAGTGGACCCCTACCATGATTGTTCAAATTATAGTGCTGGGGCCAAAAATGCCCCCGCTCCAGGGCCCTTTGGTTTTACATCGGCTTATATAGGGAAGAGCTTTAAAAATCTTCTTCTCTGAAACCGTAAGGCCCAGGTCTTTGATATTTGGTATGGAGCTTCATCTAGGGGACCCCTACCAAGATTGTTCAAATTATAGTGCTGGGGTCAAATATGCCCTTGCTCCGGGCCCTTTGGTTTTACATGGGCTTATATAGGGAAAATCTTTAAAAATTTTCTTCTCTGAAACCGTAAGGCCCATGTCTTTGATATTTGGTATGAAGCTTCATCCCACAAGGCCATGGTCCTTCTTCCTCCCCCCCCCCACCACTCCGGGGCCCTTTGGTTTTAAATGGGCTTATATAGGGAAAATCTTTAAAAATCTTCTTCTCTGAAACCGCAAGGCCCAGGTCTTTGCTATTTGGTATGAAGCTTCATCTAGTGGACTCCTACCAAGATTGTTCAAATTATAGTGCTTGGGCTAAAAATGCCACCGCCCCAGTCCCCTATGGTTTTACATGGGCTTATATGGGGAAAATCTTTAAAAATCTTCTTCTCGGAAACCCCAAGGGCCAGGTCTTTGCTATTTGGTATGAAGCTTCATCTAGTGGACCCCTACCAAGATTGTTCAAATTATAGTGCTAGGGCCAAAACTGCCCCCGACCTGGGGCCCTTTGGTTTTTCATAGACTTATATAGAGATATTTCTTAAAAATCTTCTTCTGAAACAGCAAGGCCATGGTCTTTGATATTTGGTGTGAAGCTTCCTCTAGTGGACCTCTATCAAGATGGTTTAAATTATAGCCCTGGGGCCAAAAATGCCCCCGCCCCAGCGCCATTTGGTTTTTCATAGGCTTATGTAGGGAATATCTTTAATAAAAATCTTCTTCTCTGAAACCGTTAGGCCCAGGTCTTTGATATTTGGTATGTAGCATATCTAGTGGACCTTTGCCAAGATTGGTCAAATTATAGCCTCTGTTGATATTTGGTATGAAGCTTCACCTTTTTAGACGTCTCTGAACATTATGCACATTATAGCCCTGGGGTTAATAATGGCCCTCCCCGGGTCCCACTTGTTACTCTATGGATCAGGTGAGCGATCCAGGGCCATCATGGCCCTCTTGTTTTTTTTGGCGTGGGGGGGGGGGGGAATTAGTTCCAAGGCGTATAAATACGTTTTTGCATTTGGCAAGATGGAAATCTCTTCAATTTGACAGCTACACTAATTTATCAGTGATGACAGGCTTCCAAGATAGGCGATTTCATTATGGTATACGCAGGAAGAAGGCTACATAGCTGACTTTTCAAGGTATTTTCATTGATGATGGAGAAAATAAAATGTGGAAGGCATAATTGATGAAATCTCAGCATTTCAGATTTACCGCAAGAAAAGGAGATGATGGCGCCCATCGAGAATAAACATGTCAAAAAAATCTGGTTTTCAATTCAGGTAGCCTTTTTGATAGAAAGCTTTGTCCGAGTCGTTAGTATTTGATGTGAACTATTGATCTGCAGCTGTTTTAGTAACTTTTAAAAAGTCTATAAAGCGGTTTCCTTTTTTCCTGGTAAAAGTGAAAAATGAAAAATACAGAATTTCATTTATTTTCAAAGGCACAGGGATGTTGCTAATGCAAGAAAGTACTTGCTGTAATAATCGTTTTTACCTCCAAACCTTTTTCTTGTGGGACATGGATTTTTAAACGGAAATCAGGATTATATTTTGGGGAAAATCAACTTGCAAATCTTTCATCTATATTTTTCTTGTGCAAATGTATTGAGGAAACTTAAGATGTCCTGAGATAAAAGTACTTTCCGTTCACAAAAGGTTACTTTCGCTGTAATATAAAGGGCAGCTAAAATAATTTTCATCCTAGTTGTAATCTAAAACTGTTAGTTTAACACATAAATACCAGCATTTTAAACAAGAAGTGCAGATCTGGTAAAACGCAGCATTATGCCGCCTTTCTATGTTTGGATTCCATGTCCCAGTGAGATTCTATGATGGGGCGGTCTAAGTCCCTCTGGAGGGTGACCGAATAATCAGGGAGAATTATGGTCAGGTACACTCCAGTGTCACCAGCAAATAGGCGAACCCGGGACCACACATTGTCGGGTAGGTCGTTAAGGTATAATAACAATAATATTGTGCCTAGAACTGATCCTTGTGGTACACCTGAAGTAACTGGAACCTCATCTGAGTACTCACATTCAAGTGCAACTGTCTGACTTCTCTCAATCAGAAAAGACTTAATTCACTGGATAGTTAATCCATGTACCAGTAGCTTGCGAAGAAGCTTCATGTGATTCACCGAGCCAAAGGTCATGCTAAACCCAAGATAAGATCTATTTGTTGACCATTTAATCATGATCTGGTAAGGTCATAAACAAGCAGCAAGATCTGCGCTCCCAGGCTGTTGAGTATTTTGTGATCATAAGGTTTGTCCAAACCAAATCTTATGCGGCGAAATTTAGTTTCAACCTACAAAAATCCATTTTTGAAGGATTTTCTGCTTGTCGGAATTTTGTAAACCTGTCCCCGTAGAAAACCTAAAGCAAATTCTTATATGCCCATTATGACATAAAGACCACATTGGTAATGGGAAATTGTTTTTAAGAAATAGGTGCGATATGGGCATAAGAGCAATTTACGATCTTACTAGTGAGGAAGTGGTATTTTATAGTTTTGAACAGTTGAACAAATATGATATAAGGGCCACATTTTTAGACTACCACCATGTAGTAGTATTTCTCAAGTATGAAAAGATCAAATTCACATGAATCGTGTATTTGCTGTTAAATTTAAACAAAATGTAGTTTGTAACATATACTTTCAAGACTTGATTAGTTCAAAGAAAGGGAGTAGACTATTTATGATATTTTGGTTAGAGTAAACGAATACATTACACAAACAAAATGGCAAACGGAGATAGGAGATAAAGTGGAAAAAGAGCATTAAAGACATTTCACGAGACAAAACTACGCGACTTTCAATACAAAATCAATAATAAAAATTTAGTAACACATTCATTTCTATTTAAAATTAATAAAATCAGGGTTGTAGTTACTGTAATGAACAACCAGAAAAAATCCATTATTTATTTTTTAGATGCCCAAAAGTAAGAACGTTTTAGACTGAACTTTAATCATGGTTGACCGCAAATGTAAATCCAGAAATATCGCTATCTACTAGAGGATCGTAAAATACTATCTTCACACGGTGGTAAAGCAGACTGAGTGGTCAATTACATATCTCTCTCTCTCTCTCTCTCTCTCTCTCTCTCTCTCTCTCTCTCTCTCTCTCTCTCTCTCTCTCTCTCTCTCTCTCTCTCTCTCTCTCTCTCTCTCTCTCTCTCTCTCTCTCTCTGTTTTAGCAAAATATTGTATATACGAAAACAAATTTGTTTCTATGAATAAAGTGCTTAGCGAGAGATACATTTCACTCATAAACAACAGGTTAGATAATTTTTTTAAGATTAAAGCCCCTCTCTCGCCCAGCCCAGTGGAATTCGTTTCACTGACTGCTCCAAGGCGGTTCTTCTGTCGCTGTTTATTTTTGTTATGGTTTGTCTTTGAGTGTTTGTATCACTTATTTTATTTTGTTTTGGATATCGAATTGGCCATTTTGTGGAAAAGTAACTGTCCTTTTGGCTTTCCGCTATTGATGTTTCCATTAGGGTCTGTTGTTTCATGTTTGTGTTTCTTTCCCCTTTGGTAACTCTGGTGGGAGCTGTGGGTAAATTGTGTCGATTCCTGATCATTGCCTACACTTCTATGTTCTACATATAACTACTTTTACCGAAACACTGATGATTCATGAGGCCTATTCCGACTTTATGTTTATGTTTGGTGTCAGGGTTCTGTTTTCCGTCGACTTTCTGCCACACATATAGTGCAGTAGACTTGTACCATTAGCTATAAAAGGCACATCTTGTAGAAAATACATGTACATTGTTACTACAGTTTGTTTTCTGCTCTCCCATGAAAGAATTTTATTATTATTATTATTTTTTTTTTTTTTTTTCAAATTGATTATCATCGTCTATAACCCATTACGATGTTACACCCGTATGACTTTGTGCATTCTTTCATATCTTAACAATATTTACTTTTCTGGTGAAAAATTGTGATAGTTTTCTCATTTATGCTTCAAACATGGCTGTTGGTGCTCGTTGGAACTGCCGCAGTGAAGTGGTTCTATCGAGTACCCACGGCGTATGTCTTGGAGCAGGAATGAGAAAAATATTGTATACCCAGTCAGGCGCGGTACTGAGGCCGACGATTATCATACGAGATATTTTGGCCAGCAATAATCGAGTGTATGTAAACGTAAAGTGCAGATAACTCCATGTCAACAGACATACAACGTCTAAACAACGTCGTGTCAACGTCAATGCAACATCACTGCGATGCATTGACGCTGACGCAGCAAATTGTATACCCAGTTACAAAATATTGTAACCCCCAGTTCTCTCTCTATAAAGTAGGGTTTAAAGGGGCGTTCATTGCACGGACCAGTTATCGTAATGAATCGTCTTATTATTAACATTGCTAGAGATACTCGCCTACCAGTCGAGGAAGACAGAAGACCAACTTCTATCGTACATGTTGTCTAAACTGAAAAGCACTCACACAACCTTCAATAATTCCCTGTCCCCTTTTTGTACTTTCTCTCATCTACTTACTTCTAAAATATGGTCCTTTGGAAACAAGGAATACACCACAAAACTGTAAACTAGATCGCGCAGTCGATGGCGCGCCATCGCAAATCCCCACGTTTTGACCGCTTCCAGATACCACTGGGGGCTGGTCCAAAAATTAATGTGCTCTTGCAGAAGCCATTCATGTATGTAACTCAAACACCAAATTTGGTTGAATTCCAATGAACGGTGTAGGAGGAGATAGACGGACGGACGGACCGACGAACGGACAGACGGAGGCGATAACAATATCCCCACTTTTCTTCGAAAAACGTGGGGATAAATATGGAGTGTACATGTTTTCTGGACCAGACTAGCTAGTTTTGCCCAATTAGGCCTCATCAGTGACCCTCAAAAATTTCAAAATTCACCACTGGAAGGGCAAGAAAATATAAACTACACTATGATGTTGGGCAGGGAGACTTTTTACGACCTCCACACATTCCCAGACACCAGCTATAGTGACGTTAAATATGTTCTAGAAATGGTTATCCTTTGGAGTGAGTGAGTGAGTGTTTGAGTTTTACATCCCACCAACAGCTAAGGCCATACGGAGACGGGACCTAGGTTTAAAGACTCATCCGAAAGTGTATATCCTTTGGAAGCAAGGAATGCACCACAAAACTGGAACATAAGGAGTGTACATGTTTTCTGGGCCGGAATAGCTAGTTTCGGCCAATAAGGCCTCATCAGTGACCCTCAAACCTTTTCAAAGCTTTCCAAAATGTCTGCACAAGAATTTCAGAGAAAATAAGTTCAGTTAAAATGGCATTAGGATAACACATCCGTGGGATATAGTAAATTTCTCAAACCTTAAAAAAGCATCTTTTCTGCTGAAGATTTGTGATATTTTTCCTATTTATACTCCAAACATAGGTTTCGGATGCTCGTTAGAACCGCCTCATTGAGGCGGTTCTAACGAGTACCCACAGCCTATGTCTTGGAGCAGAACTAAGGAAATTAATGTTATTCCCCGTAAACCCCAGTTTTCTTTATATAAAATGGGGTTTAGTGGGGTCTTAATTTCACGGACTTGTTCACGTGATGGGAAGTGGTTTTAGGTTCTAACTTTACGTAATAACACCAAATTAGGTCATTACCTGCCGTCTGTATTTTTTTATTTTATTTTATTTTTTTTTTTTTTTTGGTTTTGGTTTTACGGCCCTTTCAAGATTATTTCACCCGTATCGAGCGATCGTTAATCAGAGATGGGCGAAAACCAGAGTACCCGGAGAAAAACCACCTTACCTTCCGTTGCAGAACTTGGCGTCTCACATATGACCCGAGCGAGACTCGAACCACAGCGGTGAGAGACCTAATGATCAAGAGTCGACACTCTTAACCACTAGGGCCACGGAGGCCCGTTACCGTCGGTATGATCATTTTCCACATTAATCTGGTACTTTTGAGTAACAAGTTCCGGAGCCGATGCTACACGCTATGTCAATTTCGTTTGTTGCATCGACTTTGCTGCGTCAGCGTCAATGCATCGTTGTTTAGACGTTGTATGTCTGTTGACTTGGACGTTTGTTTAGACGTTGTTTGTCTGTTGACATGGAGTTATCTGCACTTTACATTTATATACACTTGATTATTGCTGGCCAAAATATCTCGTATGATAATCATCGGCCTCAGTACCTCGGTAGGATGAACGTCTGACTGGTGATCAGAAAGGCGCGTGTTCGGTACCTGCCGGGTCGGCAACATTCTTTCGTGGAGATAGATCATGAAATATTTTCCACGGCCATTCTCTACCACTGGGCATCCGCTGATTCAAGAAGGGCAGTTGTCAGTGGCGAAAGAGTGTGCACTGTACTGGTTAACTGCTGATGCCTCGGTCACAAATTCGGCGTACCCCGGCCGAGCTATACTATACGTTGTGGTCGGCCGAGCAGTCCAAGCGAGAAATGGGTGTCTTGCTCGGTTTTGGCAAAAAGTATGCTGTGTGGGGCCTAGAGAGACATCCGCCGGGAATCGGGCGGTGTCAGCCTAAGTTTTGCGGGGAAGCATCGGCGTATACGCCGGGCGGAAATAGGCCGGTGCACTGCAGGTTACCGACCGTATACCCGGCGATTGTTACTAGTCCCCGAGCATCGGTCGATGTTCCGCAGATGTCCGCCCAGTTCCCGGCCGCCGGACAAGGGACGGGTTAACCCCAGCCGGGAATTGTCCAGTTGTTCAGGGGTATATAAACTGCATCCTCTCCTGCCTATACAACAAATGGGTCAGCTCTGTTGGTGGGGTGAACATCCTTTTTCTTGACGTCGAGGAAAACTTTCGAAGAAAAGCGGAACAAGATGCCTCTTATCCCACCACTGCACCTACCGTCACCCCAGGAAAGGATCCGGAGGTTACAGGAGTTGCTGCTTAGGGCTCGGGCACCGTGCCAATGTGGTCTTTGCAACCTTGTGTGCGGGAGAAGAACTGCTACCGCTGATGATGGATGAAGCAATGGATCGTGTACCGTCCTTTGCATGGGCAGTTATCAAACGTTTATGTACAATGCTCCCTACTGGTCTGCTAGAAACTGGCACCCATCGGAGATCGGGCCCTTATATAGTCGAGCGTCAATCAGCGATCGAGCGGCGCCAGTCGAAACCGGGATTCGTCCAGCTGATTCCGCTTGATCATCTGTCGGGCCTCGGCCGATTACTGCCCGATTATCTGATTGGTCGGGGTCCGCTTTACGACTACCGGATGCCAGCCGATGCCATCGACATCGACGTCGGTACGAGCTCTGCTCGACTTTTATCGATGTGCCACCGACCTAGAAGTCGGTGAGTTTTCGGGGGAGAATTTTAACTACGAGTTAAAATTTAACCGGGCCCCTCCCGACCACCACCCGACGCCCCAACATCCGGCGGGACGCCGACCGGACTCCAGCCCAATCTCACCCCATCGCATTCCCCGAGTAGTCGGGCGGGGATCGAATAGTGATTTGTGACCGTGGCTTTACGTATAAGCCTGCCCAGGAAAAGTGTGGACAGGTAAACTGACCGGCTCAAAAATGACATAAAATAGTGTTGACTGGGCCGTTAGTCCAATACCAAAACTAAACTGAGGTAGGGGTCTTTAACTTTAATGGAAGACACCAAGTCAGCGTAGAATGTCGGTCAAGCGTCGGCCCGACGATATATACATAGAATATTTATTTTCTGTCTTATACCGTTAACAAATAACATTAGCCCTGTATGGCTTTTACTTCTACAAAAACAGTGTAGAAGAAAAACAATCTTTTTGGTGCTGTTTGGGCAGGATCAAGATTTTCACCTTACATCCTCATTCGAAGGATGGAGCAGGTCAAGGCATTCATCCTCTGCAACTAAGTTTGACAACGCTGCCAGAGAGAGAGAGAGAGAGAGAGAGAGAGAGAGAGAGAGAGAGAGAGAGAGAGAGAGAGAGAGGAGAGAGAGAGAGAGAGAGAGAGAGAGAGACTAATGAGCAGCATGTAGGTAATGGTGTGTGTGTGTGTGTGTGTGTGTGTGTGTGTGTGTGTGTGTGTGTGGTGTGTGTGTGTGTGTGTGTGTGTGTGTGTGTGTGTGAACTACGCCTACGTCGGGCCGACAGCGATACGACATGGCGACGTCGTATCGCTGTCGGCCCGATGTTGGCCCAATGTGGTGCGCTAGCCCATAATGAGAGAGAGAGAGAAAGAGAAAGAGAGAGAGAGAGAGAGAGAGAGAGAGAGAGAGAGAGAGAGAGAGAGAGAGAGAGAGAGAGAGAGAAAAAAAAAACACTGAGCAACATGTTGGATATGGGCACTTTCAGAGGCCCATAGGGGCTTGAAGAAATATATGGGCTGCAAAATGCTTCCACGCAGAGCTGAATCCGGCCCACACACTAGTACTGGTTAAACCGCTTAGACGATCTAAGCCTGTCCAGGAACCGCGGTGCGAGGCGGACCGCACACGCTAATAACCCTATTGGTTTTATTGGGCGACAGGGCTTGAGAAGTC